>CM059204.1:40032190-40749690 GCA_030347435.1 Clarias fuscus | reverse complement strand
GGGTTTGTTTCAGTTGTTCAAATCTAAGCTCAGAAAAAAATCAACTCAGCTGACGACCTTAATGCACAGTACTGAATGAGCTGTTTGTCACATCTATGGAGTTTTTCTTCCTTTATGGATCAGAGGAACCATTTTCATACACATTGCATTGAGGGTACAGGTAGAGAAATATTGGAACATTCATTTTTGAATCACACATTCACACCAGCATGCGCTATAGAATGAATAGCCAGTCCACATACTGTAGTCATTGTTTGGCAGGTGGGAGGAAACCAGACAACCCTGAGGAACCCATTAAGACACCAGGACACACTGGGAGTGAAAGGAGCTGAGGATAAACCAGGGAAGCCGGAACTGCGTGTTGGCAACCCTACCCCCTTCGCCACTGTGCCACATGGCTTCGGAGAAAATATACAAAAGTGTTTTGGCTCCAGTTTCTGCAGTCTGCTTTGGAAACACGTCGCAGTTGCTGTCAACACTAAACTAAATATTTAGTGCAATCTCAGAACGGTAATTGTGTATGCATTCCAAGAGCAAAATATGGCTCAGTGAAATCCTAAGCAAAGTTGAAATTTGCCAGAGGATTGTTTTTTTTTTTTTTTTTTTTTTTTTTGCTTTTGCTTGAAGGGCAATGTAGAGAGATGTTGCATGTCGGAATATACTTACTACTGTATGTACTTTTGTAAAGTCTTCGAAAACAGATCATTTGTGGAGAAAGTCTGTGTTCTTTTCACCCGGGATTTGGCTTTCGGCCAAAGTAAACAGCAGCGCTAGAGGAAAGAGCGGAAACATGGAGCGTCTCAATCAACAATCACCTTATAAGGTCAACACTATTTTTGTATTAGGTAAATATCAGAGCCACGGCATGCGAGACAAAACACTCACGAAGCTAGTCTGGGTTGAAATCTTTAAAATGTCAACATGGGCCCGAGACATCGACAGAAACCGGCCTTTCCAGAAACAATGTTGCAAGTTGTATAGTTGATGCTTAATTCTGTGAACATTTACGGAATTTTGTTAAAGCTCGAACTTTATGTCTTCCAACCCTGGAACGTCTTCAGGACAGAGGTTTTTTTTTTATTAACAAAACTGTACAGTAGGCTGCTATAATGTACAGTAAGCGGCAGTAAGTTTCACTTATCGAATAGCGTTCGCAACACAAACATGGGACATGGGACATCTTTAAAATGTTCTTCTTCTTTAAAGTACAAATTTCTTTACAGAACACAAGCAAATAATAAAAATAAACATGAACTTAAAAAAAAAAAAAAAGGAACTTTACTGCCGACAGCACATTTCCATAAAATTGACTTCATGCTGTAAAAATGCCTGATGTGATTGTCAGGCACAGACAGGGTCTTGGATGCGACTGGAGGAGGCAGACAAATTGAAATGGACAGGTAAAATATAAGGCCGCACTAGGCGAACTCAATAAACTTAACACGCCGGGTCAATACACAAGCAAAAAAGCCTCGGGAATGCCGACAGAGGTATGTTAAGAGCAAGACTTCGCAAAGATCCAGTGAAAGTCTGGGTTGTTTACGGGGAATGTGCTGATTGAGAGCAGGTGGTCATGATTAGACGTCTAGGGAGCTAGAACCAGGTACCGGATCCAGGGGCCCAGCATGGACTTTCTGATCAGTAACCCAAAGCCTGCCATGAGTCAATTCATGTATTGCAACACTCTTAAATAGATTTTTTTTATACATATTTTTTTTATTTATATACAGTATGTTCACACTATAATCTTACAGGATTATAACTCTAAACTATTCAGCATCCCGTGTGGTAACAGGAAATAATTTGTTGTTTATTTAGAATTGTAACAAAATCTGAAAAAAAAATTAATAATAATAATAATAATAATAATAATAATAATATTGATTTTGGACATTCATCAAATTGAGAATTGCAATACAAATTGAGTCATCACGTAGGTATCGTGATAATATCGTATCGGGAAGGAGGTCCCTGATGAGTCGCTTCCCTATTGAGCTGTTGGCTGTCCCTGGAATGATTGAATGGACAGGAAGAGGATAAGATGTTGGAGTTGTTGATCTATGTTGAAGCAAACTAGGAATAAACCCATGAATAAAAATAACTATTATGCAAAATAAGATTTTAAGTCATTTGTAGAAATTCAGTTGGACCTCAAAAGTATTCCCCAAAACCAGGCAATTCGATTTTTCCTTTCTTTTCGGTCGCTTCCCTTAAGGGGTCGCCACAGCAGACCATCAGGTTTATTTGGCACAGGTTTTACACTGGATCCCTTTCCTGACGCAACCCTCCCATTTTTCTAACCGGGCTTGGGACAGGTTTTGCAGTTGCTGGGTAGTCCGGGGTGTGGCAACGCAATGTCAGCAGGGCTTTAACCCGGATTCTCCAATCAAGAATAAACTACAAGCAAGAAATTCAAGAAAATCTGGCAATATTCTTTGCTTTGACTTTGGGAAGTTAGACACGAACCAGAATCATACTAATACTAAATATATAAGCTAGGTCATAAATATATATTTATAAGCTAGGAAAAATGGGATATTTGTGAGAGTCAGTTCTGGAAACACTTGATGTAGGTTGAGAATACACCATGGATGGGACACCAATCCATCCCAAGGCTTCCTGCACACAGACAGCTTTTGAGAGGTACAGTGTGAGGAACCTAGAGAACCTGGTCCGAATAGAAACACATCCGATTTCTGATGTCATTATTTAAGGTACTGTTGATAGGAAGCTCTCCTTGTTTCTTCATATAAACATAAATTAAAGGGCAACAAATGTTTTACTGCCACAGGCTGCAAAGTGACTAAAGATGCAATTCAAAAACTGGATGGTTATGTGTCAACCTCAGCAGCGACCTCATTTCCTTCCTCGTCAGTTCCAACCACTCAGCATTCAGCATCATCAGTATACTAATCACCGGTCTGATCATCTCTCATCATCTGCACCTGGTTCATGACTTAAGTATATATATATATATTTGATTGATTCTTAGTAATAAACAAAAAAACATTCCTCTGAAACTGCTCAGGTACTGGAGAAAATGAGAGGCAAAAACTTGCCAAAAAATGAGAGCCAAAAAATAGTTCCCGAAGTCTGGAGAATGATTTCTCAAGACTACATTAAAATGCAAGAAAGTTTGGCTCTTTGGATGCAAAATATGAATAAATGAGGGGTGGACTGTACTGCATTTCCAAGGAAGTAATGGATTCGTAGAATAAATGTAGGCCAGATTGACTTCAGATCTCTATTTTTTTTTTTTTTTATTCTAGGTAAATTATGGCGCGTTTAAATTCCATTTTAATTCAGTGACTTGGAAGCTGCATTGATGGTGTTAAAGAGTACAAACTCTTTCCCCTGTAAGGTACAGTGTGTAGCTGCAGTGTTTGTCCAGGTGCATCCAATCTTCATTCTCCTCCATGGACTTCTCTACTTAAGTAGACAGATGGCTAGAAACATTATTGTTCCTAAGGGAAATTGAAGTTCTTGTGCATTTTTACCAAACCCCCTTGGCGTTGTTGTAAAGAGGTGAGAAGCACATCCACATCCTCAACAATGAAATCTACACCGTGACGCTTTGTGCATCACCAATATCTACTGCCTCTTGTATACAGACATGCCATTACAAAAACCCTACCGAAGAAGGTACGTCCCAAGTGGCCTCACATTCCAGTATTCTTGCTTCTCCGCTCTTGTTACATCCCTCCATCTTTCTTTGATTACAAGCACATCTGAATCCCATTACAGTAACCCATTTCACCCTCACGAGTCCCTCATGATCAGATGGAGCGTTTTATTCTTCCACAACCCAACTTTCACTCTAAAGCGCTCGTTCTGCGCTGAGTTGTACCTGTCTTCCCAGCAAAGGCAATGATTTTCTTGTTAACACTTGCTACCATGATTACACTCCTGCTCCGAATCCATGTTCTTTGAACTGTTTTTTTGGTTGTTTGTGTGTGTGTGTGTGTGTGTGTGTGTGTGTGTCACACTTTGTACGACATTCCAACTTGCCTTGATCTCCGCTAGTCTTCTGGAAAGTGATTCATGCCTTCAGGTGCACTCGGTCTTTTTAATTTCCCCATTCCAAATAAATTCGAGTATAAAATACAGACCGACACAGATTAAAGACTGCATGGCAGGAAGCTCGGCGACAAACACAACTGGTTTATAAGCCTGAGAGAGAGCTATGTTAATTACAGGGGAACGAGAGGCGCAGCAATATCCGCCGAAGATGATATCATCTTAACTGTAGCGTCCCGGCGCTGCTTGACTTCAGGTGGGCCTGGATCCGAACCTCTGCACCCTCAAACGCCATCCTCTGAGCCGTTTCTTCTCTAGTAAAAACAGAGGGGTGTTCACATTATCTCCACCGGCTCCCGTTTATGGTGCGACACAGCACAATAAACGCCGAAGGCCAGGAAGAAGGCCGAGGCTGGCAGTTGGCGGAGTGATAGGAAACGACGTGATTAATTTAGAGCTAAGGAGGAAATGACACTGTGGAAAGCGCTGGAGCAGCAGGGTCCCACAGAAACACCAGTGTGTTACACTCTGTCCTCTTGTACGCACTGCGTGAGATGGATAAGCTCTGCCAAGGCCTCTGAATGTACAATGTATCCAGGAAAAAAAAAGGCTGAATTATTGTCGTTCTGAGGATATGATGAGCTCCGGAGAGTGTATTTCCTAAAATATTGGGCTTGCTGAAGAGATCGTTACACAATCAGCTGGATCTTTAGTACAGTACATGTGCAACGCAATTGTTTCACTTCTCTAAATGCCCCACCACTTATCCCAAATCACCTTTGCTGTGTAACAAAGCTCCTTGGCGAGGCTGTCCTGAAAAGCCTTGATCAAAGCAGCAGGAGCCATATGGGTCGAGTTTCCAGTGACGACGTGCTTCCAGGGTGCTCCACAGATCACAGCATAACCCTGAGCCTCCGAAAAGCTGCCCAGACTTGATGGAAAAGCCTGCCAGGCCTTAATTATCTGGTCGCACATCTACCTCAGAACAAACCCTGACTGCAAACATTTGTGTTGCTTAATGAGAAAACGATTTGCCGCGTTGTGTGCTCCTCTCTGGTGGATTTTCTGGTAAAAAATAAATAAATAAATAAATAAATAGTAAGGTCTTGGGTAGAAAATTTAGACCATTTAGCATTCTTTGCACGCTATACAGTGTGCAAACCTCAGCTGGTTGCTTGTGGTTAAGGCTACATTTGTTGTACAGTACATATGGTGTATTATTTATTCTTCTTCTTATTTTTATTGACAAGGATGTTTAGAGTTAGAGTTTATGTAGGAGGTGGTACTGGAATTGCACTACAGACTGGAGCGATATCCAGGGTTACATGGGATTTATGCGCAGAATGGCATAAATCTAAAACAGAGGGGTGTCTCACTTACCTGCAGGCTTTCAGTTCTCACTCAAACATAAAAGTCCATAATTTAGTGCTTCTACCTTGAGGTAATGGTGGTTCAAACAGTTACGGCTCTGGGTTACAGACCAGAAGGTCAGGGGTTCGGGCCCAAGCACCACCAAAACCTGCCACTGTTGAGCCCTTAACCCTGTCTGCTCCAGGGACGCTGTATCCTGGCTGATTCCCTAACTGGAATACAGATTTTCCTGTGCTGCATGCTATATGTGACAAGTAATTGAATCTTAACTCAACATGGTTCTCGGAGCTCCCACAAAGCGCGTCTGTAAATTCTCCAACTAAAAAAGCCCCTATAATTTATTTTACACCTCAAGTTCTCTCTTTCATTTCATTTATAAATGAGCTACTACAAATCCTGGACATTGAACAGCAGAGCTGAGCAAGAAGACATGGGAGGGGATCTCCTTACATGAGGTCATATTTAGGGGGAAAACCACATTAAGTGGTGGCTCAGGTTGTTAGTTTGGTGGTGGCGCAGGTTGCTGTAGGCTGTTGATTTGAGGATCTGAAGATTCGAGTTTGTGCCTTGCCCTAGGTTAGTTGCCAGTACCAATTTGGGTTAAATAAATGGGAGGGTTGCATCAAGAATGGTAACCTGTGCCAGGTTGGCTCCATGTTCGGAATGGATGGTTCGACCCATGGGATCCATCCATGGGAGCAGCTGAATGCAAGTTATATTAAGGGAAAAATCTAATTAGCTTGATTTTGAGAATGTTTTGCTCTTAGTTTATTTTTTTTTGTACACATTATAGATTGGATCTATAAATAACTAAAACGCAAATTCCGCTTAATAGGTGCCCTTCAGTATTACTAGGATGGCACGGTAGCTTAGTGGTTAGCACTGTCGGCTCGCAAATCCAGGTTCCAGTTTGACTCCTGCATCCAGTTTGTGTCCATGGAGTTTGCATGTTCTCCCTGTGCTTGGTGGGTTTCCTCCGGGTTCTCCAGTTTCCTCCCACAATCTAAAGACATGCAGATTAGGCTAATTGGCGTTCCCAAATTGCCTGTAGTGTAAACGCATGTGTGAATGTCGACCGGAGGTCCTACCACGTTATAATAATGGGAATAAATACAGTACAAAGGTAGTCATTGGCCTACGCGGTTCCTAGATGGATGGATGGATGGAAAATTTACTAGAGAAAAATAGGTTTGACGCAATAGCAGTATTTAAATCCAGCCCCACACTTTATTCTTTTGTAATGCTCATTCATTTATACAAAGGACTACTCAACCTAGTCTCCATCACAAGCCATGCATTTGCATCTTTGAAAATCTGTAAAAAAAAAAAAATTCCTTTTGTCACAGAATGCTACAGAAAGTTTATGGAGATGACATCATTGACAAGAGCAATGTGCACAGACGGATGAATAAGTTTAAAGAAAGTGAAACCAGCACTGATGACAAACCATGCATAGGGAGACCATCAACTTTGACAAAGGGAATTTTCAAAGATTTTCAACAATGGCGCAAATGCATCGCTTGCAGTTTGAACCACTGTAAAATTATTCTTTCACTTTTTCATTACTTTTGTTATAGCCTTTGTATGAATTTTGATTTTGCAACTGATTAACTCTCAAATGTATTACAAGAAAATAATACTATATGCTGGATCAAGTGCTATTTTATATGTACAACTAAATTCCTTTGATTATTTGTTACATTTTCCGTCACTGTTTGTTCTTTAGGCTAAAAGATGATGTCTAGACAGCTGTCGGAAACCCTCGTCTCTAAGAAAAGTCTGGAAATCTCAGAGGTCCGATCCACAGCAGAGATTTTTAACAATCTGTATTTCACAACTAAAATTCGAACATGACAACTCCAAGAATACCAAGAACTTTCCCAGTGTAAATATTGACTGACCTTTGAACTCCAACTCAAAAGCTTAGGTCTTTTCACAGATTCTTTGGATAGGTCTTGGCTTTCAAAAGCGAATCTTTTCTAACAGGAAAACCATGCAAAAAATATTGAGTTTTTTTTTTCTTTCTTTTCTTTAGGACAAGACAAAGAACTCTTTTACCCTTTGCGTCTATCTTTTTCCCTGAGGCCGTCCCCAGGGCCAGTTTTGGACTTGTTTACTGGAAGGCATCATCATCCCCACAATCATGATCGGAGCTTTGTTTTGACACAGACAAATTGCTCCCAAGCCATGGATCAATTGCATTGTTGTCATCTGGTGTGGGTTTCTTTCTTTCTTTTTTCTTTTCTTTTTTTTACATTAAAATGCTAAACAATACGGTCTCGAAGGAAGTGTTTCTTAAGAGTTTTTTAGCACAGCAAAGGACTGTCTCCTTCTTTCCCCACAGGGAGAGGATCTATCTCTTTGGTATTGTATTCAACCTCCAAATCGTCATGATCTCCTGCGGTGCTTGATTCACCTACCTTGCTTAAGAACCTTTTTTTTGTCCACGCAGCCTATCGTGAGACGTGACTTTTGTCAGATATTCACCACAGAGGTGATGTCACTGCTCTTATCTTACCCAATCCTAAACTGTGCGTTTATAATGTTAGTCATATCGGAGTACACCGATACATGACAGTGGTAACATGGGAACGAGCCAGTAGCTATGCACAGACTAGTAAGATGAAGCGTAGGAAACCTGAAACAGGAAGAAGCGTTCCTTGTTGTACAAATGACATTATTTGTCAACGAGGCCCAGGGCCAGAAGAGGATCACGTTCATACATGGTGTGGACCACACCCGCGTTCCAAATGGTAGCAAATGGTGCAAATGATCTCTGGTCTGTAGTGTGAGGAAAGTCTTAGTATTAGTAACTAGTAGTAGTTCTACAAGCCGATCAGAGAAGGTTCAATAATAATATTAATAATAATAGTAATAATAATTAAAAGGGCCGTTCGGGTCAAACTGGGACTTCACTGTGAAGAATAACAGAACACAGTTAAAAACTCCCTTTATTTCTCTATATAATCCCCTGCTACACTAATGCATTTATCCCAGTCTTTCACTAGTGTTCGGATACCATCAAGGTAGAAAGTTTTCTCAGTACGCCGGAGACATGTCATGTCTGAAATGCTGGCCTCCCGGGAACCCTTGCATGGTCCAAACATATAGATAGATGCATCTCTTGCACAAGTTGCCAACGAGTTATTTGTCAATTTTCATGGATCTGCATTCCACAGGAACGCCTGCAGTGAGCCCTGAACCACTCTTCATTCACAGACGTATGGCCTTCTTTAAAATGCTTGCACCATTCAGTGTCATCCGCATACTGTGCTTTTGTAAGTCTTCTGTAAGTGCCATTGCTTCTACAACCGAAATGTCATCACAAGTCCCAGTTTGACTTGAACTTTCTTCGTAATAATAGCAACAGCAATAGAAGTAGTAGTAGTAGTAGTAACCCAGTTGGGTGGTAGATCATGAAATTCTTGCGTCTTCATGGTTCCTGATCGGATCATAACGGTCTCTGTGGAGTTTCACATTCTCCCCCATTGTGGGTTTCATCTGGGTTCTCTGGTTTCCTCCAACCTTAACACACATGAAAAGAGGTGAATTGGCTAAAATAGAGTGTAAGGAAGTGTGTGTAGGCTCCAGTTAGAGCCACCAGATTACACAGATCAGGTGAAAGTACACCTTTTGTTCATTTAAAGGTTGTTTCAAGTGCTTTATTGTGTAAAAGAAAGAAAGAAAGAAAGAAAGAAAGAAAAAATTGCAAAAAAGCAAAATGCAGCTAAATGGAGCAAAATAATACAAATGAAAGCAATACCAGCTCCTTTTTTTATGATAAAAGCTGGTTAAAGTTAGATAACTCAGGGAATTTAATGACGTGTCTTTAGACATTAGGAACAAAAAAACAAAAAAAACACCAACCGAGTCAGAAACAAAAGTCTCTTTCTTGCACTAAAAAGCAATAAACTGAGCCCCCCGCACATGAGTAGGCAGGTCAGAATAATTGTTAAATACCACACCAATTTGTTATTACCCAAGAATCTAATGCTAACCAGGCAGGAAGCTTGATTTTACAAGTACAATCTTCCTGCAGACCGTCCTTTGTCCTTGAATTAGACGTGCACACTTATGTGTCCAAACCAAACGCGGCGGCCCGGCCCTCCAAGCGAAGCGCCAGCGCAATCTACAGCGCTGATCTGCACCCAGATCCTGTCCAGACAATGCCCTGTTTCCCTTCACGCCAATCCAAACAGCCCCAACTATGAAGCATCTGCAGTAAAAACAGGGTGGCGCTGAGCGGCTACAGTCTGGGATTAGTTAACAGGGGCATGACAGGGTCGACGCAGTCTGGACACGAGTTTCAAAAAGCCCGGGGTCGCTAAGCGGAGGCACGCTGAGTGATATATGTGTAATCTGAGCCTTCCTGTGCTGAGTTCCAGCATTTGTTGCGTTCACTCATCTCCAGCTGTTTAAGCAATGGGCCGTTTCACATCTGCACCATCTGACTGCTCGGGCTGGTGTTGAAATGCATAAACAGATAACAAAGATACCTAGCAATATTGCTTTTAAAGAAAAATAAATTAATCCCCGTTTTACATTCCATTTGCCAAATCCCAAAAAGTACAGGGATAAAAAGTAACCGTTGGTTAACGGATGTTGGTTTTGTTGTATTAAACTTTCTAGTTAGAGATGAAAATAACTGCAAAAATTGCAGTTACATACAGTTTTATTTACTTTTACTTATTCACTCACTCACTCACCCATCATCTGTACCACTTTCCTGGGGGTCTGGAGACTATCCCAGGAGACTTAGGCACGAGGCAGGGTACACCCTGGATGGGGAGCAAATCCCATACACACACTACAGGCAATTTGGGAACGCCCACCTAATCTGGAGGAAACCCGAGTACCCAGAGGAAACCCGAAAACAGACCCGAGGTGGGAATCAAACCCGTACCCTGAAGGTGCAAGGCGACAGGAGCGAACCACTAAGCCGCCATGCTGCCTCTTTCGGTTATTGTTTGGACTTAATGTATATGAACAGTTTGGAACTACAGCATCTGAAAACAATTCTTTAAGCCCATCTCATTTGCTCAACATTCAGGTGGTCAGTACTGATATTAAAAAATGCTGCACAATCAGACTGGAAATCATTAGACCCTGATGCGGCTTTCCGTCTTCATCTCCTCCCTCCTCGTTGTTGGACGAGGCCAGCAGCCGCTAATCCTGTTTGAGCCGGCGCTCACAAAGCCTCGCTCTGTTCTCCGGCCTCGGCTCGCTGTCCTCACAAGACTCAGCATGTGGACGAAGGTCTGCCGCTTCCCACTTCGTTGCACGCCGGACTCGTTTTTTCCTTGCGTCCCCCATCCTTACACCCCATGTGAGATGTGCTGCGTGCTGTTGGAGTGTCCCTGCGGCGTGCGGGGAGACCGTCAAGGAGGTCAAGGAGGGATGAAACCCGAGTCTGGTTATGGATGTCAGGATTGATTAAAGCTTGGTCTCAAAGGTGAGACGGTGATTGGGAACAGCAAGGAGACCTTTAATATGGAGTGCACCGGTAACCGATGCGAAGTCACTCGATACCTTCAGGAAGAATAAAAAGAGAAAGAGAAATCAGCAGATTATCTCGAGGAGACGATAAGACGTAGAAGTGATGACAGCCGACGCACGAAACCCAATCAGGAGCCATCGAAGAGCATTAAGGTTTAGAGCAGATGCCTGTAACACGACGGATGTTATGGACTTGCCAGAACACACTCTGTTTATCACTGATCAGAGAACAGATGTGACACATGTGTGTTGCCATGGCAATGTTGTTTTTCATGCTCAAAACATACTGATGAGCATCCCGGCCCTTGATTTGTTTGAAGTTATTCAGGGCTCTGGATCCCCGTCGCTCTTTGGGTTTGTGAAACTTTTGCCGATCTTTTAGCTTAGACTAACCATTTTGCGGGTTTGCAACGTACGTGATTACAGTGTGTTAGATTTACAGGAGGCAACAGGCATCTCTCTCTCTCTCTCGTCCTGTGTATTTGCCACTGGTCTGGCAGGCGTGTTGTTTCAGTAGGACTGAAAAGCTCTGTGTGAGAGGAAATCCCCTTTCGGTGACTCAGACATGCCGATGTCTATGCATGGACGTGTGTGTGTGTGTGTGTGTGGCTGTGTGTGTGTGTGTGTGTGTGTGTGTGTTCAGGCACCATTTCACCAGAATACTGACCCTAACACCCACGCTGTCTCACTCACAAACACACATGCTTACACCTGCAAAAGCTCTTCTAAATAAATGGCCCGAATCGCCGTCCACGCCTGGCTTGACTGGAGCTATTTAACGACAAACACTCCTGCGTGTTTAGCTCAGCTCCAGGCCTCTTAAAGCACAGCAACAGCTGAACCACTTTAAATCGTTTATCTATTTATTAATATTTTATAAATTACTATGAGTTGCACAAATGTGGAACCTCCTGCTGTATTTCTGGACCGATCACAAACATTCATTACAGATTGACAGGCGGCGGTCATGATGTTCTGCTATGACGGGGATTTTCCAAAACACTGTGAAAGCGCACATTTATCCGATTCCACAAACCCTCAGCGTGGTTTGCACGGGTGCGTTTTGGTAATTATTTTAAACACAGCTTCACACTTGAGCCTTAGAGTATTAGGACCAGGATTATCATCGATTCAAAAGATATGCGTGATTTCTGCATGAAGCACGGAGTGGTTAGAACTGTCGCCTTGCTAACCAAGGGCGTATCTCGGGGGTGGGGTTCGATTCCCGCCTCGGTGTCTGTGTGCATGGAGCTTGCATGTTCTCCCCATGATTAGTCGGTTTCCTCCAGAGGAAGGAGCATGCAGATTAGGTTCATTGGCATTCCCAAATTGCATGAAGTGTGTGAATGGATTGGCACCACATCCTGGGTGTACCTCGCCTCATGCCCCAAGTCTCCTGGGATCGGGTCCAGTTCGAAGTGGTACAGACGATGAGTGAGTGAGTGAGTGAGTGATTGTTGGCATGGTGGCTTAGTGGTTAGAATTGATGCCTTGCACCTCCAGGGTCTGTGTGCATGGAGTTTGCATGTTTCTCCCTGTGCTTGGTGGGTTTCCTCCCACAGTCCAAAAACATGCAGATTAGGCTAATCCCAAATTACCTGAATGAGGGCCTACCATGGTTATAAAAATGGGAATAAACACTCTGGCCTCCTCTTTTAATCCGATAATAATCCGATTTTAAATATGTCTTGAGGAGGGGAAAAGTGAACGTGTGTCCATATGAATGACGTGTGCGTAGATATAATATGTAGACTGATAATAGTAATGATCTGGAAACATTTGAACCTAGAAAATGTTTGTTTGTTTGTTTGTTTGTTTGTTTGTTTGTTTGTTTGTTTTGGGCCATAATTTCAGTGCTAGGACGTTTTCAGCTTTTTTGTTTTTCTTTTTCATGATTTTCATATGTGAACACATTTAGCTAAAATCATAAATAATCTGTACACCATAACACTGTACATTACATAGTTAACAGTTAATTAATATACACAATGACAACAAGCTGATATAGAATTTTCTCTTTTTTTTTTTCTTTTTTTTTCATGAGAAAACACTTTTACCACACTTGTGGGCCACAGAGAAGAATGAGATCATGTGATGCAGCTCCACATCACACCATCTCATTCTTCTCTGTGGCCCACACTTTAAACACATTGTGGTAAGTGTTTTCTCATTTAAAAAACATTTATTTATCCACATCACATGCGGTTCCACATATCCAGGACGGGTGCCTTAAGTCACATAGTTGACAGAACTTTTACAGGCATAAAGAAATTTCTGTTTAAGTTATTTAATTTTTTTTTTCCTATTCTGGATTTTTGAATACATTTTTAAATAGTTGTTATTAACTCTAGTGGTTTTTACTTATTATTTTATTGTTATTATTATTATTATTATTATTGTTGTTGTTGTTGTTGTTGTTGTTTTTGTGTATTTGTTTGTTTGTTTTTTGTTTGTTTGTTTGTTTGTTTGTTTGTTTTTGAAACCAAAAACCCTCAATCAAAAATGGCAGAATTGGTCTATCTGGCAACATTATGCCTTCCCTTAACAGGTAACATATGATATTTTTCAAGAAAATACAGGTGGCGCGTTGGCTTAGTGGTTAGGACTGTCGCTCCTCACCTCCAGGGTCCGTGTGCATGGAGTTTGCATGTTTCTCCCCGTGCTTGGTGGGTTTCCTCCTACAGTCCAAAGACATGCAGGATAATTGGTGTTTCCAAATTGCCTGTGATGGATTGGCACCATGTCCAGGGTGTACCTCGCAATAATCTGGGATAGGCTCAAGGGCCCCAAGACCCTGTATATAAAAGAAAGCTCTGTAGATGGTGAGTGAGTGAGTGAGTGAGTGAAGAATATATTTAGAGTAAATATACTTACTGTATCATTAACTGACATGTTTTTTTTTTTTTTTTTATTCAAATACAGTTTCCTTCAAACTGAAAATGATACTTTATACAGATTTCCTCACACGTTTCGAACTTATCTCCATTATCTGTGGTCCTGTAAAGCTTGATGATCGCTCTTAATAAGCGCTATATGAAGAAAATTGAATAGAATGACGTTTTTTTGTTCTAAAAAAAAAAAAAAAATGACACAAGAAATCATGAAGCACACTGTTGAGAGTCTGCCAAACCAATAGGTGGCGATATATTTTCAACTGGAAAAACATGTTAGCCAATCAGAGGGATGAAAAACTGATACAGGAGATACGGTGCATGCGGCGGACGCTCTTATACGATGAAAACATTGTTTTTCCTGTCCACACGTCAACAATGAAAAGTTTTCCAAGTTGACCTAAAACAAAAGAACAACACATGGTACAAAAGAAAGATAAGGATTGGGGCGGCACGGTGGTCTAGTGGTTAGCACAGGTTTGATGCCTGGCCAGTTTCCTCCGGGTTCTCCGGTTTCCTTCCACAGTCCAAAGACATGCAGATTAGGCTAATTGCCGTTCCCAAATTGCCTGTAGTGTGTGTGTGTGTGTGTGTGTGTGTGTGTGTGGTTTGGCATCCTGTCCAGAATGTACTCGCCTTGTGCACCGAGTCTCCTGGGATAGACTGAAGACCCTCAGCAACCCTGTATACAGGATAAAGCGATATAGACGATGAGTGAGTGAGTGGTAAAGGTCGGTGGTGCTCTGATCCGGGTGTAGGAGAACTCAGCTTGGTAAAAGGACGTTTCAATAGCAAAGTGATCAAAAGGGTCTAGAAGGTTGTGGCTTGGAAAGTATTTCCAATTTCATCAGGCATTCTCAGAGTCGGGTGAAAATGAATAGTGCACCGCAATTAAACCGCACCGGGATGTGATAGGGTAGGGTCACACGAGTTCACCTGTCAGTCGCAGAATAGTCCAGAATTCGAGTGCCACGCCTTCTGTAATGGACAACGTTTCGCTGGAAGGTTAAACAAGCCAGCGTTTGATCCGAATAGACGGTAGCACTTTTTCCCAGACTCGGGCTTTATCTACTTCCTGGAGTTACCGTATGATGTTGACTTCACTAGCTTCTATAGCTGCCTCAGCCGTGTCCCAGGTCTCTTATGAAAAAAGTGCTCGAAAAACAGGGTGAGAAGAAAACAGTTGACATTTAACAGAAAGTCTGTGAATGCAATTAAGGTCAGGCTTCCTTTCTTTTAGTCGCAGACCAAAGCGAAGGATCACAACCGCGTTTAAGAATAGAACAAGCAGCAGATGGAAAATGTGCAAAAACCGAAGGAATAGCCATCGGATTAAGTCATCACACACACACACACACACACACACACACACACACACACACACACACACACAGAGATTGTCCCAATCTTAAATCAGCAATCAGGAAATGCTGAAATCATGGCCTGGCCACTAACTCACCAGTTAATGACCTGAGGACATGACGTGGGGAGAAGGGCATTGCGGGTTACCATGATATATGATTTTGTGGCAGCATGGTTGTTATTTGAGACGCTTTGTCACTGCCAAGCTCAAAGCTCTTCAGGAGAAAGGTCTTGACAATGTATTCAAGCCAGTACTTTTTTTTCTTTTTTTTTTTTTTTAAGGAGCCAAATAAATTTTTAAAAGGTGACCAAATCTCAGGTCACCGGACTACTGAGGCCGATTAAATATGAGCTCCTGGAAGACTTTTGTAGCTGGAGCACATGCAAGAATGTAGGAAGTTACTAAAACAGCAGGGAACTGTGTGATTGTGTTAGAATATGGTATTTGTTGGTTTTTGTGGGGAGGCATAATACACCATATTAAGTTTAGAGGACAGAGAATAGTGATTAACATGGGCGCGTTTTGGACCCAGTGGGTTGCTTGTCCCTATATCATCGTAAAATCAGTATGTTTAGTACTTGCTTTATCATGGTCAGGTTCACTGTAGTTTAAATGGCTTGTTTACACAAGGGCGTTGAAGTCAAAACCGGGACTTGTGATGAAATTTCTGGTGAATGGAGGCGTGAAACCTATGATTGACATCTATTGAAGATTTCAAGCACAGCATGCGGATGAGACTCGTAGCCGCGGGAACACATTTGAATGGAGAACACGTTTTAAAGTCCATGAATTATGATCCCGGCCGAGGTGGTTCGGAGCCATTGCAGGCATTAAAATGCTTGATCCTCGACTAATAATTGTCACCGACTTGAGAAATAGACGCATCTGTCTGACGCAAATAGACTGTCCACACAATCATTCACCAGCACCCACAATACTAGCGTACAGTCCTGTGCCCACTTCAAGCCATTTCCACATGTTATAGGAGTGCCTGGGAGGCCAGGGTTTCAAACATGAATCGGACAGGCAGTCCGATCATGTCTCCGGCATACTCAGAACTTCTCCCTTGATGGTGTCCAAGCACTAGTGAAACACTGGGATAAGTGCATTAGTGTAGCAGGGGATTATATAGAGAAATAAACGATGAGCAATAAACAAGAAACGTTTTCTGTTTTTCATCAATCATCTCAAAGCCAATTTATTTGCACTACCTCAACGCACTATCACAGAGTACTGCATTGTGTCGGGTTGTTGCTCCGGTTTTATGTGTGCCTTTATTGTGTTTTTCCATAGTTTGTAGATAGTTTTGCTAATTTAAGGTGTCCTAGCTAATTAGGTGTCTTAGTCAGCGAGTCAAGTTTTGTTAATTTATGTTGTAGCGCCTTGGTCCTGGAGGAACGTCGTTTCATTTCTCTACTGTATATGGTTGAAATAACAACAAAAGCCTGCTTGTACTTGTACTTGAGGGTTTTTTTTTTTCTTTCTCCAAAAGTCCCGGTTTGACTTGAACACCCCTGCTGGTTTTAATTGAGAGCCTTTTATAGTACACCGTTTAAATTCGCGCCAGCGCTAATTATTCTGCGTAGCGGATCTCCAAGAACAACCGGTGTAAAAAGTCACGTCCTTCGAGCTTGAACCGTCCCTCCCGCAGACATCGTGGACGTGTTGGCAGAAAGTGCAGTTATCATAACACTCGGAGCAATGATCTACTAACGAATACTTGGATAGTGTTTGTAAACACTGAGGATATTAATGGTGCGGCGATGTGGAGCATTTGGCTCGGGTGCCTGGCGAGAGCAGAGCAGAAATAAACTGAAGCGGCGTCGAGTCATTGCTGTCATTACGATGTGGACAGGCGGCCATGCTGCAGTACTGTAGAAACATGTGGTTCCACCTATAAGCTGGGCACTTTTCTACGGTGAACTGGATGGAGATCTCTCTTCTACTCATGAGACAATCCAGGAAACTTAAACGTACTGTAAGGCCAGACGGGGTAGAGCGGAGCGCTCGACCGAGGCATAGCATGGTGGAGGGGATCATGTTTAGCAGACGAGGGGGTGAGGAAATGCCGACGGTTTCAGTTTGCAGCCCTGCATTTGAGAGCTTGTCGATGAACGTGCTCCAGGAGCGCGGAGCTCGCTCGGCCTCCGCACACAGAATCTCATGAGCTTAGCAACTCTGCGATTATTTTTACTGGCCCTTAATTAGGAGCTGGCGAGCGCGAGGCCTGGGTGTGGAGGAGCGGGAGGGAGGGAGGAGGTAAGCGGTCGTGTCGGACAGACGGTAACCGAGAGGGAGACTGAGATAGAGAGCAAGATGGCCGAGTGGAAAAAGTGACTCAACGATTAGAGTGTGGGAGTGAGTCATTTGGTGAAATTATTATATGGTGAGAAAAGTGCAAAAAACGAGAGCGTGTGAAAGTGTGCATAAGTGATCCAAAGTTTTCTTTGTTTCACCTTTCGATCAGGTCGTTCTGTGATAACCTTCTCACAGCAAAACATTTCTGCCTTCAGCGCACCACAGAACAAGCGAACATGGGAAACACTGCGCTGGCTTCCGTCCCTGCACTCAACATTGTGCAAGCGTCACTACAGAGCCAAAGTCTCGCTAATCTCCCAGTGGGCCGAAAAAGGAATGAAAACAATAAACATCAGCTTCAAAAACATTTCGCTAATGCGCTCCCTCTAATGCGCTTCTGCCTCCTGCACGGGTTATATCTGGACATTTTGGAGGATTCGCAAATTCCCGAAGCTTCAATCGGATTGTTTTTTTGTTTTTTTTTTAGTTTTTTGCCATATCTGATCGGAGCAGGAACGAGAAAACAAATATGCCAAATGCATCTTCTCCTAATTGGATTGGATTCAAGATACATCAAGCTCAGATCTGATTCCTGATCTGTTTTTTTTTTTTTTGTGAGATGAGTTTCTTGATAGCAGAAATCCGTGACAAGAACTGTTTAACGTCCGGAAGGGGAGAGACCGGCTGCGACTGCAAACCTCCTGCTTCGGATTCCGTCCGAGGGACGGCTGATATAAATAGTCTCGCTAACTCCTTCACCCTGGCTTTCAAAGATTAAAAAGTCATCACTATGTCTGGTTGTCTTTAATGAATATAAATCAAAGTGGATTATTTTAGACCTTTGTGGAACCATGAGGAACAGAAACAGCGTTATGATAATAAAAAAAAAAAACAACTATATATTATTTATCACACAATAATTTTCAGCCATTCTCTAAAACAACATCTGTATACACTAAGTGTGAGTGGCCTACGAAGGACTGGTTTCCATTCAGGCTGAATTCTCTCCAGTGCACTTTGAGTGATTCCATGACAAAATGTCAAACCGGGACTTGTGATGACATTCTTGGGGAATAAAGGTGTCAAACCAAAAAGACATCAAGCACAGTATGGTGATGAGACACTTAACCGCAGAAAAACATTTGAATGGTGCAAAAAATTTGAAAGAAGGCCGTACGTCTTCAAACATTTTCAAGCTGGCTCAGAGCCAACTGTACAGTAGTCATTCCTGTGTACATTTAGTGAGTCGAACGCCTCATTCTTGAAAATCAACGGTTAACTTGTTGCCAGTGTCGGGGGAGAGACACATCTTTGTGTGGGAACTGTACACACAATCATGGCAGTCATTGCCACATCCCCTGTACAGTCCGGACCTCGCTCCGGGACATTTCCACATGTTCGGGCCGTTAAAGGAGTTCCTGGGAGGCCGGTGTTTCAGACGTGAATTAGACAGGCAGTCAGGTCATGGCTCTGGTGTAATAAGTAAACGTTCTAACTTGATGGTATGCAAGCAGTTAGTGTTGCAGGGGATTATATAGACGAATAAATAGGGTTTTTACCCTGTTCAAAAGTCCCGGTTTGACTTGAAGTCCGCAGGATCTCATGGCCCTGATGCGCTGCTCTGAGTCAGGCATGGTGTGTATTTTCGGGTATACGAGTGGCACCAGGGACGTGCTCTGGCACATACACATGCACACTGCAGTTAGGCCAAGTCCTACCAGCTGCTAGTCTTCCTCATGTGTGTATTAATAGCTCACGTTTGGAACCGAGCCGTGCGTTCGGGTTTAATTTGATTAACTCTCACTGAAATCATGAAATGTGACAGCTGGGTGCATTCCTTTGTTGTGCTGACGGCTTCGGGATGACAGCTTTGGCCCGGGGTAGTGCTAACAAAACAGGCTTGTTTGGAAAGTAGAAGGAAAAACCGAGATATCAGGCAAGACCCAGACAAGGCCTTTTGTAACTTAAGCGATTTGGATTGTTTCTCTAAACATGGACCCTGTAATCTCCAGACACTGGAGTCTAGCCGGCTGCTTATCTACAGTATGCTCTTAGGAAAGATAGACTGAGTGTTTATGTGTGTGCATGTACATGAACGTCTTCCAATAGTTTATTGTTGGGTCTGGTATTCAGGCTAGATGAAAGTTTCCGCAGTCATAAGAAAGGTCAAAAGAAGATTTTTTCATGGTTCTACGGTAGGTTTTTGGTTGGCCTAACGCTGGCTGAGGAATGGCCATCCAGGGGTACCGCTGGTCTATCAGTGCCAACTCGAAAACAATGAACAAAATGGGAAAACGTAAACTGTACATTGTGAAATCGCTTTGTAGATCTTTTTCGAACGCCAAACATGCTTTGACAGCTTATCTTCGGCTTAAGTTGAAGGACCCAACCATCCAGAAAACAAGTTGGCTTGAAAATGAAGAGGAAGTAGTCAAAGGCGATACGCTACAAAGGAAACTGTACAGGATCATGCTGTCTCTGCAGTCTTGGAAATAATATTTCGGACACACGCTTAATAACACTCGAAACCTGTGGTTTATTAAGTGACAAATACAACACACGATCCAAAAATCAAGGTCGTACGGAGGGCAATGGTCGAAAAGCAGCCGAGTATGAAACTTGGACACAAAGAACAAAATCCAAAGATTAGACAAAGAAAGAGGCAAAAGTTCAGAAAAGGCAATATTGAGAAAACTCATTACTTACACTCGTGAAGTTGGCTGTAGTTCTCGGTGTTTATTAGCCATTAGATTATGCTTTATATACTCAGGAAGGGGAAGCTCTAGCCTAGCTGGAAGGAAGCTGTAATGGGAAAAAACACCAATTTTTGACTTGAACTCATTTTGGCAAATTATTCTGTTCAGGCACACAGGGTTGTCAGTAACAAAATAAACGTGCTACAGAATAATTATATATTCTTCTTTTAGACGCTTTAAACCATCACTAGCACTGGATATATTGATAAGCCTGAATTCGCTACTCCCCGTTCTCCAAGCAAGATTTATGAACTCTGTTAAAACCTTATGGACCCACAAGCATTTAAGCGGTTGGCTGATGCTGATAAGGCGCTGTCGTCAAAAGAATTTAATAAAACTGATATTTATTTATTGTATAGCTACTGCTATTAATGTGGACAGCACTGTCAACAATTTCTGTTTCTGAAGGACTTGTTCTCATCCAGTGCCCTTGTCTGAATTATATTCATGTCCCCTAAGGTTTTTAGAAGCCTGCTTGGAAGAGAGGATAAAACAGCCTTTCCTCCTTCCTTGGTCATTGCTAAAGAATGCACAATGCCTCTTTGGAGATGTCTCCTGACCTTTATGAGTGTTTACGAATAGTCTGCTTTCCCTGATTTTTCCAGTGGCTCAAGAATCACCATATATAAAAACCGAACACCTTGCCATCGCCGACCACTCACCATTCATGAGTGCACATTTCAGACAAGATTCATTGGTAGACACGCACCTAATAAAACAGGCCTTAGAGAAACGAAAGCTTACATGCGAATGTTTCTCTCATTTGAGATACACGTTCTGCCTCAATCATCGGCATCTAAAGAAAGGCCGAGTCTCATAGCGTTGTCTCGTAGAACAGATTTCCCCCTGCTAGTAGAACATGATGTTGAGTTCACACATATTTTCTGGAAGGTTTGAGACAGACAAATGCTTAAAAAAGCCCCAAAGTGGAGGGGATCAGCTACTCCAAGGATGTGAGCTTAGCTATGGTTGAAGTACAGAGGCTCATAAAAAAAAAAAAAAAAAGGAGCGAGCGAGCGGGGGATCGGGTAGTATCCTCAAAGTCTGGGATTGAATCCACTTCTGTAGAGAGTCACAATGAAATGTCTAACAAATCGCTTTGAAATCTTGGAATCACCAAAACACTACCTAACCCATACAAGCCTTGTTCAGTGATTTAGTTTCAGGGTAAAAACCTTTACAAGGTTACGAGTAAATGAAGCGTCGCATCTGATCAATCTCTGTTACATGTAAATAACATTAGAATCATAATATCAGCTAAACTACTACATTCAAAGTTGTATACAGTACATTTTTTTGGTTAACCTTTCTTGAAACCAAGGTATTTTTGATCCTTGCATGAACTCTAACATGAATACGCAAAAGATTTGTTGTTGCCGGTGTTTCTCCATTTAGGGAATCCTCACGGGTTTTACGATGGATGTCCTTCCTGATGCTACCCACCCATTTTTATCTGGGCTTCAGACTGCCACTAAGGTTGCCCTGTTACCCTAGTAGCTGGGACATGGGCCTTCTGCATAGATGTTGAGGACCACCAATGCACAGATACCCTAACGACTTACACTTCCCAAAAATAGCTTTGTTGGACAACAGTTGAAGCCTCTTGTTTTAAAACCCACAATTTAATTAAAATAAATCCCCCAAATGGGTAACTAGACTAGAAATCCTGTATACTAGTACAAGAGACAACTCTTTTTTTGAACTGACAAGTACCATGATTAAGAAATACGTAGACCTTATAGGTTAGGTGCTGGTGGTCCACATTATAACGTAGGCCTATTATGTTTCTCCTGCTTACATAGTCTGGAACATCACCAAGACCTGAGCTGAACCCTGAGCAGACATTTTTATTATTAAACTTTGCCACACAACACACACAAAAAAAAAAAAAAAGCTTTCTGGACCTAAAAGTCACTTTCCCCACTTTTAATATCAACATTGTACTGTAAATGAAACCTCATCCAAGCCTGCACTCTTCTGCTTTGCTATAATAAATCACATTTTCTGTGCACATTAGTAGAGCGTATTCAGGGGGACTTGGTATGTTACAACTTGCAGGACGAAGACGATATGGCCTTCAAAGTCCCTCATCACCCTGTGAGCTTTCTGAACAAGAATTCAATGAGCCGAGAGTAACAGGATTGTGCGGCCAGCAGACACATTATAAGAACTCAAACATACCAAGTAAAAAAGTTAGCTCAGAGCCAGGAGCAACATTAAAACTTGTCAGTCAATGAAAATCTTGTTTTTTGGATTTTCCATACAGCGCGCATGAAACGGGCTATATACGGGCCATGAACATGTAAAGTCTGATTTATGCTCTTTGAAAGGCTAACATGTTTGGAAAACCACTGGTCAACCAAGTTATGGTCCTCTCTGATCAGTGAGATGGGTAGGTTTTATTACTCGATGTGGTCTACTTAAAAGAGCATACTTACACATACCAAAACTGTTTAAAGGCCACAGATGTTTTTCGTGTGAGGGTTGCAATAATGAGGCTACAACAAAAACAGACCAGCTTGCATCTACCAGGAAGCACCATGACTAAGTGGAGCCCGGGAAGTTGGGTAGCGATTTTAAAGTCGCTGGGTAAAACATGTAGACTTCATAACATTGTTCAGAAAAGATTATAGAAGGGAGTAGTGTAACATTAAGTAACTTAAGATATGCATTAAAACCCATGATGGTGGAGCATCTAATTTGAACACTGGCCAGATTGATGTCTTAGCTAGCAGTACACATGTGGTTCTTTTTCTTTTTCCCCAATCCTGCCATCTCTAATGGTTTTATTATTTGCGTATGACTACAATCGTTTCTGATTAACTTTACACTGGTAAGCAAGGCACTGATTTCATATATAGTTTCTCTACTGTGGACGTGAATCTTCTTCTTAACTAGAAATAACTGTGGCTCCCAAGTGGTACAACAGGAAATGTTCTCCCTATCTCCTAGTAATCGGGATATTTAAATATCACTGATGCTACAGTGCTTCATGCCAGTCCAAGAATGAAAAGCTGGCTGAGCTTTCTGGGTTGAAGGAATGAGGAGCAGTTTGAAAAATTCTTGCATATATAAGAGGAAACATGTGCTAGCCTTCATTTTGTAGCAGTTGTATGGCTGGGGAGGTACTGTAGCTAGCGGGTGATTTTGGCAAATGACAAAAAGAAAAGAAAATGTTTGTTTGAAACCGTAATCAAGAAGTAACCAGCACACCTGCATACTGCATGTGTCATTGAGGTTCTTCCGATGGTTTTAGGAAGACGTTTACAGTCACCCTGAGTAAGACCTAAAAGCATATGAAGCATACACCATCACCGCTTCCTGTTTACTTCTAAGCCCCATTGTTTGATGGGCAGCCTGCAAACAGCTAAGAATCTGCTACTGTTTGGAAAAGTCATAAAGTTCGTTTCTTTTTTTTTAGCACAAACCAGCCTAAAAGCAAACAGACAGAGGGTCTGAACAAACAGAAAGAAATCAGCAAGCCTGTGTGCCAGTCATAAACCGGGCAGGACTGCTTTCTCACAGAGTCTCCTTTCACTGCGGAATCCAAAACTAACATTCCATCATGCGCTGGTCATCTGAAAGCCCAGGGCCAGGCAGCAAGCAAGTGAGAAATGGATGAAAAGAAATTGTATAAATGTGGTGTGAAGATAAAAAAAAAAAAGCAACTTCAAAAAAATCAAGGGGAACAGGGGACTAGAGACATGGGCTTTTGGTGGATTTGGACTCAAGATTGGATTTCACAGGTCTGGTCCGGAGGTTGGAGGATTGGGTAGATTCCATGATGTAACTGCAATTAGCACTGCTGATGGTCTGGTGAGCAGGGAGAGCTGGCAGTGATCAACCAGATTAGCTTCATTTCCTACCAAAGCCACTGGGACCACAGAGAAAGTGACACACTTCCTGATTGCTCCTCTTCTTATCTGGTGCCAAAACCGATCCCAAATCGTTATTACAGAAGCACAAAGAGTTTTGGAAGATCTGCTAATATTATTAAGCTTTATATCATTATCAAGAGATTAAGATTAATCTATGATGGATTATACTTATATTTCCTAACACATGCTGTACAGTAGCATTGACAGGTTTGCTTAAATCGCAGATTCATTATGAGAGTTCCTCAGGGGTCTGTTCTTGGCCCGTTTGTATTCTTCCTAAGCCCAAAATCAATTGGCTCAATCATCAAATTTTATAGATTCTTCTAACCCTGCTATTCTGATGACACATAACTCAACCCCTCTTCCTTAATTCACCTCAAAGTCTCTCGGGACATATCTAACCAGATTTCTCAGCTCTCTTCCTGAATCTAAAATGAATCTAAAACTAGCGGCTAAGACTTCCCTACAGTATACAGGACCTGACTATCAAAACTGACAGTTCTTTCAATGCAGATGGCAATGAATATTAGTGTGAACATCTCTAAACATGCTTGTTTAAGTACAACTATGCCCGGGTCTAAGAATAGAATAAAACTAAAACCATGTCGAGTACTGCTGGATCCTCATACAGACCTTTAGTTAATTTGGGTCCATTTTTGTTTTGTAGACAGGCATAATTACTTCAAAAGCTAATCTGTTTTGTAGGCCTTGCTAGTGCGTCTGTCCCTTCAGGTGATTTGGGGGTTTGGCCTTGTAAACAACAATGAGGTGGCACAGTGGTTAGCCCTGTCGCCTTGTACCTGCAGTGTCTGAGGACGATTCCCACTTCGAGTCTGAGTGCACTACACGTTTTTTTGCATGTTCTCCCTGTGCTTTATGGGTTTCCTTCCACCATATAGATTAGGCTAATTGTTGTTCGCAAATTGCCCGTAGTGTGTGGATGCGCATGGGACTATTAAATGGAGGCCCTACCACTGTCGTGAAAATGGTAATACTGTAAATGCAATGGTAATATCCATTGGTCACAATGGTCCCTAGTTGGAGGTTCCTAGATGGATGGATGGAAGCAAGACTTGTTATTTCATATCTGGGCCAATTCAAGCCTTGCTAGTGCGTCATAGGAAACTTGAACATTATAGGATTATAGGAACCTTCAGGAGGTGGGGGGCATTTTTGGCATTGTAAACAAGCATTATTGTTTCAAATCTAAGCCACGTTGAGTTGTGCTGGAGTCGCATATGGAAGCTGGCACAGATTCGAGGTTGATAAATACCTTCAGGTCGTTCTGGGTCCATTTTTTGGCTTTGTAGGCTAGCATATATATATATATTTTTTTTTCACTTCTGGGCCAGGTTGAGCCTTGCTAGAGCCTTGTATGGAACCTGCTGCAGAGGAAAGGATGATAAGTACTTTCAGGTAGTTTGGGGATTCGTTTTTGGCGTTGTAGGCAATCATCAGTTTTTAAAATCTACTGCAGGCAGCAACAGTGTAGAGAGCGTAGCAATAGAATGATGTCAGAGAACTTGAGGAGATTAAGAACAGTCATGCAGCTGCATTATGGATCAGTCACAAGGGTCAGACGGTGCACGGGGCAAATCTGCAGGGAGCAATACGCAGTATTCCAGTCTTGAGATGATAAAAGACTAAGCAGGCATCTATGTGGCCCTGGTGTATATAAAAAGCTGGATCATCCTGATTTTATGAAAGAGAGCCCTGTAAGAGCAAGCCCGGTTAGCAGTAGGATGGGAAGAAGGACGGTTTGTTTATTAGAACTACCCCAAGGTTTTGTGTCATGTCTGATCATGTGATGCAAAAGGTCGCCTGACTACAGAAACGCACAGTCAAACAAGCTCTAATTGTTTTCAACAAATCTTCTTGCAAAACTCCACTCTCTGGCCTTCCTTCATGCATCTACATATTTAGACATTCATGTACAGAATATCTCCACTACAAAGCATCCACAGTTCTGACGCTTAGTTCACAGCCTCTTTAAATTATCTCATTTGTCCTCCCTATTGTTGCTCACTTGCACTTTTCCCTGTCATCATTATCCCTTTTTTCAGTTTCGAAATCCTTACAGCTTCCCTAAAGCTTGCGCCCTTCCGAAGTCGCTCTGAATAACAGCGTCTGCCAAATGACGACACGTAAATGTAAAGCAATTCGTCTCTGCGGCCAGGCGAGCCAGGTTTTACTGCCTTTTCCTCCGTGTATGTTGCATGCGATCAATCAGACTCCTAGTTCCAATCATAAAATCTAACCAGATCCAGACGTAGCCGCATAACTCATGATCAGTGAGACCGTCGGGAGACTCGTTTCGTCTCTTTCATGTAGAAAAAAATTCAGAATTCAACCACGGTAGCCTTCCAGCGATGGTGCATAATCACTAATCCAGACATTTCAGAACTTAACACCAGTTCTGATATGTGTGTTAATTCCGACTTCGGGTGGATTGTCTCACACATGCGTAACGGGGAAACCAGAACGGGATTTACTGACATATTCAGAGGTGATGTCATTGAGTCACGGTCCAGACGCCTGCCTTTCTGTGATTTCATGAGGAATTCCTCAGCTAAAGGATATCAGAGATGTGGAAAATACAGGAGGACTTTCTATGTACACATGAAAGCACAAGTTTCCAGCTATTTACAAAGCAATCATTTTATCTGCCAAAGTAGAAGAATATGGGGTGTGGAAAAGGTTAGAGGGTACGTGTTGAGATCTCTGGAGACACTTCAAAGATTTTAATTCAGTAAATTATCTCCTTTCAGGTGGACACCATCAAAACAGTTCAGCAGGAATGCTGTTTTGTCCCAAGTGTGCACTTGAAGTCACCCAGAAAGCTTCACAGTTCAGTGGTAAAAGCTTTCCGAAGCCTCAGGAGCTTCTGTAACTACAGTACACACACACACACACACACGCTCATGCCTTCTCCCTCTCCATGGTCTCGGGGCAAAGAAGCAAAAATGACAAACAGCCCAAAGGTCTGACCTCAGCGAATAATAACAGACCTTCAGCTGTTTGCAAAGTCAAGAAAAGAGGAGCAGAAGAACCTGCAACAAGGCCACCTGAGGGAGAATCGCCTCCCGTTATGACCCTCTCAGAGTGCAATAAACCCGCCTGCTGTACAAACAGGACCTTCCACAGGCCTGTAATAAAGCATGACGCTCTTTTATCCTTCATCTTCCCAAACAGGCACGCAGAGTTCTGGCACACTATGTGTCAACAGTGTGTGAGGTAATAAATGACACGTGTTTTTGCAGAGGATGGTAGGAACAGCGAGACCACTTTAGAGACGCGTCTTAAAACTTCAAACTTCGAAACGCTCCAAGGCTATAAATCTTTAATGGAATGATACTGTGGCATTTTAGACCTAGTGAAAAAAAAAAAAAAAAACATTTACGTTTGCATTTGTGTCAAAATCACTTTCACAGAATTGTTCAAATGTTCTCAGTCAGCCAAGGCATTTTTTATTTTTTTAGACTCTGGTTTTGCACTGGTGCTACAAGGTTCATTGAGATAACACGTTATGGACGTTTCTCACCCAGAGTCTCTTCATCTTCATCTTCATCTTTAATCTTTGAACAAGGAAAAAAAAAAAAAAAACTCTTGCAAACACTAAAACTTTATGCAGCAGCCATCTTGGACAGCTCCAATGACTGTTTAGTTATTCACCCTTTGATCTCCGCTTCCCATAGTTTGAATTTATAGCTGAAATGATGTGATGTGAGATGTACTGTACCATGCCTCCTTCTTCTGTCACTAGACACAAAGGATCTGTGCTTCTACAAAATCCTTTGCGTCCAGGTCTTTTCCATGTTTAAGCAAATAATCGTATTTGGCCTTTGTAGACTTAAGAAGAGAAGGTAACTTAAGTACATAGTTCACTCATCTGTAGTTTACCCAAGTCGTTTTATTTAAGGAATACTTTTTTATGTTTACTCCACTACATCCTACAGCAAAAATGTCTTAAGTCACTGCCATGGCTGACCTGTTCGCCATATTAAAATTCCTTCGCAAGTTTGAACAGTCCATTGGGTGTGTTTTGCAAACAACCCAAAATAACCAAATTTGCGAAAGCATTTCACCTTAATTAGATCCAAATGTGTGCCACAATCAGTCGCCAGCTGCTCAGCTGTCCTAAAGGCAGCAGATTCCAACCTGTGCTGAATTTCATGACTTTTGAGCATGTTAAGACCCCGAAAAGATCTTCTCCTTGGAAGAACAAGACGGCCCTTCACACACTATGACATCATAAGGCTGATGTCATAGTGCTTGGGCCCCTGATTAAATTGGAGATCCATCCACCTTAATCACATTGAGGGGCTCAGTTTGATCTTAAACCCTGTGGAAGTTAAATTTATGGGCCAAAGTGATGCTCATGATGATGAATTTCGACGAATTTTTGATTTTGATTATAAATAGGGTTTTAGGGTTGGCATAGTTGTTAGCACTACAGCCTCGCACCTCCAGGGTCGAGGGTGCGATGATCAAAATTCATAGACTATAGATATATATATATGTATATATATATATATATATAAGTTTTTCCTGCTATAACTATGTGCTACATGGGCTAAAGTGCAACTATATTCCAGGAAATATGTTTTCGGTTATTTGAAAGACCTTTTTTTATATGTAATACTACATACCAGGCCTGTGCATTGAATAGATAATGTGCACCTTTATTTCCAGGTGGCCCATAGTCTAGTTGCAGCTCCAAGAAAAGAACATTTCAGGGAACTGAAATGAAACAATACTGCAACAGAGATAATAACCGTATTAAAATATCGTGGTTCTAGTTTTCTAAACCATCACAGACTTTTTATTCAATCACATTCCCATTGGACAAGAAACTAGCTCCAAGTCTAGAGACATTCAAAAATGAGAGAGCTTTCGCAGACTTTTCCCGCCCGGTCTGAGTAATGAACTAAATATATGATATTATTCTAAAGACAATCAAATCAGTGTTTGAAGAAGAATAGACAAAGAAGTATTCACTTATTTCCAGCTTCTAGTTCAAAACAGATCCATTTCATCTGTTCAGAAAGTGGAAACCTGAAGCGCCCCTATGCAGCACAGTATACATGAGCACTACGAAGTCAATCATTCAGTCATATTAGATGCAGCTATTTATTTTGTAAGCAAGAAATTGTATAGAAATGGAATTTTAATGAATGATCTCGCTCGTTCCTCATTCAGCTCACACTGTACATTACATGGTTGCAGCGGGCCTGGATAGTCTCGGGTCCATTACAGAGCACACGAGCTTACTCTATGCGCAATTTGGACAAACCAAATAGCATCATCGTCAAGTCTTTGGACGGAAAAACCAACCAAGCACGAGAAGAACACACGCAGACCCCAAGGCCTGAATCAAACCCTTTCACCCAGGAGGTGCTAGGCCACAGTGCTAGCCACTACGCCACTGGCCCACCATTTATCTTGATTGTTTCCATTTCAATGGAATAAACGTTAGGAATGTCCTGATAGCATTTTGCGTCAGAGCAAATCATTTGTGTACTTGCTGATCCCAGTATCTGCCTCTGTCTGAGAGCGCAACATGATCAGAATACCCCGCGTCTGAAACATATCCTCGAATACACCTGCTACACTGCGTTACATGTGTGTGAACCCTGAAGCTCTGCTCTGCATGTAGAGCGCCCCTCAGTGGACTAAACTCCTCGTCAATCCTCCTGATGTGATTTTACACACACGCAATCCGCTTACTCTTCTGTTCTGCCTTTATGGCAAGGGGGATAAAAAAGCATTACTTTATTACATGCAATTGGGCTTGCTGGAAAAAAAACAGACAGCCTCCGTTCCATTCAAGGGCTCTTTGTGGTCCTTCAGTACCATGGCAACCGTTCGCTCAAAAACAACAACAACAACAAGGGCGTTCGATATAAGATAAGAAAAATATCTTACATTTAAAGAGAGAAAATTAAATATATATATATATATATATATAGGTATATAGAAGGAATCCGCGTGCTACTTCTTTCAATGTTTGAAATCCACACAAGTTGAAATTATGAACATATGAGTGCATGCTTGTGCAAATAAGAGCATTTTTACTTACAATTTTCCACGCTAAGATTTTCAACACAACTGAAATAAGGGAAATAAATTGCTGTATTTCATTCTCACTTTTGCCACGGCTGTCACAGAGCACAGCTCTGGATGTGAATGCCAACCAAACGTGACTCTGAAAGACTGAAAGAGATGCACCGCTAAGCTTGGTTAGCAAAACACACTCAAGAGAGATGGACTGCTAAGCTAGAGCATCTCTGTACTTTTACTTGCTGACATTAAACTTGATTGCTGTTCCTGCAGACGAAGACAGTTCCACTTCAGTCTTTCATCAGAGGTGTCAACACTGACCATGTGTCTGGGGTGTCTAGGGAGCGTCTGCCACAACGTGCCATTGGAGTACAAGTACAAGTAGATGAGCCGGCTGAATGGTTCGCACCACTGTGGCCTCGCGTCTCCAGGGTCCGGGTTCGATTCCCACCTTGGGGTCTGTGTGCATGGAGTTGGCATGTTCTCTTTGTGCTTGGTGGGTTTTTCCTCAAACAGTCCATAGACATGCAGATTAAGCAGACTGGCGTTCCCAAATTGCCCGTAGTGTATACAGGATAAAGTGGTATAGACGACGAATGCGTATTAGGAAAAATCTGGATTAGACTTCAGTTGCGTGATTGATTATTTTTTTAAATAAGAAGGCAACTGTCAGGCACAAAGCATATATCTCTTGTCTACAGTAAATGGCTTCCTTTACGGTAAAGAATGCCCAGTTGTGTTTACCTCCAAACAGCACCTCCTCTCCAAGGCCTAATAAGAGCGTTGGCGTGCACTCATTCTCAAGTCGCAGACGACCCTGGCAGAGTCCGTTGCCTCTTTATTACGGCCATTTCACTGATTACTTCCAGTGTAAATAAACTTAATCAATGGGTAAAATAAAAATGTGGGATTGAGAAACAGGGTTTAAAAAAGGAGTATTGAGTCGTTAAAGTGAAGTCTTGGACGTGATCAGAAACACTCCCCAGCTGGGCCTGATGCACTACCACACTGGAACTAAATGTAGAATCATTCCACATCGAAAGGCTCTCATTTTCTCCTCTTAGTCACGCATGGAAACGGAAACAACTCTCTTTCCACACACACACACACACACAAACTCCAGGACTTGGCAACCGGCTGCACTCTCAGGCCTTGAAAAATCAGGTTCACAGGATTCATCCGATGCCAGGCTTATTAAGCAACTTAATCCACACACTCACTCATCACTTATTCACATTTTCTTTTCACGTATGCATCTTAATTATTGTGCAGTGTTTCAGCTTGTACGGCTGGATGGCAGGATCTGGGCTGAAAGTTTAACACTAAAATGTTTGCCTTTTGTCTTAAACTGTTCATTACTGATCCTGCTCCTGGCAAGGCTTGACATACGTATACTCTAAGTACCTATATACCTGTGTGCTCTTGCATGGATGTGGATGTTACACTGTATGAGGATTGGATAATCCAAGTTGAAAATGCTTTTCTGCAATCGTGCGGTCAGAACAAACGTCACTGTTTAAATACAATCCCAATCTTTTAATAATGTACCCTTATCCATCAAACATATTGCTAATAATTACTGAAGGTTAGAAAGTGAGTGCGCGAGTGATCCCCATTAGATCTCTCTCTATCTGAGAGGGAGGGACGGACACTGACACGCTGATCAGTTTGTCTTTAATGCATTGTTTAAACACACCAGTAAGTTAAGATAAAACCTTTGATTTTGAAAATTCAACACTGATTACAACTGGGACCCTGATGAGGCGGCTGAGCACCACATATGAAACCAATATCATAATCATGAGTACATGTGTGTACATTTGTACATTTCTGCAAACAGCGATTACCTGCAAAGGATCCTAAAATGGTGGAGTAAAGAATGGCTTGTGTTTAAAAACCTGTCCTGTATGAGCTTTTCAGGACAAACGTTTCGTTGCAAGCTGTTGAGCAAAATAATTGTTCAGTAAAGGCTGATCAGTATGAGCTGTTCGGCGGTGGGGGAGGGGGGGGGGGCTCTGTTCAGTTCAAGCTGTCAAGGAGAAGCTGTTCAGACAAAACTGCTCAGTTCAAGTTGTAAAACTAAAACTTTTCAGCTCAGGCTGTTGAGGTAGAAACTGATCTGTGTGAACTTTTCAGCGCAAGCTGTTAAGGAAAAAAAATGTTCGCTATGAGCTGTTCAGTAAAACAGCTCAAACAGTATAAGCAGCTCAGGAAAAACTGTTCAGTATGAGCTGTTCAAGAAAAAAAAACTGTTCAGTTCAAGCTGTTCAGGAAAAACTGTTCAGTTCAAGCCCTTAAGGGGAAGCTGTCCGGTATGAGCCGTTCAAGAAAGCCTATTCAGTTATTAATGAAAGACTATTCATTTTAAGCTGTAAATGAGAAACTGTTTTGGTATGAGATGTTCAGTAAAGGCTGTTCATTTAGTTATCTGTACGTTGGGTCATTTCAACATTTCACTACTCATCCAAGCAGCTTCTTTACTCTGAGCAAGATTGGTTAGGACCAAACAGAACGATCCTCATTCTCATCTTCTCTATTCTCCATCAAAGAGCCTATCCGGTGAGAAATACCCCAAGGAGGATATATTTCGTGTCCCTATCCAACCTTTCTTAGACTTGAGAAGCTACTGGATGAGTTGTCAAATGCTTCAAACCAAGAGAAGAAGTCCAGTGTTGCTGTTCGTTATGATTTTTTAAAATTATTATTTAGTAAAAGCTGCTTAGGATAAACTGTTCAGGATAAGCTGTTAAGTATAAGCAGTTCAGCATGAGCTCTTCAGCAAAAGCTATTCAATATGAGCTGTTCGGTATAATCTGTTCAGTATGAGCTGTTCATTCTGATTTTTTTTTGTAAAAGCTGCTCAAGATGAACTGTTCAGCACAAGCTGTTAAGTATAAGCAGTTCAGCATGAGCTCTTGAACAAAAGCTATTCAGTATGAGCTGTTCGTTTTATAATCTGTTTAGTATTAGATGTTCAGTATGAGCTGTTCATTCTGATTTTTTAGTGACAGCCACTTAGGATAAACTGTTCAATATATGCAGTTCAGCATGAGCTCTTCAGCAAAAGCTATTCAATATGAGCTGTTTGGTATAATCTGTTCAGTATGAGCTGTTCGTTATGATTTTTTAAAATTATTATTTAGTAAAAGCTGCTTAGGATAAACTGTTCAGGATAAGCTGTTAAGTATAAGCAGTTCAGCATGAGCTCTTCAGCAAAAGCTATTCAATATGAGCTGTTCGGTATAATCTGTTCAGTATGAGCTGTTCATTATGATTTTTTTTTGTAAAAGCTGCTCAGGATGAACTGTTCAGCACAAGCTGTTAAGTATAAGCAGTTCAGCATGAGCTCTTCAACAAAAGCTATTCAGTATGAGCTGTTTGGTATAATCTGTTCAGTATGAGCTGTTCATTATGATTTTTTTATTATTATTATTTAGTAAAAGCTGCTTAGGATAAACTGTTCAGGATAAGCTGTTAAGTATAAGCAGTTCAGCATGAGCTCTTCAGCAAAAGCTATTCAGTATGAGCTGTTCGGTATAATCTGTTCAGTATGAGCTGTTCATTATGATTTTTTTTTTTTTGTAAAAGCTGCTCAGGATGAACTCTTCAGCACAAGCTGTTAAGTATAAGCAGTTCAGCATGAGCTCTTCAACAAAAGCTATTCAGTATGAGCTGTTCGGTATAATCTGTTCAGTATGAGCTGTTCGTTATGATTCTTTTAATTATTATTATTTAGTAAAAGCTGCTTAGGATAAACTGTTCAGGATAAGCTGTTAAGTATAAGCAGTTCAGCATGAGCTCTTCAGCAAAAGCTATTCAATATGAGCTGTTCGGTATAATCTGTTCAGTATGAGCTGTTCATTCTGATTTTTTTTTGTAAAAGCTGCTCAAGATGAACTGTTCAGCACAAGCTGTTAAGTATAAGCAGTTCAGCATGAGCTCTTGAACAAAAGCTATTCAGTATGAGCTGTTCGTTTTATAATCTGTTTAGTATTAGATGTTCAGTATGAGCTGTTCATTCTGATTTTTTAGTGACAGCCACTTAGGATAAACTGTTCAATATATGCAGTTCAGCATGAGCTCTTCAGCAAAAGCTATTCAATATGAGCTGTTTGGTATAATCTGTTCAGTATGAGCTGTTCGTTATGATTTTTTAAAATTATTATTTAGTAAAAGCTGCTTAGGATAAACTGTTCAGGATAAGCTGTTAAGTATAAGCAGTTCAGCATGAGCTCTTCAGCAAAAGCTATTCAATATGAGCTGTTCGGTATAATCTGTTCAGTATGAGCTGTTCATTATGATTTTTTTTTGTAAAAGCTGCTCAGGATGAACTGTTCAGCACAAGCTGTTAAGTATAAGCAGTTCAGCATGAGCTCTTCAGCAAAAGCTATTCAGTATGAGCTGTTCGGTATAATCTGTTCAGTATGAGCTGTTCATTATGATTTTTTTTTTTTTGTAAAAGCTGCTCAGGATGAACTCTTCAGCACAAGCTGTTAAGTATAAGCAGTTCAGCATGAGCTCTTCAACAAAAGCTATTCAGTATGAGCTGTTCGGTATAATCTGTTCAGTATGAGCTGTTCGTTATGATTCTTTTAATTATTATTATTTAGTAAAAGCTGCTTAGGATAAACTGTTCAGGATAAGCTGTTAAGTATAAGCAGCTCAGCATGAGCTCTTCAGCAAAAGCTATTCAATATGAGCTGTTTGGTATAATCTGTTCAGTATGAGCTGTTCATTATGATTTTTTTTTGTAAAAGCTGCTCAGGATGAACTGTTCAGCACAAGCTGTTAAGTATAAGCAGTTCAGCATGAGCTCTTCAACAAAAGCTATTCAGTATGAGCTGTTCGGTATAATCTGTTCAGTATGAGCTGTTCGTTATGATTTTTTAAATTATTATTATTTAGTAAAAGCTGCTTAGGATAAACTGTTCAGGATAAGCTGTTAAGTATAAGCAGTTCAGCATGAGCTCTTCAGCAAAAGCTATTCAATATGAGCTGTTTGGTATAATCTGTTCGGTATGAGCTGATCAGTTTGAACTGTTCATTATGATTTTTTTTTTATTATAAAAAGTTGCTTAGGATAAACTGTTCAGGATAAGCTGTTAAGTATAAGCAGTTCAGCATGAGCTCTTCAGCAAAAGCTATTCAATATGAGCTGTTCGGTATAATCTGTTCAGTATGAGCTGTTCATTATGATTTTTTTTTGTAAAAGCTGCTCAGGATGAACTGTTCAGCACAAGCTGTTAAGTATAAGCAGTTCAGCATGAGCTCTTCAACAAAAGCTATTCAGTATGAGCTGTTTGGTATAATCTGTTCAGTATGAGCTGTTCATTATGATTTTTTTATTATTATTATTTAGTAAAAGCTGCTTAGGATAAACTGTTCAGGATAAGCTGTTAAGTATAAGCAGTTCAGCATGAGCTCTTCAGCAAAAGCTATTCAGTATGAGCTGTTCGGTATAATCTGTTCAGTATGAGCTGTTCGTTATGATTTTTTAAATTATTATTATTTAGTAAAAGCTGCTTAGGATAAACTGTTCAGGATAAGCTGTTAAGTATAAGCAGTTCAGCATGAGCTCTTCAGCAAAAGCTATTCAATATGAGCTGTTTGGTATAATCTGTTCGGTATGAGCTGATCAGTTTGAACTGTTCATTATGATTTTTTTTTTATTATAAAAAGTTGCTTAGGATAAACTGTTCAGGATAAGCTGTTAAGTATAAGCAGTTCAGCATGAGCTCTTCAGCAAAAGCTATTCAATATGAGCTGTTCGGTATAATCTGTTCAGTATGAGCTGTTCATTATGATTTTTTTTTGTAAAAGCTGCTCAGGATGAACTGTTCAGCACAAGCTGTTAAGTATAAGCAGTTCAGCATGAGCTCTTCAACAAAAGCTATTCAGTATGAGCTGTTTGGTATAATCTGTTCAGTATGAGCTGTTCATTATGATTTTTTTATTATTATTATTTAGTAAAAGCTGCTTAGGATAAACTGTTCAGGATAAGCTGTTAAGTATAAGCAGTTCAGCATGAGCTCTTCAGCAAAAGCTATTCAGTATGAGCTGTTCGGTATAATCTGTTCAGTATGAGCTGTTCATTATGATTTTTTTTTTTTGTAAAAGCTGCTCAGGATGAACTCTTCAGCACAAGCTGTTAAGTATAAGCAGTTCAGCATGAGCTCTTCAACAAAAGCTATTCAGTATGAGCTGTTCGGTATAATCTGTTCAGTATGAGCTGTTCGTTATGATTCTTTTAATTATTATTATTTAGTAAAAGCTGCTTAGGATAAACTGTTCAGGATAAGCTGTTAAGTATAAGCAGCTCAGCATGAGCTCTTCAGCAAAAGCTATTCAATATGAGCTGTTTGGTATAATCTGTTCAGTATGAGCTGTTCATTATGATTTTTTTTTGTAAAAGCTGCTCAGGATGAACTGTTCAGCACAAGCTGTTAAGTATAAGCAGTTCAGCATGAGCTCTTCAACAAAAGCTATTCAGTATGAGCTGTTCGGTATAATCTGTTCAGTATGAGCTGTTCGTTATGATTTTTTAAATTATTATTATTTAGTAAAAGCTGCTTAGGATAAACTGTTCAGGATAAGCTGTTAAGTATAAGCAGCTCAGCATGAGCTCTTCAGCAAAAGCTATTCAATATGAGCTGTTTGGTATAATCTGTTCGGTATGAGCTGTTCAGTTTGAACTGTTCATTATGATTTTTTTTTTATTATAAAAAGTTGCTTAGGATAAACTGTTCAGTATAAACTGTTCAGTACGAGCGGTTCACTATGTAATAATCTTGGGTTGGAGCACTCTAGCTGCCTCTTGCTCTGCTTGAGCTCTGACTAAGTTCTAATCTCATACATTTTTTTTTTTTACTTCAGCCCAGGTGAGTAAGGTATGCAGGACCAGCACGGGTCCACATCTTTTGTGTGTTTCTGATCCAGGCCGCCATGACTCACAAAGAGAGGGGCGTCAGTAGCGTTAGCATTAGCACTCGTCTCTGAATCCAACATCTGCACAGTTTGCTCTCTGTAAACATTCTGTCTGCTCAGAATCAGAGAGCTCCGCGGCTACACAAACAGACTCGGGTTACGGGTTTTTTTTTTTTTTTTTTTCACTGATTATTTTTGACTGGATGCTGGCTTGACACTTTAAGCCTCCCAGCCATTTCATTTTGTTCTAGGTGTTGAAAAGTCAAGCTCCCCTGGGCTGCCTGAAATTTCCTGATAATCAGTTGAGATGATTTAGCACTGTCTCGTTCAGCCACATGGTGTGTTGCACGAGCTGTTCAAGGAAAACTGACCAGTTTGAGCTGTTCAGGAAAAAAAAAAAAGCTGTTAACATTAAAAGCTGTTCTGTATTAGGTTTTCAGGAGAAAAAGAAAAAACTTTTCAACACAAACTGTTAAGGAAAAAAAACTGTTCAGTAAAGGCTGATCAGTGTGAGCTATCAAGGAGCGCATTTTTGGAAATTTCACTTAAAATTACAATGATTAATCGCTACAGCCAGGTGATATTTTGTGAGACCTTGAAATGACGTTCGACCTTGAAATGACGTTCGACCAACACTTATTTTAAGCGGAAGCACGGAAAAATACGCTTTTTTTTTAAAACACTAATCAAATGACAAATCAATCAGAATCTCAAGCTATACCATCAGAATCTGTACGCAAGATGATGTAACTATAAAGTTTACAGTTCAGAGGGATTTTAACTGTTTGGTAAACTTACAGCTTTAGACATGAATGTCATGAAATCACAGACATCGGACAGCTCAGGCTTCTAGTCCTTGGAGTTTCCCTTTGTATATTGTTTCCTGTTTTTAAAGTGCTTTGTTTTTAATTTGGTGTCAGCACGTCTTTCACACTTTTATTATTAGAATATAAACAATACCCATAATATCTTTTAAATATTAATATTTTTTTCTTTTCCTCTCTTAATATTGTCACCTTTTTTATTTTAATATCTGTAACATTATAACACAAATATATATATATATACAGATATTTTATATATATACACACACACTTTGTTTTGGCATTGTTCTGACCCGGTCCAGACCTTCATCCTATAAAGTTTACCCATTTTTTCCGCTTCCATCAAACATCAGGGACAAAATGTTCATGTACTGTGTAATAAATCCCACCCACTTCCAGGTGTCATTGTAATCAGATGTTATAACTGCAGCTCCTGTGCCAAACCCCCTCTAGTCTGTTTCAGTAGGAGAGCGATTGCTGGAAAGTTTAATGCTGGAAGCCTGGAAGACACACAGCATTACTGTTTTGTGGGGGAAAGGCGGTGATCCACACAATATTGTCATGATGTTATGGCTCATCAGTAAAACATTCAATATAAATTAGTATTCATTAAAACAAAAAAATATATATAATCGAACTCAGCAGTAGAATTATTTTGTGTCTGCAGAGTAGGTTTTTATTAAAACATTATCTAAACAACAGCACCACCTAGTGGCAAAGTGTATTACTGACAACTCTCTTTAAGCAGGATAGCTGTTAAAAAAATTTTTTTTTTAAGAGATTTTTTTTTTTTTAAGTAAAAAAGGTGCAAAAACACCCTAGTCCTGTGTGACACACACACACACACACATACGCACACACTTGCCAAATCATCTCTTATCAATCGATCAGTGTAAGAAACCTATACTACAAACACTATTTATTCGTATACTCATTGTTAAATCTTCACTTGCCTTAATTATTTAAAATAAAATAAAAAAAATAATTAAAGTTAAACTTTCAACAGAATACCACAGTATACCGGATTTTCCTAATGAAGTGTCAGGCTACAGCAGTTCACGTGAGCACCTTCAGTAGCGGTGGTGAGCAGAGAAACACAAACTCCAGCTTTACGTTCTTCATGCTGAGAGTAGAGGAACCTGACGTGACCTCCAGCAGATGCTTTTCAGCTCACCACAGATGAACACTGATGTGAGTTACTGCAGCCTTCCGGTCAGCTTAGACCATGGTGTGTGTGTGTGTGTGTGAGAAAACCGCAGGGGTTTCTTAAGAGCTCAAAACATCTGTGACCAATGATGGTGTTCTTTTCGCGTAGGTGTACAGGCTACTTTCTTAACAACTTTAATTAATGATGAATACATGTTAAGAAAAAGAAATAAATAAATCATACAGCCCTTTTGTTGTAAATATCAGACTTTAATTAGTGGATTGTTTATTTAGCGCTCTCTCAGCTACAGAACACTTGCACTACACGTCGTCTCAGATTTTACACTGCAGCAGAGAAAGAATATACACTGAAGTTATTTGTCCACGGTAATGAATGAATACGGTTTTAATCGTTGCCCAGTGATCAGGTTAAACACTCGGCCGAGCGCTCCGGAGAGAGAGAGAGAGGACATGAGCATGAGAAGGATGAACAGCTCTGCGGGTCGATGATGGCATGCAGGAGATTGCGTGTGTGTGTGTGTATACATGATGTGTAGTGTGAGTGTAGGTTTAAATCAGTAAGAGATTGAGGTGAGTTTCATCCTGCCATCACTGTGTGTGAGAGATACCATGGTCTGGTTGTTTGGTGTGTGTGTGTGTGTGTGTGTGTGTGTTCAGGCCGCGAGTGGCCCCAGGCTGAGCTCTACGTGGTGTGTGAGCCAGATGAGCTCGACGGCGGTCTCTCCTTCCTCGCTCTGCCTGATGGGAGCCGCCAGGTTGCGGAAGTCGTGGCGCATCTTGAAGGACACGGTGACGTCGCCGTCCTCGCGCTGAGGGATCACTTTCATAAAGAACCCGATCTTGTTCGACTTCCTGAAGGCCACCACACTGTGGAGAGAGAGAGAGGATTCTTAATTAGTTTAAATGAAAAAATAAATGGTAAGACAGAATGAGAGGGAGGGACAGACAAGAAGAAGAGACAGAGATGGAAAGGGAGAGATGGACAGAGAGGCAGAGAAGGTGAGAACAAGAGTGAAAAAGAAAAACAGGGAAATACAGAGTGTGTGTGTACGGGAGAGAGGGAGAAATGGATGGAACAGTGGAGAGAGAACAGAAAGAGAGAGAGAGAGAGAGAGACGGAGAAAAAAAAGTGAGGGGGGAAAAATTAGGAAATAGAGAGGGAAAGAAAGATGGACAGAACGAGGGAGAGAGAGAAAAAAAAGAGACAGGGACAGAGAACAACAAAGAAAGAAAAAAAGCAGGGACATTCATACGGAGACAGTGCATATGAGAGAGACGGGATGATTTGAAGGAGGAGCAAATTTTAGGTAGATTAGGAAAAACACATGATCTAACGTGTCTGAGCTGGAGCATCAACGCAACACACACACTGTACACACAATTTAAGACTTAAGATTTTTGACAAAAAAAAAAAAAAAAAATCTATTATAAAACGTAATAGGTTTAAAAATAAATAAGTGAAATATAAATCAATTTTGGAATCAGTTTTGTTTTTTTGGTTTGTTTTTAATCTGATGTGAACTTGTTACAGGAAGAGTAACACACGGGACCTTTAAAGCTCGACACGGCTCTAGATCGAGACCAGGTGTCTGTATGATATAATCTCTTACTCCGGGTCGTCCTGGAAGTCCTGCGGCTCGGCCAGCTCGTCGTACTCCGCCGCTGCGTCTTTCCCTGCCAGGACCAGCTCCTTCGCCGGCACCAACACCTACACACACACACACACACAGAGATTATTACCACTTTAAACCTTTCAAAAAAAAAAAAAAATCAAAGAAATTAAAAAAAAATTTTTTTAAAAAGCATTTTCCTGTAACATTCATGTTCCTAGAACATTCAGTTTTCTCACTTAAAACCCCAGTGCAGCATTTCAACAACACAAACTCATTTCAAACACAAGAGTTTGACGTTTATCTGAGCAGCACGCATCTCGGTCATCCGCCGTATTTATTATTGCTAATAATAATTCAAATTTAGCGAATAATTCACTCCTACCACACGGGATGAAATACGTATTATTATCATCGTTATAAATGAAACGAAGACGCCTTACCGCCTCAGATATCTTGAAACTAGGCAGGTTGTGCGGCTGCGAGGACTAAAAAAATCTCTATTATAAAAAGTAATAGGTTTAAAAATAAATTAATAAAATAGAAATCGATTTTGGAATCTTTTTTTTTTTTTTTGGTTTGTTTTTAATCGCCACACTCACTCCAAAATTTGATTTTTTGTTAGTCAATGTGGCGATACATGAATAAATTTTATTTTATATATATATATATTCAGAATTTAATACATTTTTTCCCACATCTCCAGTAAATTACCTCACAATTTACATAAAACACAACAAAATCCTTTAGTGTTATTATTTTAGGAACAGAACTGATTTTTGTTTCATTAAAAAAAAAAAAAAAGTGATGTATTAAATGTAAACTTGCCATAATTCATATCATAGCAGAAATAATTCTACTTCCTGCATGAGCTTTCAGATAAGGTGCGGTGTGTGTGTGTGTGTGTGTGTGTGTGTGTGTGAACCTTAGCTGTGCTGTTGATGTCGTCAGGATCTCCTTCCTCACAGGTGAACAGGCTGACGCGAGTGATGCTCTCCACCGGGTTAGTGAGGGTCAGCAGCACCTGCGACTCCTGTCAACAACAACAACAACAACAAGCCTTCAGTTAGAGCAGAGAGATGAAGATATCAAAGATCAGGATTATGATACCGCAGCGACTTGAAAAGACGCATCGAAGAATTATTTATTTTCCCCACACGTGGCGTTCACGCGTCACTTCACAACCGATCGCTCTGACTGAAAATCACCAGAGCTTGTTCACTAGTTTTCACTTTTCTTGTACTGAGTTTCTAATTCGAAGCCTGGATTTCAATACGGTCTCGCTTTCAGAAGAGCAAAGGTCCTACTGATCAACTCAGGACATAATGTATTTACTGTCACGTTGTACAATTCCCAATCATTTGACATGACACGAATCGTCTGGATTTTTATGTTTATTTCCCTCGTTATCTTCTAAACTGCATCTTCAAAACCAAAACACTACGTCGAGCATCATTCGACTGAAGTGCCTAAATAGAACACGGGATAGCAGGAAACTCAACGATTCCACTTGGTTTCTGGTCTTCGTGTGCTGCTAAGGGGCGGGGCCAGAAAGTACCCGGCGTCCTGAACCACTGCCTGCAGCCTGGTTGTTATTATGATTATTATTATTAGATCCCATAACGGATTCTTATCATTAGTCGTCTTTTTAAATTGCAGAGGAGCGTTCAGTGAACCCTGAGCGACCTGGAGCAGGAGGAGCACTCGCCTTCATGTGACGCAGGTTCGGAATGGACATGATCCTCACTTCAGGGATGTAGCTCCTGGACACACAATCAATTATCATTAGTCTGTATGAAAACAAGCAGCAGTGTTATTGTGTGTGTGTGTGTGTTTATGGAGTGGAGATGCTTTGTTGTACTCACACGGCCACCAGCTGGATTTTAAACTTGATGGAGGTCGGGTTGAACTCGGGTTTGCTCAGGTTGTGCTCGCATTTCTGACCAAAAAAAAAAAGAAGAAAAAAAAAAGCAAAGAAGCAAAGTGCCAGTGTTAAACTGTGTGTCATCCTGATTGTGAGAGTGTGTGTGTGAGAGAGATACACACCCTGCAGCGCAGCGAGCGCTTCATTAGCAAGTGCTTGTGTTTGGGGTGGAGCTGAGACACGCCTGCAGGCTGGAAGTCTGGCTGAAGTAACCTCTGACGGAGCGTCGTCACTGCATCAACACACACACACACACACACACACACACACACACACAAGCGGAGTCAGTGCTCATGTCCCGCAGCCGTGAGACAAACTACAGTGACTGTAGTTTAAAGTCATGTGTATATCAGGCAGCTAAAGGTTTAACACCGTCACTCAAATCAGCCCTAATGACGCACCATTTTAGTGTTTAGTGGTGTGTAAATAAAAAGAGTGTGTGTGTGTGAGAGAGAGAGACGCACCTTCAGTCAGGTTAACAGGACGTGTGTAATAGTCCTCGGGCAGAGGCTCGACCTCGTCCAGCGCCTGAGCCGGTTCAATACTGACCTCCTTCTGCTCCTCACCTTCCTTTAGACTGCAACAAGACGGAACAAAGACACGCCCATTTTTAATTCAAAAAAAAAAAAAAATCACACAAACGACAACAAAAGATCTTACACATCAATGAGAGGGTAGCTAATATATGTGAGGAATTAGGAGTACCTACTAATCTCACACGTGTGTGTCTTTAAAATTCAAGTTTTGTGTCTTTAAAATTCAGGGATTGAAACGCATCAGCTCGTACAAACGCTTCCTCTTTAACGTCAATAAGCCTCTATACATCTGAAACCTGTGTCTCCAGGCTCTCTGAAAGGTCACATGACCACACAAACAGCTTTTGAAGTCGCACAAAGCAAACCAACCATTCTCCAAACCAGTGACTAATTTATGATAAACTATCAAACTAATTTCATGCAGGAGTCCTTGATTTATTATTTTTTTTTTGCATACTTTGACTTTAAAATTAATCATGATTAATAAATAAATGAAGACATGTGAACTTAATGCCAGCAGACACCATAGAGCCCAAGCTCTCATATCATTAAGATTTTAAAAACGTAAAGTTTATCAGATGAACAGGTGAATCAGCATGTTCTCCGTGATCAATATTCTGGTCTTGTGCAGTTGTGATGAAGTTTCTCCTGTTATTATTTGCAGCACTGATGTCTAGAGATGATCAGGAATACTCACGAGAGCCCGTAGAGGGCACTGATGGGCGCTCCGGATCTCTGCCTCTGGAGCCGGGTACCGAGTCCGTACTTCTCCTTTCACACACACACACACACATCCAACAAAGCATCATCAGACGTCATCAAACTCAACACTCGCAGCACTGTTAACAGAATCTGATCAGCTTCCTCTGCTTCAGCTTAGTGTACGACGAACATCTAGTGCATAATATTTTTATTTACTAAATGGTTTAAATTTATTTATTTAATGGTTTTACTGCGACAGGCTGCAAAGTGCCTGAAAATGTAAAAAGCGCAGAAGCTTAAATAGAGCGGAAGGAGGCGTGCCCAAATGAGGCGAGTTCCCCGAGAGTCACGTGAACGACGACAAATGAAGCCTGATGTTTGCCGGAGTCACGTGACTGAATCATGACATTGGAGATTTTTGTTCTTAAATTCAGAAATCAAGATTCTTTTGGCTTGCGATGTTACGATCTAGTTGCTGCGCAAAATCAGTCCACTAGATGGCAGTACAATGAGCTCTTGAATGAAGCTTCATGAAGTGTACATTTGGGTGAAACTATTAGCTTGGAGAATCCTCGACACCTAGATGAGACTTTGTCTCACCATCACTAGTAGAAATTGATTTATAAAATAGTTCACTACTTGAGAACGTACATTTTACTTTAGCAAGTCAATAATCCCCTCCATAATCTATAATAATAATAATCGCACTAATCCTTTCTGTCTTCCACCCTATTTATATCCTACAGCCTGTCATGTACAGTCTCATGTGATCTGGAAATTAGAACAAGCATGAAGACTGAAAGAACGCTTTTCAGGTTTTAACCCCGAACAGCGAGCGAGTGCCCGGTGTGTGTGTGTGTGTGTGAGTCAGAAATGTGAACAAGTGCCACTCACCACCACGTGAATAGTGTGTTGCTGGGGAAAGAAGGGAGGAGTGAGTGAAGAAGGAGGAGGAGGAGGAGGACGTGGAGGCGCAAACCAAAAGATCGGCGTGCACAAGCAAAGAAGGAGAAGAAAAGAGAAAAGAAGCAGATGAAACTCCAGCACAAGCAGCAGCACAGGAGAGTCGGTTAATCCCTGGAATTACACTCAGAGTAACAGACACGGTTAGAAATTAACCTGAAGATTAGGGGGAAAGACAAGTTAATTTCAAAAGCAGTATTATTATTATTATTACTACTACTATCATTATAGCAAGAATACTATTTCTATTACTACTAATAATAATATGCATTATAAAAAATAATAATGTCAATAGTATTTATTATTATTATTATGGCAATAGCAAAAATAATAACAGTGATAACTATTACATTTTACAAACTAATTATAACTTCATAAAATTTACTATTATAGCAAGAATACTACTACTACTAATAATAATAATAAGAGTAATAATAAAAATAATAATAATAATAATACAGATTAGGTGGAAAGACCTTGCTTTAGCATAAAAAGCAGTATTATTATTATTATAATAACTACTATTATAGCAAGAATACTACTTCTACTACTACTACTAATAATAATAATAATACATATAACAATAATGTCAATGGTATTAATTGTTATTAATATTATCATAGCAATAATAATAACTGACAGTTTTTACATTTTACAAACTAATTATAATTAAAATTTAATATAGCAAGATTACTACTACTACTACTAAGAGTAATAATAAGACAACAACAGTACTAATTACCATTATTATTATTATTATTATTATTATTATTATTATAACAATTATGGTGATAACAATAACAGCAATTGTTACATTTTACAAAACAAAACTTTCTAAAAATGTAAAATAATATTTTTTTACAATTATGACAATAGCAATTATACTAATCACAACACTACTAATCAGTAATATAAAAATAGGAATAATTATTAAATGTTGCAAAATTTTTCTACGTAAATAAATTTCAACTATATTAATAACAATAATAATAAGAAGAATATTTTTTTCCTTCGCCAAAACTGTTGAAGTTCACACACTGCATTTTCTAACATTTTTATCATTTAACTTAATCAAATATACAATCTAAAACAATTTATATAATCTAACTTTAATGGACACTGGCAATTCTAATTATGATTATAATTATGGACGCTAGCACTTTTATTATTATTTTAAGCATAAAGTTTTAGCACTTTATACTCATTTGTAGTATTTTAGATCTAATTTAGAATTTTTTTAAAGAAAAGTTTATATTTTCTACAAATTTCATGGAAATAAACAAACAAACAAATAAACGTCTAAAAACCTATAAATAATTTCAGCAGGAAATAGCTACAGCTTGAGATCCTGTACAGTGGTGTCTGAATTCAGTAAAGGAAAGGAAAGTTAAATGAATGCAATTTTAGTAGCTAGAAAGAGACTCGAAGTTAATGATTATGAGGCAGAGGGAAGAATTAGTATGTGAAACATTAAAAATCTAAAATAAACAAATAAAATGTTTATTTAAAAAAAATACAGAACTTCACACATACATTTGGAAAAAAAAAGAAAGAAAAAAAAAGAATTAAGCTGAAAAATAAAATGTAAGTGTTTTTGTGTCATAAGAGGTCACAGCCAATCGTGTTCCAGTATGCAAATGCTATGAATTAACTGTTTACCAGGTGACAGGGGGCGGGGCTTACAGTGTAAGTGTCACTTCAAGCAACATTGTGTTTTAAATAAATAAATAAATAAATGTCTTGTCAGGTAATTACCAACCCTAAGAGTACATTACTGAGTGTGTGTGTGTGTGTGTGTGTGTGTGTGTGTGTGTGTGTGTATACCGAAAAGGCCTGAGGCATGAAAGGACGTCTTCGGGCCAGTTTCTTCCGGTCTCTCTCCAGCTTCTCTCTCTGAGCCAGTTGCTGATAATACTCGATCAGTTTATTAATCTGAGGAGGCAAAGGACAAAGGGACACCGAGGTTCATTATAGAAAGAACTAAATATAGAGATTTTCTTACCCCTGCCGGAGTCACTTACCCTCTGAGTGTGAGGATTCTCGGGTTCCTGCCATCCTCCACTGGCTACACAGACACACACACACAGATCATTAGATCATCTTTACAGCACATAAAAAGAATACAGCTTTAAAAGTAAAAGCTAATTAATGATGAAGTAAATTAAAGTGTGTGTAAGGACTTAATTTAGCTTTAAGGAGGAAACGAGCAGAGAGACACACTCACTCACCCACAGACTTGTCGGCCATGCCGACGTCGCGCGAGGTCCAGCGGCAGAAGCCGCAGGCGAGGTAATACGCCTTCTTCATGGTGGTCTTGGTGGGATCGTCGGGAAGCGGCGCCGGGATGTTGGTGGCTCGAGTGGACAGGGTGTGCATGCAGCATGGGCAGTCGAAACAGTTTGCACATCTGGAAGATGTTAAAAACAGCAGCTATTACGGAGTCTTCTGTGACTCACACAAACCATTAATCAGAACAAAAGATAAATAACTGAGATCAATTAAGAATATCACATTGTTTAAACCGCGTGGTCTTGAGTTTTTCTTTAGTCCTGTTTGCCCTTACATCAGAAAAGTTTTATGGGAATCTTAAACCTAATTACAAACCTGAACATTTTTATGTTATAATTGATGTTTCACAGCCCACTATCAGGTGGTTTCATAAAATTTCGAGACCAGTTTTGTAACAAGCCAACAGATGGCAGCTCAAGTCACAGTGAGCGCAAACCTTCATAAGCTGGCGTGCCAAAAGACATTGTGCTGTGTACATCAATGCTATTGTGACCACGTGAGTTACCACATCTGCCATTTCATCATGGACAGCAAATTAGAAGAAAAAGCAATCGTGAAATTCTGTGTGAAACTGGGCAAATCTGCCACAGAGACATTTGACATGATTCCCGGCAGGATTACGGCGATCCTGTGTTGAGTGGCATGCACGCTTTAAGAGCGAAAGAACGTCACCGGTAGATGAACAGGATGATCATCGGAGAACAAAACAACGTTCTGTTCACAATAACGTGTGATCTGAATATGCGCCGCGTTGCTGCCAAGTTCGTTGCCAAGCGTCTGACACAGGAGCAGAAGGAACATCGTGTCAAAGTCCGTCAGCATGCCTGTCCTGTGATGACCTGTTCTTTACGTCGAGGAAATCATGACTGGGTGATGGGTACGATCCTGAGATGAAGCAACAGTCTTCACAGGCGAAGAGTCCATCATCTCCACCACTGGAAAAGGCGAGACAGGTCCGCAGCTCGACCGAGTGCATGCTCATCGTCTTTTTTGACATTTGCAGTATTGAGCATCAAGAATTCTTTCCCAGGGGCGAGACTGTCAGTGGTGAACTCTACTGCCAGGTTTTAAGGCGTTTGACAGAGGACGTACAGCAAAACCAACCGGATCGGTGGTGTACAAATCTTTAAACTTTTTTTTTTTTCAACTGTTGTAAAAATATATATATATATATATATATATATATATATATATATATATATATATATTGCACTTGAGGTATTAAGTATACATATAAACATACCGGTTCTTCTTGAGCTTCGCCTCAGCTGATGGCATGCTCTCCAAACAACTGGGGCAATAATGAGAGTCAACCTGAATAACACACACACACACACACACACACACACAAAATGTTAGTTAACATAGAGTAGAACTTAATTGCACAGAAGAACAATGACAATTTAATTTTTAAGAGCTACAATAAGTCATAATATCGCTCAGGTTGTTCCTTAATTTATTATTATTATTATTATTATTATTATTATTATCATCAGAGTATCAGAGGGAATTAGCCGGGTGTGGTGATGCTTAGCCGGCTAGCGAACGAGCTCTATTTATTTAAGTGTTTGATTAATAAATATAGAAAACAACATTTGTGATTAGAAATTTTCTAAACAAAGTGTGTTTTTCTTTTTCATTAATGATCTAGAAATGTCTCGAAATCTATAAAAATTAGTGAAAAAACACTATGCTAGCTTGTGTCAATGAATGAAAACAGTTAGACAGCTGAGGCGACCAATAGAACCGCAAGTTTCCCCGAGCTAACACGTCATACAGCCAATCACAAGTCAGGACGGAGCACCAGTAGGCGGGGCACCAAGCACACTAGGTTGTGATGATGATGATAACGATGATGTATTCGTCTGTCTCCTAGGCGTCTATTAAAAAAAATAAAAAGCTTGTTACGGAAACTTACTTCATGTGACACGCACTCGAGAGAGCGCAGCTCGCTGCAGTACCGGCAGAAATAGAGCTGAGAGAGCGGAGCGCGGATCTTCTTCTCTCCGCGCACCAGATACACCGCCCTGTTCGGCTGCAGGAGAGACGCCATGTCTGAACCGTGACTCCTGTTTTTCTCTTCTCACAGCGTTATTTTTCCCGACAAACCCCGCCTTCTGTCTCAGGATTGGCTGGTTGTTATAACTGACAAGCTATTTGTTAAATAAGATGCATGCTAGGAAGAAGTCTAGCCAATCCGATGCAGGGGGGGCGGAGATTTTGAAATTCCTCCTTCTGTTGACTCAACGGCGCCTCCTACTGACCAGCTGTGTTTTGCTCTGCAGATTTACACCGAGCTGCCATTTTACGTTAAAAAGTACAACTCTGGTCATTTTAAAATGATGCGCTGTAAACCCAGGGGTTGGTATTTATTAGTGTTTGAGAAAGATTTTATTTCTCTTTGGCTAGATCTCAGTTCTTCTAACACCCTGGTTCTGTCCTTACATCATCCTAATCTTGGCCCATTGTGTTGCTTAGCAACCAGAACTACCTGTTAACTGAATGTACTGCATGTGGGAAAATAATTGTTTATTCTGAATAATCTTTATAATACTCTAAATTTTGGGTTAAATTAAATGTATTTCATTTATACTGATACTGTTTCATTCTCTCTTCTTCTTTTTTTTTTTTTGCTATTTTATTTTCATTATGATTTACATTTTTTACTTACATGAATCTGTTTTTGATATTTATTCAGATTTTTTTATTGTGTTATTTAATTTTGATTACATTTAGATTTTTATTTAAATTAAATAGCTATTTATCCTCATTTTAATTCTCTGATTCCATTTCATTTTTATTCAATTTAAATTCTGATTTTTATTCTTATTTTGATTTAATTCTGTGTGAGAGAGAGAGAGAGAGTTTATCTGAGTTCAGACACACAGCTGTGTTGACAGACACGAGAAAAATAAGTGAAGGCTTTATGGAGCCCTGGGTTTCCTCTCTATGGCAACACCAAGCTCTTAAATGTTATTAGCAGCACTGTACGCTTCACTGGGTTTTATATACAGTATACCTCTCTCTCTCTCTCTCTCTCTCTCTCTCTCTCTCTCTGTTTGTTTTCCTGTTCCTGTACTGGTAATCTGCCGTATGCAGTAATCTAACATTAAAACCCAATACGACCCATTTCCTGTGGACCGTATGACCAGTTCCTGTTTTTTTTTAATGATCTTCGCCATCCGAGTGAGTGCAGGATAAGCGTACACTTCTCAGCCGGACTGAGTGTCAGAGCTATAGGGGAGCTTGACGGAGATCAGTGAAATCAGTTTACTTTTCAAAGAGAAAGGTCATATTGAGCATTAAAGAAGACTGCCATGGAGTTTTTCAGTTGATATATAAAAATCGATCAAATATAAACTTTCAACAAGCATGCTCCTGGCGTAAAGAAGGGGCGTGGTCATGAGAGGCTGTGTCTAAAGCACGGTGTAAGGTATACCCGCTGAGTGTGTATATTAAAAATGTCCTTCTAGAGGGAAACCATTAAAGGTTTGTGTAGAGACCTCTAGCTGAGAGCTTTCGTATTACTGTAGCAAAGGTCCCTAGTATATTCTCCCAGGGTTTGATCTGCTGAAGTTCAAACCCTAGTATCAGAATGGGGAAGGAAGGTGATTTAAGTGGCTTTGAATGTGGCATGGTTGTTGGTGAATGAGATGGGCTGGTGTCCAGTTTTGACTCGGGGCAAGATGACGACTTTAACACCATGTCAGCGCTTATCCAAAGCGACTTACATTAATCTGCCTTTATAAATATTATTAGTATATATATATATATATATATATATATATATGAGCATTACATTTACAGAACTAACAGACACCTTGCTCATCAGTGCCAACTTGGCAGTCGTATGGTTTGAACCTGTAACCTTCCGGTCAGTAGATCCACTGCCTTAACCACTGAGTTACCCCTGCTACAGTTAAGAGGTTAACCACCTCGCTCAAGGTCTTAGCAGAAGCAGCATGACCGTGATGAGATTTGACCTAGCACCCTCCTGATCCGAAGCCCAATATTTTATTCAATACACATACAGTGTTGTGTTTACAGGTACAGTAAAAGCTTGCTACGTTTAGCTACGTAGACATGGGCATGGACGATCTGCTGAAGTTCAAACCCTAGCATCAGAATGGGGAAGAAAGGTGATTTAAGTGGCTTTGAATGTGGCATGGTTGTTGGTGAATGAGATGAGCTGGTCTGAGTATTTATGAAACTGCATTCATTATCTGCTGTGTTTACAGAGAATGGTCTGAGAAAAAGGAAATATCCCTGAGGGGTGAGGGCAGTTCCCTGGAGGAAAATGCCCTGTTGATGCCAGAGGTGAGAGGAAAATAAGCTGGTTCGAGCTGATAGAAAGGCAACAGATAACATCTGGTTACAACCGAGGTATGCGGAAGAGCATCTCTGAACACACAATACGTTGATCTTTGAAGTAGATGAGCTACAGCAGCAGAAGAAGACATCGGGTGCCGCTCCTGTCAGCTGAGAACAGGAAAATGAGGCTACAGTTTGGAAGTGATCACCAAAATTGGACAACAGAAGATTTTTTTTAAAGTCACCTGGTCTGCTGAGCCTCGAATTCTGCATGAATTCATGAATCCATCCTGCCATATATCAGCGACTCAGGCTGGTGGTGGTCTTGGTGGTGTAACGGTGTAACAGTGTGTGGAGGAGATGCTGTTTCTTGGCACACTTTGGGCCCCTACAATAGTCAATTGAGAATGGTTTAATCGCCACAGCGCCACAGTGTATTATTACTGACTCTTTATTATCCATCCCTACATGACCTCAAGATAAAATGGCGGCTAAAATCATCTCAGACTGGTTTGTTGATCATGACTTTGAGGTCACTGTACTCCAGACCAGATGTCACTCCAATCGAGCGGCTTTGGGATGCGGTGGAACAGGAGATTACTGTGTGATGCTGTCATGTGAATATGAAGCAGAATCTCTAAGGAGTGTTTCCAACCACTTGTTGAATGTATGATATGAAGAAATAAGTCAGTTCTGGAGGATAAACAGGGTCCTGACCAGTACTAGTGTAAGGTATACCCGCTGAGTGTGTATATTAAAAATGTCCTTCTAGAGGGAAACCATTAAAGGTTTGTGTAGAGACATCTAGCTGAGAGCTTTCTTCTTACTGTAGCAAAGGTCCCTAGTATATTCTCCCAGGACATTATAAGGACATCACTTTACTCCTGGCGATTTTGTTTTATCGATACAGAAATACACATCAGTTTTCGCTGAACTCCTATTATCAGATCAATATGATTCAGGAGTTTTGATATTTCCTATGCTTATTTGATTCAATAATGCTGTGATGATGTCGTCTCTGTGCGTCTGCGGTTAGTCCATGAGGGAGTTAACGCAGTAATGTTTGGTCTCACACCACACGCTGGGGCAAAGATCACCGTTATAGGAAATGTCCACAGTAAGTGGAGTACTGCACAACACACACACCCACACACACAACACAAACATTAGCCATCTAAATATACACCCACTCCATATGTACACTCTGCTTCCTTCCTCCACACACACACACACACACACACAGGCTCTTCAGAAGTATATATATAAAATGAAAAATACAGACACATTCATTATTGTTTTCAAATCTAAACATAAAAGTTTAATAGTTTAAGTTTTTACCTCAGAAAGATTTTAATGCTCTAGAATATTCTCCAGAGAATATTTTTCCTCACACACAACTGAAAAACATGTCACTGTAGAGAAGGTTTTTTTTGTTTGTTTGTTACAGAATGTAGGTGGTAAACAGTCTGGGTGTGTAATTAAGTGTGAATTTTAGGACACAGCAGGTTATATCTCACATAACACACTCCTGTTGCATTTCTGACTGTCAACAGCTACTGACTGACTCATGGCCCTGTCACCTCGGGTTGCCAGATTTACTCTTTTAACACACCAGCCTGACCTAATTCAGGAACAAATCAAAATGGTAGTTACAAACATAATCAATATTAAACACAGGATCAAACTAGGAACAGAATCGCAAAAATAAATAAATAAATAAATAAATAAATAAAACAGAATCAACATCAGACAGAATTGGAATTAAACAGAAAAATAATCAAATTAAAAATAAATCTAAAATCCACTAAAAGTGGTGGTGGTTAGCACTGTCGCCTTGCACCTCCAGGGTCCGGGTTTGATTCCCGGCCAGGTTTGATTCCCATCTCCGTGTGCATGGAGTTTGCATGTTCTCCCCGTGCTTGGTGGGTTTCCTCCAAGTATTCCGGTTTCCTCCCACAGTCCAAAGACATGTACAGTAGGTTAGGTTAATTGGCGTTCCCAAATTGGCTGTAGTGTGTGAATGAATGTGTGAGTGTGTGTGTGTGTGTGTCTGTGCCCTGCAATGGATTGGCACCCTGTCCAGGGTGTACCCCGCCTTGTGCCCTTAGTCTCCTGCGATAGGCTCCAGGCCCACCGTGTCCCTGAATACAGGATTAAGCGGTATAGACGATGAGTGATTGAGTGAGTGAGTGGTTCTGGCCCCTCAGGGAATGACTCTATAACACCTCTGAGGGTGTGCTGTGGTGCCTGACATTGGCACTGGTTCCTTTGGGGGCTGTGGGGCCTCCGTGGATTGGATATGTTTGTCTGGTTCATCCCATGCATGCTCAATCACATCAGGATCTGCGGAGTTTGAAGATCAGGTCTGTGTTGCCCGCTGGGCCCCATAAGCAGCGTGTTGTGGTGCCCTGGTGCCTTTCTCTACTGTTTTTGATGATTTGGGTTTGCATCGGCTTTTCTGTAGAATCAGACCATAAGGGTTGGCCTTTGGTGCCCACAGGAATAAATAAGCCTTGAGTGCCCATAAACCTGTGGGTGTATAATTGATAAACAATTTCAATGTGTTCAAGTTACGTGGTCATAATGTTAATGCTGATCAGTATAGAATCAAATAGGGGGGTGGGGGGGGGGGGGGGAGAAATCCAAAATAGAATCAAAATCAATATTATGTCATATGTAGAAGATTTAAAAACTATGAAATTACACATATAGTATTAGATAATTAAATAACAACAGCAAGAGTCCGTTGATATTTTAAGACACAAAACACAAAGGTCAGCTGTAATGGAATAGTTCTTTGCAAGAATAGTATCGTGTCGAGTGCGTATGTAAAACCCACCAAGCTCAATTGAGCCGAATAGAGCCGTTATGAGTCTCAGTACCTCAATATCAACTGTTGATATCAAAGGAGATTATTCTTTATAGTTTGAATGCCTTCAGCATTGCTTTACAGTGTAGAACAAAATTAAAAAATCAGTAAGGACTATGGAATTGTCAAAACCTCTGACTGTCTGTATGCTTATTTAACATTTAGAGAGGCGTCCCCAGTGTCAAGCCCTTCATTATAATTATAATTATGTATCCAAGTATCTGGACACTTGACTATCCCACTTACTTACTCATTTTCTATACAGCTTTATCATGTAATAGGAGGCCTTGATCCTATCTCAAAGGACTTAGGGCAGGAAGCGGGGTACACAGTGGATATGGTGTCAATCCATTACAGGGCAAACACACACACGTTCACACATTCACTTACATACTACAGGAAATTTGGGAACACCACTTAGCCTAATCTGCATGTCTTCCAGAGGAAACCCACAAAGCACGGGGAGAACATGCAAACTCCATGCAAGCACTATATGTTATAACTTGCTTTTAATGAAACACAGATTTTCATTTATTCACACATATGTATTTTTATGCACAAATCCAAACTCAAAATTTATGCATCTGTTTTTGTCCCCCTCCTTATCCAGGAACATTAAACTGTTCATACTTTTCATGTTAAATGACAGGATTAGGATTGGTTCTGGTCCTTTAGTTTTCCTGAAAGGTGTTCTCTGAGATCTGGGTGTGTTTTTATCCAGATGTAGGGAGGATTTATGTCACGCACGATCTGGCAACCCTGTTCTGCCAGCTCAGAGCGGAGGAGACTGACTGCATCGATCCAGCTGATTTACACACAGACAGAGGTGTTGAGAAAGACTCCCTGAGAGAGAGAGAGAGAGAGAGAGAGAGAGTTTCTCCTGATGGAGACCCAGAAGAACATCTGGGTCTCAGTTCTGCTCCTGGGAGCTGTTTCTCAACTGCTGAAAGTCAGCGCTGGATGCAACACTCGGGTAAGTCTCTTACTGAATAACAAACCCATGCTGTTCATATGGCGCCTTATAACGCTGCGTAACCACTGAGCGCGCGCGCCTGAGCGCGCGAGCTGGGAGTACGTGCGGGCGGGCGCGCGCTCAGTGTGACTGTGGTTTTACTACAATAATAATAATAATAATATGGATGACGTCATGTGGTGTTTTTACAGTTTGCATGATGTACTATATATTAAAAGATAAAGAAGTATATAGTATATTGTTAAATTATGCATGGATTTTTTTTTCATCTCAGCTAATAAAATCTTGAGGAAAAGAGAATCTATCTATCTATCTATCTATCTATCTATCTATCTATCTATCAGTATGCTGATTGCCATCGCAGTGCATTTGATGAATGTTCACATACTGTATGATGACATTAAGTTTATGATTATTAGTTTTCCTGCTTTTCCTCAACACATATAGTAATGTGGCCACTGAAGCAAAAAAAAAAAAAAAAAAATTGTGACTAATTGTGTTATAAGTACAATCCCTAGAGCCCAATACGCCTGGTTATCTGCTACAAACAGCACTACTGTGGTGATTTACTGTAGCTTCACGTCCAGAAAGACATTCCCTCGAGTATGTGTACAGGTGCCATAAAAAAGTCAAATAAATTAAAATCAAAGTAAATGAATGACGTTATCATTTAACTGCATTTTGTATTTACTCTGGGTGTCTTTGCGTGATATTAAAATTTCTTTCATGATCTGAAATGTGCAAAAAAAAATGTAATCAGGAGGGGGCAAATACTTTTTCACGGCACTGTATCTCGAAGCCTTTAAAAATAATTTAAGGGAGATTTCTAGTTTTCCTGACTTACATAATCATACAACATAACATTTCCTGACTAACATAATCCTTCCCAGATAAAAAATTTTTTTTTTTACAAACCCTGAGTAATGACCCGCGATCTTCACTCCCACTGTTCCGAGAGGTAAAAAGTACATCTTGTATTTCTGCAAGTGCATTTTGTAGCATAGTAAAGAATGTGCAACAATGCACTGCCTAGTAGTAGCAGGACAGCAGTTCAGTCACATACCTGAATCAGGGTTTCAGCTTTAGGAATTCATCAGTTAAACAATTTTTAAAAATGATACGTAGTTATATTATTGACACTACACACTTCAGGGATGTTGGAGGTTGGGCGAGTTTTGATCACTTACAGTAAGCACAAACAAACATGACGCAAACATGAACAAAAGGTCAGGGGTGGGGTGCTGGACTACTGATCAGAAGGTCGCAGGTTCAAAGCCCAGCACCATCAAGTTGCCAGTGTTGAGTCCTTGAGTAAGGCCCTTAATGAAAAAATGAGATACAAACTTCAGTCATTAAGGATATAGTGTCTGCCAAATGCTGTAAATGTGAACAGGTTGATTGTACAGTAACTATAACCATGAGCTAGGGTTACTTAGGTGACCATAACAAAACCAACACACAACTATAAAAACATCAAAAATCCAACTGGGACTAGCTGCAACCCTCGAACCTAAATAACGCTGCGAATAAGGATAAAACAAGACACAAGTGACAGTAATCAGTACAATCAATGCATTTTTTATCTTAAGGAAAACATGCCTCTTTAAAATTTTATAAAAAAAGATAAATATGCACATGCATACAGAATATAACAGATTTCAATCATTAGATCAATAAATATATTTAGATATAAATATATCATCAATAAATGATATACAATATCTTCAGTCTAGACCACATGGCAGATTAAGTGGTTAGCACCTCATACAGTACATCCCCGGGGTGGGGCCGTCTTCCAACAGTCCAAAGACATGTGATCGGTGTTTCCCGACTGCTCATAGTATATCCAGGTGTATACAGGTAAGTGTGTGTGTGTGTGTGTGTGTTTGTGGCTTGTGACTCCACCCAGGGTGTCCCCGAACCTCCCGTACCCGGGAGTTCCATCTATCCAGGCCCATTATGACCCTATGGTAGACCAAAGCAGTATATAAAAAACAGGGAACAGATATTCACTCGAATGTATCCAAACACATGTTTGCCGGTGTGATGGCAGATGGCTTTCGGTGTCAGGCATCAGGACGGAATCCTTTGGGTGCTGTGAATTGTGAGTAAGATCCTCCGTGTATCGGGGTGGTTTGGCCGGCGCATTGCACGGATACTCGATTGGATCTGTGGAATCTGGATTTGGAGGTCGCGTCAACAAAATTGACTTCTTTGCTAAGTTTGTACGAACAAGTTCTGATTTACCCGGTGGTCTCAGCCTTTACCTTTTTTCAGCAATTTGTGTGCACTGGCTTTTCTGTGAGATCGGAAAAACACAGACTGGCCTTCCCTTTGGTTCCCACGGACATAGTGCCCATGATCCTGTCACCAGTTTAATGGAATGTGTTATTCAGTTCATCTGGTCTCGGTGTTAGTGTTGCGGCTGATCGATGTGTACAATAAGGCTGTAATATTAAAATAAACTCCATAATCATTGTGTTTAAATGACAGCGTTCCTACAGACAGGATCTCCAAAACGTTTGCTTGTTCTTACTGTATATTATATACAATAGAAAAGATTATGGAAAAGTACATATTTATTAGTAGATGCTTTCAAAACACTCCAATTAGTCATAAAGCAGCTTTGGACAATGACAAAGCCGGGGAAACTCTACAGGGACGTTGTCCTTCTCATGGTGACACTAGATAGTGAGATTATGAAAATGTTTACGTGACATACTCTAAATGTGATCGAACAGCCAAGACATATTTCTTAGCTTAGTTTCTTTAGAACTACCTTTAAATTAGGAAGCCTGATGGTTACCAGTTTATTAACCAAGCTCAATGCTTACAAATTGCTAAGTATCTAGAGACCTGCACAACAGCAAAAAGGTTTGGTTGTATAACAATTTTGTAATGTCAGTGCTGATCCAAAGAGAGAGCTACATTCCACAATAAAACCCCTGTTTCCTTTGACTGACCCCATGCAACAGGTCATCCTGTTGGCACCATTGTCCATTCCCGCGTCGGGGTCTGTGTGCATGTCGAGTTTGCATGTTCTCCCCGTGCTTGGTGGTTTTCCTCCGGGTACTCTTCACAGTGTAAAGGTGTCGAAGAGTAAATACAAGCAATTACTGAGTATGTTAAAGTGTTTGCACTGACGGTTGACAATGATCATTTGTTGAGCTCATGGGGAACACCGAAAGCTTGTATAAGATAACAGACAGAACCAACATGGCTATAGAAACTTAATGCAATTTGTATCAAAGTCTCAGTAAGTACTAACATAAGCTCTCTATGGTAAATCGGCTATATTGTACAGGGATAGCTAGCTTGGTCTGTTTCCTGAATAACACCTCATTGCTTGTTATACTGTAAAAAAAAAAGAAGCAAGAAATGTTTATTTGTCTGAACACGCACACTGTAGACCCATGTGGATGTAAAAAAAACAATTATATTTATAAACGTTATAAGACATAATTTTTTTTTTATCTCTGACATCTCGAAACGGTTCATTATGACATCCATTTCCCAGGAACATGTATTGTTGACCGAGGTGTGCCAGGTGTTGCTCAACCCCAATGTTTAACTACACTCATTATATTTATTTTTCTTATGTATGATTATTTTATAAGTGTTTTAAATGTCATGCAGTCCAAGTTAGAACCCGGATTATTCCTGGCAGCGGGGGGTGTGTGTAATTTAGAGCAATTATTGACACACTTTCAAAGACAAAAAGAAAAAAAAAAACTGCCCCAAATACTGTACCAATCAAAAGATCTCGGGGTTCAAGATAATAATTAACTGTGTGTAGAGACGACTGGAATGGACATGCTGTGTGTTTGGTGGGTTTCCTCCAACAGTTCAAAGACATGTAGATTAGGCTAACTGTCATGAGTGTGTGCCCTGTGATGAATTGGCGCCCTGTCCAGGGTATACCGCGCCTAGAGCTCAAAGGAGAACCGCTACAGAAAATCATAATTCGGAAACCTTTTGGTTAACTTGCAGCGTTTATATAACGTACAGTAAGTCCTCTACATATGAACATTCGAGTTACGTACTTTTGAAGATACAAACAAGCGTTCGCGCTGAAGTTAGATCACATGTCCGGCATATATATATATATATATATATATATATATAGTGTGCATTGTCTGCAAATGCAGTACAAGCCCAGGATGCCAGGATGCTTATGTATATAAGCATCGCAGCTGGTACTGCTAAGAAGCCCAAAAGCAATAACGAAAGTGAAAATAATTGGGAGAATGTACTGTAGCGAGGTGAAAATATGGCAGACATTGCTCGTTCTTTTAACATGAATTGTTCAACCATTGGCACGGTTCTAAAGAACATCCTACTGTAATATACAGTGGAACCTTGGATTACAAGCATAATTCGTTCCAGGAAGTGGGCTCATATTCCAAAACACTCGTAAACCAAATCATCATTTCCCATAAGAAATAATGAAAACTCTAATTATTCATTCCACAGCCCCCAAAAATAAATACATAAAAATAATTAATACAATCTATAAATGAAAATAAAACAAGTTAATCTGCACTTTACCTTTAAAAAAAAAAGTACAAATAAATCCTGACAGATAAGTGTTTCCTTTGGTGCGCGCAGTGTGTGTGTGTGTGTGTGTGTGTGTGTGTGTGTGTGGAATTAGCCCCTTCCCTTGCTTCGTTTTACACAGTAACACTCCTCCTCCCTCTCCCCACCTCGCTTTTTAAGATTCACAACAAACACACACACACACACACAACGGAAACACCGTTTTAACAGGAAAAAAAGAAATCTCTCTGAGACTGGTATGAGTGTATATTAACGGACTCACTTTTTAGGTTTCACAACAAACGCATAAACACAGCGGAAACACAGTTTTAACGGAAAAAAAGGTGAGAAGGTGAGAGTGACGCTCAGTGTCAAAATAAGAGTCGCATGTGTGATACATGATACTCGGCGCTTGTAAACTAATACTTCCTCGGTTTCCGAATAAAAAATTATTAAAAATCTTTGCTCGGTTTGCGGGACACTCGTAAACCACGTTACTCGCAATCCGAGGTTCCACTGTACTGTGTATAGAGAATTGTGTTAGTATCCTAGTACCTAGACAATGTTTGTTGGACTTACGAACACATTGGACTTACGAACAAGCTCTCAGTATGGAACTCGTTCGTATGTAGGGGACTTACTGTATGTTGCATGTTTGTTCAGTTGACCCGACACATTTGGGTTAGTTGCTAGTAATGTACATAACATTCTGTATAACTGACTTTTGATGATGATCAGAAGCACTTGACCTTGTACTTGTTGGCTAAAAAAGTTTGACGCACGAGTATGAAGCATTGAAACAAAAACTTTTTTTTTTTTTTTCCTTTTCTTTGGTACCAGATATGTAACCCGCCTGTAGACGGCTCCATATTCGACTATGGAGCGAAGTCATTGACTGAAGGTGAGCACATTCCCTTCCGTCAGTATGCTGGGAAGTACGTCCTCGTCGTCAACGTGGCCACCTTCTGAGGACTTACCTTCCAGTATTTGGGTACGACTTCATATGTTCAATCCTTTGCACCTTATACCATGACACTAGGTGTCAATATTTGCGCTCTGGTCTTTGATCACTGGTCATCTTTTGCTGCTTTTCCTTATCATGTAAAAAAAAAAGGTCAAACAAACAAAAGCCATGGAATGTCTTTCCTAATCTTTATCATTTTTTTTGTTGTTGTTTTTTTTTTTTTTCATTTACAGAACTGAATGCACTACACGATGAGCTCAAAGATCTGGGCTTCACCATTCTCGGATTCCCTTGCAACCAGTTTGGGAAACAGGAGCCCGGGTATAATCATGAGATCTTGCCCATGCTGAAGTGAGTAGAGCTTTGAGTTTAGGTTTTTTTTTTTGGCTGTATGGAAAATATAACTTGAGGTTGACTTGGGGAAGGAAATCATTCAGCACTTTTTAATCAGAGGAGGCAGCTTGATAGCAGGAAGATCCGTTTCACAATCGGCATGTGACCTTGCAGAAATGGTTGAGCGGTCATAATAAGTCCACCCCTTATTCATCACTTCATAATTACTCTTATTCCTATACGAGAGATCAGGTTACTTCACGGCTTACTTAAGTACTTAAAACATAAATTTGGAATTTGCACTTTACCTTTATCAAACTCTAAATGTGATCAATGAGCCATGCCATATTTCATAGTTCTTTAGAATTAGGAAGCCTAATGGGTACCAGTTTATTATTGCGCAAGCTCCATGGTCTAGAGACCTACACGATGGCACAGCACTTTTTTATGTTGTTGTTGTTGTTGCATAAGAATGGATTTTGTAATGTCAGCGATAATCCAAAGAGAGAGAGAGAGCTACATTCCACAATAAAACCTGTTTCCTTTGACCGCCCGATAGACTGTCCCCACCATTCCCCCATGCAACAGGTCACCCATCGTCATCCAGTTTCACATCTTCACCACAGGACCCAGCAACTTCCTGGTCTCCAGACCCTATACTATACTCGTGTTCCAAGTCCATTGGCACGTTTGGCCAACCATACCCATGCAGCCCACATCTCATCTTCTTCCTGGTCTTCTCAGCATTAGCTATTCTCAATTCATTTAATGTAAAGCCCTCACAAAGAAGGCAGCATGGTGGTGTAGTGGTTAGCCTTGCACCTCCAGGGTCTGGGTTCGATTCCTGCCTCTGGATTGTTTGTTGTTCTCCCTGTGCTTGGTGGGGTTCCTCCAGGTATTCCGGTTTGCTCCTACAGTCCAAAGACTTGCAGTTTGGCTAATTGCCATTCCCAGGCCTCTGTATACAGGATAAAGTGGTGACCTCACAAATAGTCCATGAATGAAGCTTGATATAGTTCATAAACTGAAATTGACCGAGAAACTGGAAAAGAACTTCTCACATTACCAGCAGCACCATCTTAAAATTTTGGCTGTTCATGACATGGTATTTCTCTGGTTGCTTTCACAGGCATATCCGTCCCGGCAAAGGATTTGTTCCAAACTTCCATCTCTTTGAAACCGGCGATGTGAACGGCGTAAACGAGCAAAGCGTTTTCACTTTCCTGAAGGTAATGACCCATGTGGTAACAACAACCCAAGTGTGGTGCTTACACGGCTTGTGTTACACAGTAGTCCTGATCCTGACGGCTCGAAAAGAGCACAGTCACTGAGAAGCCACAGAAGGATCTTTACAAAAGGAGGAGAGCCGTAGATGGTTATTCGTATAGAAAAAGCGATGGTGCAAAGTTACACGTCTCTGTTCATCAGCCAGAACCGAGTCCTTGATGCATTTAAAACCCAAGCTGGTCGAGTGAATTGGAGCTCAATTAAAATGGGATTAACATAATCCTTCTTTCTTTGCTTATTCAGAATGCCTGCCCACCTGCCGGAGACAGCTTTGGAAACCCCACCGGCAGGCTGTTTTGGGAGCCGCTGAAAGTCAACGACATCAAGTGGAACTTCGAGAAGTTTCTGGTGGGTCCTGATGGAAAGCCGCTGATGAGGTGGTTCCCGAGGGTGAACGTCTCCGAAGTCCGGGCCGACATCATAAAACTCATCAACGCGCGAATTTCTGAAAACTAATCAACTCCACTATTACACTGTGCTATATTTGTATCTGTCCAGGTGTTTAGATGATGTTCTGTCGCGCTTTCCGCTAGAATTATGAATTGGATTATGAACCATTCAGTTGTGCAGAATTGTAGTTTTTCAGTCTCGCTTCATGTAGGAGACAGCTTTGTATGAAAATAATAAAAGTGATTCCTTGAGTGAGGCAGCATGGCGCCGTGGTGGTTCCGGAGATCCGGGCATGTCCATGAAGCTCAGGTTTAAAAGCAGGAATTTCTGCAAAGCCTGATTGGAGACTGGGGGGGATAAGAGCAGCTTTTCAGTGCATTTAGGCTGCTCGGTTCTACTCAGACATGTCTGGTTCTCCAGGGAGACCCTTCACACCGTCTTGCTCCTACCTGCAAGAGGATTCGGTCAATAAAGCATTAAAGAAAATCTGATGTTTTGGCTTATTCTTAGTAGATCAGAAGTTGCTGTCTCAGTCCTTATTTCATGCCACAGATTCAGTGGAACGCTGATATACTGTAGCATTTACAGTACATTTGGTAGGCACCCTTATCCAGAGCAACTGACTGATTTTTGTATCTCATTATACCTGTGAGCAGGTGAGAGTTAAAGACCTTGCTCAAGGACCCAACATGGCCAACTCGGTGGTCATGTGGTTTGAACCTAGGACCTTCTGAACCATCGCCCAATGCATTAACCACCAAGCTACACCTGACCTGAAAATATAGATTTTTTTTTTTTTTGCACGTATAGAATACATGTACTTGGTTTATTAGACTTGGGTTTTTTGGAAGCAAGTGGTAAACCTACTCACTACTATGGTTTGGTGTTGTGGCATCAAAATCAAAAACTTAACACCAGTCAGTATAGAAGACATTAGGTATTATAACCTGTGCTGCTGATGCATGCTTATTTCAACCGTCCATCATATTCCAGATGACGTTGAACAGATTCGTAAAGCTTGGGGTTCAAAGCAACTGTTAGACGTCCACTAGATGCCAAATATACACTGTGGTGATCTACACCATAAAAGCACTTTCTAAAGAGGCAAATGAAATTTACTTATTATGGCACCACTTTGGGACTAGTGTGTTATATTTATCCTAAATGCATGCAGATGATAACACCATTTCACCTACTTACATCTAATATTGAAGATTGCGTTAAGCTTTTGAGAAACACAACATATTTAAACGAAGAATTCTTCAAGGAAAAAAAAAAAAAAAAAGACTTTCAACCTCAGTGCATGAGACTCGGACTCATGAAACACAGCACAGTCATCAGGACATTAAGAATATATTTATTATGATTATCAAATACAAAAAGATTCACAAGATGTGCTTTCGCCTATTAGAAGGAAAAACAAACAAAAATGTTTCACTCAAAAAAAAAAAAAAAAGCACGAAACTACATTAAATAAAAGCGAAAGTGCTGTTCAGCTCACAAAACATGTCGACCTTTACACACTCCACACACACACACAGGTAATCTGCTTTAGCTGTTTCTACTCAACACACGTTCACCAAAAAAAGAAAGAAAAAAAAAAGGCCTGTCCGAACCGGCTTATAATTATTATTATCATATTTACACATCATAAACGCCACATCATGTTTTTACAGCATGTCTGTCTTGGGAGTTTTTTTCCCTAAAATGAAAAATGCCGTACAGTACATCGTCTCAAACTCCTTGTGTCAGAGAAATTTGGAGGATAGAACAATTATCATAATAATAATAATAAATAAATACATTTTCAAAATTAATGTAATTATTTGGACCCAGGATGATCAATCAATTATTAATGAATTATCATTTAATCTGATCTGATCAACGCTGCGGTCACGGCCCGTCAGAAACACCACACATGCTGCACTGTGTGAACGCCACGACAGTCGTGGTTTGAATTACAGTTTCTATGACGATGTTAACTCACGGCTAGGTGGCGCTCTTCGTTTTTTTCTCTTCAGAAGTCGTAATTGTGACTTTTAAACTCCTTACGCACGAATTTCTAAAAGGAACTGAAGGCAGCATGAAGCAGAGAAGTGCCTGGAGAATACACGAGCTGTTCTCAAGAAGGTAGGTAGAATTATTTTCATTTCCTTTTGGCCCCGGTCATGTCTCACACACTCACACACACACACACGAGGGACAAAAGCAATATACATACAACAAAGACACGAGGACAACAATCCGCACACCGTCGTCACTACTGGGAAAGATTTCGATCTGCCATCCTGATCCACAATCATGGATATTCACTCAGAAATGCTTAAAAAAAAAAAAAAGGCATTAAACGTTACAGCGGGCCTCTGAACGATTGTAAGATTTGTGTTGGATATAATTTATAGGGCTTTCTTTGATTTCATCATGGATGTGAAGGCGGATATCGAAAACATATAAAGCATGTAGGCCATGTGAACAGAAATAGCGCCTTTTATTTATTTATACTTTTTTTCCCCCAGAAAAGTTACAAGCAAAAATACTTGCTTTCAAATTCCACATGGAAAAGGCGTCCAGGGCGATTTTATTTTCAACCCTGAAGAAATGCAAACAAAAGGAGTCATTTTAAGTGTAAAAAAAAAAAAAAACACTAATAATAATAATAATAATAATAAATTGTATAATTAACAAACACCAGATCACATCACGTCACGTCACACTCTTGCTCCGAGTTAGTCTCGATGAATAAATAGCGTTAGAGCTTTACGTTAAAGTTCCTGTATTACTCGCTTCATTTGTTTAGCGAATAAACAGCAGTTAAATAATAAGAATAGAAATAATAATAACAATAAGAGGCAACCTCAATGTTTTCTCGACGACTCAATTTGAACTTTATCTGAGGAACAAACATGAGCTGCTGCTGAGGATGATGATGATGATGATGTAGATACTCTATATAGCTGACGGTTTACAGATTGTTAGCGCACATCAATAACTAATAAATTACATTGATCACAGGAACGTTAACGTAAATCCGTAACTGGGGAAAAGAAAACAAATAACAAAAATGTGCTAATCGACGCGTCGAAACACGTGAACTCGGCTGGATTTCCTCTTCCGGTCCATGCCTCTATTACACAACTGACAAAATTCCTCAAAGGCAAAAAAAAAAAAAAAAAGCTAAATTAATAATAACATTAATAATAATAACATTAATAATAATAATAAATGTATATATTGTTTATGTATGTACTCCAGAACAGTGTTTCACATATAGGCTTATAAAACGTAAGCATATAAACAACATTTTATCGGAGATATATTTATATATATATATGTACACGCACACACACACCGGGAGAGGATGAAAAAAAAATAAACAAAAAAAAACAAAAGGGCAGTTCACACCATGCCGACTGAAAGAGAAACTGCATCATGCTACTGAGCCGCGTGCCGGCGCTGAGGGAGGGTGAAGCGTTTAGTGCTTTCCGGAGTCGGCGTTCTGACGCTCCCGCTTCCCGAAACCCGCTGCTCCTGCTTCTGCCGGCAACAAACACAGAGTTACACAGTGACACACACACACACCTCATCAGGCTACACGCAGTGACATACACACACTGGTGACATGGAGTAACAGCAATCTGTTATCGTTTCTATGCTAACAAACTGCATAAAGGTAAAGATTTCAAGGAAGGAGTCTCCAGTGTCAGTCAGAGTTAAAGCTGCATGTTGTGTTTTTTTTCCCCCTCACTGAATCTTCCTGACGAAGGGCTTTACCTTGGGGTTTTTTTTGTTTGGTTTCTCAGTAACTGAAAGTCCCGTGGCGTCCTTGTGTGTCTTTCTGGGTCACGTGGCGTCCTTGTGTGTCTTTCTGGGTCACGTGGCGTCCTTGTGTGTCTTTCTGGGTCACGTGACGTCCTTGTGTGTCTTTCTGGGTCACGTGACGTCCTTGTGTGTCTTTCTGGGTCACGTGACGTCCTTGTGTGTCTTTCTGGGTCACGTGACGTCCTTGTGTGTCTTTCTGGGTCACGTGACGTCCTTGTGTGTCTTTCTGGGTCACGTGACGTCCTTGTGTGTCTTTCTGGGTCACGTGACGTCCTTGTGTGTCTTTCTGGGTCACGTGACGTCCTTGTGTGTCTTTCTGGGTCACGTGACGTCCTTGTGTGTCTTTCTGGGTCACGTGACGTCCTTGTGTGTCTTTCTGGGTCACGTGACGTCCTTGTGTGTCTTTCTGGGTCACGTAACTTAAGTCATGTGATGTCCTTATGTGAGGATCCAAGTCGGATCTAATCTAAATGTGATTGGGTTCATTAAAAATGTAATTGCTTTTGAAGTCAATATTAGTATTAGAGGTGTATGTAATGTGTAGGGTGTGTGTGTGTGTGTGTGTGTGTGTGTGTGTGTGTGTGTACCTGCACTTTCTGGTGGCGCTCTTGCTGCGTCTGTCGGTACTCTGGAGCCTCGTGGCTGTGGGAATGATGTTTGCCAGGGAAAACCCTATACACACACACACACATCAATATAAAACACACACACAATCAGACCGCGAGGTTTACTCACACACAAATTAATACAACCTGTTTATGTTCACATGACTAAGTAGGTCACCATAATTATCATCTGAGACAGTAGATGGCGCTACACATTCAAGTCTGGGTAATTAAACCGCTGAAAAGAGTGAAGTGTGTGGGCTCTGACCGGATTAACGGGCTGGAAGTCTCGCCCGGGCGCGGCGCTCAGGGTGGGCATTCTGGGCGGGAAGTGGATGGGCCAGCCCTCGAGCTGGTGGCCGACCTGCACGAACGGTCCGCAGTACGGCGGGCTCAGCGGCCCGTTAGCCGCGCCCGAGGTGGGGTCGGACGTCCTTCTCTCTGGTTGCCCCTCCAAAACCCAGACACGCACACAAACAGGCAAAATAAATACGTACACAATAAAACGATGTACAGTTTTTATTTTTTTTTATCGTGTTTTTTCTCCTCAATATTTCCCTCAGACTCCCTCACACAAATCCATACAGTGCGTTAACTGACGTTACACATCTCCATGACAACTTTTTTTTAGGAACTAATATCTTTTATATCTTAAAATCAAAAGAAATGTCAATCCAGATATCTGATATCTAAACATTTATATATGTATTTATGTAGAGAAAAAATGTTCTGAAATGAATTTACCAGAAAACGTTTAGTAAAAAGTTACACTAAATTCTTTAAAAGAAAAATTAGGAATGTTTTATAGTGACATTTTGTAATATTGAAGAATAATTGGCGGCAAAGAGTCGTGACAGAATGACTGGAATTCAACAAATCGTCTTTTTTTCTTTTAGGATTTTCTACCATTAACCACCAGAGGGCGCTGCTGTTATGGTCTGAAGTACCTGTTTATTGTGTTGCATCTGAAGTCGCTCCAATTTACACCGCTCTGCCCGCTCTCTCTGGCACTCGTTTTGCGCCTGATGGAGCTACACACACACACACACACAGTCATTTTAGTATGGAGTACAGACAGTGTGTATGTGTTCAGATCGCTGTTGTTTTTCTTGGTTGTTTTCGTCTGTGATGACAGAACCCGACCCTGACCTTAAACAAACCCCGGGTCACCCCCTGACGCTCAGCTTGGGAGCTAATCATTTACTACAACATTGCCAGACATTTAGTAAACACCTTAATCTATCTACATATCGCTCCTCTTTGAAGAGACGCCTGGAGTCCTGGAGAACCTCAGAACCTCCAGTACTGCAGTTCCACTGTAACTGTAGCTACACTGTAACTCAGGAAAAACTGATAATTAGCCGAGTGGTCGAATCCAATGTTGTGGGACAAAGGGTACTCCAGAAGCAGACCTGTGAGTCTCTATTCTAGTATACACTAGAATAGAGACTCACAGGTCTCTCTTTTTAATCTCACAATTAAAAACTCTTTACATTTATACAATACATATGGGGAAAAATATATATTTTTGGTTACGCATCGCAATTCTTCACTTATTGCATATAACATCACAAAACTGAGTACAAAATAGATTTTTTTTCTATTAAATTCAGTGGAACATCGGCATAGACTTGCACCTCCTGCGAATTTTCACCTCACGAATAAAAATTTTGCAAGAAATTTAGATCGGCATGACCTCCGGTCACACAACATTCACACATGGACAAATTGGTAACGCCAACGAGCAATGAGCAATAATCAGCATGTCTTTGGACTGTGGGAGGAAACCGGTGCACCCTGAGGAAACCCACCAAGCACGACCTCCATGCACACGGACCCCGAGGCGAGAAACAAACCAGGGCAAACCACTACGCCATGGTGCCGCCTAAATAAGGTTAGGTTTCTATTTATTTCAAATTTTACCTTCATTTACATATGATTTCAAAATGTTTTGATACAGAAATATGACTCTGGTTTTGGAAATTGGTAATATTTTCAGGTGGCTGGAACGGATTATCTGCATTTACATTATTTCCTGTAGGGAAATTTGTATCGCAATATGAATTTTCACTTCCGGAACGGATAAAATAAAATTCTTATGCCGAGGTATCTTCATCCTATAGGTGCTTAAAGGTGCTCTCGATTAACAAATAATGCCTTAAAGTATTCTCAATTCACAAAATTTATGTTTTAAAAAGAAATATGTCAAATATATCTCAGATGCTCCCACCAGGTGCTCACCTGATTGGTCAGATTGGTCATCTGACCCTGTAGCCTTTCCACCTGGCGCCTCAGGTCCTCCTTCTCCTCGTTCATGCGCTCTCTGTCCCTGCGCTCCTTTTGGAAGTCCTCTTCGAAGATCTTCACCTAAAGCGTACACACACACAAGCTCAATACCACTGCGGCAGACTGCAGGGAACTTCCAACATACTCGGATTTTTAAAAGATGGCAAGAAATACTAGGGATATCTTCCAGGAAGTGTGATAGAATTCGGTACAAATGGAGCATGCTAATAAAATATATATAAGCCGTAATCCTTCCTCCAACACCGTACTGAGAATGACGCGATTTAAGTCCTCAACACGGATTTTTCAATAAGCGCTAGTTTTTCACTAGCTATCCTGAAACAATACTACTGTATATATAAAGACATCTCTTAATTCAATATCCTTATACATATACAGTACAATAGACATGGGGGGGGGGGAAAAACAGATTAGTTACACATCACACAATTCTGAAACAATACAAAACAATCCTGATTCTTGCGGGTCGTATTTCACGTATCGGCCACACTGGCCTTCAAAATCTACTTTTTTTTTTTTATTGTATGCATTTTTAATTTATATTACAGCGTGTTTGCATTTGAGGTGATAAAATGTTGCAGTTCCTCTACAATCCTACAGGTGGTGCTCTAAACTGTTTACATGCAGCACGGCATCCTGTGGTGAATCATTTGCAATGTTTGTTTAGAATTGTAATTAAATCTAAATTGGCATAATTAAAAAAAAAAAAAAAAAAAATCATGAAGTTTCCAGAATCGTAATACAAATCGAATCGACACCTACTGGGCCGCAAACAAAAAAAGTATTTGCCCCCTTCCTGTTTTTGCATATTTGGCAATTAAGTTTAGGGGGCAATTACTTTTTCACACAGAGACAGGTTTGGAATGTTTTTGTCCCCCCGCTTAATAAATTAAATATATTTTTTGAAAATCTGCATTGTGTTTTTAATCTTTGTGTAATATTAAAAGTACTATTTTTTATGATCTAAATCATTTAAGCTTGAGAAATATGCAGAACTTTAAAAAAAAAAAAAAAAAAAAATTTAAATGAGGATGGGGGCAAATATTTTTTCACGTCATTGTAGTTATCGTGATACGGTCAGATGATTCCCTTCCTGTATAAAAGGTATCTTTTATATGCTGGTAGGTGCTCTGGAGGTCAGTTGTAAAAAGTTTGTAGACAGGATGTGACAGTTCAGAGTTTATCCTGGTTGAAAGTTTGGTTAGTCGAGTTAAAGGTGAAAGAGTTATGAGAGTTAATAGTGACTTGTGACGACATCGTAACATTTCCTAGCTAACGGTTAGGAAACGATTTTATAGCTGATGAGTCGAGCGATCAAGAATCATGCCGTGCTCATGACCGACTCAGGAAGTCAGAAATGTTTGTAAAACCCTCACGGTGGTAAAATGAGAGTGCATTCTCACCATCACTCTGAAAGTCTTGCGTCACGAAATGTTAAACAATGTACAAGGCTGTATCAACACACCAAGATAGCGGGTTACACAAGATAAATGATATCGGTCCCAGGACTGAGCCAGGGGGTACTCCACAGGGTTCTGCACTTTGAAACAGAAGAAGACGTGAAATCGGACCGAGATTGGACCAGAGGGTGTGTGTGTGTGTTCTTTTTTTTCCCCTCTCAACACACCTGAGTCAACACTCTATTATGTCGCGCCTTCTCGGCTTTCCCGGCGATGATCACGAGCGCGGAGAGAACAAAAAGGAGAAAACGGGACTGACCTGGAGGACTGAAACGGAAACCTGGGATATGCAGGTTCTGCGAGTGTCGCGTTCGCGGCTACAAACAGATAAACAGTGAGCTCACCTGCTCTTTGAGGACGGCGATCTGAGTGTGGAGCTCCTGCTGGCGCAAGTTCAGGACTCCCTCGCCGAGGTTCATTCCCGCCTGGGAGGTCGGAGAATGCAGGTTCAGAGCTTCCTCCAGTGCCTGAAATGGGATACACACACACAAACAGATATATGAATCGAAAAAGAGAAAAAAAAAAGAGAGAGAGAGAGAGATATCTGCTCTTTATTAATACACCTGGGTGAGAAGAAATATAATCAGGTGAAAACCAGAACAACACAAAAAATAAATCTGGTTTCATTCACTTCCTGGATTCAAGTTGATTTCATTTCCAGATCATTTTAATCGAAGAACCCAAAGGGACACTGACCCGGTTGAGACGCTGGATCTCCTTCTCCTGGTACTCTCTCTGCTTAGTCAGAGGCACCAGCTGATCCTGGAGGTAGCGCACTTTCTGCTTCAGCTCGCACGTCTCGGTCGTCAAACACTCCTTTTCACCCTGTGGCAACATAAAACAAAAAAACAAAACAAACAACGATCAGTTTGTTTATTTAAACATCCCAAGTAAGCGCTTTATCCAGATCAGGATCGCAGTGGATCCAGAGTCCATCCTGGGAACACTGGACATGAGGCGGGAAATACACGGTGGGCTCCGAGAGCACCGAGCGCACCCACATCCGTATTAATTCTAACTCGGATCATTTATATTCACCAATTTACTGACTGGCGAGTTTGCAGGCTGCTAACAGGAAACTGGAGAACCCCTCCAAAAAGAAGAAGAAAAAAAAATCCCAAGACGATGTAGAATGTGTCAAAGTAAACATGTCAAGACGACGCACCAATAGGCTACTTTCCATACAAAGAACCGACAAATTCAGTGCTAAGCCGCCTCAGTGTGAGCTTTTATGAAGCCGTTCTGCTTTCACAGGAACTGTGATGTTTGATGTCTAACACGGGCATGGGAAATACCGTGCATTCTGTGGCCTCTGAAACTTTTGCTTGCTGTGCGCATTTACATCACTTAGCTCGCTGACTCCTCGATTTTCCGCCAGTCAAACAGACCTGCTGCCTTTACCGCGCTTAAGGAAATGACTCTTGCATTTCAAATGTAACAGTGTTGTCTCTGCGCCTTTAAATCGCGAGGGGAATCACGGATACCATTTTGTCTGAGCTGTTTTCCACCGTATTGGACTGTGAACTCTGACAGGACAGACATTTTGATCATCGTGCCCCCGGACTTATTCATTGAAACAATAATATACCGTACTTTAGACATTTTATACATTCACTTGCACACTGGAAATATTATATATAATTGTAAATATTGGTATCTGCTGCACTGCAGCGTCTATTTTTTGTACGATACACCGCTGGACTGTTTTCTATGGACTTCTACAAATACATCGAATTGCTCTAGATATCCGTACAGCCTAGTTTAAGCAATGAATAAAGACCTCGTCCAAAAAAAACATCTGGTGCTTATCATTAGTAACCTATTAACCAAATGCCTACATGTAAATGCAATTGCAAAGGGGCTACTGAGGAAATCTTTAGATCACTTTCATGAAATACGCTGAGCAGTGACATTAGATGTTGGACTTCTGAGTCGAGGGAAGAACTGACGTGAAAGAGAAACGAATCTTCAGAAACAAAAGGGAAATTTTGTTGACTGACATAAATCTCTCCGGTGTGTCCGTGCGAAGTCATCGTCTGTCGCCGGTCATATGAGTCAGATGAATACGCAAGATGTACTGTTCTGGTAAACTAATAAACCCCTTGTACCACCAGACCACGCGCGAGAAGCGAGAGAGATATCTGCGAACTGCTCAGTCGAGCGAGGCAGTTCTCGACCTGTGCTGGCTGTTAAAATAAAAAATAAAAATCCCCTCGGTCTTTCCCCTAATAAACTATTCAGATGACAGAGTGGGTGAAAGGTGCAGGCCTGGCGCTGGTGTAGTAATGCTTACTGGTCATTTCATCCCTCCATCCTCGCTCCACTATAACTGAATCAGTGCTGCATGCTGGGAGGGATCGGATCAAAATCCAAAACGTCAACCGGTGGTTTCTGAATCAGTCAAAAAAAAAAAAAAAAAAAAAAAAGCATTTTCAAGGGGAATTTGTTACGCGACTCGGCTTAGGCTGTACACGCTGACCCGCTCCGTGTCCCGTTTCGACTCCCGGTCCCTGCCTTGAGTTTGTTTGTTTTCTTCTTCTTATCATCTTTTGGGGAAAGTTTTAATGGGCAGCAGTGTACCTTTCGGCTTCCTCTCTGAGCTACTCTGTGGTTAAAGCTAGTGCAATAAAGCTGACCTAAAAAAACAACACTAGAGCAACCTGACTACAATAAGGAAGAGATTCAAAGGCGAGGCAAATGAGAGTAATTTACCTGCAGAATAATGATACTAATAGCAGTAATGAGCAAAGAGACGAAGTGTACCGGGAACCCTCTCACGCTAGGTCACACACACACACACACGCTCAATAAACGCTGTACATATGTACGGACAGAATTTTACAGACAGAAATTCAGAAAGAGAGACAAGCAGGGAAACGGATACATAGACAGTGAGACGGGCATCGAGTAGACAGACATGCAGACAGAGAGACAGGCTTTAAGTAGACAGTCACCCAGACAGATATTTAGAAAGAGAGACAGACATATTTAAGAGACAGACAGGGACATGGATACATAGACTGTGAGATGGGCATGGAGTAGACAGACAAGCAGGCAGACAGACACATAGACATTGACTAGACAGACAGACTAGACAAAATTTAGAAAGATAGACAGACAGGGAGACAGATCTGAGACAGTGAAACAGGCATGGAGTAGACAGACAAACAGACAGAGAGACAGACAATGAGACATGCATTGAGTAGACCGTCACCCAGACATATATTTAAAAAGAGAGACAGACATGGAACAGACGGACATATTTATAAAGAGAGACAAACGGGGACATGGATACATAGACAGTGAGACGGGCATGGAGTAGACAGACAAACAGACAGAGAGACAGACAATGAGACAGGCATTGACTAGACAGACAGAAATTCAGAAAGTGAGACAAACAGTGAAACGGATACATAGACAGTGAGACGGGCATCGAGTTGACAGACATGCAGACAGAGAGACAGGCATTGAGTAGACACAGACATCTGGAAAGAGGGACAGACAGGGAGACAGATATTTATAAACAGAGAGGAATATATTTAGAAAGGGCGTAAGACATCGAGTAGACAGACAGGCAGACAGATACCGACAGAGAGAGACAGCTGAGTAGAGACAGAGGCAGACTCGTACAGAGAGAAAGTCAGATATCAGGTGGACTGTCATGAAAACCAAAATAGACAGAGAGGTGTGCAGACAGACAGGAGGACAGATATAATTTATGCAAACAGTGTAGACAGATGAGTGGACAGAAACGGTATAGACGGATGAGTGGACAGACAGCTACAAAATGTTCTGAAAGACAAACAAATTGATAGACAGACAGATAGACAGATACAGAGTGGAAAAGATGAATAAACAGACACGAAGACAGATACAAACACGTCCTGTTAGACAGACAGCTATATAGAAAGCAGACAGACAGGTACAGTCAGAGTGATGGAGAGAGATAAACAGGCTGACAGACAGAGATATTGTTGTGTCAATCTGATGGAAAAACCCTGGGAAATAAATAAAGACTCGAACTCTCTCGTCAGTGTATTAAAGTCGCTTTCACTTTTACTTCTACAATTTACTCCTGGTGGGATTTTCACTCACGACCGTCTCCAGCAGGTAATCGGTTCACGGCTCTAAGTCTGATGAGCCTAGCGGTAGAAACTCGGGCGCGCAAGTTCACATGAGAGAAACGAAACGGAACCACGACAAGGACAAAGTCTGAGGCAGGAATAGAGAGAAAAGTCAATGAGGAGACGCGATGAACTGGATATTGTCATTAAATACACACCCACATCCCCACCACCCATACACGCACGCACGCACCCGCCCACGCGCACCCACCCGCGCACGCGCACCCGCGCCCACGCGCCGCGCGCACCCACCCGCCCACGCGCGCACCCACCCGCCCGCGCGCACCCACCCGCCCGCGCACCCGCCCGCCCGCGCCCGCCCGCGCACCCGCCCGCCCGCGCCCACCACACACACACACCCGCCCACCCATACACATCCACCCATACTCTACAGGAGGCCGTACCTGTACATTATCTATCTTGGATTTGGCGAGGAGCAGCTTCTTGTCGTAATCCCTCTGCCTCTGTTCTCGCTCCGCCTCGAGCTCCTGGACGGCTTTCTGAGAGTCAGCCAACCGCTGCCGCAGATCTGTAATCTACACACACACACACACACACACACACACACAGAATTACATATATACACTCTTCTCTAAACGACACTGCATCTGACTTTTGACATAACTAACTTTTCCCACTTTCACTATGTGAAGTTCGGACACTTCATGTACATTCAGGACATCTGGAAGGAATGGAACACTTTGGAGATGCGCCATTATAGGAAAATGATCAGCGACACGGGGGATGGTGGAGCGGCCAGACCTGAAGTGATTTATCGTTTCTTTTTCTATATCATCATTAAGCAATGAAGATTATGGACGTTTTTCTGAGGTGATATTGCGACACGGCCGAGAACAACGTGTTCACTCTGAGCGTGGTGACAATAGTCTGAGAGCTCTAGGTAATAACAGGTCACATGGTTTCCTTCCGTCGCTATCACTGACAACAGAGGATGTGTGGGCGGAGAGCGCGCGAGAGAGAGATAAAGAGAGAGATGCAGGGTGCAGGAAACCTCGGTGAGGGGATTTCTGCGGGAGGGGTGCTGCGGTCTGCGAGACGCACCGCCGGAGGCCTTCGTTCGGCTTTTCCGCCAGCCTGTATTTCCACTAGAGCGCCGGATTCGAGCGCAGACGGCGAGGCTGCAGAGCCTCCAGCGCCGCCGCGCACCCATTCCGGCTCAGACGTCACGCAGGCCGCAACCCGGGTCGAGTTTTTTCGCGATTGAGCAACACTCGATTCGCAGTAAAAATGAATCATGCCTCATTTCCCGAAAAAAAAAAAGCAAAATGGCAAAAAAAAAAAAAAAAAAAAAGCTTACTTAATCAGGTGGAATTTTATCAGTTATATATAGAGACGGTAAGTTTAGCTGGTAATACCTTCTGCTCGTACTGCGCCTTCATCGAGTTCCATTGAATGTCCCACTGTTTGTTCACCTCCAGCACCTGGAAAAGACACATCACATCACATCATATCACACACACACACAGTACAATCAAAGTAAAAGGATAAAAACAAACAAACAAAAAAAAAAACTCCACAACACTTACATCTCTCCTTTGCTTTTCTAGAAGCCTGATCTTCTTCTCGTACACCTCCGGGTCCAGGGTCTTGGATGGAGTCTTCTCTGCAGCTTTACTCGACTGAACACACACACACACACACACACACACACACACACACTAAAAGTTAATATTAGTCTTACAGGCCCCAATGTGTGCTAACATTCCAGCTGAAACACAGCTCAGGCCCTGAGTTCTCGCTGCCTGATTTTTATTTTTGTCCCCCAGATGGCCCGCCCCCGAATACCCCTCTGAGGAAGTGCTCCATGTTCCTAGCCAATCAGAACCCGGGAACTGTAAACGTTCATGTTCATATTTCATATACGTTATCAAGCATTTCCCGCGCTCATTTAATTTCATGGACGATATACAAGTGAGCGTGTCAGTACACGATGATGTCCCTGATATTAACCGAGAGAAAAGTTCAAACAAGAGCTGAAGGAGGTCCTCTGCATCCGTCCTCGTCAGACGATCTCTTTTATTTCAGTGAATTTAAGTATACACACGTGGACAAAATTGTTGGTACCCTTCGGTCAATGAAAGAAAAACTCACAATGGTCACATAAATAACTTTAATCTGACAAAAGTAATAATTAAAAAAAATTCTATGAATGTTAACCAATGAAAGTCAGACATTGCTTTTCAACCATGCTTCAACGGAATTATTTAAAAAAATAAACTCATGGAACAGGCCTGGACAAAAATTATGGTACCCCTAGAAAATACTTGACAATAATGTGACCAAAGGGACATGTTAATTCAAGGTGTGTCCACTAATTAGCATCACAGGTGTCTACAATCTTGTAATCAGTCAGTGTGCCTATATATAGGGCTCCAGGTAGTCACTGTGTTGTTTGGTGACATGGTATGTACCACACTCAACATGGACCAGAGGAAGCGAAGGAAAGAGTTGTCTCAGGAGATTCGAAAGAAAATTATAGACAAGCATGTTAAAGGTAAAGGCTATAAGGCCATTTCCAAGCAGCTAGATGTTCCTGTGACTACAGTTGCACATATTATTCAGAAATTTAAGATCCATGGGACTGTAGCCAACCTCCCTGGACGTGGCCGCAGGAGGAAAAATGATGACAAATCAAAGAGACGGATAATCCGAATGGTAACAAAAGAGCCCAGAAAGACTTCTAAAGAGATCCAAGGTGAACTTCATGCTCAAGGAACATCAGTGTCGGATCGCACCATCCGTCATCGTTTGAGCCAAAGTGGACTACATGGGAGAGACCGAACAAATCATAAAAAAGCCAGACCTGGAATATGCCAAACTACATGTTGACAAGCCACAAAGCTTCTGGGAGAATGTCCTATGGACAGATGAGACAAAAATGGAACTTTTTGCCAAGGCACATCAGCTCTATGTTCACAGACGGAAAAATGAAGCATATCAAGAAAAGAACACTGTCCCTACTGTGAAACATGGAGGAGGCTCTGTTATGTTCTGGGGCTGCTTTGCTGCATCTGGCACAGGGTGTCTTGAATCTGTGCAGGGTACAATGAAATCTCAAGACTATCAAGGGATTCTAGAGAGAAATGTGCTGGCCAGTGTCAGAAAGCTGGGTCTCAGTCGCAGGTCATGGGTCTTGCAACAGGACAATGACCCAAAACACAGCTAAAAACACCCAAGAATGTCTAAGAGGAAAACATTGGACTATTCTAAAGTGGCCTTCTATGAGCCCTGACCTCAATCCTATTGAGCATCTTTGGAAGGAGCTGAAACATGCTGTCTGGAAAAGGCACCCTTCAAACCGGAAACAACTGGAGCAGCTTGCTCATGAGGAGTGGGCCAAAATACCTGCAGAGAGGTGCAGAAGTCTCATTGACAGTTACAGGAATCGTTTGATTGCAGTGATTGCCTCAAAAGGTTGTGCAACAAACTATTAAGTTAGGGGTACCATCATTTTTGTCCAGGCCTGTTCCATGAGTTCATTTTTTTTTTTTATAATTCCGTTGAAGCATGGTTGAAAAGCAATGTCTGACTTTCATTGGTTAACATTCATAGAATTCTTATTTATTATTACTTTTGTCAGATTAAAGTTAGTTCTGTGACCATTGTGGGTTTTTCTTTCATTGACCGAAGGGCACCAACAATTTTGTCCACATGTGTATTTAAGCGGCTCAGATATATATTATGTTGTTTGTCCCAATTTCATATATATTTTTCCCCCTGATTTTGTTACCATACGTAAAAAAAAAATTGTCATAACGCCAAAGTTTTATACCTTAGAGTCACAACTGAATCAGACATAAGTAGAGAGAGTTGATTGGCCGAGCTCTCTCAGAGGGGTGGGATGAGAGGTACTTAGTGCTCCCACATTAATCACGGCTCTACAGCCAGTCAGGGGCGTCTGTAAGCTCGCGCAACGGAGGGAGCGGATAGCGCTGTCCTCCGAGCGTGTTACGCCGCCCCCAACGGTGCGCGAGCGAGCAGTTCGAAAAGATGCGGTCGGCTGGCGTCACGTGGTTCGGAGGAAACACGTGATAGTCTTCGGCCCTCCCGGCTGAGTGGTAGTAGTAGCCTTAATGTGGGAGCCCCCTAGTGACGGGGAGGAATTGGACACGACTAAATTAGGGAGAAAATCGGGGAAAAATCCAAAAAAAAAAAAAAAAAAAACAAACAAACAAAAAAAAACCTTATATCTCCCGTTCCACACATCATTCATTTTCTCACTTGAAAACCGTAGCGCAGCATTTAACCGATACAAACTGACTACAAATACAGGAATTTAACATTTAACTTCAAATTCAATTAAACACAAAGATACATTGTTACCAAGCAGCGCGTATCTCCATCATCTGCCAGAGTTATTATTTCTAAACAAACTTAGTAAATAATTCACTTCTCCTGACAGGCGGCATGAAAATAGTTCAGAATAGTTTAGAGTGCGCCACCTGGAGGATCATGAAGAAACGGTGACGTTTTACCGCCTCAGAAACGTCTCAAAACTCAACTTTATAGAGAGTGTGCGGGTGCATATGTCTCCTGATGATGACATTTTCAAGACTGATTAGTGTTCACAGTGTAAGTGTGTGTAATGAGTGTGTCTGAGACTACCTGGCTCAGAAAGTTTAGAGAAAATGGCGAATGTGGGAATTTTATTTTTTGATAATGTGACACCATAGAAAATGCATTTTCTGATAGAGATGTGTGTGTGTGTGTGTGTGTGTGTGTGTGTGTGTGTGTGTGTATATTGAAGACATTTTCATAAGGTGTTGAAGAGAGGATGGCGGAGCTGACCTGGGGGAGGAGCTTTTAGTATAAAAGTTGAAAACTTTTAGTGGTTAAAAATAAATAAATAAATTGTCTTCCCCTGACAAATGTTTTTGTGCTCGTGGAGACCGAACTAAAGTGAACTTTAGGTCCCCTTTAATGAAATTATCCAAAGTTAGCAAATAAACACAAACAAAAAAAATAATAAATCACAGGAATCCCAAAATACGCAAACCGCTCCCAGTCGTCCGCTTGACCCCATCCTGATCTTCACTGGGAGTGACCTTCATCCGAATGATGTCACCGCATTCACTCTCGCGGTCTCGGCCGTGTGTACGCATCAGAAGGTGTTCCTATTAAATTGACGCACAAAAGCTAAATGACGAGTGTCTTTGGCGATTTAAAAGCCGTGCTTAAACTTTTCAAAGAGGTATTGCTGACTCATCTCCACGGTTCTCAGCTTACACACACGAACCACATTCTCACACACACACACTTTGAACAAAGTGAAGTGAACAGAAGAGGACGACATGACCGTAATCTTTCTGCTAATTTGGATGAGGAGGGAGGAAATGAGCAGAGGGTACGGGTGGAGAATTCCCAGACGCCTGACCGGAGTGTTTCTGAGGTAAAGTCACCTGAGCTGAGTGAGTGAGAGTGTGTGTGTGTGTGTGTGTGTGTACCTGCTGAGTCATGGCCGCCTCCAGCTTGACTTTTGTAGCTTCCTCTTTTGCCACCTCGTCTTTGACCTCGGCTGAGTCACTCTGTGCCGCCTCTGTGCGTCCGCTCACCTGCTCGCGCAGCTTCAGGTTCTCCTGCCTGCTCACACACACACACACACACACACACACACACACAACACATCATGTTTAATAGAATATAACAACCATGTGTTCCGTTACGAGAGCGTGAACACAACCCTGGAATCCTCTGTGCGCGTTTAACGCGACCGTCAGGTGCGCGACATTCCTGTGAGTTTTATCTTTAATGACTTTGCGTGTGACTGCTCGTCCTGACGCTGTGGTCTAAAAATACACGCTTCAAACAAACGCGATGACGGCGTGGCAGACGAGCCGCGAGGACAGAATTCCTGGTCGATGGAGGTGTGAAATGATACTTAATGAAGAACGAGGCGCGCGGGAATAGACACCGGAAACGTTTTAAAGACGTTACGGTCCGTCTAAATAAAGTACGGAATAAAACGCGACGGGCGGAGGAAAACAAACAAACAAACAAAAAAAAAAAAGAACGCGCGGACACCTCGATTATCTTATTATTCTGAAGCTGATTATCTTAAAATAGAATCGACATTTAAGTGTTTATCTAGCAGACGCTACCAGTCTGTCTGTGATAATGTTTTTATTATTTGAACAAAATTCTAATAATTTGTTTGTTTGTTTAAAAAAGGAAAGCTCTGACACTGGAGACTCCTTTTTTTTTCTTCTTTTAAATGTTAAATAAACATCTATTTACATAAACCATTTAAAAAAAAAAAAAAAAAAGGCGCTGTTATCAGATGTATTATTGATTAAATGTAATAATTATTTATTATATTAAAAAAGTTTCGATTCTGTACTGCATCCTCTGAACGTAAAATGTAGTATAACGAGTGTGTTTACGGTAAACAAAATCAACAACTTCCAGCAAATCAGATTCCAGAATTGTGGCGTACTGTATCTAGTAACGTACAGGTACACGCGCACACACACACACACACACACACACACACACATATTTGTTATTTTTTTCCCCTCCTCCCATCTGTTTACAGTAAAACAATCTCTGGGAAAACACACTGACTCAGGAGGACGACCCTGAGCTGGAAAGACCCGAGACTTCCACACGTAGCAGGACACACACACGCACGCCGCTTATCACACTCCATGCTACATGCAGCGGGGAAAAACCTCATGTTCCGCACATGGCACACAGGTAATGAACAAAACTCTTCCATCAAAAAAAAAATAAGAAAAAGAAAAGAAAAAACCTCCATAATGCCAGATGACACGAAATAGCTTCCTGGTTGTTTCCAATGAAGTTGATTCGTTTAATATAACAGTGCGTCATCAAGTGATTCATTACCTTCACACTACATTACCATTTAAATATTGTACTTATTTAACGTGACTGTGGATGGAGACGAGTTTGTTCCCATAGGTGATGAGTAAAAAAGAAAAAGAAAGAGAGAGAAAAAAAAAAACTCCTGTTATCAGATTAACGTTTATTGCGTTAGAGTGACTCTGAGTTGACTGGTCTCAGAGACGCCGTTATCAAATTAGCAGATTACTCGTCGATCACCGGCCAATCGGAATCGAGCAGCTTATTTTTTAAAAATAAATATTGCGATTTAAACTGTGATATGTAACTGTTAAATAAATAATGGGACGAATGTGTTGCGGTGAGCGTAAGTGAAAGCAGGTGATCCGTATAACCCGGCGCTCGCTCACCTCAGCTGTTCCAGGTCGCGATTGCGGTACTGAAGGTCCTCCTCCATTTTTTTGCGCAGCTCGTTGTTTTCCTGCCTCAGCTGCTCACACAGCGTCTGAAACCCGGCAGAGCAATCGCGCGTCACACACTCCCATCATCTAACAGCTTCATCTTCATGCCTAGTGTATAATGCGTGTGTGTGTGTGTGTGTGAGAGGGAGTGAGTGGACCTGCAGCAGCGAGGTTCTCTGCTCGTTCTTCTGCACTTTGGAGGACAGGGTGTGGAACTCGACGGCCATGCGGCCCAGGTGAGCCAGCAGCTGGTTGGGGTTGGACTCGCACTGGGCGAACACACTGAACGAGCTCTCCAGCCTCTGCAGCTGATTGGTCAGCTCCGTGTTCTCCTGTACACGCACACAGACACAATAATGTACACAGACATAATAACAGAACCACAAACACAAACACCACCGTGCATACACACACGCACGCAAAGACAAACAAAATCCATGAACACCACGCACACAAAAATGTGCAGACGTACCCAATCCAACCGTACACGCATAAAGACATTCAGACTAAATCCAAACAGACAGACAAAAAAAATTCCTAGAACACACACACACGAAAAAAAAAAAAAAGCACACACAAACACTCTTCTAAATCGTCTGTCTACCATAAAACGAGTTGAAGTTGATCTATAGTCTATAGCCCCGAGTACTCTGCTGATGTTTCCTGCGTTCCCAGCCTGAGCGCGCTCGCTCTACCCGCCGCGTCCACAATCCCAGTTCCTCAGTTTGCTCTCTGTGGTAGAGCTTCTCGTAAAAAGCGAAAGCAAAAACGCACTCGACGAGACGTTCCAAACCCCGGCTTTTTACGGTAAACGCGTACACGCCGCTTGGGTCTCTGTCGCTCCTTGTTACCTCAGAAAATCCTTCGGAACAAAGTGTTTTCCTCCACAGATCTTCTCACGAGAGGAAGAAAGAGAGAGAGAGAACGAACGAACGAACGCTCGTTTTCCCTCTCACGTGTCTCAGAAAGAGAAATTCCTCAGACTGCGAGTGGCGAGTCATCGGCGTGTCGATGCCTCGAGTAAGATCTGGAGTTTCCCCCTCACCCCCCTGAGTCACAGCTGACTCGAATCGTACACAAACCACTGAGTCACTGCTGCTGAGTTAGAAAAAAAAAAAAAAAAAAGTTATTTAAAACACACACGGTTTTGGGAACGGGGCATGGGAAAGCTCGGCGACACGTGTGTAGTTCCGAACAGCCCGCCATTTCCACACCAAGCTCACCGTTTGCGTCTCCGCCATGGTCTTGTCCTCGGTGTTCACCAGCTCGAAGTGAGACGAGGTCTCCTGCGAGGCACAAGAACGCACAAGGTTCACACACGCATAAAAGCTCTAGATTTGCATAATGAGGTGTACACGATGGACGTGATAGTGCTCGGAGGAAGAGCTTCGTGTTCCGTGGAAGTGCGTCTGCACGTCGAGTACTCACAGTGACTTCCGTCTGCACGGGTTTGCCGGTCAGGCACTCGCGGGGATCGGATCGCACCGACGCCTGGTGGCTCAGGAGCTTCCCATGACCTGAGAGATCATGACAGCAAAATAAAAGTAAACGTAAAACCCCATTAATCAAATCCAACTAAGGATTTGAAGTTTAAACGCAGGACGTTTACAAACACAATGAGGAACCGCGTTAAATGATCTTCACCAAAGTGGTGATGACAATCATTATTACTGTGTTTGCAATAATTAAGCAGCCTTAAAAATATATGCACAGAGAAGAATACTAAAGATAATAAAGGTTATTTAAAAAAAATTAAGAAAAAAACTGTTCTGAATATACGGTTTCTATCTACATGATGATTGTATACACAGGTAGAAACTTAAAACTGGTCACAAGGTGAACCGGCAAGTTGTAATATAATATTAATGAGAGAGAGAATGAAAGCACATGATCATATCAAATCACAAGCACTGGATCAAAAAAAGAAAAGGAAAACTGAATAGAAGAAAGCAGATGGATAAAACAAGATCAAAGGGAAATAGAACCGAATCTAAACAGAACTGATTCAAACATCATAAAAGGGAAAAAGAACCGAATCAATACATGAAATGAATCAAACACCATCTAAGGGAAAGAGAACCAAATCAAAATGGAACTGATTCAAACAAGATCAAAGGGAAATTGAACCGAATCTAAACATGAACTGAATCAAACATCCAAGGGAAACAAAATTGAATCAAAACAGAACTGAATCAAACATCAAAGGGTAACAGAATCGAATCAAAATAGAACGGAATTCAACAAGATCAAAGGAAAACAGAACTTAATCAAAACAGAACTGAATCAAACATCAAAGGGAAACAGAATCAATTCAATCTAACATTTTCCTCACTTTTGTTCCGTAGTTAATTATTTATTCAAGCCATATCTGCAATGAAACTAAAACTATAAATGTTGATTTGCGTAAATTTCAACAGAGACTAAAAGACACTAAAGAAACATTCCAGAAGGGAGTTTATTTCTCACATCAGATTGGAGTTTTTTTTTTTGTTTGTTTGTTTTTGTAAGATTACGAGCACATGAGAAAGTCGCCTACAAAGACTGACCTGACCATAGAACTGTCGTGTAAGATTACGAGCACATGAGATAGTCGCCTACAAAGACTGACCTGACCATAGAACTGTCGTTGAGTCCATTTCAATGTTCAAGTTTTTTTTTTTTTTTTTATCTGATGAGATGCTCTTTCTATTTGGCTCGGCCCAGATACAAAGATAAGCTACTGGAGTTAGCGTCTACTAGAACCGCCGGACTCTTACCTTGCGTGTCGGTGTGGACCGGGGTGCCGACGCAGGCGCTGGCGAAGCTGGAGGTGGACGACTTCAGCGCTTCGTTGTCTCTCACCAGCTCCTCAACTCGCTTGCGGAGCTTCAGCGCTTCAGACTGGGACTCTTCCAGCAGATCTCCTGTAGGCCAAACCCACAAAAACACACAGGCAGCGTGTGAAGTGTGACCTCAGCTCAAGCTCTTGCACATGCCGCGACGTACAACAACAACTACCGGCCGTGTTTGCGCTTCCCAGCAACCGGGGCACGGCACTGCGCTCTGACACGACAACAATGAAACCCGTTCAGTTACATTCTGAACACACACACACAGAGATGCCTAAAGGTGTGCATACACACGCATACATGCACACGTGAAAACAAACGAACGAAATGAAAAAACTAATAGAAAGTGACAGAACATGGAGGAATGGAATAGAATAAAGCTGAAGAGATTGGAGTAAAACTGAATACAACTGAATGAAACAAATAATTAAAAGACAGATTTATTAGAAACTAATAAAAATAAATAACTGAACAAAATGATATGGCAAAAAATAAATTAGTATATGATTATCAGAATAAAATCGAACAGAATGTGACTGAGCAAAATTGAATCAAATCGAACCACAAAACAGAATCTAATTAGGTTGAACAGAACCGAGTCAAATCAAATAGGACAGAACAGAAGAAAGTAAAACCGAATCATATAAGACGGAACAGAATCGAATCGAATAGAACGGAATATAATTTAGTATCGAACAGAACAGAACGAGCTAAAACAAGGCTAAACAGAACAGATTAGAACTGAACAGAATATAATAATACGAACTAAAATGTTTTGAGTGTGGCGTATGCGGTGGCAGATCGGAGGATTTGAATAAAAAATAAAAATGCGTTTCTGTCGCGCAGCTCGGTAAACCGGTCAGGACCAATCGGACTGAAAACCAGCCGAATAACCTGCATGATCGACCGTTTCGTCATTTTAAACGTCAATCACCACACAAAGAAACTGTCATTCATAACTGAATTGATTTTTTCATACATATACACACACATACACACAGTACTGTGCGAAAGGCGCCATATTATATAAATAATATAAACTCCTGGGTTTTGCATGAAAATAGAAAGGAGCGAGAGCGGCGAAGTTACCAAAAGAACTCATATTCTCCAGCATGCTCAGTAAAACCTAACAGCTGTTTTATTTACAGTACTGTGTAAAAGTCTTGGGAACATCAGTATATAAACAGTATATAAAGAAGAATGCTTTTCTCAATCCTGATTGGTCGGAATGTATCGCTGTGTTTTCAGGCAGAAGCGCTTAACCACTTACATTTGACACCTGAGCAGTTGAGGGTTAAGGACCTTACCTTGGTGGTGCAGGGGTTTGAACCTTGCGATCTTATTTATATTCATACACACACATACTGTACATGCGCGAAAACAGTGGGAATAAGCCAGCTTTACCGTAGCGTTCGCCTGGTCATGAGCTAGCTCCTACACGTGCATAAAACACTGCCTTATCAGGTTAGTGCATCACACGGAGATGATTACACAGTAGATAATGGAGATGGCTCAGCAGTGAGCAGTCAGAAGGGACTCTCCACATTTCCCTGTATGACTGATCTGGGTAAATCTGCTCACGTGCAGCCTGACCCGACACGCCAGCGGTCAGCGATTATAGAAATGAGGGGCAGAAAGCATGTGTGTGTGGTGGGGGGGGGGGGGGGTGTATATAGCAATAAATAATTATTGCTATATGATAATATAATGAATATTACATGAATATAATATACATCAGACTATTTTTCTTTTTCCTGAAGTGTGTACACCTTTTTTGACTGTGCTTTTAAATATTACCCACCCCCCCCCCCAGAATAAATGTCTCACCATCATATCAACATCGGTACGTTTAGTTTTTCTTTTTTTTTAATCACGCAACAGAAATTACACCACCGCATTCTGAAGAATCAGGATTGGGAAATGACCTTCCATCACTTTCATTTCGCCCTGACCTCTATGAAAGAGCGATAGGTTTTCTAGAGAACGTGACTGACCGAGGCTCTTGAGGCCTTTCATGCGCTCTCTCAGGACCGTGTTCTCCTCCAGGAGCTGTCTGTAGCTGCTGGCCTCCTCTTTGGATTGAGCCTCGCTCCCGCCGGGGTCGTAGATCCGATACGGGCCTTTACCATCCATACCAGTCTACTCAATCAGATCGCATGCTCTCTCCTAAACAGGCACAGAGAGAGAGAGAGAGAGAGAGAGAGAGAGAGAGAGAGAGAAACAACAACATGACAGGGCAATTTAGAAATGTCTGTTACAGTAAATCTAACCTACATGCAGCGACTCAGCATCTGTCCATTTACAATTCAAAAAAAGAGTCATTTGAATAAGCCGGGGCTGGGGATTTCTCCGGGGTTATTTTCGTCCGGGGCCAATTTGAATGCTGATAGCGTTATAAAAATACGATGAGGGCAGTGAAAGAGATGGGGTTTTGATAAAAGGGCTCGCGCCAAAGGAGACCAGGGTGTGTTTGTTTCTCCAGAACAATAATAATTTAAAAAGGAGCTAAAAAAGAGAGTTACAGACAGAAAGAGAGGGGGAGGAGGAGATGGGGTACGGGCGTGGTGGTTACATGGATGCAGATGTTTTTTTTTTTTAAAGTAAATCCTTGAGAGCTTTTGTTTTCTAAAAACAGCGTGAAAGTTTTATTTAGAGCCTAAATTTAAAACCATGTACAAGACGCGCAAGTTATCCATGCTTCACTTTGCAGGTCATTAACTTATAACGATGACTGAATCTGTGTCGCTGGACTTTGATGACCTGAGGACAAACAGGGAGAGAGAAAAGACTAAAAGACTAGACTTTTTTTTTTTCCCCTCAGTCATCAAAGGTTCTTGGTTAACGTTAAGGTTTAAGACGTGCGACCAAGTGGTTTAAGTTTTAAGACGCACTAAACGGAGACGGATTATCGCTCGGTGTATCCGCTGCACCTCGATACGAGAAGACCTCTGCTCACTGTCAGGAAAGAGAGCCGATGCTATGCTGATGATATTTAAACTTCAGATCAAAGGAGGAGAAATTTGACACGTCAGTCATAGATGCATCAGACAGACAGACAGATAGCATCAAAAGGAAGCATTTGTACGCATTTTCGTCTGGATATCGGAATTGTTCCCATATAAGGAATCAGGAAGCGCGATACGGATGGGGGAGGGGATCGTTTTATGGTCGTACATGCATGGGAAAGTTTACATTGCATTACGAATCCTTAGAGTTAGCATTAGCCAAGTAAGTTTGGCTAGCTAGTTAGCCTGCTAAGCTACATCGCACAGGTTAGCATGAAAAGCATGAGGTGCGTTTCAAAAGTAAAAAAAAAACTAATAAACAGGAAATACTTGACATGATAATGGATATGGGCATTGGTGACTATTTCAGTCTAAATCTGCCTGGCTGTGTGTGAAAAAGTAACTGCCCTCTAAACCTAATTGACATATGTACAAAAAAAAAAAAATATATATATATATATATATATATAAATAAAACAGGAAAGGGGCAAAAACATTTTTTGTTCAACAATTCGATGTGTGCTGCGATTATGATTATAGAATTATCCCAAATTTAGATTTCCTTGCAATCCTAAACAAAATTTGCAAATAATTCCACACAGAATGCTGCGCTGCCTGCTAATAAATGAAATAAGTGCGTTTTAGAGTTTAGATTGCCCCCTAAGGATTATAAAGGAACTGCAACATTTTAAAACCTCAAATTCTCCAACCCACACTCCGGAATAGAGGGGCAGTAATGCACTATAAAGCTGGATGCCAACCGTTAGGAGAGGAAAAGAGACCATGACCAGAAGGTGGCAGTAATGCAACATGATGGATGCCAACTGCCGGAAAACACCAAAGAAGAAGAAGAAGAAAACCTCAAATACAAAAACAAATCTCTGTTAAAACGAGATGTGCCTTTGTTTGCGTGGAATTTAATTACACACTCATAACAAAAAAAAAAGTACAATGTCTATTTGGAATGAACAAAAATTTCACGCACTATGAAGTTGTGAGATCGCGTTTATTATTTCAAGATTTTAATTGCACACTCACACACAAGCGTGTATTTAAAAATGTACAGCGTCATCTGTTTGGATTTTAAGATGAACTAATGTTTTTTTTTTTTTTCAAGTTTGATTTTTTTAAAATGATATAAGGGCGTTTTCCATTTAAATTTCGGACAAGTTTGGACAAATACAACTGTGAAAACCCCATTAAAATTCGTTCTGGAGTAGTTTTTACATGATGCGTGCACAAACAGACAAATAAAAATTCCAACAACAAAAAAAATAAACACATCTTGATGTGTTCTAGCTCAAATTATTTTTTTTCGCAAATATATTTGAAAGGACAGATACGGCAACTTTACATTTTTTATTATATATATAAAAAAATAATACATTTAAAAACATTTTTAAAAAATATAATAATTTATTGAGTTGAATTTCTACACAAAAAATTCAGAATACTGAATTAATTTGTCAAAAATGTTCTCCCATTTCTACTGACAAATAAACCAAAAATTTTATATATATATATATATATATATATATATATATATATATATATATATATATTATTTATTATTAATTAATTCGTAATTAAACCTCTCTCAGAATTTAGCTCTTATTTTATTATTTTTCTTAAATTGACCTTTTTACTTACACTATGAACAAACAAACTGAATATTAAACAAATTTAAGGAAATGTTGGTTGAGATTATTATCTCCATATCCCTCTTCTTTTACCAGATTAACAAAAAAATAATTAAAATGTTTTAGATAGATAGCTACTAGAATAGACAAAACTATGAATTAATAAAAATAAATAAAAAATAAAAAGTATATATATATATATATATATATATATATATATATATATATATATATATATATATATATTAATATTAGAAAAACGGATCAGCGATGATACTCACAATACAACACGCACTAACACAAGTCACGCTACATCATCATTCTGTGAAACTCAGAGTTAGTCGACTGAAGCCCCTCGTCAGCAGCCCTGGCCATTTAAAGCCTCTCAGAGAGAAACTCTTTCACTTTCCTTTCCAGTAAGCGGGTGAGCTCTGGGGGATTAGTCAACCAGAAACCAGACCGGACCAGTCCACCGTGTCGAGTCAGGGTGAATCCAAAAAAATCCCCCCCCCCACGTTGGTGAGCTTGGTCATGTGACTGCGGCAGGAACGATACGCCGATAAAGGAGGCGTCGATATCGAAGGCACTCGTAGTGCAGAAAACATTTCAGTTCTTTCCGTTTCGCTTAGATTAGATTGAAATTTTATTGTCATTGTGTGCAAAGTGCATGCAGCGAAATTGCATCTGGCATCCAGACGGAAGCTTCTGGATACTTCTGAAACCAGTCTGAACAGGATAAACAAAATATCATGTAAATAATCAGATTTCACCATCTATTATCTTCTCCTTACACGCGGGGGATGCTCTACACATCTGGCATCACTACACACACATTTGTTAACGTAGCTGCGTATCGGATTACGCTCTGCGGGTTAGCACCTTTACACAAAGAACGCTGCTGTTTCACTTTCCTTTCCAGTAATAATGATAAAAACCTGGGATTAGTCAATCAGAGACTAAAGGGACGTGCCCGAACACACCCAGCGCTCGCATCAGAGTGCGATAAGCCTCGTCGTGTTACGATACAAATATCCGATTTAATCCCTTTTTCCGATGCTTGGGTCTGATTGGACAAAAGTAGGAGTGTTTTTTTTTTTTTTACAGGTTTATGGTAAAAATATGTGCGACGTTCAGATGCGTCAGCGCTTCCATGTCAGTGTGGAAATCACGAGGAGTTTTTTTTTTTTCTTTGCTGTTGTGATATGGGTTGTTCTTTTACTGGAACCTTCCGGAGAAGTGTGAGAGGCAATGAGGATGAGGAAAACACCCCGGATGAGACGTCACTCCATCGCAAGGCACCACGGTGACACGCTGTTACACCCAGGGGGCAATTAACCTTGGCCAATCAATCGACCTGGAAGCTGGAGGAAGCCAGAGGGCCTGAAGGAGACCAGTATGAACACCCCGAACTTGTCTCTCCATATGGACATAAACTGGAGCTTGGAGCCGTGGGGCAGCAATCATCGCTCCACTTGGGGTTGTGCTGTAATAGAGAAACGATCAACTAGGCAAAGAGCTACTGCCTCCACCATCAATCGGATCGTCCTCCAATCACAGCACGTCCCTGATCACATCTAACATCCCATCGTTCCTCTAACGCCAGAGCAACTCATCCGCGATTACGGTTTCCACGCTGCACTTTTTATCCATTTATAGTTACATTAAATTATTCGGAAAGTCCTTAAAATCGAGTTCCTGTTCCTACTTACTGTATATATATGAGCAGTTTCCTCACAGGCTGCTCTCGAAGGTTTTACAAGAAACATTTTCCAAGAAACTTATCAACATCTGACCAATCAGATTGGAGAACTCCACAGTGACTTTGTCTTTTTTATCGTTTCAGGAGCAGACTGGAGCTTTAAATTCGCCTTTATGTAGTATATAATGTTTAAACATCTTAATTATGAACCTTACGGTCTAACTCTCCACAGACCGGACATTATCCTGAGCATCGTACTTTACTCACAAACTCCCAGTGCAAAGGATTTATTCAACAACAACAAGCAAGAAGAAACAACTTATTTTTCTACCTTTCTACTTTCTCCACCAGTTTTTTTTATTTTAATAAATTAGTCTTTAAATCTGTAACAAATTACTACAGTATATCTTTCTGATATACAGTATCATGATATATTTTGGTTGATTTCTTAATGAATTTGAACTAAATGAAAAAACCTGACAGAACTGTAAAACAAAGGAACAAAAGAAATACATGGATTTTAATTTTAACTTCGAATTCTAATTTTAAACGCTTTCACTTAATAAAAGTGTCATTGAAAAAAAAAAGAAACATAAAAACTCTCAAACATTTTTTGAATTAAAAAAATATATATATATAAAATTTGTTTTTTGTTTTTAGTAGTACTAGGTTAGGGTTAAACAATAATTTTTTTACTTTTTAAAAATGTTTTTCTTTTTGTTTTCTTCTCTCTCTCTCTCTCTTTTATATATATATATATATATATATATATATATATATATATATATATATATTACACCCACACACACAGCATATATAAAGAAAATGAAAAGAAAAAAAATATATTATTATAATATATTAAAAATATATAATTATAAACCCTGATTGGAAGGTTTGATGTTTAAGTTGTTTTCACCAACTATTCTTTAATATTATATAATATACTAAAAATTCTAATTTATGATGGATATACTAATCTACATTAAATAATAATAAAAAAAAAACAATAATGAACTTAGCTGTAGATTTTTTTTAATAAACATTTTTGTAATATTTTTTTAAATATTATAAACCCTGATTGGATGATTTGAAGTTAAAGTTGTTCAGAAACGTTACTTTAATATTACTGTACAATAATTATTACGAACATATTTTTTCTTCCCTTTTTTACAATGTAATAAGAGATTCACTTTTCTACATGAAATAAAAATAAATAATAATTAAAAAAACAATACTGAACTTAGCTGTAGATTTATTTGATGCCAGTTTGTTTCTTTGTAATCAGGATACGATCTCTTTTTTTCGTACAACCAAGAATCGATCAGTCGTTCAAAACCCCTCTGGCTCCCTCATCCCTGCTCCCTACTTCTTAAGGAAGTGCACTAGACAGCCTTCGTAACTCTATTAATAAACCTCCTCCATTACGTTTTTAGTCGGAAACCCCGAGGGAACCCCTCGAATCTCACCCACGTCTCCTAAAGACGTTTTCTGTATTGACTTCTTTCTCTGATCTATTACCTTTTGTACTCGAGAACTGTCTCAATGTATCTGCTCCTGGTTTCAATTGAGTCGTTTTTTTTTAAATGTTGTGCGGGGGAAACAAAGAGAAACACGACATTTAACTTAATCATTGGTTCAATCCATGACAACCTTTAGAGGAAAGAAAAACCAAACAACTTTAATCGATCTTTACTCGACTTTAACACTCGATCTTGACCTGGATTCAGTGACTCAGTCTTACTTTAACTTGACTTTCCTTCAACTGCCTCGACATGACTTCCACATCCTCAGGACTTGGATTCCACTGCCTTAAGACTAAAACATGACTTGGGTTTTTAAACTTAGCCTCAGTATCCACAAGACTTGACCTAATTTTGTCTCGATCATGACCTGGCTTCAGTGCACTTAAGACTCATTCTTGACTTGGATCTAATGTACTTAAGCTCCAATCTTCTTCTTGGTCTTGATCTCAATCATCTTCCTTTCAGTTTAAATCGTCTTTTCTAGTCCCATCAACTTTAAGAAAACCATGAAACACTTTTCTTCCTTTCTGCATTTTTTTAATTTTTTTTTTTACAGTGTACACAACCTTTCCAAATCCCCATCAACTCCTCATAAGCCTCGATCTTAACGTAGCTTCACTTGCTTTAAAACTCGATCTTGACTTCATTTCAACGTTTTTACGACCCCATCATGACCTCCCTCAAGACTAGGGATGGGAATCGCCTGGGACGAGCTGATCGGATATAATGCAATGTGATGATATAACGATAACCAGGTGACGCTGTGTGGCCCGTCAATATACGTGAACACTTAAAAGAGCACCACATGAAGGACTTTAGAGAAACTGAACCATTTTACATTTATCAAAACGCAAACATATTGTAATATAATATGTAAAAAAAAAAAAAATTTTAAACAGAGATTTTGGAGCCAGAGTCCCGATACATTATCAGCCACACAAAATGGCACCAAATCACTTTTTTATATATATATATTTGACATTTTTAGACATTTCACCTAACACAATCTAATATTTATTTTATCTGTCAGCACAGTAAAACCACAAACTACCACAAGTTCATTTATTTTACAGTTGGCTTGATTTTTTTTTTTATTATTATTATTTTGTATCGAAATCTCAAAAACTAGGGACAGAAATACACAATAATCTTATAAATAACTATTTATAAGATTAATAACTAATTCACTATTGTATACATTTTTTTATGTTTTAATCTAACAAAATGGTTCCTCATCCCAGCACTAATGTTATTTTATATGACAACATTATAATACACATAATTCTATACATCTAATTTTGTCTACAATAAATCAGAAATAATAACCTGTGACAGAGACACAGACAGAAGGAGACAGAGGGAGAGAGAGAGACAGAAGGACGGAAAGAGAGGCACACAGACAGAGGCAGATGGAGAGACAGAGACCGCGAGAGAAAGAGACAGATAGACAGAAGGATAGAGAGAGAGACAGGCAGAGGGACAGACAGATTGAGAGCGAGACAAAGAGCGCGAGAGGCAGAAAGAGAGCGCGAGTGAAAGAGACAGACAGACAGAAAGCGCTTTAACTGCCTAGTAACTGATTAGCTTAGCATCTGGCTAACAACAAGTGGCGTGTTTACCCGTACGCTGCCATGCTAGCTACCTAGCTTCTCATTTCTAACCGATTTCACCGTCACCGACCTCCGCATCCCCCCCTCACACAGCCCGCCCTGAACCCCCGGCACCGCTCGGTGTCGCCCAGGGCTGAAACCCCGCCGGATTCTCGCTACCTTTGTGTCGGCCGAATCTCCGACGCGCCTCCGGAGCAGAGCCAGAAGAACTGTGCGGAAATGCCTCCGTGGGCGTCACCAAGCCTCTGCCATAGAAACGCCTTCGACACGCCCACCGCGGGTTACGTAACTGCGCTCTGATTGGTTATCGTCCCTAGCCGCGCCCACGCTTAGTTTCGCAATGGTAACCAGGGGGAAATTCCTCCTCGCGGTAACATAAACAGCTGCCCTTCGCTGCGTGCAGGAGCCAATAGGACGCGTCCTTTTCCGACTCATTTGAATATTTAAAGGGACAGCGTCTCAGACGTCACAACTGCCTTATAAGAGCCTGATGTTACTGTATGAATGCCTTATATTGTTAATGAAGTTAATGCACTAAAGCAATTTTTTATTCTTTGCATATCTCAGCTTTTTTTGTCAGTGTGCTGGGGCTAGTAGTACGGCACCACCTGGACAAGATATGGTTAAGAGCCTTGCTCAAGGGCCAACCTGGCCGACCCTGGGCTTGAACCCCAGACCTTCAGTAACTCAGAGCCTTAACACTGAGCCACCAAGCAGTGCCGGTCCCAAGCCCGGATAAAATCAAAGTCAGGAAGGGAATCCAGGGTAAGACCTGTGCCAGGTGACAGATAGACAGATCAGATGGTCAGGTATGGCAGCCCCTTGACAGAAACAGCCAAAAGGCTAACAACATATCTCAGTTAGGAAACTGGGGTCAGATTGCAGGGACAGTGCCCCCCTGGAGCAGATAGGGTTAAGGGCCTTGCTCAAGGGCTCAACATTGGCAGCCTTGGCGGTGCCGGGGCCTGAACCCCTAACATGATAGATGGAGTTAATTAGAAAGTTCTTAATCATTTGTCACCTAATGAATATATGGACAACTGGGTATTGTTATAATTATTTACCCAGGAGATATAGTCATTGTTTCTGTGGCAGTTTCTTAAGGGATCTTTGGACATGTCTTTGGACTGTGGGAGAAAATCCACAAAGCATGGAAAGGCTATGGAAACTCCAGCACACAGACCCAAGGAATCGAACTCAGCCCGTCAAGGTGTGAGGCAACAGTGATTACCAGTACGCCACCATGGCGATATACATTCCAACATCCTTATGCAATACCAATTAATCTACTACTACTACTGCTAATAATAATAATAATAATAATAATAATAACAATAATAACAATAATGAATTCCCACAACTTTGTGCCGACACACATTTTTCAGACTAGGAATATAACAATAAAAAATGTTTCACTTCCACATGAGCAATTGTTTTTCACAGGTCATTTGACCTGACCAACACAAATACCTCAGATAAAAACCTGCACAAACTTCACTTTCAGAATACAAACTGTGGTTTCACTATAACTACCGTATATCTACATATCAACAACCAAAAAAATCAGGGAAGCTGGATTAAGTAATTCCTCAGTAACAGTAACTCTATTAAGGGAGATTGTTATTTGGCCAAGAAGCTTCATTCCCAGGAAATTTCAGAAGTGACGTAAACATGTAGAGCCCACTATTGGTCAATATCAAATTATTTGAGAATTTGTAACCATTAGCACATACACAGTGCATCTGGTGCATCAAATTAGTAACGTGAAAAGGAGCAAAAGTGGTTATGGGGTTCTGGTCAAATGCACAACCACGACTGGGACATGTTTAAACACACGTGCTGTGGAAATTCCTATGAAATGTGTTCATCCTCCATTTTGAATGCCTAGCTTGTTCCCTAAGAATGATCGAGCAATCCTACAAACGGCACATGACTAGTGACCTATATAACAAATATTATTTTTTTACAATATTAGAAATACTTACTTATATAGAACTATATCGTGTCTTTTTGGCATGTACTCCATACTGTATATACTGTTCATAACAACATTCAATTTTAATATCTCTTTGTACCATGTCATTGAAATTGAACTAAATTTGATTGACTTATATATATATATATTTTTTAAATCTATTATTAACTAACATATTTGTATGAAAATAGAAAACATAATCTATTAGTAGTATTATTTAGTATTTAGTACTAGCATACTATTATTTAGTACTAGTATTATTTCTCCACGTTTGAACTTCATTCAAGATTTACCAAGCAATGCACTGATCATTCTGAATATAAAAAGACTTTCAATAGGAATGCTGATGAATACAAGTTATATGAATCATATGCTGTGTCCTTTATAACGATAAGCACAAGAAATCTGAAAAGGATTTTTTTTTCTTTCTTTCTTATAAGAAAATATGACTCAAGATTGATCACTTTCATAACTCACCAATGTAATTAATGTAATTAATTTATATATGATGTGTATGTATATATATACTGTATACATGTATATATATATATATAATTATAAAATACATATATATTATATGTATATATAAGTTCCTAATTATGTTATGTTCTCATTACATTATATTTTACTGTCAGCAACACAGCATGACTTTGCAATGCTCTGTCTTAAAGCCATGTGCGAGCGTCATAAAAAAAATAGTGACATCTGCTGGAGCGATCACATGTTTAAATAAAAAAAAAATTTTAAAAAGACAAACAAAAATGCCTCAACATGGAAATGAAAATTATTGTAATGAAAAATAAACAGACATGCATTTCCTATTGTATATGTATATAAAAAAAAGTGTGAATTATGTATAACGCTGTATCTTGATATAAATCCTCTGAAATCATATTTTTTATTTCTGTTAACTTAGAGAGGGGTAACATTATGTTTAGCTCAAATCCATAAAACTCGTGATATACAGGACAGAAGGGAAGCGTGCATGTCTGAAACAACCAATCAGACAGATTTAAACTTGCAGTGGTTACAGATTGCATGGCTTTAATAACTACTGTATATGCAATAATTGTTCATTTAATATTATTTTGTCTTATATACATGATAAAGTAATTAATCATAGCAATTATATATATATATATATATATATATATATATATAAAAACCCTTAATAGCACATATTATTATTATTATTATTATTATTACAAAATGATGAAATGATAAAGAATTTGCAGTATGCACAAGTTACATAATGCTTTACAGTATGCTTTATAAGTTACATAAAGCTATGCATATTAAACACAGAGTGATATTTCAGTACATCCTGCAGTATATGAGCACATGTTCAATGCATCTTTAAAAATAAACTCTCTCTTTTTTTTTTTATTTAAACTCCATGACATGCTAATATGATTCCTCAGATTAAAAAAAAAAAAAAAAAAACATTTCACAGAAAAAGCATGCTATGTCCTCTCAAACCTTGCATGCAAGACAGTCTCCTACACCAGTTTCCAGTTTCTCGGTGCACTAACATTAAAACAAGAATGATCAAATTGCACAGAGTTATGCCTGTACAAAAGTTTCTACAGTGTGTCTATTACTGACATCACAATCAATATCATGTATATGCAGTACTCTATAATGCTTATAATTACTGTAAAGATACCGTTTAAAACTGATTGTAAAGCACTCCAGAAGAAACATAAGAGAAGTAGCTAGCTAGGAAGAAGTAGCTTTGACTTACTTAAGCACTGCAGTATATTCAAATAATATCACACTGTACTGAGTGTACTGTAAAAGTAGATCTTTCATTTATATTCATAGTGCACACACATAACATGCACACACACAAACACAAACTCACACACACATATATGGTTTATACACACACACACACACACACACACAACCCGAACACTCACCTCCTTGCATCCGTGAGGCGTATTTTAAGGAAACTGGTGGCACTGGGGAAGTGTTAGCTGTGCTTTTCGACAAAAAGGGGGAATTCCCGCATAGTGGTAGGGCCCTGATATTTTTTAAGCTAAAAAAAAAAAAGGGTGGGGGCTGGGGGGGGGTGGTAGTGTGCTAGTGTTTGCTCAACAGTCTGCCTCCTAGTTAAGTGTTAACGCAGGGTATGTGGATCAGCATGGACACACTCCACACTGGTATGCTCATGCTGTGCCATGGTATGGTATGTTATGGTATCAGACCAGGAAGGAAACATGTGCCGAAAAGCTCAAGGTTAAACCCGTTTGTCAGTGAGGATTATGCATACCGAGTGTCAAAGTTTTGTGTAGAAATGGTACATGAGGTTTATTACAGTGCAAGGAGGATTAAAAGCTTCGAAAAAACAACTAATTGTACCCCACAAGTGAGTTGTTTTTCGGATATGTCTTTGGCAATCATGAATGGAGGAATGGAGATGGTTTATTTAGTATTTAGCAATTTTAGAGTCAGACCTTGACTAGGTTTGATCAAGTTTTGGATGCATAAAGAATAACTCCTACTAAAAAGTCACATTCAGTGTGTACACTTTAAATATTTTATTGCACTGCTCTCTCTCTCTCTCTCTCTCTCTCTCTCTCTCTATATATATATATATATATATATATATATATATATATATATATGATAGATAGATAGATAGATAGATAGATAGATAAATAGATAGATAGTGTGTGTGTGTGTCATGGGTCTAGCTGGTGGTAGTGGCTGGCTAGACCGGCTGATGTAGTTGCCGTGGGCATATATGGTAGGCATGAACGCAGAGGGGTGTGCAAACAGAAATAGTCTTTATTAACAAAAACTCAAAGACAGACACAACCAAACAAAGGAACCAAAACAACAAACTAAAACTAAAACTAGGGCTTAGGGCTACAAACAACAGGAGCTGACAAGGAAACAAGGAGCTGATACAGGAGCTAGGAGCTGATACAGGGTAACTGACAGAAGGAACTGAGGGCTAACGCAGTTAATCAGGGATAAGGAAACATACACAGGGACTAGGAGCTGACACAAGGAAACATGGAGCTGGAGCTAACTAAGGACACATAGGGGAACTAGAGACGAGACAGGGCTGGGCTAGAGAGACAGGACTGGAGAGACGAGACAAGACATGAGACTAGAGACAGGACTGAAGACAGGATCAGGGGCACAGAGACTAGAGACAGGATCAGGGGCACAGAGACTAGATGGGTTAGTGGTTAGTAGCTACATGGAATACTGGGGACACTGGATGCTGACCTAACCGGGTTAGTAGCTAATGGAGTTAGTGGCTAACCAGGTTAGTGCTGACCTAAAAAGGAAACAGAACACAAGAACAGGGCACACATGAGGCTATACCAAACTAGCGGCTAACCTACTAGCAACCAGAACCACTAGCAGTCAATCCCACTAGAGGCTAGCCTACTGGAGGCTAACCCTACTAGGGGCTAACCCTACTAGCAGTCAAGGCCTACCAGCGGCTAACCTTGCTAGCGGCTAAGCACTCATGTGGCTACACAAATCTAAACAGACAGGGAAAGCAACAAACCAAGAACTAGACAAGAAGACCTACGCTAGGGACACACAGAACAGTACTTACACAGGAGGAGGCACTGCCTAACTAAACATGAAACAGGACAGCTCCATGAAACACAAGGAAGCTAAAGAAAACTAATAGAGCCCTCTAGAAAAACAAAGGTAAAACAAGATTACTAAAATATAAACTCAAAGAAACAGAAACAAACAAAAATGAATGCCCACATGACTGTATACAAATATAAACAAACAAACAAAAAAAAACGATGCTCGACCCAGTTTCCCAGAACAAACTGCTATTTATAGAAACTTTAATGAGCCACCTCAGTTCAGGTGAGCACTCATCACCTGACTGAGGTGCCTTCTGGGAAACTGAGTCGACCAACAAAAACTACAAACAGACAAACAGAAACAGTGACCTCCTAACAGTGTGTGTGTGTGCATGTGTACAGTATTAGTGAACTAGAACAATTAGAACAACTAGAAAGATTATGTTGCACACTTTAAGTATTTTATTGCATTGCTCTCTCTCTCTCTCTCTCTCTCTCTCTCTCTCTCTATATATATATATATATATATATATATATATATATATAGTGTGTGTGTGTGTGTGTGTGTGTGCATGTGTACAGTATTAGTGAACTCTCTCTCTCTCTCTCTCTCTCTCTCTCTCTCTCTCTATATATATATATATATATATATATATATATATATAGTGTGTGTGTGTGTGTGTGTGTGTGTGCATGTGTACAGTATTAGTGAACTCTCTCTCTCTCTCTCTCTCTCTCTATATATATATATATATATATATATATATATATAGTGTGCGTGTGTGTGTGTACAGTATTAGTGAACTAGAACATGCTAAGATTATGTTGCACACTACTGTTTTTTTTTTTTTTTTTTGGTTAAATTTCTGCATGTGTGTGCTTGCAGGCATTTAGGTCAAGCTGAAAACACAATCCTGATGGTTTATTTGTGTTTTTCTTCCTAATCGCGCATTGGTCTCGCTGCGGCTGCGGCTGCATAATCAATGCTGTCTGGGATGTTGGCCCAGTGCAGGGGATTTCCTAGGCTCACAACTTTTTTTTTTCTTCTTTCCTCTTTTAACTCAAAGATGGCCTGACAACAACACACACATGCCCACACACTCATACGAAAATGTGCACTTGAGCACACATGCACACTCAAACACAGATGCAGTCATGAAGAGCTCCTTTAACACTAATGAATTCTGTTCCGCACAGCGACTCTGAACAGAAATGAACTCTCCTGTTGCTAAACTACATCCAAGTTAAATTAAATGTGTTTGCTTTCATGCAAATAATTAAAATAGTACCCACTGCACCCATTGACAGCAAAGCTGCATGGTTCAGCCGACATTACTCTACTGACATTAGAGAGCAAATCTTACTAAGTGGTCAGAAGTGTTACATACAGTATATGAACACAACAGGTTTCAAGAGAGCTTTTATCTCTTGTGTTTAACTGCAGGGTCTGTTGAGTGTCAGATAACATCATACAGCACGCACAATAAATAGTGCCAGACATTACAGTACTGACAACGCAGTGCTGCCATTATAAACAGATGGATAAAAACTTTACAATACTGACAATACAGTGCGGATGTTACTAATGGAAATAGCTATACAAATGTAGTGAAATTATGGTGCAGACATTACAGTGCAGACGGAGACAGAAACAGAATAATGATATTACACTTCAGACATTACAAAGCAGACATAACAGTACTGACATTACAGTGCAGACATTATACTGCAGACATCATAGTACAGACATTACAGAACTGACATTATAATGCAGTCATTGGAGTACCGACATTATAGTGCATATATTACAGTACTGACATTACAGTACAGAAATTATAAGACATCACAGGACTGACATTACAGTGCAGCCATTATAGTGCGGACATAACAGTACTGACATTACTTTGCAGACATTACAGGACTGACATTATAGTGCAGACATTATAGGATTGACATTATAATACTGTCAGTGGAGTACTGACATTATAGTGCATATATTACTTTACAAACAGTACATTACAGACATTACAAGACATCACAGGACTGACATTACACATTACAAATGTAATTCACAGAACTGACATTTTAGTGCAGACATTCCAGGATTGACATTACAAAACAGACATTACTGTACTGACATTGCACTACAGACATTATAGTACAGACATTATAGAACTGAAATTATTGTACAGACACTACTGAACTGACATTATAATGCAGTCAGTGGAGTACTGACATTATAGTGCATCTATTACATTACAAACATTACAGTACAGACATTACAAGATATCACAGGACTGACATTATAGTGCATATATTACATTACAAACATTACAGTACAGACATTACAAGACATGACAGGACTGACATTACACATTACAAATGTAATTCACAGAACTGACATTTTAGTGCAGACATTACAGGACTGACATTACAGAACAGACATTATAGTGCTGACATTACACTGCATGACATTGTAATGCAGTCATTAGAGTACTGACATTATAGTGCAGATATTACATTACTGAAATTACAGTATATATATTACAACACATCACAGGACTGACATTACACTGCAGACATTACAGAACTGACATTATAGTGCAGACATTAGAAAACTGAAATTATAGTGCAGCCATTACTGTATTGACATTACACTGCAGACATTATTGTACAGACATTACAAACTGACCTTACACTGCAGACAGTGAAGTACTGACATTATAGTGCATATATTACATTACTGACATTATAATACAGATACAAGACATCACAAGACATCACAGGACTGATAGTACAGTGCAGCCATTGTAGTTCAGACATAACAGTACTGACATTACTTTGCAGAAATTACAGGACTGACATTATGGTGCATACGTTACAGGATTGACGTTACACTGCAGACATTATAGTACAGACATTACAGAACTGACTTTACACTGCAGTCAATTGGAATACTGACATTATAGTGCATATAATGCATTACTGACATTACAGCACAGACACTGCAAGACATCACAGGACTGATATTACAGTGCAGCCATTATAGTTCAGACACAACAGTACTGACATTACTTTGCAGAAATTATAGGACTGACATTATAGTGCAGACATTACAGGACTGACATTATAATGCAGTCATTAGAGTAGTGACATAATAGTGCGATTATTACATTACTGAAATTACAGTACATATATTTCAAGACATCACAGGACCGACATTACACTGCAAACATTACAGAACTGACATTATAGTGCAGACATTACAAAACAGAAATTATAGTGCAGACATTACAGTGCTTATATTGCAATGCAGATGTTACAGGACTGAAATTATACTGTAGACATTGCAGTGCTGATATTATAATGTAGCCATTAGAGTAATGACATTATAGTGCAGCTTTTACATTACTGACATTACAGTACAGACATAACAAGACATCGGCGGACTGGCATTATTGTGTTGAAATTACAGCACTGACATTACAGTACAGACATCACAAAACATCAGAGGACTGGCATTATAGTGCTGACATTACAGTACTGACATTTCATTGTAGCTATTACAGTAATGACATTATAGTGCAGCTATTACACTACTAACATTACAGTACAGACTTTACAAGACATCAGATGACTGACACCAGAGTGTGGCTATTTCAGTGCAAACATTACAGTACTGACATTATACAGTAGTTTTAACATTATATATAATAATTGAATTCCCATAGGTCCTTCTGCTTTTCTGCTTGTCTAGACATAATATAATGTACATGTACTACATACATTCACGCAGCAGGGAATTTCTTCAGGCCATAGCATCTCGTTCCGCTTCCTTTCAGTCAGGTGCAAATGTAAACAGAAGTAGCGGTCGAAAAGTTGTTCTGCTTATCTTAGCCATAAATAAGACCCACACAACCAGACTGTGTTAAAGTTTCTTCCCACAAGCCATCAGACTTCTCAATATCCAGGGATTGGATAGATAGACAGATAGACAGACAGACAGACACACACACACACACACACACTTAACCGGACACCATTTCATGAACATTTAAGTTTTATCAGTATTGTTGTATCTTTTTTTGCATATGCTTCTTGTCAGGAACTAGCTGCTGAAAACACTCCGTTATGCAGCATGTCATGTTTACACTCATCACAATTTTTTACATCGCATAATGTAATATCTTGTTTTGCCGTCGACAGTAAATCAGCACTATACTGTCCTTATCTGTCTTGCACATTGTCTCGCCCTGTGCCACACTTGCACTCAAGTACATTATGTTAGTTGAGGGTTATTTGACTATATGTTGTCGACATAACAATAAAAGCTACTTTGCGTTAAATTCAGTCATTACAGTGTAGTGTATGGAATGAAAAACATTACAGTGTGGATATTATATATGGATGTACAGGCAAAAAGTGCATAGAGAAGTAGATACAGTACATTAGTGTACTGACATTGTGCTCAACACATTACATATTAATAAGTATATATTATAATACATTTTGTAGGGAAATATATTAGAATACATACAATACTATATGTTATAGTGCGGTTAAGATGCAGAAACAAGTGAGGACGTAGATCAGTGTGTAAGGGGAGTTTTTTTTTTTTTTTAAGGGTAGATGTCTGGCATAATCTAAACGATCACAAATGTCTTCAAAATTATGACTAGCTCTATGTTTATTGCTCTTAAATGTTTTGTGATAGACTTCTAGACTTATCATTAGTCACATTTATTGAGCATAATACTGCATTCAAAAGCTTCAAATTGGCACAATCATTAAAAAATAATAAATATGGGAAATTGTCTAACAACGCCGATTCTTCACCGCAAGAAACTTTCACACAGTTATCATGCTGGATAGTTTGAAATTTCTGCATTACGTTTTGAGGGGGGGGGGGAAAAAAGATGAACTGCAGCAGGGAATTTCCTCGGGTCAAAGCGTCTCCTTCTGCTTCCTCTTTGTCAGGTGCGAATGTAGAGGTAATGATTGAAGAGGATTGCTCTGCTTATCCTAGCCGTGAGTGCAGACAGAAACAAATCCTCGCTAATAGATAGCCCTTATAAAACACACACAGTGAAGTCATTGATAAAACCCAAACTCTATTTGAGTCATGTTAAAATAGAGCTTAGATCAAAAGCCAAACTAAGCTAGGCAACTTTATGCTTGTTAGCATGAAAATGCAGTATAAGAGATTTTTAGTGTCTAAAATTCCCATATGATGCAGTTTGCGAATAATAATTTCACAACACGGGACCAAGCACTCATTTTGCCAGTTTTACAGCTAATCCACAAGACAATATTATGACAATAATGTGGGCACACCTGACCACCCTTCCTCAAACTGTTGCCACAAAGTTGGAAGCGTATAGAAGGTTAAATGCCTTTGTATGCTGACCAAACCTCTCCAAGCATGACAAGGCTCCTGTGCACAAAGCCAGCTACATGAAGACATGTTTGTGTCAAGGTTGGACCTTTGAGTTACACTTCAACTGGAGCCTTCTCGATATCAGCACCTGAGAAGTAAGACAATGTTATGAAAAAACTAGCGAAAAAGCCCTCCCAGAAGAATGGAGCTTATTATAACAGCAAAATGGGATGTTCAGTAAGTCTGATAGCCAGACGTACACACATTTTTGACCCACTGTTGACAAAATTGTAAAGCTTTAAATAGGTTTTAATATACTTTTAATGCCAATTTGCTAACACTGGCCCAAAATCAGCCTTCAAGTTGGATCACGTAGGAGCTCCAATGAAAATTTGTATGTTGGGTCTGTTTGTATTTGTATTTAATGTTGACCATTATGCCATTGGTCTCTCTCTCTTGCTTTCTCTTTCAATTTAAAGCATTTGTGGTTCACGTCCAGCATTCCCAGGAAGAACCAGGTGGCATGGATGGTTTCTAGTTGATGCCCACTGTAGCCTCAGATTCCTGTTCTTGGCAGATGTGGTCTTCTGCAGTTGTCGCCCAAACAGCTCAAGGTTCAAACCTGTTTTGTGATCTGAGAATGTCATGTGTGGGTGAGTATGATGTACTGATTTTGCAATGTAAAATATTGTAAAACATTACGGTTAAGTCATTTTAAAATTACAATTCAATTTTTTGAAAATTTTTAAACTTAAATCAAAGCATATATCTACCTTCACTGAAAACAATGACATATTTTAAAAGCAAACCAAACCAAATATAAGAGCTTATTTCTAGACAGATTTTAAGTTAAAAAAAATTCTTGTTCTATTAGCAGAATTTACTAGTTTTAAGCATTTATTTATTTTTGTAGTCATCCACCAATAGAACAAAAAAAGTTTTGCTTAAAGTTTTAGCAAAGGTTGTCTACAAATGAGATTAATAATCGTACATTTGGTTTGTTGTAGATAAAATTTGTCTCAGTCCAAGTTAATTTTACTCGCATTTATTTCAGTGTTTGTATTTAAAATCTTTCTTCAATCTTAGGGGCCAACTAATTCATACTTAAATTTTATAAGTATGTAACCTAAAACAACACCAAAAAACAAAACAAAAAAAACAACCAGATGAAAGGGGAAATGAGGTTGCTGCTGATGTTTTTGCATAAACAACCAATTTTTTTTATTTTATCTTTAGGCACTTTTCAGGTTGTCAGAGTAAAATATTTGTTCCTGTTTCTTTTATTTAATCCTACCTCATTTAGTTTAATTTACTGTATAGAAATGGGGGAGGGGGCTCAAGACTTTTGCACAGCACTGCACATGTATACAACCTGCAGTTTAAATGTGTATAGATGTTAAATTTTGCATAAAATTCCAACATTAATTTTGTTGCAATGAAAATTCGAATAATTTTCAGTATGTACAGTAGCACTGAAATGCCAGGTTCATATATATATATATATATATATATATATATATATATATATATATATATATATATATATATATATATATAACACACAGTACTATTAGTATGCGTTGATTTTGCAAATCAGATTAGGATACTGAATTTAGAGAAGATTAGGATCATTAGGATTTTAAAAAATTAAGCTGAGCTTCACGTAGCATGACGTGGCACTTTCAATAATCATTAAACAAAAGAACAACATCTAGAAGTATTAGGATCAATGTTTTTTATTTCCATTGTTCACTTTAGTCAACGGTTATTCTGAGCTCGATTACTTAAAAGCACGGAAGGACGGAGTAATTAAACTTCATCTCCATCTTCCCATGAAGCCACTGAGGAGAGCAGTAAAAAATAAAAAGGATTCACAAGACACAGTGACTGCGGTGGGGAGGAGGAGGAGCTGGAGCAGCGGGAGAGGACGCAGTTCGAAGGTCATCAACTTTGGCATAACAGTGGTGACGGTAATTGCAGCACATCAGGTTTGGTGATGGAGGACGGGATCATGGCGTAGCGTCTGCTAGACCGACATGGCTCAGACTCCTAATCCTCACCACCACAGAGGATTAGCAAGGTTTTACGGTAATCTCCTGACGTGTCTCCCTGGAAACACAATATTATGCCACGTTCAGTAAAGCATTTAAAACAAATAATAATAATAATAATAATAATAATAATAATACAAATTAATGGTGGAAAAATGATTCCTCACACATCACAAGAAAATCCTCCACAGATTTGATAACCTGGTCATTCAGTACATTCAGGTCATTAGCTGACTTCATTTTATTTCAACATTGCACAACTGAAGCAACCCCATATCATAACACTGCCTCCAGAGTCTGGTATAGTGGCCATATCTTCCTCTGACGCCCCATCACTCTGGAATAGGCTCAATCTGGACTCATCAGACCACATGACCTTTTTCCATTGCTCCAAAGTCCAATCTTTAGGCTCCCCAGCAAATGTAAGTTGTTTATCTCTCATTAATCTTGATAACAAGTGATTTTCTTATGGACACACAGCTGTTTAGTCCCAACCCTGTTAGTTCTCATCACATTGTGTGTGTACGGAAATGTCTTACTTTCACTATTACACCTAGCTCTAATTTCTACTGTCATTTTTTTTTTTACCATCCATCCTTACTAAGCATTTAAGTGACCCCCATTCATGATTTCTTTCCCACATGTACAGTATTTGTTCAGGAAAATCCTTACAAGATTGAACAATGTGTTAGATAGTGCTAATCTTCTTCCAGTCTCCTTAATTGTGTTTGTTACTTGATGAAGACCAATAATTTGACCCCTCTGAAGTGGTGACTTTTTTTGGACTGGCCAGTGTATTTATATATCGGTACAGCGCTATCCACTCCCTCCTTTGCGCGAGCTCACAGACGCCCAATTTCAGGTAAATAAAAACTATTCTATTTCAGGGGCCTCCGAGTGGCGCAGTGGTTAAAGCGCTCGCCCTATCATCCGGAGATCGCTAGTTCGAATCCCGGGTGGTGCTGTAACCTCTCGCAGCCGGAGGTCTAGAGAGAGCTGATTGGCCGAGCTCTCAGAGGGGAGGGATGAGAGGTACTTAGTGCTCCCACATTAATCACGGCTCTACAGCCAGTCAGGGGCGTCTGTGAGCTCGCGCAACGGAGGGAGCGGATAGCGCTGTCCTCCGAGTGTGTTAAGCCGCCCCCAACGGTGCGCGAGCGAGCAGTTCGAAAAGATGCGGTCGGCTGGCGTCACGTGGTTCGGAGGAAACACGTGATAGTCTTCGGCCCTCCCGGCTGAGTGGTAGTAGTAGCCTTAATGTGGGAGCCCCCTAGTGACGGGGAGGAATTGGACACGACTAAATTAGGGAGAAAATCGGGGAAAAATCCAAAAAAAAAAAAAAAACTATTCTATTTCAGTTAAATAAGAACTATTCTATTTATTATATTTTATAGATTGTTAATGTAATTTAAAAACGAGTATATGAATCTTTAAACTAGGCAAACCTTTTTAGCAGAACTAAAACTAAAGTTGCAATTCAAAGGAATTCATTTTCATGTGAATTTTCACAGAATTCTACTTTTAATACTAATAATAGTAGTAATTCTAGTTAAACAATAACAATCCCTAATCAATGTATGTGAAGTTGTTGAGTCATCCAGGTCATTGTAAAACACGGTTGCCATTTCTAAGTGACCTCCTTAAAACAAAATGCAATTTATTCATTTACAGCAGCAAAACACTTTAATACTGTATGTTCAATCCCACATACTTTTACACTCAGTTGCGTCAAACTACAATGGTGGAGGTAAGGTGAAATGTCTAGATTTATATATAAAGTATAGATCATCAACAGGAAACAATTCTGATAAAGCTGTAAAGTGCTTTAGGTTACTGTGACACTCTATTTGACCTTAGGGAGATTTGTCTTTTAAGCTTTGGGTTAAAGTTCATATCAAGTTCATTATTGAGTAATATCCACTGTGCTAGGGAGTTTTTATTACCATCACCTTGAACATAAGTCCATGTTGTATTCTATATTTATGACGTTTTTTTTTCCCCACAGTCGATAACGTACCTACAGTATAAACCTAGCTGACGACCCACCAGACTATAACTGTACCCACCTACATACCTATCCATCTTGAACGATCCAGATCTGCCTTTTTATGATCGTTTTTCAATAAAATTAAAAGTCAAATATTTCTCCATTTATGCACGCCTATTCACACTCTAATTCTAATTCTAACCCAGTTCTATATATAAATATTTCTAACTGTCTATCTTAGGCAGTTTTTATTATCATCACATTCAACATGAATCTTTTTGATCTCTTCAACAACTTTTGAACTAAAAAAAAAAAAAAAAAGATTTCATAATCAATATAGTACCTACCTATCTAACTACCCACTTATTCGGAATGATCCAGATCTACCTTTTCCTGATTTAATTTTATTGAAAAAAAGTCAAACATTGCCTACTTTGACACATATGCCTACTCACATTTCCTGTAGGTTTTCTAATTGTAGAGGATGTAACAAAACAAAAAAATTCTTGAACTTTAAAACTGGTCAAACATTAAACTGATTGGCAACTCATTGTACTGTATGTACAGTGGATATAAAATCTACACATTACTATAAAAGCAGTTTGCGATATAACATACTTTATGTGAAAAAACAAAAATTATCCAGTTACTTTCAGAATTAACCAATCCAAATCAAATTCATGTACAAAAATAATTATCATACGCCTACTGTATCACAAAAGAAGCTTTGATTATTGCCAAATTAAGATGTGCATGTTTTTTAAATAGGATTTTCCTTGGTTTTGATCTATCTGCTGAACCCAGGGTGCAAAAATTAAGGACTGGATCTGATTGTTGAAAGGTAATGATCAGCGAGCGGTAAAAAAAGACTTCCTAAATCATTACATGAAAATCATCATCAACAAAAGCACAAGGAAGTGGAACTATCATGACCTTACCAAGAACAGTTTGACATACAAAGAGACAAAAATCTATGGTGATTCCACTGAGTGACCTACAGCAACATACAATAATCTGCAAGAAGATCCAGCAAGTACTTGTGACTGCTTATACTGTATGTGGCTGCAGTCTTTGTATTGCTGCATAGCTGGAAATATGTGACAGAAAACTGTGATTAATGATTATATCATTCATTGTGATTATGTATAATGAGTGCAATATTAAAAGACTGTCGGTGCAAACTGGTATTAATTGGTGATTAATAGAAATACTTCTAACCTTTCATGCTATATCTTTGAGCTAAAAATGTTGTTTCCTCAATTTATGGTTAAATGTGTTAAGGGTTATATACTGTACATGAAGGAAAACAAAATAAATACAATGCAAAGAGAGAGAACATAAAGCTAGAATGTTTGCATTAAAGGATATAAAAAGCTATAATGTTTGCAAGAGGATATAAATATATAATGAAAAAAAAAAGAGGACCTAAAGATACAATGCAAAAGAAGAGGACATAAAGATATCATAAGAAAAAGAGGACATAAAGATAAAATGCAAAAAAAAGAAGCAAAGATTGCAATAAACGTACTGTCTAGGCAGTACTTTCCACTCTGGTTAAAAAAAAGAAAAAAGAAGAAAGAATCATAACTCATAAGAGAGTCTTTGTTTTGTCTCTCCAGTGAAGTTTTGTCTGCTCGTTAACACAGTCGGTGTAGCAGCTGAGAAAAATAGTTCCTGCACGCTCAGCCAACCGATTTAAGTGTTTTTAAAGATGTCTGTGACATTCACGGGACTGTACAGAATCGAACCGGTTTTGCAGCGCTTCATTCGGACATCAAGTTCTTTCGCACTTTTTTATAATTTCTTTTCAAACTATATCAGCCAGAAACTCATTTTTAAACTCAGGCTATTATTTATCTTCAAAGGGAGTTTTGATGGTGGAGCCGGTGTAGACCTGTTAGAGCGCACTTCCTGTCTCGGCGTTCTGCACCAATCCGATGGTGCACGCTGAGGAAGTTGAGCGGCTGGGGAAATTCCTAAACAGCTGAGCAGAGCGCACACACCACAGAAACCTGCCGTGCTCTCCGTCACCACCCCCCCGCCCTCCTCCCTCCGCTCCAACCCCAAAGAGGATGTGCTGTTCACACGTACAGAACAGGACGTCTTGCACACAACATCTTCATTCATGCACACATAAACACAAACCCGCACAGTGAGACACACAATGCGGAAGATCAGGGACACTTACAACCATCGTCTCTACCTGGATGAACTCGTGCAGCGAGGCATCGTGGGTGTCCTTGAACTCCTTGCGGATGTTGAAGAGGTCGATCTCGGAGCGAGACACCATGATGCGGATCAGGGCTCGGTCGTCTGTGCCGAGGCCCTGCAGAGACGTCAACAACATGGTTTATTTTATTATGTGATTCTAAGGAAACACGTTGACACATATCATGCTGAGTTCGCACCGAAGACCACAATATCCACACGCACACAACGTGACCTTTAGTGGCTCGAAAGATAACATCCTGTGTAGGCCTGAGGGCGATTAAAATATTCAATACCAACTTATGCTTGTGTGTGTGTGTGTGTTTATTAATATCATAATAAACATCCTCACAGTGCATGAGGACAAATTTTCATGTGCAACATTCAAGTATTTGAGGGATCTGTTGGATTTTGGTTCTGACATGATATTTAGGAATGTGTTTTGGCTGCAATCTAAGGTTTTTAGGCAGATTTAGCATAATATAATATAATATAATATAATATAATATAATATAATATAATATAATAATCAGTGTATTTTCCTTTATTTATTATAACATGCATTTTAAGTATTTTGGTTATAATGTCATCCAGGGGTTGCCAAATATTTTGGCCAAATCACCCAAAAATATGAATTAGAAATATCCTGTGACTGTCAGCCATGAGCACTTTATGCTTTGTTTTTCCTTCCATTCATTCTAGATTCCTTTGAAACCTTAATGTTTTATTTTATCAGTAACATACAGAGTGTATGTGTAACACATGTAACCAAAAACTTAAATCAGATTTCTTGCAATGGCTTCTAGTCTGGCATTCTGGAGGGAAGGATAAATGTTTTGACACAGGGTGCATTTACTATTAAACACACCTTTAAAAAAAACAGAAAAGAAAAAGTGTTAAAATGCACTGGGGGCCTTCTGGTGATAGTGTGATGGATTGTAATAAATGCTGGGTGTTTTTGTAATAACTAAACTGTCTATTGGTTGCATTTTGGTTATGAAGTCAATGACATGGAGTGTTTTGGTGATCATTTAGTGGACTGTAAGTGTGTTAGTGATAACGGAATAGATTGGGAGTGTATTGGACATCATTTAATTTATTGATTTCATTGATTTTTAGTCATAACAATAGACGGGGAGTGTGTTGATTAGAATGTAATAGATTAGGATAATTTTGGTTATAAGGTAATGAACTGAAAGTGATCTGGTTACAAAGTAAAGGATTCACATACACATGGGGTATAATCTAATGTAATGGGAGCATTTTAGATAAATTTTGTTTATAAGGTAGTGACTAAGGAGGGTTTTGTCTACAATGTTGTGGATTGGGAGCATTTAGGTTACAGTAGATAGTAATTTCCTGGAGCTGGTACAGTATAAGGTATTTAGGTATAAGGCAACAAAGTGCGAGCATTTCCGCTGAAAGTGTTTTGGTTCTAAGGAAATAAAATTTGGAGTGTTTTGGTTGTAAAGTAACATATTGGGAGTGTTTTGGTTATAATGTAATGTACTGGGAGTGTTTTGGTTATAAAGTAACATATTGGGAGTGTTTTAGTTATAATGTAATGTACTGGGAGTGTTTTGGTTGGAAAGTAACATATTGGAAGTGTTTTGGTTATAAAGTAACATATTGGGAGTGTTTTTGTTATAATGTAACATATTGGGAGTGTTTTTGTTATAAAGTAACATATTGGGAGTGTTTTGGTTATAAAGTAACATACTGGGAGTGTTTTGGTTATAAAGTAACATATTGGGAGTGTTTTGGTTATAAAGTAACATACTGGGAGTGTTTTTGTTATAATGTAACATACTGGGAGTGTTTTTGTTATAATGTAACATACAGTATAGGGAGTGTTTTGGTTATAAAGTAACATATAGGGAGTGTTTTGGTTATAAAGTAACATATTGGGAGTGTTTTTGTTATAATGTAACATATTGGGAGTGTTTTTGTTATAAAGTAACATATTGGGAGTGTTTTTGTTATAAAGTAACATATTGGGAGTGTTCTTGTTATAAAGTAACATATTGGGAGTGTTTTGGTTATAAAGTAACATATTGGGAGTGTTTTTGTTATAAAGTAACATATTGGGAGTGTTTTGGTTATAAAGTAACATACTGGGAGTGTTTTGGTTATAAAGTAACATATTGGGAGTGTTTTGGTTATAAAGTAACATACTGGGAGTGTTTTGGTTATAAAGTAACATATTGGGAGTGTTTTGGTTATAAAGTAACATACTGGGAGTGTTTTTGTTATAATGTAACATACTGGGAGTGTTTTTGTTATAATGTAACATACAGTATAGGGAGTGTTTTGGTTATAAAGTAACATATAGGGAGTGTTTTGGTTATGAAGTAACATATTGGGAGTGTTTTTGTTATAATGTAACATATTGGGAGTGTTTTTGTTATAAAGTAACATATTGGGAGTGTTTTTGTTATAAAGTAACATATTGGGAGTGTTTTGGTTATAAAGTAACATACTGGGAGTGTTTTGGTTATAAAATAACATATTGGGAGTGTTTTGGTTATAAAGTAACATACTGGGAGTGTTTTTGTTATAATGTAACATACTGGGAGTGTTTTTGTTATAATGTAACATACAGTATAGGGAGTGTTTTGGTTATAAAGTAACATATAGGGAGTGTTTTGGTTATAAAGTAACATATTGGGAGTGTTTTTGTTATAAAGTAACATATTGGGAGTGTTTTGGTTATAAAGTAACATACTGGGAGTGTTTTTGTTATAATGTAACATACAGTATAGCGAGTGTTTTGGTTATAAAGTAACATATAGGGAGTGTTTTGGTTATAAAATAACATATTGGGAGTGTTTTCATTGTAAAGTAACATATCGGGAGTGTTTTGGTTATAATGTAACATATTGGGAGTGTTTTTGTTATAAAGTAACATATTGGGAGTGTTTTGGTTATAATGTAATGTACTGGGAGTGTTTTGGTCATAAAGTAACATATCAGGAGTGTTTTGGTTATAAAGTAACATATTGGGAGTGTTTTGGTTATAAAGTAACATACTGGGAGTGTTTTGGTTATAAAGTAACATACTGGGAGTGTTTTGGTTATAAAGTAACATATCCGGAGCGTTTTGGTTATAAAGTAACATATCAGGAGCGTTTTTTGTTATAAAGTAACATATTGGGAGTGTTTTTGTTATAATGTAACATATTGGGAGCGTTTTTGTTATAAAGTAACATATTGGGAGTGTTTTGGTTATAATGTAACATATTGGGAGTGTTTTTGTTATAATGTAACATATTGGGAGTGTTTTTGTTATAAAGTAACATATTGGGAGTGTTTTGGTTATAATGTAACATATTGGAAGTGTTTTGGTTATAAAGTAACATATTGGGAGTGTTTTGGTTATAATGTAATGTACTGGGAGTGTTTTGGTTATAAAGTAACATATTGGGAAGGTTTTGGTTATGACGTAACATATTAGGAGTGTTTTGGTTATGAAGTAACATATTGGGAGTGTTTTAGTTATAATGTAATGTACTGGGAGTGTTTTGGTTGGAAAGTAACATATTGGAAGTGTTTTGGTTATAAAGTAACATATTGGGAGTGTTTTTGTTATAAAGTAACATATTGGGAGTGTTTTGGTTATAAAGTAACATATTGGGAGTGTTTTGGTTATAAAGTAACATACTGGGAGTGTTTTTGTTATAATGTAACATACTGGGAGTGTTTTTGTTATAATGTAACATACAGTATAGGGAGTGTTTTGGTTATAAAGTAACATATAGGGAGTGTTTTGGTTATAAAGTAACATATTGGGAGTGTTTTGGTTATAAAGTAACATATTGGGAGTGTTTTGGTTATAAAGTAACATACTGGGAGTGTTTTTGTTAAAATGTAACATACAGTATAGGGAGTGTTTTGGTTATAAAGTAACATATAGGGAGTGTTTTGGTTATAAAATAACATATTGGGAGTGTTTTCATTGTAAAGTAACATATCGGGAGTGTTTTGGTTGATCATTTAGTGGACTGTAAGTGTGTTAGTGATAACGGAATAGATTGGGAGTGTATTGGACATCATTTAATTTATTGATTTCATTGATTTTTAGTCATAACAATAGACGGGGAGTGTGTTGATTAGAATGTAATAGATTAGGATAATTTTGGTTATAAGGTAATGAACTGAAAGTGATCTGGTTACAAAGTAAAGGATTCACATACACATGGGGTATAATCTAATGTAATGGGAGCATTTTAGATAAATTTTGTTTATAAGGTAGTGACTAAGGAGGGTTTTGTCTACAATGTTGTGGATTGGGAGCATTTAGGTTACAGTAGATAGTAATTTCCTGGAGCTGGTACAGTATAAGGTATTTAGGTATAAGGCAAAAAAGTGCGAGCATTTCCGCTGAAAGTGTTTTGGTTCTAAGGAAATAAAATTTGGAGTGTTTTGGTTGTAAAGTAACATATTGGGTGTGTTTTGGTTGTAAAGTAACATATTGGGAGTGTTTTGGTTATAAAGTAACATATTGGGAGTGTTTTAGTTATAATGTAATGTACTGGGAGTGTTTTGGTTGGAAAGTAACATATTGGAAGTGTTTTGGTTATAAAGTAACATATTGGGAGTTATAATGTAATGTACTGGGAGTGTTTTGGTTGGAAAGTAACATATTGGAAGTGTTTTGGTTATAAAGTAACATATTGGGAGTGTTTTTGTTATAAAGTAACATATTGGGAGTGTTTTGGTTATAAAGTAACATATTGGGAGTGTTTTGGTTATAAAGTAACATACTGGGAGTGTTTTTGTTATAATGTAACATACTGGGAGTGTTTTTGTTATAATGTAACATACAGTATAGGGAGTGTTTTGGTTATAAAGTAACATATAGGGAGTGTTTTGGTTATAAAGTAACATATTGGGAGTGTTTTGGTTATAAAGTAACATATTGGGAGTGTTTTGGTTATAAAGTAACATACTGGGAGTGTTTTTGTTAAAATGTAACATACAGTATAGGGAGTGTTTTGGTTATAAAGTAACATATAGGGAGTGTTTTGGTTATAAAATAACATATTGGGAGTGTTTTCATTGTAAAGTAACATATCGGGAGTGTTTTGGTTATAATGTAACATATTGGGAGTGTTTTTGTTATAAAGTAACATATTGGGAGTGTTTTGGTTATAATGTAATGTACTGGGAGTGTTTTGGTTATAAAGTAACATATCAGGAGTGTTTTGGTTATAAAGTAACATATTGGGAGTGTTTTGGTTATAAAGTAACATACTGGGAGTGTTTTGGTTATAAAGTAACATATCCGGAGTGTTTTGGTTATAAAGTAACATATCAGGAGCGTTTTGGTTATAAAGTAACATATTGGGAGTGTTTTTGTTATAATGTAACATATTGGGAGTGTTTTTGTTATAAAGTAACATATTGGGAGTGTTTTGGTTATAATGTAACATATTGGGAGTGTTTTTGTTATAAAGTAACATATTGGGAGTGTTTTGGTTATAAAGTAACATATTGGGAGTGTTTTGGTTATAATGTAACATATTGGAAGTGTTTTGGTTATAAAGTAACATATTGGGAGTGTTTTTGTTATAATGTAACATATTGGGAGTGTTTGTGTTATAATGTAACATACAGTATAGGGAGTGTTTTGGTTATAATGTAACATATTGGGAGTGTTTTTGTTATAATGTAACATATTGGGAGTGTTTTTGTTATAAAGTAACATATTGGGAGTGTTTTTGTTATAAAGTAACATATTGGGAGTGTTTTGGTTATAATGTAACATATTGGGAATGTTTTGGTTATAGTGTAACATATTGGGAGTGTTTTTGTTATAAACTAACATATTGGGAGTGTTTTGGTTATAAAGTAACATATCAGGAGTGTTTTGGTTATAAAGTAACATAATGGGAGTGTTGTGGTTGTAAAGTAACATATTGGGAGTGTTTTTGTTATAAAGTAACATATTGGGAGTGTTTTTGTTATAAAGTAACACATTGGGAGTGTTTTGGTTATAATGTAACATATTGGGAGTGTTTTTGTTATAATGTAACATATAGGGAGTGTTTTGGTTATAAAGTAACATATTGGGAGTGTTTTGGTTATAAAGTAACATATTGGGAGTGTTTTGGTTATAATGTAACATACTGGGAATGTTTTTGTTATAATGTAACATATTGGGAGTGTTCTTGTTATAAAGTAACATATTGGGAGTGTTTTGGTTATAAAGTAACATATTGGGAGTGTTTTGGTTATAATGTAATGTACTGGGAGTGTTTTGGTTATAAAGTAACATACTGGGAGTGTTTTTGTTATAATGTAACATACTGGGAGTGTTTTTGTTATAATGTAACATACAGTATAGGGAGTGTTTTGGTTATAAAGTAACATATAGGGAGTGTTTTGGTTATAAAGTAACATATTGGGAGTGTTTTGGTTATAAAGTAACATATTGGGAGTGTTTTGGTTATAAAGTAACATACTGGGAGTGTTTTTGTTATAATGTAACATACAGTATAGGGAGTGTTTTGGTTATAAAGTAACATATTGGGAGTGTTTTCATTGTAAAGTAACATATCGGGAGTGTTTTGGTTATAATGTAACATATTGGGAGTGTTTTGGTTATAAAGTAACATATTGGGAGTGTTTTGGTTATAAAGTAACATACTGAGAGTGTTTTGGTTATAAAGTAACATATTGGGAGTGTTTTGGTTATAAAGTAACATACTGGGAGTGTTTTGGTTATAATGTAACATACTGGGAGTGTTTTTGTTATAAAGTAACATATTGGGAGTGTTTTGGTTATAAAGTAACATACTGGGAGTGTTTTTGTTATAATGTAACATACAGTATAGGGAGTGTTTTGGTTATAAAGTAACATATAGGGAGTGTTTTGGTTATAAAGTAACATATTGGGAGTGTTTTTGTTATAAAGTAACATATTGGGAGTGTTTTGGTTATAAAGTAACATACTGGGAGTGTTTTTGTTATAAAGTAACATATTGGGAGTGTTTTGGTTATAAAGTAACATATCCGGAGTGTTTTGGTTATAAAGTAACATATCAGGAGCGTTTTGGTTATAAAGTAACATATCGGGAGCGTTTTGGTTATAAAGTAACATATCGGGAGTGTTTTGGTTATAAAGTAACATATCGGGAGTGTTTTGGTTATAAAGTAACATATCGGGAGTGTTTTGGTTATAAAGTAACCCACTGGGAGTGTTTTAGTTATAAAGTAACATATTGAGAGTGTTTTGGTTATTATGTAATGTATTGTGTGTGTACATACAGTATCAGACTGAATAATCTGCTAATAGATATTGAGAGGCTTATAGATAGCTAGGAAAGCATTAAACTGTAGCTCATTGGGCCTTATATCCATAAATCATTAACTCCATAAATCATTAACTCCATAAATCATTGCATGGACAAATTCTATGGGCATTGTAAGCCTTAGAGAAGATTGACTGAAATTAAACAGTTTTATACGGTTATAGTGACCCTGACCATATACCTTCATGGCTTTGTACAGACGATCTGCAAAGTAAGAAGGCTGGTTCTTCACGCTCCGCACTGAAACGAGGAAAGGCATTTATGCTGTAAAGTGCTGACTTAGCTGAAGAACAAAGCCACATTTCACTAAGCACAGCAGTCCAACATCTTGCAAGAAGATTCTTACCGATAGCAAACATGGCATTTTTAACATCTCCAGACATCTCTTTCTTGATGATCTGTTCGATGTCCTTGTTGGAGCACTTGACGAATTCCTGAAACACTGTGGGGGCGTGGAGGGGCGGGCAGGTATTAACCACGGTATTTGGAATCGGTGACTTCAAAAGTTGCATTATTATTATTTAAACAGGGAAATTTACTCATATTCAGAGTCAGGTTACGCACATGTTATGCACAGTTGAGTTTCTGTGCTCCCCATTCAGAATATGCAAAGCAACCCAACATACAGACAGAGTGTCTGTTCTCCTTTAATACAAATAACACACACACACACACACACACATAAAACTTCTACCTTTTCTCAGGTGTGGGAAACTCCTTGTGCACAGGATGCTCATGAACTTATCAATCCTCTCGTCAGAGTCTGCATTGCACGCATCTGCTAAAACCTGAAAAAAAAAAAAAAAAACAAGGGAAGGGAAGTTGTTCGTTGCAGCGCTGACACACGGCCCCCTTCTGAAACGCATTGCTCACAATCAAACAATTCACACAGAGCTAATAATAAATAAGGGAAAGCTCTTTTAAAGGTCTTTTGGCATTATACAAATAGATCCAGACGAATTTAACCATCACACATGGTGATGTTAATGTTCTAAGAAGTCCTGTCTTTAAGGAAGCCTAAACTTGAACTCTGTTCCTTTTTCTTCAGCTAAACTTAGAAGTATGACATCAATCAGTACCCAAAATTAACTCAGCCACTTTCGAAATACATATCTGTGGTGTTTTCCAAACAGAATCTACCGCACAGCGTGCTCGCGCTATTAACTAATGTCTGTGATAGCGGTGATATCTTTCACGTCCCACTCACTTGGGCATCGTCCAAAACTTTGGCCATGTCTGCAGGACCTTCTTCACGAGCTCCCTGCAAACACAAACACACACACACACACGGTGCACTGAATCAATCATTGAGAACATTTAAGAATCTTTCCCTTACGTAAGCTCAGATCTAACCTGTGCCAGGGAAACCAGGATGCGACAGAAGTGTCCTGAAGTGTCAGAGTGAATGTCGTCTTCCAGACTCTTCTTAAAGGCTGCGGTGGGAAACGAGGGATAAAATGCAAACACATTTTACACTTTCTGAAACTTAAATGCTCGTTATGAGGTTCGGCAAACACGGAATCCTTTCGGAATCTTAAAGATAGAAAATGTTCCTTACGGAAGAAGAGGAAGAAGAAAAGTAAGAGTAAGAAGAACTGCTTTGAACTGGTTCGCAAAAATCGATAAGTGTCAAATTGTGCAGATTTTAGATTTTTCTTTTTTTTTAAAAAACATCTTAAAATAGAATAGGAGAAAATGTGATCACATGCTACTGGTGCCTTGTGCTTTAATTCTGTTTTTACCGCAGCTTGATTGACGTTTCCTCTTACGGGAATCCCCACCACCTCTTTCACGAGCGGTGCTATTACTTTATCAGCTTGAGTGAAGTTTAGTAAACCAGGCCTCGAAAGTCAGAGAAAGCATACGCAGCTAAAAAAAAAATCATATATATATATATATATATATATATATATATATATATATATATATATATATAATATATATGACTCTAGTCATATTTATCTACTATTTCTTATTATAAGATTACAATAAACCATGAATAAGATTATTAAACCCATTTCTAGACATATTTGAATCTTTTTTTAGATGATTTTGCTCATTTTAAGCATTAATTTCAAGAAATAAGATAAAAGTGGTAAAATATGTCTAGAAGTTGGGTTAATCTTAAATTTCGTTTATTGTAATCTCATCACAAAAACAGTAAATACATTTAATTTTATTTTAAATAATTTGCTCAGGTATTACTTTTAGATAATTTGAAAAATTATTATTATATGTTTAATACTGATCACATTTCTTGTGAATGAAGGCGTAAAACCGATTTCATTTCGCACGGTACGGTGATGAGACGCTTAGCCAAACATTTTAAATAAGCCGTACATCCGGGTTCGCTCGGAGACCGGGAACAATGAGCGAGTGGTATCTACCGCATGACCCTTGAAAATCAACAGTTAACTTGTTACCAAGAGACGCTGTGTCTGTGGGAACTGTAAACAATCGTTCATCAACACCACTCGTACATTACAGGAACTCGCTCCAAGCATTCATGTGCCCGTTCCTTGAAGGGACGTCATGGTTCCGGTGAATTTAGAAAACGTATGGTATCCAAGCACAAGTGAAACTGCATTAGTGTAGCAGGGGATTATATAGAGAAATAAAGGGAATAAACAGTGTTCTGCTATTCTGCACAATCAAAAGTCCTGGTTTGACTCGAACGCCCCTGGTATACGATTGTTTTATTTATTACTGCTTACTAGAATTAGTTTTTTTAATTAATTGGTTCTCCATCTCTTTATGCCTGAAGATTCGGAAAATCTTCGGACATACAGTAGGGAAGTAAAAAAAAAAGACTTGTTCGGATATTTTACACACATTAATAATCGAAACTAAAGTGCAAACAAAACAGTCATGACTTTTAAATATAAAACCAGTAACTTTAGGTATTTATTTCAACTTTAAAAGTATTTAATTCAATTATACTGTTGTGTAAATTTATACTAAGGCATAGCGACAACGCACAATCTAAATTAAATCGCTACTGTCCACATCACCTTCTGTACCGTGTGATGTACTGTAGTGTAGTGTCTGATGATCCGCGTACTGTAGTATTTAGTTTAAATTCAAATGGACCTGGCTGTCCTTGTTACTGTTTGATCTGAATCAAGGAGCATTTTGACTTTTACTCCTGTTTGTGTCATTCTTTATCTAAAGTAAATATAGTTGCACTAGCATGAGGTTTTGCTTGCTCTATATACGCAGTTCTGCAAACCATAAACCAGCATGTATCAGCAAAGCAGCAAAGTTTTTTTTTTTTTTTTTTTTTTTAACCCAAACCCCGGCAGGAACTGAATCTATTTGAAATAACTGGTGTAACTTGAATACTTTGTTCTCACTCATTTCCAGTTAAAGTAAAGCTTGACCATTAAACACACAGAGTTAACAAATGTGTTAATGCTGAACTATCTGAGTCTGTGTTCAACGGTTATGTTATTGCTCCACGGTTATGACTAGCTTAGTTACAATGGCATTAAATAGCAGAAAATAAATGATCTTTCAACTTTCAGTCAGCTTTATCCTTGATCTTCGTGCTTCGAGTGTGTCCTCACACGCATCACTAGATGGTGCACATTTCCTGCATTCATAAAGGGAAGTGGACAAGGGTGTGATCGAGACTGAAATGCCTCAGAGATCTCTGGAGTGTGATGCTGCCCCCTGGTGGATGTAACTAACATTACTCACTCGTCTGTACCGCTTCATCCAGTGAACAGGGTCGCGGAGGGTCTGGAGCCTGTCCCAGGAGACTTAGGGCAGGAGTCGGAGTACACACATACACACACTCATTCACACACTAAGGGCAATTTGTTAATGCCAATAAGCCTAATCAGTCCCAAGGTAGGAATTGAACCTGGACCCTGGAGGTACAAGGAGACAGTGCTAACCCCTGTGAAACCATAACCAACATTATTTGTATGAAAACACAAAAGAGCACAAGGATTGAACCCAGTCACACACAATCTGGCGGACCTGGTCTTAGGAAACGCCACCAGATGTTGGGATTTTGAGATTCTACACAAAAGCTTCAGTGATTATTTTTTCTTGACAGTTTAATATTTTATCTCTTACCTTTCTGATAGGCAGCACACATGGCTTTGAGCTCCTGATTGCTCCTCGTCACCAGGATCTCAATTAAGGCGTGTTCGTCTGTTCCAGCACCCTAAACACACATAGAGTCAGCTTTATGACTCATCTGATATAGCAGAAAATATCGACCCGTTTTATCATTTCTTTACTGTCTATCTGCCATTTGACAATTGCAACAGATGCCTAATACTGTACAATAACAGTGAGGAATGTCCAAACAGAAGGAATTTCTTTTATGACAGAATATTAGGGGCTTCATAACTTCCGATTTCGAGCCATCACAGCATCAGAGCGCGTACCTCCATGGCCTTCTTCATCATTTTGGCGTCGAACTCAGCCGGAGTCATCATCAGGCCCATGATGAGACGGCACAGGTTCTTGGAGAGTTCTGATTTCAGGTCGGCCATGAGGTCCTGTGAAGAGCCAAAGATAACGATCAGGACATCAGGACACGGCATGAGAGTGGACGCTGCAGTGAAGAGGACGACTTACCCGGCCCAGCAGCGATTTAAAGACGTGCCTGATCTCCTGCCTCTGAGCGTTACTCCTGTTGGTAACGATGTTAATGATAGTGTCCTCGTCCGTTCCTGAACACACACACACACACACACACACACACACACACACACACACTAACTAGTTGTAACTAGTTGTAATTTATAACTATATTAAACAGTATAATAACTAGTGGTATAACGAGTTTAATAATATAATAACTAAAAGTGCAATAACTAATAGTCTCACTCATCACTAACAGTATAACTATTTAACTTATCACTTCCAGTATAATAACTAATAGTAATGTAACTAGTCTAAATCGTAACCTTTTCCCCCAGGACTTTGTCCATGTACACTAGGGGTCGCCACATCTGATCATTTGATCTACAAGATCTGGGGCAGGTTTTTTTTGTCTGTCCAGATGCCCTTCCTATCACGTAATTTGTTCGGGCTTGGGACTGGCACTGCATCTCAGTGGCTGCGGATACAATTGAGCAGTAAGGGCCTTGCTCAAGGGCCCAACAGCGGTGACCGTACGACACCACGAGACTCAAACACCTGCTGTACCTATTTTAACTCATCACTAATAGTACAATAACCTGTTGTGTAACTAGTCTAATTTCGTAGTCACTAATCTACCTAATAACTTATAGTCTACCTCACAATTCATGGTTTAGAGTAACTAAGAAGAGATCAAACAAATAATGTAATGTTTTAATACATCAATTAAAACATTTTTCCTCTGGCTGAAGTCTAAATGCGTCCACGCCTGGTAATGAAGACAGTTTAATTTATTTTATTTTTTTTTTGTATTCCCATCAAATGTTTTTTTTATTGCAATCTTTGTTATTTTTTATAGAATATTGTAGAATATTTTATAAAATTCCTTTTTTTATGTCAATAGCAGTATATAAAGAACAATCGTGTTGTGATTTTAGTGCTTACTGATAATTAAAACTTTTTATAGTTACAGTAAAAAGCCTGCCAACTCTGTATTATTATAAACTGTAGTGAAAGTGGGAATAACGAAGATCCTTCAGCTCACCAAAACCCTTCATGGCCTTCCTGAGATCCTGAGCATCACTGGCAGGGTCAAAGTCAGAGCAGGGTCGAATCGTTCCCCTTAACTGAGAGAGAGTGAGAGAGAGAGAGAGAGAGAGAGAGAGAGAGAGAGAGAGAGAGAGAGATCAAATCATTCACATGAGACCAGTGCACAGAGAAACAGAATCCTCACCAGCCAACCATCTAAACACGCACACAGGAGTAACATACGCACACGCCTGAGCCCTATAGTATTCATATAGTAGGTTCACACACACACAAACACACACACACACACACACACACACACACACACACACACAGTATATAATGTCTGTTATCGGGTAACACTGAAGATAGAAAGTGAGTCAGGTCATGTAACAAAGCTGTTGTTCAGGGAGATCGCTTGACCTTTCTGCCCCTTTCTCCACATGCATATGTGTGTGTGTGTGTGTGTGTGTGTGTGTGTGTGTGTGTGTGTGTGTGTGTGTGTGCGTGTGCGCGTGCGTGTGTATGGATACTAACAGCAATGCATTTTTAATTCCTGGAAAAATGAAGAACATGTGAATAAACATGGAGATGAAAGCTGCCATATCTGCATGAAAGGCAGCACTAATAGCTTATTAAAAATAACACCCCAAACTAGTTACAGTACATTCATATATGAGGTGGTATCAAACGTTTCCAGACTAGTTTTGTAACACGCCAACAGATGGGAGCACAAGGCTTCGTGCACAGTCACAGAGAGTACTGAGCTTCATAAGTCAGTGTGCCAAAAGACAAAGGGATATGTGCAACTGGTTTTAAGGTGTTTGAGGGAGGATGACCGGCAAGAAAAAACAGCTTTAGCCTGTCATAAAATGTGGTTAAAAGGGAAACAAATATTAGCAATATCATTATTATTATTAATTTACAACCTTTATATTATTGAGGCCCTCTAGTAATGGAGGTGATAGAAGCAAGTGTGTGTGTGTGTTTGTGTGTGTGTGTGTGTGTAGGTGTGTGTGTGTGTGTCAGATTCCAAACCTGAACTTTGGTCATGGAGCTGATTTCCCACATCTTGTATGCGATCTGTGCAGCTTCAGGGAAAAACTCTCCTGCAACACTGAAAACACACACACACACACACACACACACACACACAGTAATTCAACAACAATTCGCTCTGATCATTTAACCTGCTTAACCCAATTGCCTGAAAGAAAATATATATATTAAAAAAATTTAAATCACAAGTTCTCCTGACATTAGCCTAGATGCTAGTTAGCCACATTTTGTAGCCCTGTTACATTTTACCAAGTTTAAAAGCAGAATGCAGCCTGTCAACAGATTAGCCGTGTAATGTTTAGTCAGATTAGCCGTGTAATGTTTCCTGCATTTAAGCTGAAATGTTAAAAATGACAAAAATCTAAATCACCACAATGTTTACATCACGCTAAAAGCTTCTGGTACTTGCTAGCTACATTAGCCTCGTAGCTCCTGGGCAAAACTACAGAAACAAAACTCACACACATTGAAACAAACTTCTCTCAGAAGGATTTTTTTATAAGGCCCTTTAGCTATCAACACTTTTAATTAAAAGCACTCAAAATTAATGATTGATGCATTAATGCTGGGTTTAATAAAGTTATGCAGCTTTAGCGTTTCTTTAATAAAATGCGAAACAACCTAATTTCTAAAGAATATAACAGGTTTTATGTATAACAGGATGCAGTTTACCCCAGTTAATTATTTAATTTCTTTTACACACAAATTTCTTTGTCATCAAACACTAGACAGTTGTCCATGTCCTTAGGGTCATTGTTGTAGATGTATTGATTTCTCTCTCAATTTTTTTCATATTATTTAAAATTGATGTTTAATTTGCATGAATCTATCTAACTATCTATATACAGCGGTACCTCGGGATCACGAATGCCCCGCCTCACAAATTTTTTCATTATGAATTTCAATTTTGCAGGAAATTGTACACTTTTTTTTTTTTTACAATTGTACACTTATAGTGTGGACATGTCCTTAACATGTCGAATGTCCTGGCTGATAGAGTTGAAATCTTTAAATGAAAGGTACTATTTTTTTTTTACAGTCTGACACAAAACTAGTTTTGAAATGTTTAACCTATCGCTTTTATAATAAAATTAAGTAAATAAAAAAAAAAAAAAAAGACATCCCAGTCATTTATTTCTGTACGTCGAGTCTAAACTCGGTGAGAGACACTTACTCATCATCTCCACCACACAGCTTGAGCAGCGTGCGCTTGTACTCTCCAGACGTGTCGTCCTGCACACATATAGTGAGATTAGACTGTTTGATTCCTTTACTTTAAACACTTTAAACACAACATAGTGCTTTTGATTTCTTGCTCTCTTGCTTGCTTTTTTTTTTTAAATACATGAATAGACTTTCCTTGTTTAGCATTATTAATAATCTGAGCATAAATTAATAATGAGTTTAATATCAGACACAGAATATTCACGGATCTGTCCAGGAACCCTACAAGGTGACGTCTGTGGGTTCTTGAGCGTCTGAAGGCGGTATTGTTACCTGGATCATAGTGTAGAGGGATTTCTCATAGCGCAGCCTGAAACACTCTCGGATGTCCAGCATGTCGATCTCAGAGCGGGAGATCATGATCCGGATCAGGGTGTTATCATCAGTACCTAATCCCTGTGTGTGTGTGTGTGTGTGCGCGTGTGTGTGACAGACAGAAAAAGAGATTTTGTGGAAGGAGTCTCCAGTGTCAGCACGTTGTAACAGTCAGAGGTGGATAGGACAACTTTTCTATTTAATAAGTAGGACATTGTAATTACTGTGCTGTGTTATAAGCAGAACACAGTGCCTTGCAAAAGTATTCATACGTGTGAGGGACAGGGAATCTGCAAAAAATCTCACATTACAGCAGGGCAATTAAACACAGGTGGGATCAGGGTAAAAGGGGCTGAATACGAATGCATTTTTTTTTTACACACAGATTTTTTTTTTTTATTAGTTTTTTAGCATTTGCCACTTTGTGTTGGTCCATCACATACAATCCCAATCAGTACATTTACGTTTGTGTTTGTAACGTGACAAAATGTGGAAAGATTCAAGAATACTTTTGCAAGGCACTGAGAAGTCCATTTGGATATATATTTTGTGTGTGTGTGTGTGTGTGTGTGTGTGTGTGTGAAATTCACTGGTTACCTTCATGGATTTGTAGAGACGCTTGGCAAAGAACATGGGACGACTGCGGACACACTGAACTGAGAGAGTGGACAAGCAGACACTCAGAGCAGACGTCAATGTGTGTTTGTGTGTTTATGTGTTTATGTGTGTAAGTGTGAAAATCTCACCAACAGCCAGCATCAGCCTCTCAAAGTCTCCTGACAGCTCGCTCTTAATGCTGTCCTCGATGGACTTCTCGAAGAGCTCCTGATATTTATCAAACACTGCAGAATACGTCACGATTGTGTTAGATTTTCTAGCGTTTGATACTTTAGAAAAACAGATCGTTTTGAAAGTGTGTGACATTCACCCAGCTGCAGATGAGTCGTACTGCGGTTGCCCAAGAGCATGATGAAGATGGCCTCGTCTGTGCCCCACTGCTCCTCCCCGGCCGCGTACAGGTGCTACACACACACACACACACACACACACACATACATTCAATACCTGTGCTCTAAGTAAGCTGGCATGATGATAATGATGCTGTAGATGATGATGACGTCATTACCTGTGCGTCCTCTTCCACCAGATCTTCATACACCTCACCATCTTCATCTCTGGCACCCTGACGAGCCAACACAAGATTGTTACATACACGATACTACAGCTGGATATACACACTATAATACACAATGAAATTACACAATTACATACAATGAAACCAAAGCGCTAAATGCACACCTTAAGCGGTACAGTTTAAAGACCTCTTTAGGGTTTGTTAAAATTTAGGGTTCACTTATTTTTGATATCTACGTATCGTTCGATACAGGTTTTCTATTAATAATGACAATAATATTAATAATAAACTACATATCATTAGATAATCAAAGACAAACTTAAATAAACTTTTTTTTCTGGACTTCATTTCCCAGCATGCATTTCAAAAGTCATGATTTCCTACATTTTTTTTCCTCACCTATACCATGTTATTAGCTCCAAGTACGCTTTATTATAATAAAAAAATCACTCTCTCATCACTGTCTGTCTGCAATCAGCTCTGCATCTGATTTCAGACACATGTTACATTAACTCGAAGGAAAAGCAACTCACACAATTGCGCATAACAGTCAGCAGGTGGCGAAATGTACGCTTCAAATACACCCCACGTGGTTATGTAACACAGCGGCACGCGGAAAAGTACAAAAGTGGGAGTTCAGTTATTTATTGTACTTTTGAGCGGAGTAAAACTAAAAATAAATAATAAAACCAGTCTTGGCCGAGCAGTCTAAGGCGCTGCATTCAGGCGTATGTTTGCGGGGTCGTTGTGGCTCAAACAGTTAAAGTTCTGGGTTACTGGTCCGAAGGTTGGGAGTTCAAGCCTCAGCACTGCCAAGCTGCCACCGTTAAGGTCTTGAGCAAGGCTCTTATCCCTGGGTATTCCAGGGGCTACTATGTCCTGGCTGACCCTGCATTCTGACCCCAGCTTCCTACAATCTTATGCAAAGGTTTGGGCACCCCTTGATAAATAACAGATTTTAGTCACACAGTTCCCCTCATCTGCGATCTCTTAATTACATTTCTCGCTGTGGAAACTGCAAGCTGACAACACTTTGCTATCTTCTTGTAGCCTTCTCCTGCATTCTCCTGCATTGTGGGCATCAATAACTTTCATTTTCAGAGTCTTACACAGCTGCTTAGAGGAACCCGCAAGTGTGTGCACAAGGTTTGAAGAGTCAAAGTATCTGTAAAGCTTTGAAATCAGCATTTACTAATGACAGCTGTTGCCATGCATCTAACGAGCTGATTAAGATCCGAAACCTTGTAAAAAGAAATAGAGACTCTGAAACTCTTAGGGTGCCCAAACTTTTGCACAGTGCCATAATAATGTTTTTATTTTTGTTCATTTTATGGCATAAGAAGTAACTATGCATCACTGTGTTAACATCTTTTCAATAAAAAAAAAATCACCAAAATCTGTTATTTATCAAGGGGTGCCTAAACTTTTGCATAAGACTGTAACTGTGATGGGCTATGTGTGAACAGTGCACATATAGGACGGACAACTGGTGTACTTACGTAGAAGAGATTTTCCCAGCTCTTTATTCAAATACTGTATACAGTGGAACCTCGGATTGCGAGTAACTCAGTTTACGAGTGTTCCGCAAGACGAGCAAAGATTTTTAATAAATTTTCACTTGAAAAACGAGCATGTCTTGGTTTACGAGTGCCGAGTTTTTTGACACACACACTCTCTCGCCTTTACATCACCAACCTAAAAATTCCTGCTGGATTAGAAACGGATTTCTGTTCCTTCTCCTATACATGAGATCCATCTTATATGAAACTAAAAAGTCTTTTTTTTTTCACTGACTTCAAAGAACTGTTTTCTTGAGCTACCTGGATCAAAGCAACCAGCATCTTCTTAAAGTGTCCTGATGTATCTCCCACAATGTCCTCCTCCAGGTCCCGGCCATATGCTGGGGACAAAAAAAAAAAAAACATCATGTGGTATCAGTTTCAAAAATATACACGAAGCATCAACCCACCGAAAAAAACTCACCGTCTTTGTACGCCGCCACCATGCACTGGATCTGTTGGTTCGTCCTTGAGGCGAGGAGTTCAATCAGACATCTCTCATTAGTGCCGGCTCCCTGCAACCAGGACAATTCACACACAATAATCTGAACTCAAGAGGAAGAGGACGGCGCAGAATCATCATAACTGTCTCACAACTCATGGTTGGTGATTCTTCCATCAGCGTGTTAGAAGCTTGAAGATGCCGTTAGCGTTGAGCGAGCTGATTTGCAATCCATGCAGTATTGTACAGAACAGTGAAAAAAAGGTTAACACATACACAGTAAAAGCTGTTCTGAAATGGGTCAATACTCTGTTACCTATAAGATTCAATTTACAATTTTCAGCTTTCATTGCAGCTTATTTGCACACATCCATTATGCATGGCATAAATAAAGTAGAAATATATTTTCTTCATATTTTCTTGATAACTACCGTATGGGATCAGATAGATTTTATAAATGTTATAAATTTTTAAATAATTTTTCATACAATTTTTTTGGGGGGATTTCCCCCCGAATTTCCTCCCTAATTTAGTCGTGTCTAATTCCTCCCCGCCACTAGGGGGCTCCCACATTAAGGCTACTACTACTACTACGTGTTTCCTCCGAACGACGTGACGGCAGCCGATCGCATCTTTTCGAACTGCTCGCTCACGCACCGTTGGGAGCGGAGTAACACATTTGGAGGACAGCGCTCCTTCCGCATGCGCGAGCTCACAGACGCCCCTGATTGGCTGTAGAGGAGCACTAAGTACCTCTCATCCCGACCCTCTGAGAGAGCTCGGTCAATCAGCTCTCTCTAGAGCTCCGGCTGTGAGAGGTGTTTACTTCATCTAGTTAAACACGTGTGCATACATTTGCATAGATAAAAGCAATCTCTAGTCTTTTAATGATTAAATAGCATTAACATAGTAATTTTAATTAATTCCTTTTACAGTTTTTAATATCAATTTCAACATTTATTAGCATTTTGGATTTTTTCCCCGTCCTCTTAAAAATATTTGCATTTTTAGAAAAATAAAATGCAGTTAAACATAGTTAGCATGGTTATTAATATTACAAACTACAGTGCTGACATGTTTAATCTTCACGCTGTGAGCAGTCATGTTTATTTGACTTTACTTGCTGAACTTTTGGGGGTTGAGTCGACAATACCGTCTTTACATTGCTCAGTCAGTTGGGTTTTAGCCTAGTGTAACTCTATGGGGGCGGTTCTGTGTAAGCTCCGCCTTCCAACATTTCAAGTACGATTGTTACCAAAGCAGTTAGACATTACACTGTACATATGGTACGGTATGCATGAGTACTTTTGACCATAATGGATACTGGAACTATACATTTATAATTTTATAATAGAATTTATTATATAATATATGAATTTATCTATAAACTGTATATAGTCACTTTTCCTGAAAGTCTTTCCTAAAATATAATAGTCACATGTGTAACACCTTGTATTTGTGTATTAGATGTGTTTCTATCTAAATTGAAATATGTTATTCATAACCCGACTGCGTTGTTCACTTACCGCACCCTAAAGGCAGCATTAACGGAGCAGAATCACAGAGAAAGCAGTCAGTGACACACCCGCATACACATACACACATTAATACAAGAAGTGTTTGAGTCAAACTGGGACTTTTTTTTTTTTCTGTATAGAATAACTGAGCACAGTTATGAGAGTAAAACCTCCTTTTATTTCTCTATAGAATCCCCTGCTACACTAATGCACTTACAGTGTTTCATTAGTGCTTGGATACCATCAAGATGGAACGTTTTCTCATTATGCCGGAGCGTCTGAAGCGCTGGCCTCCCAGGAACTCCTTTAACGGCCGTGTGGCAATGAGTGTTGGCAAATGTCTGGGTGAACAAGTTATCCTACGATTTTTAAGGATAGGGCGTTCCACTTGCAGGATGTTCACAGGGGCCAGGATTGTGATTCCTGGATGTACGACCTTCTTTACATTTTTTTTTCACCGTTCAAATGTTTTACTGCGGTGTCAATCAGTCTTCTTTCACCAGAAATGACAGCACAAGTCCCGGTTTGACTTGCACACTCCTTGTATAATGCCCGGCTCGCACAGGAAGATGTGTGAGACAAAGTAAAAGAAGAGAACATTTACATTGTGATGAGGTTAGATTTTTATTAAGAGCTGTTTATGATATTTTCCTCAGAAAAAAAGACTGGAAAAGAATATGAACACAGAAATACACAGCACGCAAAAAAAGAAACTGACCGGGCAGTGGACCGGTGGACAGTGGGCTATGAGTTCTTAGCCTGCTCATGGGGTTTTAGTGTCTAAAGTACAGTATCAACACTATTATCACACTCTGAATCTTATTACTCAGTAGCTTATTACTATGTAGAAAACAATGCAATCATTTGCATGTTAAGCTGCTGTTATACAATAAGAACGAGGAGTAAAAGTGTGAACCGTCTCCGGGTTTCTTTTGTCTTCTGTGTTGTGCATTAAGTAAAAGGACAGACCTGGAGGGCATTAACTCATACTTATTCTACCTCAAAGGCGTCATATTGGACACATGTTCCTTCATATAGAACTAAGAATTGATGAAAACGTAACGGAAAAAAATAACAAAAATAAATACACAATCTAGACTACATGACAAAAATAAACAGACAGTGTAATCTGAGCAAAGTCCAAACCGGTACTATAATGAGGAAAGCCAAACCCTGACATGCACAGCATGCAGAGACTCTTAGCAGCTCCCGCAGTACACGAAGCTCTCGACAGAATTCGGTCTCGGTCGCGTCCCAGTATTTTCTTACCTTGATTGCGTCCTTGATCTCTTTGGCATCGTGATATGCAGCAGGTCTCATTAAACTCACAATCAGACGCTCGAACTTGCCCGTCAGTTCATACTTCAGATCAGCGATCAGATCCTTAATTAGGAACAATGAATGGATAAAAACAGACTTTTATAAAAAAATTTTAAAAAGAAATATACGTCAGCAAGTTATTCATCATTTTATCCTCTAATTATTTTCACTAGATTTAGTTCAAACAAGTTTGAGCAATTTTATTCTTTAAATAATTTATATAATATACAGAACCATATAGAACTGCAGTGTTTTATTTCCGTCTGAATAGGACATGTTTTATTTCCGACCATAAAAATTTGCCTGTAATGCTTTGTATAAAGGAATGTGGGTTTATAAAGGAATAAACCACATTATAAAGTCTTCATTAATCTAAGAGGCTTTTAAATGCTGGAGATGATCCAGTACCTTGCCATAGAGTGATTTGTAGGCAGTGCAGATTTCCTGTCTCTGCGCGTTGCTTCTGGAGGTGACCAGATCCAAAATGGCTTCCTTGTCACTCCCTGAAATCACAGGAAAATGTTTAGTTTGTGTGATATTGGATCGTGTATTATTTCTAGATAATGTGCCTGGGTTTTTTTAAGCCATGTGGAAGACGCTGTAATGGAGCATATTAAAGAAAACACTTCAACATTCTTCAGACTAATCTTTATCTACTGGAGGTGTAGAGTCTGGCCAAATACCACAGAACAAATACTTTTTGTATTTAAAAAGTATTTGTTCTGTCTACATCTGTCTTACGTTCAATATGACTGTCTCTCGTTTAGAATGACTGTATCCCCTTTAATATGACTGTCTCTCCTTTAAAGACACTCTTTCATTGAATGACTCTCTCCTTTAATGTTACTGTCGCTCCTTTATTGTCTCTCCTTTAATTACTGTCTCTCCTTTAATGTTGCTGTCTGTCCTTTATTGTCTTTCTTTGATCTAACTGTGTCCTTAATATGAGGCTCTCTCCCTAAATGTGCCTGTCTCTCCTTTATTGTCTCTCCCTAAATGTGCCTGTCTCTTCTTTATTGTCTCTCCCTAAATGTGCCTGTCTCTCCTTTATTGTCTCGCCCTAGATGTGCCTGTCTCTCCTTTAATGTGACTATATCTGCTTTAAAGGGACTGTCTCTCATTGAATTACTGTCTCTACTTTAAGATGGCTGTCCCCCCCTTTATTGTCTCTCCCTAAATGTGCCTGCCTGTCTCTCCTTTAATATGACTGTCTCTCCTTTATCACCTCTCTGTAATGTATCTCTCAAAACTGAGAAGTAGTATTAGGCACAGCTCCTCACCAAAGCCTTTCATGGCATTGTAGAGAGCTTCAGCATCGCCGTTAGCATTGAACCCTGGGAAATCTTTCACCGTGCCTCGGAATCCCTGAAACAGAAAGCGCCAAATTTACATTAAGGATTTGTTAGTATTCTGTGGGTGATAAGTATTTCTCTCATTTTAGAGCGATCAAGGTGACCTAAACAGAGGTGGAAGGTGACTCGGTACATTTACTTCACTACTACACACATTATCTGTACTTTACTTGATTAGTTTTATTAGAGGATACACTTTACTTTTACTACATTATACAACAAATATCTGTGCTCCTACTTAACTACATTTCTGCATGGCGTTGAGTTACATAACAACAGTGGTGTTTAGTGTTTAGTTTCGGCACCTGCTGACTATTGTGCACAACTGTGTCATTTGCCTTTCCTTTGAGACACCCCTAATAGTACAACAGGTGTTTGGAATCAGAAGCTGAGACAGTGGCGAAAACATCACATTCACAGTGAGAAAACAAAGAGAGAGAGAGAAACAGAGAGACAGAAAGAGAGAGACAAAGAGATACACAGAGAGAGAGAGAGAGAGACAGAGAGAAACAGAGAGACAGAAAGAGAGAGACAAAGAGATACAGAGAGAGAGAGAGAGAGAGAGAGAGATACAGAGAAAGAGAGAGAGAGAGAGAGATACAGAGAGAGAGAGAGAGAGAGAGAGAGAGAGAGAGACAGAGAGACAGAAAGAGAGAGACAAAGAGATACAGAGAGAGAGAGAGAGAGAGAGAGATACAGAGAGAGAGAGAGAGAGAGAGAGAGACAGAGAGAAACAGAGAGAAAGAGAGAGGGAAGGAGAGAGACAGAGAGAGAACCACAAATAGTAACGCAGCTGTAAATAATATAATTAATGAAAATGTAAGCCAGGCATCATCGAGTGCCTGTTCGTGGACCAGATCCGGACCTGGAAAGTACTTCAGTGAAATGAAGTACTTGAATGAAGAGAAATGAAAAAGTAAAGACAGCTCACAGGCCCACAGACTGCGTACAGCGCTTACTTCTAGTAAAGTAACAATATGGTGTACAGCAGTGGTTAGAACCATTGCCTCGCACCTCCAGGGTTCGGGTTTGATTCCCACCTCAGGGTCTGTGTGCATGGAGTTTGCATGTTCTCTCCGTGCTTGGTGGGTTTCTTCCCACCGTCCAAAGACGTGCAGATTTGGTGTTCCCAAATTGCCTGTACTGTGTGAATATTAACCAGACGTCCTACCATGGTCAGAAAATGGGAAATACTGTATATGCTATGGTAAACACCATTGGCCGCCACGGTTCTTAGTTGGACTACGGAGGTTGCTAGATGCTAGATAGTTAGTATTTAAGGTATACAGTATGTTCATTCTCCTTGTGCTAAACTCTGGAGTAATAGCAGTAACATGACGCCATACTGCAAAGATTTTCAGCTCTAGGATGTTGATATGAGGCTGGAAGAATCCGGGTTCGAGTCCTGCCGTTGGTGGGTTGCCCCACCCCATACTACCCAGCCACTGCATGCAATACTGGTCCAAAGCCTGAGTAAAAATGGGAGAGTTGTCTCAGGACACCCAAGTTGTGTGCGGGACCGGATGGTCCGCTGTGGCGACCCCTGGATGGGAGCAGCCGAAAGAAAGTTATTGACGTGAATCCAAAAGAAGGAATTTTTTTTTAATCCAAAGAAGGAATTTTATGGATCGTTACAATATTGAGGAATTTTGAATTTTTATAGCAACACTTATAAAAATAGACAATTTTTAGATTGTAAAAAAAAAAAAAAAAAAAAACAGATAACTCGGCTCTAATGAAATTTTGATGATTGCTCTTGTTTGGGCGAACGTGCCGCTCAGACGCGGGATCACTCGGTGTTTCCTCTCACAAATCAATACTCAATAATGCAGATGCTTTGCATGAGGTCGCAAAGTGAACACACACACACATTGTATCTCACACAGAGGTCATCAACAATGAGCCAGTGTCATGTGACGCTGTGTACCATATTAACACAAAAGCATTATTTTCATGACCCTTGTGGCCTGAATCCAATCCAAGCCATAAGAGAGTAAGATGAGCTGCTGGGTAACATGAGATATACTAAAGTATAAGTGTCTATGTACAAAACACTATATTAAAAATTTACATATAAAGAGAGAGAGTATATACAGTATATATATATATATATATATATAAAATATTAAAAAGTTCGCTAAAAATAGCTTACTGTCTAAGCTCATAGTTTGGTGCTTGGACTCAAACAGAGACCGTGGCCTAAACTTTCATAGCGGAGACCAGAGATAACATTGTACTGTATGCGATTCAAACAATATACTGTTGTTTTGATTAGTGCTGCACAATTAACTTCATAAAAATCTAAATCACAATACGGACTCATGCAATTATATAATCGCAAAAGCCTGATATTTACTACAGCTAATACACACATAGTCAGGAATAGCTTTTGAGGTGCTAAATAAATACTGGCCAACATCCTCTTAACGTGATCAGTTGTGCCAGTATTTTCTGCAGTGGTGGGTAGAGAAGGCAAAAAATGTACTCAAATGTAAGAGTAGCTGTATTTCAAAATAATATTACTCAAGTAAGAGTAAAAAGGTATTCAGTGAAAAGATTACTCAAGTACTGAGTAACTGCTTCATCATAATGTCTGATTTATTATTTTTTAGAAATGATATAAGCAGTCAGACAAAACAATAAAATAATATACAAATTGTGACATTTCCAAATAATAAAAGAAATGAAATAAATGTAATAAAATAATTGAATAAAAATAAATATCTTTACAAAATAGCAAATTAAGGAATAAGAAACACAAATGTCCTAATCTTCCTTTTTTCACAATATAAAGATTTTGAAATAAATCCCTAATGTGTATGTTTGAACAGTGTAACTATTTCCTGTGTAAGATGTACTGTATATTCAGTCGCCCTGCAAATGACTCAGCAGATTAGAACATTAGAACATACAGTATGTACAAGAGTCTCACTTTACCATAGACTGTGTCCAGCAGAACAAATGTAAGAAAATTATATATTTTTTTAGCCTCTAGTTTATTTCCAGCATTATATAAAAACAGCTAAGCTAACCGCGACATGTTTGCTTCACTGTCTACTACTGCTGAAGACAAGGTCACGTGACTCCATGCGGTTATTGTTATTGCGGCTGATTGGTCAAACGGAGTCATGTGATTATTGTTGCTACATCTGATTGGTGGAACACAGTCATGTGGTAGGTCCACCGGCTGCATTTCTCTGGCAAACACAAAGAAAATCTAAAGTGTTGAATAAACGGTTAGAAAAGTAACGAGCCGAATGTAGCGGAATAAGAGTAGCATTTCTTCTTCACAAATCTACTCAAGTAAATGTAAAACGTATGGTGCAGTAAAACTACTCATACAGTAGACGTACATTTTTTTCAAGTGTTTTTACAAGCAAATATAACAGAGTAAATGTAACTCGTTACTACCCACCTTTTTCTTGTGGCTTAAATCACAATTGTAATATGTGTAAAAATAATCACAATGATCGAACCAAACCATCCAGCCCTAGATTTATAAAATAATATATCATACATCAAAAGTTTCTTTAAAAGTGAAATTCTGAATATCTGTACTTTACATACTAAATATGTTTTCGTTTCTGGTTATACTGTACGTACTGTAGTTTATGTTAAACTAATGAAGCAAACTCACACCAAATACCATATCTACAGTATATAGAATTACAGTGGTGTGTATGTGGTAAGGGGATTTACTGTGTATATATTTAACGGAAAAATAATCTAATTATGGCATAATATCTTTGTGGAAAAAAGGTAAATAGAAAAAAAAGGTCTATTCATTTTTAACTACAACTGTTTTGTGACAAGCCATTGAGTGCATACGTTTTTATTCCCCGCTTGAGCTTTTCCACCAAATTTGAGAGACTGGGTAAAAAATGGATTAGTGTGGGAAATCTAAACAAGAGACTAGGAGTAGGTCTGAAAGCACTGGAGTGATAACAAATCTCATTTGAAGGCTCAGTAAACGTGGAGGAAAATGATACACAATTGCACATCTTTGCCAAAAAACATATCTCAGGATCCAGATGTGCAAAGCTGACCAAACAGAAATATTAATTATGAATTAATAAATAGTTAAAAACCCCCAATATTTAAAAAGTTGTAAGGAATCAAATTGTGCAAAAGGTCAAGCGGGCTGAATACTTCTGCATGGCGCTGCACATAGTGGTCGTGAATTCCCATGTTGAAGATTGAATTCCCATGTTGAAAAAAAAACAAAAAAAACATTATAACTCCTCCTTCTACATTGTAGGCGCTCCTAAAGGTCTCCAGTACGACACATGAAGCATGAATGCTCGGAACGGAGGGCAAACAGCTGACACCTGTCCAAGTCCACAGCTGCGCCATGGCTTCATCATTTCAAGCACAGTGGGTGCGTTCGTGTGTGTCTGAGTGTGTGTATGGGTTTCATCTTACTCAACACAAGGCTGTTCACCTTGTAGCAGAATCCTGTTTCTGCCTGACTGAGCACAAACTCTATATAACTGTGCATTTCTGCTTCTTCTTTCACTTCCTGTGCAAATCCTGCTCGCTTGGAAAAAAAGGGCCAGAGAGTCAGAATCCTTCCCCTTACAGGCACAGAGTTTATCTGTCAAGGCCCATTTTCGATAGGACAGCTGTGAGGGGGCTCGGGGGGATGGGGGGGGGGGGGCGTACGTCATAACAGAGCCCTTAGCAACGGTGACTTCGGTAAACAAACCTCCCTCAACTCACACACTAGCTAACAAAGATCACTGAGAAGAAGCAAAGATGATGTGAAAAAGACATGTCCGTGATGGCGGGGTACAGTCCCGGGACGAATGTGTGATTTGGTTGATTTCGTGACTGGGGTGCCATTTCTATTGCACTTCTATTACAGTTACAGATATTTATGTGAAGTAAATGTAAATGAAGAGACATAACCTGAATCATTAAAAATCATATACTTTTTTAACCTATTTAATAGGAGATAAACAATGGGAATGAAATACAAGGGGCATTCAAGTCAAACTGGGACTTTTGCATATGTGTGCAGAATAACAGAACACACTTATGAGAGTAAAAACTCCCTTTATTTCACAATATAATCCCCTAATGCACTTACTAAAGGAAAAAAGTTTTCTGAGTATGCCCGAGCCATGGTCGGTTTTGTATTTTCTACAAAACAAAGCCATAAACCAAAGTCAGATTTCATTAGGAAAGCTGATAACTGCAGAATGTCCACCCATGTCCACCCACGGCTGACTTAATTAAGACAGGACATGTTATAAACCCTGTGTGTGTGTGTGTGTGTGTGTGTGTGTGTGTGTGTGTGTGTGTGTGTGTGTGTGTGTGTGTGTGTGCGTGTGTGTGTGTTCATACTGCCCCCAGTTCTGCTCAGTTAGGAGAAACACATACTGTACACCCGAGCATGCAGAGTGCAGCAGAAATGCAGTGCAGTGACTCATCAATAATCAGCCTTCATTTTGTAAAAAAGAAGCTCTGGTTTCACTTTGAATAAACTTACCTTGCCCATGATGTCTTTAATTGAGGGGTCTCAATGGAATGATGGACTAAAAATTGAACCTGGGAAAAAAGAACAAATTAATTCTTATTTGTTTTGTAGTAGTCAGGTGAAGGACAGTCAAAGTATTCTCAGGGTTACTAATACAAAAATGCATAAAAAACATAAAGACAAATGTCATATAGATCATTTTTGCACACAACTTGGCACAGGTTTTTATGTCGGATACCCATCCTGATGCAACCCCTTATATTTTCTAACCCTGCTTGGGACCAGCACTGCATGCAGTGGATGGGTAGTATGGAGGGCACACGGATCCTCAGATTAACAACCTAGAACCTTAGTCACCTGAGCCACCACTCCCCTAATACATACTGAAATCTTTATGTAGTCCCTTTAAACATGACTCAGCTACTCATCTGCGGAAATATTCATTTTAACTTGTAACCTGTTCAAAATCTATTATATCCTGTATTCAGGGTCACGGGTGGCCTGGAGCCTAACCCAGGAGGCTTAGGGCACGAGGCGGGGTACACCCTGGACAGTGTGCCAATCCGTCACAGGGCACACAAACACTCATTCACACAGGCAATTTGGGAACGCCAATTAACCTAACCTACATGTCTTTGGACTGTGGGAGGAAACCGGAGTACCCGGAGGAAACCCATCAAGCACGGGGAGAACATGGAAACTCCATGCACACAGACAAGGGACTGGAGTCAAACCCGGACCCTGGAGTTGCAAGGCGACCTCATTTATATTTTTTCTGTTATACTGGGGGAGTTCATATTTAATATAAATTAATAAATAAACAACAACAACAAAACAATTCCGGGTATGGCCACGCCCATTTTAGATGTAAATCCAAATGCAGCTACAAACTTCAAATTCTGCTGCGATTCTATAAACATCATGATTTTGTAAATATCCTAATTTTCCTAAAAGGAAATAAGGGAGGCAAATGCCAATAAAAAAAAAAGAAATAAAAATATGTTGTAATTTTGTTACAATAAAATAAAGTATACAATAGGAATACAGAGAAAATGTAAAAAGTATCAACTGTATTCACATATGTATATCACATTCGTAATATGATATGAAGTGACCTAGAAATGTATATATAGAAAAAGCTTTAGCTGCAAAAATAAATAAATAAATAAATAAATAAATAAAAATTTACATTATGTACAAATAATAAAATAAAATAGAACTGAAGTGGGAAGTATAAAGTATATACTTTATTATAGTAGCATAATATAGTATTATAGAGGAACATCAACATTTTACAACTTCGAATGCAAACATATAAATTCTTATTAAAATAAAAATTTTTTAAAAAGGTGTTTTTGGAGTGATGCATGAATTGGTTGCGATACATAACTAAATAGATTTTTACTTATTTCTATAAATCTATCAGATAGATAGCGAGATGTTTATAACGATGGAGACAGATTTACTCAGTTTCATTTCCAATGGCAAAAACTAATCTCCAGATCAACTTTAATCTGCATAAAATCATTCTGCATTTGATTTGAGCCTGAACACGAGTTTAATGGCCAGGGTACCACTTGAGTACATGTGGGTTTACTCATGACTCAGCTGTAAGGAACGTAAAAGACAAAGTGAAATGAGAAGCTGCACAGTTAAATGAAAGGAGTGTGTTTAGTCGAGCTGTCCAAATTCTCGGCACTCTATATACATTTAGAGAACATAAATGGAGCTGTCTCGCCCCAAAACTCCCCCATTTGGCATCCCCTCCATCAGACACGTTAGTGGAAAATGTCTCTTGGACGTGGGCCGAGCCGTTTACGGCGAGGCCACGTTTCCACAGGATACCCTGCCTAACCCTGTTACTCACACAATGTGCTTTTTCTCTCCAGTGCATGTGGGCATGATATATGTAGAAATGCGAGGTGCTTGCAGGAGCAGGAGTGCACTATAAACTTACAGACGGATGAAAGAAATATACAAAAAAGGGAGGAAAATCCCTCTAGTGTCCTTTCATCATAGAGAAATGTGATAAGTGAGAAAAGTAAACAGATGAATTGGGTAGATGTGAAAAGTGCGAGTTCTCACGTTAGTATATTACGACACTGTTTGAGTTTAAAGCAAAGTCCAAAAATAGACAGAGACAGAGAAAGAGATACAGAGAGACAGAGACATGTCCACTGCCCCACCCAGGGGTCACAAGCCCTTTCCCTTTCGGTTAACATACAGCACAGATAATATATCATGCCTTTTAATACATTATTCCCTATGATAATAAACCACATTATACTTTATAACCACACTGCATTCATGACATACAGTATACACTACATACATCCAGTCATTATAAGGCGTTATAAGGTCTACATAGCTATTATACATGTTAAAGCGTTAAAGGATAAGAAAGTTAACAAAAAGTAGACTTTCTCTTTCATCATCAGCACAGCATTAACACGCTCCCGTTATACAGATGCTTACGTCATGCATGAAATACACTCAAATATAACATAGTAGTAGCATTGTGACCCAAAAAACAAACAAACAAACAAAAAAGAAGTTTGTGTGTTTTTGCTCACCTAAAGTGTGCCTTTTCTCTCCCTGCAGAGTTCACTCAGTCACACACGGCTCCCCCCTCACTCTCTCTCTCTAAGCACACACACACACTCACACACACTCTCTCCTCCGCCGCAGTCCAGCAGGAATGAGAGGGACAGAGGGAACTGGGGCTGCTCTCCGGAGCTCTCGCGTGGCTCTGACGTCATCATGGAGGAGCGTAACGGCCAGCGCCAAACTTCAAAGGGCCTGCTTCTTTTATCTTCCTGGTAAATGTTTATTTAAAGTCGTAGTCTGTCTCTGAGATAGATAGATAGATAGATAGATAGATAGATTGTAAACCCTGATGCTCAAAGTAATTAAACACATTGGGTACCGTTAACTTAAACAATTACAATTAGTTCAAATTAATAGACCTCAATGAGTATTTAGAACTTTTTGGTATTTATGAGTTTGTAGAAATGACACTTTTCAAGTTAGCTGAACAAATTTGATATTTTAAGTAATTATAAGTACTTAAGTAGCAGTAACTGTCACCTTAAAGTTCCACCAACTTAAAATCTTTCAGACTAGTGATTTTGTGTCTGACGTCGTCAGGGCGATAGGGCACCGGTGGCTCAGTGGTTGGTGTTTCTCCTGCCATGCGAAAGGCCCGGGTTCGATTCCCAACAACCGGATGTAGTGTCTGTCCCAAGCGCAGATAAAATGGGAGGTTTGCGTCAGCAAGGACATCTGGTGTAAAACCTGTGCCAAGCTTGTGTGCGGACCGGATTGTCTGCTGTGGCGAGCCATTGCTGGGAGCAGCCGAAAGACCAACGGCAAATTGATTTGCAACAACTAAAAAAAATTTGAGTTAGGCTACGCAATAATGCAAGTAAAGAACGAGTGAGTAATGAGTGAGTGCGACAAACTAAAAAACCGATAGTCCTGTTCACTTACAATTGAAAACATCATTACTTTAAAAAATTTTATGTAATGGATTACCTCAATTTTTTTTTGAGTTTTGCCAACTTATTCGGGTTTACAGTGTAGAGGAGATAATGTGACGGAAAAATGACATTTTAATTACAGTTTGTATTCATTCTTTTTTTTATGTATTCATTGTGCCACATAGACTGTAGAAGCTTAAAAAACGTGCCTGTTGGATTGAAGAGACAAGGCCGAGGATCGAATAGAAACAAACTGATTGTAAGGGGAAGACATCTGGTCTGGGTCAGATAAAGAAAATCAGCTCCTTGAATGTAGGAACATCATGAATGGAGCGTAGATTATGCTAGCAGAGATGTTTGTGTATAAAATGAAATAGTTGCGAGAAAGAAATCAGCTATATGAGACTGGTCCTTTTGCAGAAGTTATATTAAAACCTTTGTTACTTTGCTCTTACCCAGTGTATGGATTACTTGTCTTTATATTGTTGTCCGGATTTCCAGCACAAAAAATAGATAGATAGATAGACAGATAGATAGATAGACAGATAGATAGATCAAATTCAAATTCTATTTGTCACTTACACAGTCACACATTATTATATGAAGTGAAATGCTTGACCTTTGATGACCTTACAATTTATTTGGGTTTCAAATAAAGAATCTAAAGTATGAAATAATAGAATTATTTAATATTTAATATGTAAAAGAATACATAAATAGTCTAGATAGATAGATAGATAGATAGATAGATAGATAGATAGATAGATAGATAGATAGATAGATAAAATTATACATAAATAGACAAGATAGACAAAATAAATGAATAAAGTGGTGGGAAAATATTAAATGAAAATAGATTACAAAATTCGTTCAATTCTATTAAATTCAGTTTTATTTATAGTGCATTTAGCAGTGGATAGTGACAAAGCAAATTCACAGAAATCTGATTGAGCTAAAGGTCACTGTGGAAAGGAAAACTGTCCAGAGATTTTTATTATAATTTTTTTGCTCTCTCGCAACTTCACTATTTGGCCTGAAAACTTTAGAGTCTCTGTAATCTTCTAATATTTACAATGAGCTAGAATTTGACTTGCTTATGCTACTGTAGCTAATAGAAGTCATGCTAGTTTAACCTGGTGTTAGCATAGACAGCAGGCTAACTAAGTTAAACATGGGCTGCTTATGTTGGAGGGGGTTTACCTCAGCACGCTTTTTCAAATTAGACAGAGTTCATGCCTTGTAGCAGGATAGAGACGAGTCTTTGTTTGCTTCAGCATACTCAAAATAGTTTACTGAGGTAAGCCCAGAGACTCTCCCCCACAGCTACTGTATCGTGCTAGTTACTCATGTAGCACAAATTACTTTGTGCAAAATGAAAGGTCACCACAGATGATGAATTTGGCACCATCTTTCTTCCTTGTTTTCTCCCTGCAGACATGAATTTGATTGAAAGTTTAAGGCTTGGGGAAGTTTACACAATAAGACAACCCTAAGCAAAGTTTAAACTGTCCAGTTTCTTGTCATATACTACCAGCTTGTGTGCTGTGGTTTAAGGAATAAGGTTTTACAGTGTATTCTAGTCTATATGTTAAAAATGTATGCCAAAATAAAATGACAGCTGAACTTTGAAGATGTAAAACCACAGGTTTTTGCCTCTATTTCTCTTTGAAAAACAGCAGAAAGTAATAACTGAGACTATGTGCATGTAGAGCATTAAGCATTCATGCATTTTCAGGTCAAGGACGCAGAGGCCCTCACACCCCCTTGCACCGGTGCTATGTTTAACCAACAGCTTTCCACACACGGTGTGTGCATCCCATGTCTCTTGTTCACAAATGGCTCATGCATATTTAAAGTTTTGCAATGTTATTTCTCTGCTTCATCATGGTCCTTATATAACCGGTTCGATTCTGAGCTGACCACTGTTGCAATCAGTCTGAAGCTGATCTGGAGAGTTTATTGGTGTAACTGCATGGAATAAACAGAATTCAGCATTCTGTGCATTCGGTTACCAGAAATTCTTTTACCTCCCGCAGCACAGACTGCCCGTAAAGGACTTCAGCAAATATTAAACATAAAAGTGCCTCCAAAACACAACTTATATAGTTTAAACAAAATTAAAACATTAACTTACACAAAGTAATATAAAAAATTAATAAACAGGTGGGAGGGATTTTTTTTGTGAATTACACTAATACATGCTGTACTGTATATAACATGGTGTTCAAACCCAAGGTCTCTGACCTTCAACGTTCTCCAAAAACCCTTTGAACACATTTAAACCAATCACAGCAGCAGTATCGTCACTTCTCTGACCATGTGACAGAAACAAGCGGCGTGATTGGCTCGTCACTACATGTCCGCTTGAAAATCATGCTTTGTTTAAAATGTGGAACTTTAAAGCTTCTTAAATAAGGTTAAGTTGGGGTTTTAAAATTTAATGTTTTGTTATAGACAAATATACAATGTGCTAAAAAATTATATATATATATATATATATATATATATATATATATACTAATCACATGGCACACAGGCACATAGAGCTTGACACATGTTTTCTTGTGCATTGTGTATAGTGTTCATGAGTAAGTATATGGAAGGTAATCAGGCATGTGAATGTGTGCTTGTGTGTGTGTGTGTGTGTGTGCTTGTACACGTGAAAGTGAGCAACAGTGCAGTCCTACATGTGTGTGACAGTTGAGCTCCTGTCCGAGCTATTTCTGTACAAGCGCAGGGTCGTTCCCGTAATACGGCGAGGAATTCAGAGCAGCACAAACACACACACACACACACATAGCCAGAATCTCAGGCTCATACTTTACACACCCACACTATCATAATCTCAGCCTCACCATATGGTGGTCTGTGTTCTGTCAGTAACTCTCCAGTCCAGGGATTAGCACAGCCGCCTAAAGGCTTCTCTGAATTATTATCGTTTAAACAAGTTAAAGCCAATCAAAAAGACTAATCTTATTCACTTTTCATTAAATACAGCTTATAGTAGCTCATAGCACTATAGCATTCATGAAATGTTATACTGTAGTATCATTCAGTTGTGTACCTGCAGTAGAAGGTTTATATGGAATGTGGTCTGTTTTTTACATTCTCACTGATATTTGTAGTTATTAGTAAGACAGTGGTCAAGACCAGGACAAGTCAAAATAAAGTTGATCAAATAAAAGCTTCTTTAAAGAAGTTGTCCTTTAATTTTTATCATGAGATTGTTCAGAAAAACAGAACACAATGATGAGAGTAAAAACTCCCTTTATTTCTCTGCATACAGTAATCCCCTGCTACACTAACGCACTTTTCCCAATGTTTCACTAGTGCTTGGATAGTATCAAAGCAGAATGTTTCCTCAGTACACCGGAGCCACGATCAGACTGTCTGAAACACCGGCCTTCCAAGAACTCCTTTAATGGCTCAAACTTGTGGAAATGTCTTGAAGCGAGGTCAGGACTGTATAAGGGATGTGTCAATAACTCTCAGCAGAGTTCCTGTAACATGCAAGTGGTGATGGTGATTGACTGTGTATACAGTTCACACAGACAAGCATTAAGCTTGAAGTGCTTCTGTAAATTTCCATCACGTTTACACCATCATTTACCAGAAATTCCATCACCAGTCCTGGTTTGACTTGAACGCCCGTGATAGTATTCGGGATTCAAGTGTGAAAATCACCCAGAATCCGGCAGAATCTTTCTGGACAATAGATTTAGGAGTGTAAATAACATTTTTTAAAATCATTTTAATATAAATAAAAATAATTATAAATAAAATAATTGTCTATACCGCTTTATACTGTATTCAGGGAGGGGGCGTTGGGGGGTTGCTGGATTGCCTATCCCAGGAGGCTTAGGGCACGAGGCGGGGTACACCCTGGACAGGGTACAAATCCATCACAGGGCACGCACACACATACACATAATTTTAAGGAATGGGCAGAGGTACTGCTCTCAGTCGTACTGCTCTCTGGCGCCCCCCAATGTCTATGAGCATCACTACAAATTTAAAAAACCCTTTTTTAACTTGTTAGATCTTTTCTATTTTGTATTTTTTGAATGTACCATTCTGACCATGTAGGATTTATAGCCATGTCACGTGACAAAGATTGACACAAGTGCAGCTTTCATGTCCAGTTCACGTCTCTGTCTGATCTCATAAATTACTCTGGAGCCAAGAATGGTTGCTTTATGAATAAAAGCTGGAAAGCACAAAAAGAAAGACTGTTCCCCCCCCCCCCCCCCTCCCTAATTCTGCAGAGTGGGAGGAACAAACAGACTGTGCTTGTATATATTGTGCAAATAAATGTTTTAAACACATCAGGAGAAAAAACAGAACTGTTTCTTGGAGCACCAGACTTTCAAGAAAGAAGGTAAAGAAACTTTATATAACTTAAATATAATAATAATAATAATAATAATAATAATAATAATAATAATAATCTCACTTTCACTGCACAGTCATATACTATTAATAATTATTATTATAAATAAAAAAAACATTATTCATTATGATATGCATCATGAATGATTCTGTAATACATTGTAGATGAAATGATGCAAATCTGTATGTGTACACATGCTTTTTTTTTTTTTTTACAGCTTTCACATATTATGCTATGCACATTGTCACATGTCGTGCATGAATTTGTAAATTTTCTGTGTTTTTTAAAAAATATAATTTATTTGCTTTTTTTGACATTTAATCTTTTTGCAAGCTATTCATGTTTTCACTAAAGTGATCTTTGTCTCTGTATGATTCATTTATTTTCACATGTACAGTACAGACGAAAGGTTTGCACACACCTTCTCATTCAAAGAGTTTTCTTTATTTTCATGACTATGAAGATTGTAGATTCACACTGAAGGCATCAAAACTATGAATTAACACATGTGGAATTATATACATTTATATACATTTAAATAACAGGTTTGGGCTTCATGCAGCTTTTATATATTGATGACTACTTTACTAAAATTAAGTAAATTTGTAATGTAATTAATTCTACTCAATTAGTTTAACCTAAACGTACCATTATTTATTTTTGCTCAACTTACTGTAAATATTTTTCCTAATTGCAAATGCTGCCACTTAATTTAAATACGTTAATGCTCGAATCATTGATTATATGTAATTTTTTTTACAAATAGAATGTGTTTATTTAAACATAACTGTTTGTGTAATAATGTGTTTGAAAATGATAAATGATTAGTTTATTTTCACATTTAATAATACATTTATTTTCTTCATATTTTAGTTAAAAAATTTATATATTATATTACAAGTTGCATGTTGGGGTGTTTATAATTGTTATAATTTTTATTATGTTTTTTTTTAACCAATCATTTTTGGTTGATTTTTTTATGTGATTTCTTTTTACAAGGAATTCATATTAATAGTTTTTTTTTCACAAATCACACATAATAAAATATAATATTAGATTGACCTTATTAGTCATGCTACATTAATTTCCAATTGATACATTTTTCAGTTATTTATCTTTCACTTTTTTATTCCATATCATTCACATGATATCACATATTAGATTTCACATGTACTTGCACTTTTACTTGATTTCTTCTCACATGAGCAGAGGTCTGCTGTGCAAAACATGGAAAAAAATTTGTGTGTGTCTAGTGTGTGTTAATTATCTAGATATTGTTTTCGGAATGTAAGTTGTGTTCAGTGCTGTGCAACTGCTGTCTCGAGCCACGCTGTAGAGCGCGAGCATGCCGGAGCAGATTCCACATCAGATTAGGAGGGTCGTAATGGGTCGCTGGAGAAAGCTCAGTCACAGTGCGCAAGTGTGCAGGGCTGATCCTGACAAAACCCCCTGAAAGCAGCTTTGTTTCGCTTGCTGCATTGTTCAGAGGACAGCAGCCAAGATCTGGAGCTGTCCAGTGTGTCCTGTAGCGAGAGACTCCTGTCCTCTCTGCTCGCTCACAGACAATGTGGGTTATTGTTTACTCTGAAAAGTGCTACACTCGAGGCAGTCTATTAAAGCAACAGTCAGACTCTTATACAATATTATAAATGTGACTAATTGTAGTAAAGGTGCTGTATCATGTCCTCTCAGCAATAATAGGAAACTGTCTCCTCTCAAAAAACAACTGTTTTTGATGATTACAATAACAAAGAGGAGAAGAAAAAAGAAAGTGGAAGGAAGGAAGGCAGGAAGGAAGGAGGGTAGGAAAATGTATGGAAATAAAGAAAGTGGAAGGAAGGAAGGAAGGATGTAAAGGGGAAACAATTAAAAGAAAAAAGAGAAAGAAAAGGAAAAGAAGGAGGAAATGGATGGAAAGAAGGAGGAAAAGGAAGAAAAGATAAAAGGAAGAAAGCAGGGAAGGATGAAAACATGAAGAAAGAAAGAAAAAAGATAGATAGATAGATAGATAGATAGATAGATAGATAGATAGAGATAGATAGATAGAAAGTTGAAGGCAGGCAGTAAGGAAGGAAGGAGAATGGAAGAAAATATAAATGGAAGGAATAAAGGAATGATGAAAACATGAAGACAGAAAGAAAGAAAGAAAGAAAGAAAGAAGAAGAATGAAAGAAAAGAAAGAAACAAAGAAAATGGAAGGAAGGAAGGAAAGGGGGTCAATCAAAAGAAACAAAGAAAGAATCTTTAATATCATCAGTTGAAATTCATGGACATCACCCAGGGCAGCTGTGGGTCTTCAGGGCACGACTCCACTCTGAGTGTGCTGTGGTGTCAATGACCTTGGGATCTTTGCCTGCCAGGCCCCAAGTTAATGCTACTGTTAATGTTAAAGCGATAATAATGTTAATGTTGTAGCTGATCGGGGTACATTACAGCCAGACGCCACACTAACCACTGGATGGAATGCCAACATGTCCGCCATATCGGCTCTGACATGACAGGCCTGGGGACGCCTCAGAAAAAGGATTGCCAGAATTCCCCTTCTCCAATTTCAATTCAGTTAAATTCTATTTGTACAGCATTTTTAACAATGGTCATTTTTTGCAAAGCAGTTTTATAGAATCAAAAGGAAATGATGGAAAGTGTATAAAATGTGGGAGGAAATATGTATGAATCGAAATGATGAATTTCACTTGGAAAAGAAAATTGTGATTAAATTGTACTTGTAAAAAGTTATATATTTCGGGTAAAATATCCCTTAAATGTATTTTGAGTGGTAAAAAAACAAACAAACAACAACAACAAAAAAAAACGTACAGTTCTCATTCCAAGCCATATTTCCGCATGTTTGGATTATTTAAAAGAGTTCCTGGGGGGCCAGTGTTTCAGATGTGAAGCATCTGAAATAATAGGATACGTTCTAGTGTAAAGTCCCAGTTCGACTTGATGCTGCGTGTCTTTATGCACTTACTGTATGTATGTGTAAGTTTGTTTGTTTGCATAGTAAATGAGTCATATGCATATAAAAAGAAAAAAAAAGAACAAAGAAAGGAGGACAAAAAGAAAGAAAGAAAAAAGAAAAGAATAAGACCAAACCAATAAGACAAATAAAGAGCTATTACAGATTTGTTAACCAGACTTACAGTGAGTCTTGTGTTTTAGACAGTAAGAACAGGGACACAGTTCAGCACTGGCTCACTCACATGTCCTGATAAAATGCAACATAATATTACATGAACAATACAAAGAGGACATTCCCAGAACAGTATATACTCTACATGAAGGACAAACACTGCGTATCAGTTAAGTCAGGAAACATATTTACTTTTTTTTTTTTATAGACTTATCTGTCACCTGGTGGAGTGAATATAAACTTCGCCCCTTACATACTGTATTTGATGTTGGTGGTCCTGTTCCTTACCTACTCAGTGTTCAATCTTGTCTTACCGCATTAACCCCATGTGAAATAATAACACACTCACTTTGCTCCCTACAGGTCATGACCCCGGGTTGTCCTGAGACCATGAGCGCTGTGCAACAGAGTGAGCGTGATCTTTATTACATTCCCTGCTTACATCACAATATGACATTGAGTAGAGAACGTTTAATGCAACACTGCACACTTACGTTTACGGTCGAGACTCCTGCCAGTAGCGATCTCATATCTCACATGCACATAAAGGTGATAAAACGATTTGCTGTAGGTGGGATTTATAGCGTGACCCAGGGTTTTATAATGACACAGCATTTTTTTTGGCTTTCTCTTAGTCACCCCAGCCTGAGAAGAGAATTAAACACAGGTAAGCATGCTTATTTCATTAAGCATGATGTTTTATTACTTTTTTCTTATAGACAATTTTTGGATGCATACTGTAGATATGAAATGAATAAATATCATTCTGCTCTTAATGGTTTTAATGGTATTTAAAGGGAATTGTTATATACAGTAGAAAGAGAGGATAAAATATCATAGCTTTATATACTGTAGGTTATATAGTAAGGAAATGTACGACAAAAAATTTCAACAACACATTATTACTCTTTTTTCATTTAAATGTAATAAAATCAGGAGTCTGACAATTTTATTTAGTCTATCTATCTATACAGTACTGTGCAAAAGTCTTAGGCGCCATATTATCTGTAGTGCAAATTTTGTTATGTAAGTTTATTATGTCTGCCTTATTATGTACAAGACCGTTCCCTACAATTAATGAATAAATAACATTACAGAAGAATATTTGCACGTCTGTATAGAAAGCGACATATTACATGACAGACCAGTTTTTAGATGGGAAAAATTAATCAATAATATAAACTCCTGGGTTTTCCTTGAAAATATAAAGGCGCGAGTGTGACGAAGTTACCAAAAGAACTGATATTCTCCAGCATGCGCAGTAAAACCTAACAGCTGTTTTACTTAGAATACTGCGCACATCTGTATCGAACACTACCGCTTACGTTCAAGCAAAGAGTTTCCACACCAAATATTGATCGTTTATTGTTTATGTTATTACTGAGTGCTTTTTATAGGAGTTTCTTTTAATGTATGTAGAAATGTTTTCAAAAGCATCATTGCATATGGCTTTTGTTTGGATGCTCCCAAGACTTTTGCACAGTCCTGTAAATAAAACAGCTGTTAGGTTTTACCGTAACTTCGTCACACTCGCTCCTTTCTATTTTCATGCAAAACCCAGGAGTCTACATTATTGATTTTTTTTCCCATCTGAAAACTGGTGTACTGTATGTTTGTTGGGAATGGGCTTGTACATAATATGTATATGTGTGTGTGTGTGTGTGTGTGTGTGTGTGTGTGTGTGTGTGTGTAAGTATTTATCCCCCTGGGTTAATACTTCCTAGAGCCACCTTAACTTTCATAACAGCTGTTCCTGTATCTCTCACAGCTTTGCATATGTAGGTGCTAATATTTTTGCTTGATATTTGTTTTTGAAGAATTCCAGCATACTGTTGGCGTTGCGTTGTGTTTAGGTTGTTGTCCCCCCCCCTATCAGCTCTGACCAGATTCCCAGTCCCTGTTGATTACTATGTGATGCTACCACCACCATGCTTTACATGTTTAATACCAATGTAGTCCAGTTTTGATGCAATTAACTCTACAAAATGTAAGAATTCTGCAAGACATTGTTTAGCTGTTTTCATTAAAGCTGAGCAGGACTAGTTTGTTGTGATCTCAGATATTCAGCTGGTTTCACACATACTGTACAGGACAATGCTATGACGGTGCACAAATTCAACCCCCCCCCCCCCCCCCCCCCCCCCCCCCCCCCCCCCCACCGACTCTTTCTATAGAAGCGGATCATGTCCTGGCACACGGTCAGTTCGTTCCTGAGCAGTCTGTCTCGCAGGAAGCCCGTAGAGCCCGAGGGCGAGGTGTCGACATTCCGGCGTTGTCTCGGCACATTAGACCTGGTGGCTCTCGGTGTGGGGAGCACACTGGGCGCCGGCGTCTACGTGCTCTCGGGTGAGGTGGCCAAATCGCTGTCCGGTCCCAGCATCATGATCTCGTTCCTCATCGCCGCTCTGGCATCCGTCTTCGCCGGACTCTGCTACGCTGAATTCGGCGCCCGCGTGCCCAAGACAGGGTCGGCTTACCTCTACAGCTATGTGACCGTGGGCGAGCTGTGGGCTTTCATCACAGGGTGGAACCTGCTGCTCTCTTACGTCATAGGTGGGAAACTGAACTGAAATATGGTTTTGAAATGGTTTGTTTAAAGAAAAGATGGTGTGGTGTTTCGACAAAACAGAGTCGCAAGATAATTATACAGTAGGTGAATAGCAAAAATAAAATTAAACATGGGCAATATGTGTTATATTTCCTTTTTATATTCATAATTTTTTTATATTATAATTTTATATTCAACCCTAAAAAAAAGTGTTAATACTAGTTTAATTAATTTTATATTTTTGTTAAAATTGCAATATTCGTTAAAAGCATAATTAAATATTCAAAGATTAAATTTAGCAATGTATTCCCATCATTCACAACCATAATATGATCAGTTTTTATAATATGAAAAGTTTTTTTTCCACTGTTGGATAATTAATGAACTAATTAAGTTAAATTAAGTTGTTCAAATTACAAATTAAATGACATTTTAATATACTATATTTAAAATATATTCAATTTACATTACGTTAAAAAAACATTTGAAAATGTCTTTTATGCAAATTTTTAAAAATAATTTTATAAATTTTTTTTAGATTTTTTTTTTTTTTAACATTTGGTAATAAATATAACTTTATATAACAAATATACTTTGAAAATATAACCCTGCTTTTCTTGTTTGTTTGTTTGTTTTTTAATACAGAAAATGAAGTGAGAAATTTACAGTAAAGCTGCACGTCAGTCTATTCCGTACATTTAACTTTACATTGTGCAGACCAAATTTTTACCACGAAACCTCAACAGCTGGGTTTCTGAATAAATGTAAACATTATGAAATTGTGATGTTTTTTCTGGACTCAAGGAGGAGGAAACGTGTTAAAAGCCGTACGTTCCTCTTCATACAGTTACCTTGATCTTCTTCCTGACGCAGGCGCCTCCAGCGTGGCCCGAGCCTGGAGCGGAACATTCGATGATATGCTCGGAAACGTCATGTCGAATTACTTCAGCAAACACGCTGCCATGGGTCTCCCAGGCCTGGCTCCCTACCCAGACTTCTTTGCAGCTGGTCTCATCATGCTTCTTGCTGGTACTGAGAGCTACAGTATGTCAGGTCATTCTGATTAACACTGACTCTATAAGCCTTGTCCCTGATATCTGTTCTTCTGTGTCGCAGGTCTTCTCGCATTTGGCGTGAAAGAATCAACGACGGTCAACAAGATCTTCACGTGCATTAACATACTGGTGTTGGTGTTCGTCATCATCACCGGCTTCATCAAGGGGAAACTGGAGAACTGGTACATCAGCGAAGAAACCTTACTGAACGTCACAGCAAAGCTCGAGTAAGCCTGATTTCCTGAACACATCAGTAGACAGATAAAGTATATACAGAATTCATCATACACACGTCTGCAGTGCTGTGTTTACAGAAACGTGACGTCCACGCTGAACGTGACCTCCGAGTTCGGCCAGGGAGGGTTTTTCCCGTACGGCTTTCAGGGCACGCTGGCCGGAGCTGCGACGTGTTTCTATGCCTTCGTAGGGTTCGACTGCATCGCGACTACAGGTAACTTCAACATGTATTTGGTGTGTGTCGTGTGTGTTAATTTTTTTGGGAAATTTATTATTAAATGAAAATTAGACATGAGGTCATTCATGATATTTTAAACTCACAAGTACAGTTTTTTAGTTTGGATCAGTATCTTGTGTTTTTAGTAACGTTTTAATCAATATAATTTGGTGTACGTGCAAAATATACATAAAGAAAATATGCAATACAACAAGCGCTTCGTAAAACGCTTAATACACAACTGTTTTAATTATTAATTTTTATATGCATATTTTAACCAATTTTAAATGTGCATATTCTTTTTAAACTCATAATTAAATCCTCAGGTATTGACTAATCCTTAAACACATCGCTGACTTTTCGACATAATATGTTTTTACACTCAAATTTTAATTGTGGGGCTAAGGTTGGTCATAAATAATGGAACACATTAACATAATTACAAACATAAAGATTGCCTTTATTACCTGGATGGAAATCCTTCTTGAAAAAGTATTGAACCCGAGGAGATGTCCAAATTTTTTCCAAAAAGTTTCCTCCCACAGGGTGCTTTGTCAGGCCTATACTGCAGTTGCATTTAGCTGGAATTATAGAGTTTCTTATATAATTATACAGTGGAACCTCGGATCGCGAGTAATGCGGTTTACAAGTGTTCCGCAAGACAAGCAAAGATTTTTAATAAATTTTGATTTGAAAAACAAGCAAGTCTTGGTTTACGAGTGCCGAGTATCATGTATCACGCGTGCGCCTCTTATTTTGAGTCCGAGCGCCACTCTTGCTCTGCGGAATCTGGTAAATTAGTTTTTTTTGTTGTTTTTTTTTACTTTACCGCAGTGATTCCGTTAGTACGCTCACGTTTCCTGTTAAAACGGTGTTTCCCCTGTGTTTATGTGTGTGTGTTTGTTGTGAAACGTAAAAGGCGAGGTGGGGAGAGGGAGGAGGAGGAATGTTACTGTGTAAAACGAGGCGAGGGAAGGGGCTAATTCCACGGACACACATACATACACACACGCGGCGCCTGCGCGCACCAACGGAAACACTTATCTGTCGGGATTTATTTGTACTTTTTTAAAGGTAAAGTGCGGGTTAATTTGTTTTATTTTCACTTTATAGATTGTATGAATTATTTTTATGTATTTATTTTTTGGGGCTTCATGAGGTCTTTATGTCACCTTTAAGACTATTTTAGTGTGATGACTTTTAAGGAACGAAATGCAAAAATGCAGAAAGAACATGCTAACCACTAAGTCACCATTCCGCCCTTACTGTGTGAATAAACTGTGAATGTTATTCTAGGTGAGGAGGTGAAGAACCCTCAGAAGTCCATCCCGCTGGGAATCATCTTTGCGCTGCTCATCTGCTTCCTGGCTTACTTCGGCGTTTCAGCCGCCCTCACGCTGATGATGCCCTACTACCTGCTGAACATCCACAGCCCTCTACCAGTCGCCTTTGCCTACGTGGGTTGGGCCGCCGCCAAGTACGTCGTCGCCGTGGGGTCCCTGTGTGCACTGTCGACTAGGTAAACAGGATCATGGGAAAGCTGCTCTTAAATGAGAATTTCTGGGACAGTGCTGTGTTGAAATTTTTATGTATTGGTGCGCACAGCTTGCTGGGATCCATGTTCCCGATGCCTCGGGTGATCTTCGCCATGGCTAGAGACGGTCTTCTCTTTAAAGTGCTGTGTAAAGTCAGCTCAAGGAAAAGTCCCGCCTTTGCCACGCTCGCCTCCGGCTCTGTCGCAGGTGAGGAAATGAACAATTAATTTTTTTTTTTTTTATTGAAAATTATAACATCCATGCTGCGTAATTTGATTTGAAGACATTAGTTTGTTGTTTCAAAAATATTGGCACCCCTGCAATACTACACAGGTGTATACTGTCTAGTATTTGGGGATTAAATTTTTTTCTTCTGGTAGATGGACGATAGTCTACTCTACCATGTCCATGAACAAAACAAACCATGTGTTTTACAGCTTTAAAAAGCTTTAAAGCAGTAACTGAGGAATTTGATGAAGTATGCCCTCTAGTGGCACAGTGATGAACTGTCCTTGATGGATGTGAAAGATGCTTAATGGATGCTGGGAGGAAACCCAGAGTACTTGGAGAGAACCAACCAAGCATGGGGAGAATATTCAAACTCCATGTACACAGAAACGGGAATCGAACCCGGACCCTGGCGGTGCAAGGCGACAGTGCTAACCAGATGCTTAATGTTACACTTGAAAATTATTCAGGCAAAATCTCCTTAAATTCAATTCAATTACACTTAAGATATTATTTTGTCAGCTATGATAAAATGAGTTGTAGAAACAATGAGCACATGCAGGATTGTTGATGCGACACTTTTCAAAAAGCTCTGTTCCCAGTCACACAAAAACACAACTTTTCCAAAACTAAAAGACAGAAAAGTATGATTTGTGTAAATGTTTCCCAATCAGAAACCTGAAAAAAGCCAATGAGACCGTACTGACCTTCTCAACCGTTGATGAATGGACATCATTGGACACAAAAATGTAATGAACCAAGTGTTTTGCTTTATTCTCAGCTATAATGGCGCTGTTATTCGACTTGAAAGCGCTAGTTGATATGATGTCGATCGGGACTCTGTTCGCCTACACACTCGTGGCTATTTGCATTCTCATACTGAGGTTTGTGTTTCACCTCAATGACTCTACACACACTCTTGACTCGATGGAAATTTTTTATTATTTGTTTTACTCAGAAAGTTTCTTTCACTTTAGGTACCGTGAGAGTGAATCTGCAGAAACTGAAATAAGCTTCACTTCAAAGTCCACGTTCAGATTTTTAACACCTCCATCGTCCCCGACCAAGGAAACGTCAAACACCGTCAACATTACCACAGTGTTTATTGGTATGGACCGGAAACCTTAAAACACACTCACTTTTTCACACATACACACACACTAACAGCATTACCACTTGACCTGACTTGTTTAGTTTATCCCAATACTTTACCTTGGCTTGTAAATTTAATTCTCACGACGTATCTGTTATTCATTCACTTATTTATCTTAACCGCTTTATCCTGGCCAGGGGCACACACTGGGTGTGATAGCAGGAATACACAGAATTTATATGCACATTAGCATACGTACCCGTCGCAGATGGGAAAAGGGTTTGTAAAAGTAGTTAAAAGGTTAAAGCTAAAAACAATCTTATCAGCTTTAACGTAATCAGTGTTATTATTTCAGGTTGAAGCCCATGTACAGTTCATGTCTACCAGAAACGAATCTGTAATTTTTTACGATATTTTGCTTTATGCTAAATTTTACTTCACCCAAATACACTCCCTGTTCGGTAATCGGAGACTGAATCACAGGTGAGAAACCGAAAAAGTAGATCAGATAAAGATGAAGGTTTGTCTTAAAACAACTCCAACTCCAGTGTGTTAAAGTTCACTTGTACCTCTTCAGCGCTGTTATTTTAGCGGTGAAAATATTAACTAATCCTATTAGATTTTTGAATTTATATCTGTTGGTGCAGGTGTTTGTATACATTGAGCAAGTAGCGCATTAGTAGCTCATTTTAAAGTAGATTATTAAATCCAACACATAACTGTTCATAATAATATTTTGATTTCACTTATAGTGCAGGCTAAACTACAGGCAGATATCTAAGTACTGTGAAAGTTTCATTAAATTCTGTCCAGACAGTTGTGCGTGATGCAGTGAGCAAATCTGGCACATAGCTGCTCATAAACTCACTTCCACACAACATTTCAATTTAATTTATGGTGCAGGTTTAAATTCAGGCAAATACCGGACTACTGCCAAAGTTTCATTACATTCTGTTCAGACATTTTTGCGTGATGCTGTGACAAACTTTGGCTGGACAGATATACAGATATACAGACATACAGACAGACAGAGAGAAGATTTTCTGACCCTGGTTCCTGGTAATGCAATGTATGAAACGTAAATAATTCATTGAAAGAGCGAGTTCTGACGAATATAGAGACAAACCTTTCTTTTATTTATATAGATCATAAGTATTGAAATCACATACAGGTATGCATGTGATGCAATTTAGGTTCTGTATTAGGACATGAGCACAAGTGCAACGTAACCTTTACCACATAAACTCTAGAGCAAGAACAATATCTTGTTAAACATGGACAAATCCACGGATAATCAAAGTTAACATGACAAAAGCTAGATACCAAAGACAGAACTTAAAGTGCTCATTAAATGATGTCATGACTCAGGTGCGCATGAGATACATGAGGTGCCGGGGTTGATGGGAAATCCATTTCGGCACCGCTATCATTCCAAACCTGAAAACAGGACTCAGCTCAGGATTATCTGTACGCTGGCGTGCTAAATGGAATTGTCTAGCTAAGTTTCTAATAACACACAATTTACATCGTTCTTTGACCTCAAATGAACTCAGTCAGCCATGTCTGGTGTTTGTCATGTCGCTCTCGGTCTGGTTCCCCGCAGTCGTCATGGTGGTGCTCCTGGTCATCCTGCTGTCCAGAGCCATCACATCACTGCTGCTGCTGGAGGTCTGGAGTCTGGTGTGTGTGTCTGTCATCCTCTTCTTAATGCTGCTCTGTACGCTGGTGATCTGGAGGCAGCCTCAGAATCCCACCAAAGCAGCCTTTATGGTAAAAACACACACACACACATAATTAATAATTAAAAAGAGAAAATAATCTGATAGTTAATAATTAGCAGCTCCCTCATTATCACCTTTTGTAAAACTTCTACTGGCTCACAAAACCAAAGCTTATGCATTCAGAAGTTGACAGGAAGCGATAGTAAGCGCTCCAAGAAGGAAAATTTACATTGGTTTGTACAGGTGCCTTTCCTGCCTTTACTTCCTGTGGTGAGTTCATTCATCAACACTTATCTGATGGTTCAGCTCGGAGGCCCAACTTGGATCCGCTATGCCGTCTGGATGGCTGTGGGTGAGTGAGTGAGTGAGTGAGTGACATCATACAGTAAGTTAGGGGTCACTCTGTGTCACTCTACTGTGTCACTCTACTCTACCAGTGCGAAACAATATAGATATTGATCGTGTGTGTGCGGATTTATCTTCTCCAGGACTCCTGATCTACTTCGGGTACGGCGTGAGGAACAGCGTCCAGAAACAGAGGCTGCTGGGAAACCTGAGCAACATGGGACCTGCAGAGGAAATCCCCGAGAACGACGTGACCAAAGAATAAAACTCACCGCCGTCTGATTATCAAATAACACCTGTAGTGATCATTTAATATTTAAACAAGAACAAATTTAAATACAAGTGAATTGGTTAACATTATGACATAATGGTGAAATAATTACATGATGTATTATATATAAATGCTTTTTACGAATGAATCTTTTCAAAGAGACATCAACACACACACACACACTGTGTTCTAATAACTGATGCTTTATGGATTTTTTTTTAAAATATAACTATTAATAAAATGTTCACCAAAAATGAAAACGGCAATCTTTTATGTGCACTAATGAAGTTATACAGTATAGTTGGTCCTTTTAAATTATTCAGGCTCTTTCGGAACCCAAACAATGAGATTATAATGAGTTCACATCAAGGTGAATAGTCTTTGACATACTTTATTTAAAAAAAAAAAGAAAAAATGTCAATAGGGTTCTTACTAAACCCACTTTAATCAACATGTGCATTCATGAAACCATAGAGATGAACAGTGAGAAGTTAAAACGTTCAGCACACAAACCTGGGTCATGCTGTACAGGTCTATACCCTGCTCACATCATCATCATCTACAGTGCACACTCATTTGCTCTGTGTGTGTGTTTTTTATTTAAATAAGCAATTATTTTATGGAAGGATAGATTTTTTCCAGCACATACAGATTCATTCTAATCCTGCGCCTTGAAAACAAGTGATTTAAATGAGAAACACACAGCATACAGTAATTGTAAAGTTTTTAAAGTTTCGTAGTAGAAGAAGCGAGTTGCTCGGTCTGTCCGCTGTGCTTCGGTAAGCTTTTCTGGCGCCAGGAGAGACTCAGTCAAACACTCACACACGTTGTCTGTCAGAAAGGTCTCTGCTTATTAGCAGCAAAAGATGGGGTTTATATATGTTTGACCAAATGCCTGTGCCACTGACATATGTTATTACAAAGAACATAAACCACTGTAAATGTCCTGGTGAGAAATCAAAGAAGAATCAAAGGAGAGGAAGACAGAGAGGTGTCCGTCCAGAGAAGGATCACAGGATGTTGGCTCGAGTTAGGGGGAGAGGGCGGAGGAGACAGAGAGAGCTAGAGAGAGAGACATAAGGAGAGGATGGCAAGGTGAGCGTGGGAGCGTTCACACCTTTAGGAACAGATGCAAGAGGAGACAGGAAGATGGCAGGAACGATTTAAAACGTTAATATCAGATCTATGAGGAAGAGTGCAAGAGAGTAGAAATAACTCCTTTATATATAAAATACTTCTAACAGTAATGTATAATGTCAAGGTGACTTGACTGGACTTAATGAACTAGAGGTTACACGTGGCTCCGCCCGCATGTTGACATAAAAGGTGTCTACTGTTACTGTACATTCGCATACGCTGCCTACTGATACACGAGGCACCCAAACACTGGCCCCTGGTGGCAGGCCAAATAGAATATCTGTAAAAAATATCTGTAGGTAGGTAGGTAGGTAGGCAGGCAGGCAGGCAGGTAGGTAGGTAGGTAGATAGATAGATAGATAGATAGATAGATAGATAGATAGATAGATAGATAGAATACTTCATTAAAACTTACAAGCTATTGTAATACGTCATATATATATATATATATACATATATATATATAATGTCATACGCAGGTGACAGGGTGGTGTGCCAAAGCAGATCTTCTGTTACTACCAGAAAATTAAATATGAAAGTTAAATCAAAGATGAGCGGGCCCAAGCACCACCTGCCATTACCACCCAGATAGACAGTGGGCACTCTGGGCACACTTTTAGAAAAGGGGGAATTTTACGTTAAGACCCCTAGAAATCCCCACATGTCACTCAATATAATGTCACAGAAAGTTATTAACCACTTTTTGGCATAAGTTTAAGGCGTCGTCAGGGCTGACCCGTTTGAGATATCGAAAATTCCTCTGCAATTTTGTATCCTCAATGTATTGAGATCACATTGGCCCATTTTGTTGGCGATCGTATAAATGACCTAGGAGGAGTATATCAAAATCCGGAACACAAGATATCAATTGCTAATAAAATACGCAATACGTGAAAACACATATTAGTCTAGTATCGATTAATGGTTCTTCTGATGTTTGACATCATGTTAGTCATGTGCCTGCAAAGATCTATTGTTGGTTTAATCTGCTGAAAAGTGATATATGTGACACATTTTTACCAATTGTAGTTACATTTACTGTCTCTGAAACAGGTCTTTGCACATCAATAGTTAGAAGTAACAGCTTGTTCACAGAGAGAGATTGTTCAGAGATGTTGCAAACCCACATCCTTGAGGTGCGAGGCGACAGGGCTAACCACTAAGCCACCAAGGAAATTTATTCCTTATTGAATAAAATGATAATTTACAGCATTTGGCAGATACCCGTATCCAGAGCGACTTACATTTTTATCTCATCAAATATCCGAGCACGTGAGGGTTAGGGGCCTTTCTCAGGGGCCCCACAGGAGCAACTTGGTGGTCATGGGGTTTTATCCTGGAACCTAATGAAACCATAGTCCAATGCCTTAAGCACTGAGCTACCCCTGACCCATTTAATCAGTGTAAGAGCAACAAAACACTCTAGGATATGCTGCCATAGGAAAATAACCAACTTCATGGTACAGTAGTAACAGTCATTAAAATTTATCACACATCATAGTCGTTAATTATTTTCCTATAAAGGAATGCCCTGTTATGTTCAGTTCATTGTGTAAGGTGTACATGTTATTATAATTCCTCAGATTAATCAGAGCAGTGTGTTAAACAGGAGAGCAGAAAATCACTAAACAGTTACCCCTTACAGTTCATTGAGCAGCTTCACAGAATGTTTCTCCAGCTGGATAAACGCGAGCACCTCCGTTGAGTGAAGCGTGAGGAATTTGGAATGTAAATGCTGTCTTTGAGAGCAGGAATGTTTGAGGAGCAGCTTTCCCTCTCGCCCAGGTCTCGCACTACTCTCAGTCCGCAATAGCCTGAGAAAGAGGCTTTTCTGAGTTAGTTTTGTGTTTTTTGGACATTTTGTGTTATTTTGTGAATCATGAAGCTGTTTGTGGTGGTGTTTTCCTCTCTGCTGTTCTGCACGTTGCTCTGTCAGCTCGGTGAGTGTCATAACATGAAGGAAAATCCTACTGCTAAACCTGGACTTACATGGTATACAAAAGAAACCTTGTGCATGATTGTTTTTGTTAATGAGAAAAAAAGCAGGTTGTTGTGATAATGATGAAATGCAAAGTGCTATGTCTTTTGTCAGAGAACTCAAGATGCATAACCAATGCATAGGAATATGGGACTTTATTATTATCTAACATTTAGGAAAATTTTCTTCCTTTGTTCCCTCACCAGCCTTTCTTTTATTTCTCTCATGAAGTTATTTAGACAAAAATCACAACTTTGTACATTATTATGAAAGCGGAAAAGTGTGAACTCTTATGTCCTGAACACTTTGACGTTGGTGCATCCCCCTTCTACGAAGGCGTCAAAAAGTTTCATGATTTGCATCCCACAGATCCGGTCACTTTCATTGTACATCCTTCATCTTAAAACCTAGCAGGAGAATTTGTTATTGGCAGTCTGGCCCTGGGGGACAAATTCTTGATGTACAATCTGGCGAATTTTGAAAAAGACAATGAGCATGCACTCGGTCGAGCTGTGGACCTGCCTCGCCTTTTCGGTCGTGGAGATGATGGGCTCTTCCACTGCAAAGACTGTTGCTTCGTCTTCGGGTCACATACACCCATGTTTCAATCCTCAACATAAAGGACAGTTCATCCACGGCACGCTGACTGAGTTTTTGGCTTTTGACTTTGACACGATGTTCCTTCTGCTCCTGGATCAGGATGTCTTTCTGGTCTCTCGTCTTCTTCCAGTGATGTTCTTCCGCTCTTGAAACGTGCGTGCCACTCAAAAAACCTTGAAATACTCATTGCAGCATTGGCGTAAACTTTCCAAATCATGTCAAATGTCTCTGTGGCAGATTTGCCCAGTTACACGCAGTATTTCACGTTTGCTCTGTGTTTTAACTTGCTGTCCATGATGAAATAGCAGACGTGGTAAAGCACATGGTCAGAATAGCACCAGTTTCACAGGATGATGTCTTTTGGCACGCTGACTTATGAAGGTTGGTGCCCACTTTGACGTGTTACAAAACTAGTCCCTAAACATTTTGATACCACCTCATATAAATATTAAATAAAGACTTTTCCACCGACATCTTAACCTTTACAACAATTTCCTTGCTTTTATATTTATATTTATTTAGACTGTCTTCATTACATGAGCTGTTAAATTATTTAAAAGAGTGATTTTATAAAAAATTAACACAGTGTCTTATAAATATACAGTAATGAGTCAAAAGGAGCCAAAGCCAGCAGGAGATAAGAAGCTGAAAGAGAAGCTGGAAGTTAAGAAAAAGGCAGAGAAGAAGAACAAAACCACATCAGTGAAAATCGCATCAACGCCCCCACCCAAGCCACCGAGTCCCACAGCAGCTCCACCGTACCTGAGCCGAGTTTTGGGGAAGGGGAAGTTCGAGAAGGTGGGGAAAACACTGTCGGTTCCAGCAGGGGAAACACTGGAGCTCAGGTGTAAGGGTCGTGTGCAGTGGGACGTCCCGTCTTACCTGCAGGAGGACGATGAAGGACGACTCAGGTGTGTGACTGATTACAATCATCAAGATATCAGGATATATTTGAAACTCACTGATTACTTTCAAATGAATGACTTGATTACATCACAAGGTGCATCAAACAGTGATGTGAACCATCATACCACCACCTTTCTACGTTTTGTAGTTTTACAATCAGGAACTGAGATTTGCTATTTGAGTTTGTTTTTGAAGTCCTAAATATATTTAGAGACCTCACACATTCTGGATTCATGATTCTGTTTTATTTACATGCATATAGCTGCAAGCAATGATGAGCGGGCCCAAGCACCCTGCGCCATCGCCGCCCGGGTGCACCACACAACCTGTTTGTCTTTTGAACGTGTTAAGACCTACGAAATGCTATCGCCTCCCGGGTGCGCCGCACAAATTGCAGACTTCACACGATATGATGTAATAGGGCTGATGTCAGCTTGAGCCCTAAATATTGTCAGGTCAACTGTGTGCCAATATAATGCCTCACTTTTTGTAAGTTTAAGGCATCGTCACGGCTGACCCGTTTAAGATATCAAAAATCCCTCTACAATTTTGCATCCTCAATGTCTTTAGATCACAACAGCCCAGTTTGTTGCCAATCGTATAAATTTCCTAGGAGGAGTATATCAAAATCCAAAAGGTGCGTTTTAGCAAATGACACAAAATAACTCAGCTCTTGTTGAGTTGAGCCCAGGACATGCAGTGCGAAAGTTGTTCGTCTCCATGAGCTCTAAAGATGTACCAAGTTTCGTGTGCCTATGTGCAAGTGTGTATGAGCTATGCAGCAAAATCTCGTGTGGAACTTTGTGTTCATTAGGACGGTGCAGCAGGTGCGATATGGAGCGTTGATTTTAACCAATTCTTCAGGAGCTGATACAGGAGAGTACACCTGCTACCCGCTTTACTGTGAGGACTCAGACTGCAGGAAAGAGTACAATAAAGCCCTCAAAGTCTTCATCTTCTTCTCCGGTAATGTTAATATTACACTCAGGAATGATATACAGCAAACTTAAGTCACAGGCAGCCAGTTTCAACATTGTGTTCTGTGCATGCATTATTAAAGATTCATGAATTTTTATTATTTTTTAAAATCAATTCACTAAAAATACATTTTACATGGTATGACACATGATTAAAAGATTTTTTTTTTTGTTTCAGATAAATATATCGATTTTACCATCTTTTGAACAACGGATAGTTATGGAAAGTTCCATTTATTTTTTTAAAAATTCATAAAATTTGCATAATCTTCAAGGCTTACATTTCCTAATTTACTCTTTTAGTTTTTTCTTAATTAAACTCACATAGTGTGACATATTTCAGTTTGGAAAAGAAATTGTTAAAGGTCATGATTTATTTTGAAGAAATTATGAAAACACTGTCCTTTCTTATAAATTGAACTTGGAATTGACAAAACATTTTTTAGTTACATTATTTTATTTTATTTTAATAATTACTTGTAAAATAGGTTTTTGTTAAACTTTTAATCCTTTGACTCAAATCCGGTATTTATTTATTTCATATTTGACAAAAATCTCACAATTTATTCATTTGAGGGTATTTCATTCTTAATTAAATGTTTTACTATATAATTTGGATGACATAAAAAAAACAAGTATGTATAAAATATATGATTTAAGCAAATATTATATCTGATAATTAATAGTGTAAAAAAAAGATCTGTCAAATTATCATGTATTTTAGATTTTGTACATAACATTTTCTTTAATATCCTAATATAAGAGTTGTACACTGTAAACCCTAATGCTCAATGTAATTAAACATATTGAGGACTGTTAACTTAAATAATTACCATTAGTTCAAATTAATAGAACTTAATGAGTATTTAGAACTTTTTGGTATTTATGAGTTTGTAGAAATGACACTTTTCAAGTTAGCTGAACAAATTTGATATTTTGCGTAACTGTAAGTACTTAAGTAGCAGTAACTGTCACCTTAAAGTTCCACCAACTTAAAATCTTTCAGACTAGTGATTTTGTGTCTGATGTCATCAGGGCAATAGGACACTGGTGGCTCAGTGGTTGGTGTTTCATCTGCTATGCGAAAGGTCCGGGTTCGATTCCCAACAACTGGATGAAGTGTCTGTCCCAAGCGCAGATAAAATGGGAGGGTTGCGTCAGGAAGGGCATCTGGTGTAAAACCTGTGCCAAGCTTGTGTGAGGACCGGATTGTCTGCTGTGGCGACTCATCGCCGGGAGCAGCCGAAAGACCAACAGATTTTTTATTTTATTTGCAACAATTAAAAAAAAAGATAATTGCTGTTAAATAGTATGAGATAGACTACTCAATAATGCAAGTAAAGAACGATTAATATCAATGAGCAAACTTAAAAACTGATAGTTCTGCTTACTTAAAATTGGAAACATCATTACTTTGTAATGTAACTGATTACCTCAAATTTTTTGAGTTTTGCCAACTTATTCGGGTTTACAGTGTATAATGTTCTTTATTAACTGTAAGCTCTTACAACAGTCTGGTGAAAGTGTGCTGTACACAAACATGGATAATAAAAAGTCTTGTATCCCTCACGTCAGACCCTCAGGAGCTCTTTGTTCCGTCCTCGGATTATTACGAGGTTGTCCAGCTCAGGAGTAACTGGCCCACAGTGTTGCCGTGTCAGGTAACCAACCCGCAGGCCAGAGTCACGCTGCACCGCGAGTTCCCGCCCGAGGAGGTGAAGGTGGACGGATCTGAGATCTCGTATAATGTGATGCGCGGTTTCACCATCCACAGGCCCAAAGCGCATCACGCCGGCTCTCTGTACTGCGTGGCCAGTGTGGGGACCCTGCGGCAGAGCTCCATCAAGTACATGCTCATCTACGTCAACTGTGAGTGCACATCCAAAACATCCTAAAAGTTTAGCTTCTACAACACGTCCAACATGAGCGAAACATTTAATATGTTTCTTCCATTTAACTCCTACACGTAAGACACGCTCTATACGCCTGACACAATCTAAACGCATTACACATCTTACGTCACTCTCAAAAATTTGCTGATCAAGAAAAAGTTCATTTATTTCAAAAAGTTAAACTTTCATACATTTTAGATTCATGTGAAATATTATTCATTCAAATATTAAATGTAATAAACCAGCAGAAGACACCCTGGCACCCTGAATCATCTCAGACTGTGGAAACTTCATGCTGGAATTCAAGCAATTTAAATTCTGTGCCGCTCCACTGGAACCTTGATTCCCAAATAAAATGCAAAATTTACTTTCATCTGAAAAGATGACTTTTTATTGCTGGTTTGCCCGAGGAAGAAAGTTCTAAAGTTGTCTCTGATTCAGGAGTGGCTTGATAATAGAAATGCAACAGTTGTAGCTCATTTCCTGAAGACATCTCTTCTGGACAACTGTCACGTCAGCAGTCTTCCCCATGTGTGTCCTGAACTAAACCGAGAGATACAGTACACTCGAAATTAAATATTCTAATATTTTGAAACACGTCGTACATGCATGACAATTCCACGTCTTACACAACCTGAAAATGTCCTACACATTTCACCAGATATGATGTCCTGTAAAAACTGGAGAGCTGTAGATGACATTGTGCTATTTCGGGTTCTTCCACTTTCTGGTCCAGACCCGTCTTTCCCTCCTGTGCCCGCGATCCAGGCCTCAGCATCCTCGGTGGCTGTGGGTGTGAACCTGCAGGTCTCCTGCACCGTAGTCGGAGAACAGGATGTCTCAGTGGACTTTACCTGGGAATATCCTGGACAGAAGGTCAGTCCATGCCGGGACAAGTCACACAGGAAATGTGATCGAGTTGTTAGCAGCATTGGACAAAATGTCTGTGTGTGTGTGTGTGTGTTTAGAACGGTCGGCCGCTCTACACGCACGAGACGGCCCAGACGGTGCAGGTGGACGGACGCAGCCGGCAGCGCTCGCAGTCGGTCCTACAGGTGGATGAAGTGAGGGAGGTGGACGAGGGAACCTACACCTGCACTGCTCAGAACCTGCAGGGCTCGCGCTCCGTCTCCACCAGCGTCAACGTGCAGAAGAAACGCAACACCACGAGACCACACACGACCTGAGCGAGCAACGCAACCCATCAGTCATCATTCACAAGACACGAGGTCAGCCATGTCAGGTGTCCCAATTGCTCCTGATCTAATGATCATCGATTATCCCAACCATAATGTACGACAGAAGGATTTCAGAGACACTGAAACCTGTAACTCTAAATCTAAAATCAGCTTTTTTCTGGCTCTTCCCTATTTACAGTGGATAAAGGGTAGCATGTGATTCCCCTGAGATCTGCTCCCTTCCACATACATAAACTCACTGATGTTCATGATTGGTTATCGTCACTTTGATTGGCAAGGGGCGTCGAGTACGGTATGCCCCGCCCACTTTAAGAAATCGGCCAGTTTTGCTCTTTTGGCAATCATGATCTTTAACATTTTGCTTACAAGTACTGTATATAAATTAGAGACTCATCGGAATAAAAATGCTAAAGTTCAGAATGCAGAACTTCGTTGTTCATTTCTGAGGTGAAATTCTTTTGAAATATGAAAAGAAAAAAAAAACTAGCATATTAGGCAGCAATCAATTGTTTATCCAAGGCAGAGATTTCTATATGTTTTATTAGTTATTTACGAGTATTCTATACATTTGTGCTTTGACTTTGGCACTGATGATTTATTGATTACCTTTTGCCTTATTTTTTTGCTTCCTTTGTCTTTTTGCTGCTTATATTAAATAAACTTTATGAAAATAAAATGAACTTCCTCATTGTTAAATGATTCGTGTTTTTGTTTTGGGTGGGGGGGGGGATTGGGGGGGGGGGTTAAGGCGTTTTTTCACACGATGCTATCATCTTTGCCATTTTTAGAACAGAATCTGGCGGCACATGATTATCATGTAATAAAAAAATTCATAACTAAAATGAGAATAGTCAATGCTGAAGAGAAATCAATGCTGAAGGCGTTTATCTAAAATACACAATAATCCTCTTTGAACAGTTGATATTGAGATTTATCTGCTACTCATGATCTGCTACTCTAATCTGAGGTGATGTTTAGTGTTAATTGGTGATTTCTGAGGCTGGTGACTTTAAATGAACTTCTCATCTGCAGCTGAGGTAAGTTTTGGTCCTGCACTCCTGAGAAGGTCTTCATGAGGAACAGTTTCATCATGGAGCTTGATGTGTTTTACAAATGCACTTGACACAATACCGTTCTTGCAAGAACTGTTCCAGAACAGCTGACCTTCGTGTCAGGAGAAATGTTTAAAACTGTCAGTGTAGATTCCTGGTGTGGCCAGCAGGCGTCGCAGTGTTGTAGTTTCATCCCCATGGAGCTTATTTCTTATGTACAGTATTCTAGTGCACCAAACATTTTAACTTAGATAAATAAAATGAGTTTATAATTGTGTGTGTTTTTTTTGCATTGCATTGCATTGCTTGCTTACCCTGGAAAAGGGTGAATTTTAAAAAGAGAGAGAGAGAAACCTTTCTATACATAAAAACTTACATCAGTATTAAATAATCAATACTATGGTTGCAGATTTATTTTTAAACAAATGGCAAATGTACAAATGGCAAAAAAAGTCTCTTGAATCTTGTATTTGTTTTTAGGAGATACTTTTAACCACAAGTCTTGCTTTCCCTGGAATTAGGTAAAAATATAGGGGGAATGTTTTTGTTGAAAAAATATATATATATATTTCCTGGAAACAAATACGTATTTGATTTCAGGAAATACTTTAAAACATTACTTTTAAACATTTCTTATTTTTAACAGCAGGCGGCGCTGTTGCCTTTTATCTGTATACTGTATATTGTTTCTTTTATAATGCAGATTGAAGATACTTTTAAATACCTTTAATACAATGTATTAATGCAAAACATTTTAACATGTTAGGAAACGAATGCATGAAAATTATTTTAAAAATCTATAATTTTACTGCAAGTACAGTACATACTGGATTTCTAATTGTTTTCAAGAAATGTGTTATTTCTTGTTTTAACCAGTAGGCGTCGCTGCTGTGTTACACTTTCATCCAGACCGTCTGGGCTCTGATTGGTTCGATCTCACAGCGTTATGTAGTTGTCATGGAAACCTGAGCGACAGTTTAAGTGTCCATTCATCGCATTTGTTTTGAGTGTTTTAACCAATCAGAGATGAAGGGGCGGGGATTGAGCGCAGGCTGGGTGCTGAGTTTAAATGTCGGAGAGGGAATGAGAGCAGAGTGACGGTTACTGCGGAGCTGCGCGGGTGTTTAGCGCCAAACTGGATGGAATATTTCACGTTTTAGTTTAAGATTTTAATCAGAAAGGAGGTAAAATATCAAGATTAAGATTATATAGGTTCATCACAAGATCCTGAATTCGATAATGGTGAGTGGAGTTTGTTTTCATTATTCTATTCAGCTGGGTATTTTTCAGGGTTTTTGTTTGTTTGTTTGTTTTAAATTATTTTGTATATTGAAAATTAACATTTCTTTGTTTATTTTTTTAAAGCATCCTAGGATTTAATGCAACAGCTGAAAATTTTTTAATTGATTAATCATTAATTAAGACCATTAAATTAAGACCATTTTTTTTAAGTTCAGGAAATTCCTTACATTTAAAACATGATTTACATTTCTATCAATATTTTCTTACTTTCACATTTAACAGCTCAACATCACAATGCACAATCCTCTTTATTAGTATTTTGTGTGTGTGTGTGTGTGTGTGTGTGTGTGTGTGTGTGTGTGTGTGTGTGTGTGTGATTTTGATCAGATATCAGATCAACATGTGTTTGAGCGGATTATTCTGAGATGATTCTGTTGAAATAGAGCAGAGCAGTTCATCTAACGATCGAAAGAGTGGAATGAATAAACACAGAGGGGTATGAAGCCGAATGTAAGGCTGGGGCTGATTTCTTTCCAGCCTAAACTATAGATTCACACAGCCTAACCTGCATATGTCTCTGGACTGTCCTACACAACTCCATGCACACAGTCCCGAGGTGGGAATCAAACCCTCAACCCTGGAGGTGCAAGGCGACAGCGCTAACCACTTCACCACCATTTCATCATCATCATCATCATCATCATCATCATTTTAGCCTCATTTCAATGGTGTCCACGTTTCTGGAACAGACAGATCATGTTGCAGATGGTGTTTTTTTAAACTTCATGAACCTGATCCATGAACATGGAACAATGCATACAGGAACGCATTGTACCTTAGGTGTAAATAAAATATTCTGATAATTATATATGTATAATGGCCTAATCACTTGCCTTATATGGAATGTCAAAATCATATATATAATTATGATCATCATCCCTTGTTCAGTCGTGTCAGACATTCGGCTGCCTAATAGGCTCTCATTCTCCATGTCTTCCTGTCTTAAACCGCTTTCTTAAGGTCTCTCATTCTCATGACGGTCCATCAGGACGGCGGCCTCTTCTGCCTATTCCGCCGACCGTTCTCCCAGCATGATAGATTTTTTTCCAGTGATGAATCGGCTCGCTTGACATGTCCTGTGAAGGTTAACCGTTGTCTGGCGATCTTAGCTTCGAGTGACTTATCTGGTTTGATTTGATTTACAACTTCCACGCTGGTTTTCCTCACCGTCCAGCGAACTCGCAGCAGCCTTCTCCATCAACAGAGTTCAAACGCATCAGCCATCTTCGCTGTCCAGCTTTTGTAACCGTATGTGACGGAGGGAAGCACTTGAACATTTTAATTTGTTTATGTTTGCATTTGCGGTGGCATTTATTGGTGGAATTATTTTCAGAGTTTGTTTAGAGTTGTAACAAAATCAGAAAAATATAGAATCGGAATACTTGCAAAATTGCAGCACAAATTGAATCGGCACAAGGTATCCTAACAATATCGTATCTGGTGAATCCTACCCCTTAATAATAATAATCTTTATTATTACTATAAAGAAATCTAGGTAAAACTGGTTCCTTTAGTCATAATACCTTTTGTGTGATTTGAAGGAGTCACAATAATTACAACAATTAAATACGTTATGATATTTTTCACAGCATTAGTAAATACTTTTTTAACCTGTGCCACGAGTCTGGAGTTCACACTGTTTAATCTCCCAACTTGCATATTTCTGTAAACCAAAGTTATTTAATCTCAGCCTCATCATATTACATCATATTGTTTTAATTTCCGTTCAATGTAAAGAAGCCGAAGAGGTTTTAATAGCTGGATGAGCAGAGCACTTTACAAATCCCTTAATTAGCTCGATAAAAAGGGGTTCCGCTGGTTGTGCTTGTTATCAACGCTGGTGGTCATCCCCTCCACCACACACACACACACACACTTCACTAGTTTGCTGGAGTTTATTTGCTTGCTGTCACTGGAGATCAGTGGCGTTCGTCTCGCTGCTTTCAAAGCGCAGAAATGTAAGACAAAAGGGACTGGCAAAGTGGCGAAGTGTTTTCCTCCTACCGCTCGGTAGCCGTGGAGACCGGAGGCCACTTCATGACCTTTGTCGCTGACGGCTAGGGGGAGCCACTTCAAACGATCCAGGGTTTCTCCTGCTTTTTAATTAAGGCGTCAATGTTAAAGGAAAAAAAAGAACATGTGATTAAGAAAGGAATGAAAGTGCTTGTCAGGGTTATACGTCACATGATTACTATCCAGGCTATGTTTCAATAAATTGATTTAACGTCTGCTACGTTTCTTTATACCACACAGCTCGAACAATATTGATTCATCAAGACGTGTTGATTATTTTTCTGTAACAGTTATCTCAGAATTCAAACCACAGTAAAACCACAATACATATATTATGATGTAGTAATGATTCAGTAATAGAGACGATTATGGCAGATAATCTTAATAATACACCTCTAATAATGAGAAAATCTTATAATCTAATAGTTAAAAAAAAATATTACTTTATGACGTTTACTGTGAGGAGACATTTATGGAAGGAGTCTCCAATGTAGCTGCTGTAATGATATGGGAACAGGGACAGGCGTGGCATGTGGATGTTGTGCAACATATAGTATAAACAGTTAAAAACTGAAATGTATTGTTCTTTACTGTGATAAAAAAAAAGTAAGCCTGACTGTTGAAAAATTGCTGTGTTACAAGAAAAAAAAACACACACACACACACACACACACATCAGGGATCTGCCTGGTCCAGTGCATCACTCAATGTTGATTATTTTCTCCTTACAGCACACCTGTCATGGGTCTAGCTGGTGGCGCTGGCTAGACCCGGCTGATGTTGTGGTTGCCGTGGGCATGAAGGTAGGCATGAAGGCAGAGGGGTGTTGCAAACAGAAAGTCTTTATTTCATAAAACTCAAAACAGACAAACAAACAAACAAACAAACAAACAAACAAACGGACCAAAACAAACTCAAACTAGGGCTCAGGAAAAACAGGGACGGCGCGCCAACACAGGGACAGGAGCTGACATGGGAGCCAGGAACTGACAGGGAACGGCGTGTCAACACAGGGACAAGAGCTGACATGGGAGCCAGGAACTGACAGGGAACCAGGAGCTGACACAGGGAACCAGGAGCTGACACAGGGGACCGACAAAGAGAACTGGGGATGAGGAAACATGGAGCTCAGCTAACTAAGACACATAGGGGAACTAGAGACTGGAGAGACAGGAGACAGGGCTAGACAGGACTGGAGACTGGAGAGACAGGAGAGACTAGAGACAGGAGAGACTAGAGAGACTAGAGACAGGAGACTAGAGACAGGACTGGAGATGGAACAGGCTGGGTTAGTGGTTAGTAGCTACATGGAATGCTGGGGACACTGGATGCTGACCTAACCAGGTTAGTATCTAAAGGGGTTAGTGGCTAACCGGGTTAGTACTGACCTAATGGTGGGGAAGTGAACACAAAGGCAAAGCACACATGAGGCTACTCCAAACTAGCGGCTAACCTACTAGTGACCAGAACCACTAGCAGTCAATTCCCCTAGAGGCTAGCCTACAGGAGGCTAACCCTACTAAGGGCTAAACCTACTAGCAATTAAGGCCTACTAGCGGCTAACCCTGCTAGCGGCTAGGCCTGCATGTGGCTACACAAAACTAAACCAGAAGACAGAACAGTACTTACACAGGACACAGGAGGAGACAGCCTAGCTAAACATGAAACAGGATAGCTCCATGAATCCAGCAACACAAGGAACATAACAGTAGAGCCCTAGACAAACAAAGGCTACAAAACAAACCAAAGTATAAACTTAAAGAAACAAGAACCAAACAAAAGGAATGCCCACATGACGGTAGTTACAAATATAAACATAAACCAAACAGACAAACCTACTGACAAACAGGCAAATAGACAAACAATGCTCGACCCAGTTTCCCAGAACAGACTGCTATTTATAGAAGCTTTAATGAGGCACCTCAGTCCAGGTGAGCACTCATCACCTGACTGAGGTGCCTTCTGGGAAACTGAGTCAACCAACATGAACTACACAAGACCGACAGACATAAACAGTGACCTCTAGTGGAGGTTCCTAACAGTACCCCCCCCCCTTAAAAACGCTCCTCCGGAGCGTTACCAGAGGTCCCCATTGTCTTGAGTCATTTCACCCGACTTACGACGCCGACGAGCTGGTTCCCCGAGCAGGATAGGAAGGCGGGCGAAACTGGAATGCCGCCGAAGCCAGGCGCCGGAGGCAGTCTCCGGTCTACCCTTGACGCTTGGCAGTGGAGGCGGCAATGGCCCATTCTCGGGGTGGTAGACTCGACGCCGAAGCCGGGTGGTGGATGTGAGACCTCCATTGATGCTCTGGGACGGGAAGGGGGGGGATCCTCCACTGAGGCACTGGAAGGTGGCTGGAGCCTCCCCGTGAGGCTCGGAGACGAAGGGCGGAGCCTCCCCGTGAGGCTCGGAGACGAAGGGCGGAGCCTCCCCGTGAGGCTCGGAGACGAAGGGCGGAGCCTCCCCGTGAGGCTCGGAGACGAAGGGCGGAGCCTCCCCGTGAGGCTCGGAGACGAAGGGCGGAGCCTCCCCGTGAGGCTCGGAGACGAAGGGCGGAGCCTCCCCGTGAGGCTCGGAGACGAAGGGCGGAGCCTCCCCGTGAGGCTCGGAGACGAAGGGCGGAGCCTCCCCGTGAGGCTCGGAGACGAAGGGCGGAGCCTCCCCGTGAGGCTCTGGAAGCGGTGCTTTTGGGCCACCACGTGAGGCTCTGGAAGCGGTGCTCTGGGGCCACCACGTGAGGCTCTGGAAGCGGTGCTCTGGGGCCTCCACGTGAGGCTCTGGAAGCGGTGCTCTGGGGCCTCCACGTGAGGCCCTGGACGAAGGTAGTGGGACCTTTCCCAGTTCTGCTGTAGGGCAAGCCGACGACCCTCAGCCTGCTTGCCCCAGCGTTACGGTCCCAGCCCCCCAAAAAAAAAATTCTCCTGGGGGGCCCCCTCTGCTATGCCTTGGTTTGGTCGAGCATTCTGTCATGGGTCTGCTGTAGGGCAAGCCGACGACCCTCAGCCTGCTTGCCCCAGCGTTACGGTCCCAGCCCCCCCAAAAAAAAATTCTCCTGGGGGGCCCCCTCTGCTATGCCTTGGTTTGGTCGAGCATTCTGTCATGGGTCTAGCTGGTGGCGCTGGCTAGACCCGGCTGATGTTGTGGTTGCCATGGGCATGAAGGTAGGCATGAAGGCAGAGGGGTGTTGCAAACAGAAAGTCTTTATTTCATAAAACTCAAAACAGACAAACAAACAAAACAAAGAAAGGGACCAAAACAACAAACTCAAACTAAAACGAGGGCTCAGGAAAAACAGGGACGGCGCGCCAACACAGGGACAGGAGCTGACATGGGAGCCAGGAACTGACAGGGAACGGCGCGTCAACACAGGGACAAGAGCTGACACAGGGAGCCAGGAGCTGACACAGGGAGCCAGGAGCTGACACAGGGAGCCAGGAGCTGACACAGGGAGCCAGGAGCTGACACAGGGAGCCAGGAGCTGACACAGGGAGCCAGGAGCTGACACAGGGAGCCAGGAGCTGACACAGGGAGCCAGGAGCTGACACAGGGAGCCAGGAGCTGACACAGGGAGCCAGGAGCTGACACAGGGAGCCAGGAGCTGACACAGGGAACCAGGAGCTGACACAGGGAACCAGGAGCTGACACAGGGAACCAGGAGCTGACACAGGGGACCGACAAAGAGAACTGGGGATGAGGAAACATGGAGCTCAGCTAACTAAGACACATAGGGGAACTAGAGACTGGAGAGACAGGAGACAGGGCTAGACAGGACTGGAGACTGGAGAGACAGGACTGGAGAGACAGGAGAGACTAGAGAGACTAGAGACAGGAGAGACTAGAGAGACTAGAGAGACTAGAGAGACGAGAGACAGGAGAGACTAGAGACAGGAGAGACTAGAGACAGGAGAGACTAGAGACAGGAGAGACTAGAGACAGGAGAGACTAGAGACAGGACTGGAGATGGAATAGGCTGGGTTAGTGGTTAGTAGCTACATGGAATGCTGGGGACACTGGATGCTGACCTAACCAGGTTAGTATCTAAAGGGGTTAGTGGCTAACCGGGTTAGTACTGACCTAATGGTGGGGAAGTGAACACAAAGGCAAAGCACACATGAGGCTACTCCAAACTAGCGGCTAACCTACTAGTGACCAGAACCACTAGCAGTCAATTCCCCTAGAGGCTAACCTACAGGAGGCTAACCCTACTAAGGGCTAAACCTACTAGCAATTAAGGCCTACTAGCGGCTAACCCTGCTAGCGGCTAGGCCTGCATGTGGCTACACAAAACTAAACCAGAAGACAGAACAGTACTTACACAGGACACAGGAGGAGACAGCCTAGCTAAACATGAAACAGGATAGCTCCATGAATCCAGCAACACAAGGAACATAAGGAGAACAAACAGTAGAGCCCTAGACAAACAAAGGCTACAAAACAAACCAAAGTATAAACTTAAAGAAACAAGAACCAAACAAAAGGAATGCCCACATGACGGTAGTTACAAATATAAACATAACAAACCAAACAGGCAAATAGACAAACAATGCTCGACCCAGTTTCCCAGAACAGACTGCTATTTATAGAAGCTTTAATGAGGCACCTCAGTCCAGGTGAGCACTCATCACCTGACTGAGGTGCCTTCTGGGAAACTGAGTCAACCAACATGAACTACACAAGACCGACAGACATAAACAGTGACCTCTAGTGGAGGTTCCTAACAACACCCTGGCTCCATTGGTTAATAAAATATGACGAGGGATTAATCAGTCAAAGCAATGCTAGGTTTCAGTGATGTGGTAATGAAGCTTATGAAAGTGTAAATGTGGAGTGTGATGGAATGAAAGTCATAACTTAGTAATACGGAATCAGTCATCAAATGTACTGTATAGGAGGCAACACAATCCCGTGCTAACCTCAGGGTTTGGACAAAAAAAACGTGCCTTATTACTCAGTCTTTATCGCAGAGTGAAGTCAACATGGAGAGCTGCGTTTGTTCAGAAAAACGGTACTGACGTTCATGACTGTCGCTTGTGAAGATACTGTAGAAAGGTCTTCTTTAGACTTTGTGGCAGCTCCTAGCGCTTTATCTTCGTCACCTTGGGATAAACTGAAGCTATAAACTGGGACAGTTAGATGAAGCCTGGGATGGTTAGCTGTAGGGGGACGGAGATCAGGAGATTTCCAGGACACTACCAATTCAGAACCGGGGACTTATGATTTGTTTATTCTGGTCTTGTGATTTTGGATACATGTAAATCAGACACCTGGATTTCACTAAACAAATAGGTTGAGACCTCCACTGGATAATTGCTGCAGTGATTAGTATAGTGAATAATACATATACTGTACGCTACCGCTCAAAAGTTTGGGATGACTTTCTAACTCCAAGGTCGTTCCTGATTTCTATTTTTTTTTCTCCACTATAACGCAAGGCTGAAGACGTCCAAAATATGCAATTATCTCCTTTGGACAATTAATGTTGAGATGTTGGTCTGATGCTGCTAGGATTCATTGGGCTTAGCTTGTGAAAGAGTTGTTCACGGAGCACAAGAAATTATTTTCGTACACGGGTTCGCCACCAAAGAGTCTAGCCCTATTGAAAATTTCTTGGGCGTGCTGGAGAAGAGTTCATGCAGTGTTCCATCGGTACAAAATCTTGGACAGAATTTTAATGTGAGTCTTGACTTTGACACGGCAAATATTAGAGTGTGACTTTTTTTGGCTGGTTAGTGAATACTCTGGTCACAGACGCCCATGATTGACTCGTGTATGATGAATGTGGGAGTGTGAGCATGACCCCCACCCACCCAAAAATGCTGAGCCAATCTGCTTTCCAGACTCTTGGCTACGGATGGCTGCAGCACTACCCGGGAATCAAACTTGTGATTTCTGGATGATTGGCGGAACACGTTTTTATTGCGCCATGCGAAAGCCCAATTGTTTACCTTTTCACTCAAAATGTAACTATTAGATAAGTTGTTAGATAAACCCTAACGCATCGAGTTCTAACCCACAATGCCAATGAAAGCACTATTATTTATTATTTTGCGCAAATGTAAGAGGTTACTTTGAAGCAAATTCCTGAGCTGATGTTTGTTCCCCGTCTCTGGTGAGTGTTTTCAGTCAGTGTCATGAGTGCACATTCTGAGTACTGACTAAGCGTGTGTAGGGAATGTATGGGATTGATATAAGTGGGAAGGCAGGATGCGTGTAGGAGGCGACAGACGAAGAAAGATTTGCTGGAGATTTTGAAGGACAGAAACATAAACAGACTGCGAAGCAACAGTAAAGGAAAACACTGAAGAAAGAAAAGGTAATGATCAGTGAGACCGTAGTGACCAGTATGGCATTGATTTTATTGCACACCTCTCAGATGTCAAGGTACCCAAAATAAATGTACTTTTCGTTATTTCTGGAGTGCTGCTATTAACGGTACGCTTCCCTCACTCTTACAGTAGGTATCCAAACGTCCATAAAGCTTACAGTACCTTGTTGGTAACCAAGCAACTAGGAAATCTGGTTGTAATCTAAAGTACTTTTATTTCAGAGAGTTGCCAGACCTGTCTGATAAATTCAGCCCAGTTCCAAAAATCTCAGATTTTTAATCCTTTCAACTTCTGTATAAATCTACAATTTTTAAATAGACAGTAACATTTAAAAAGTAACACTGTATGATGTATGAAGTTTCTAAAATGGTCTCGTATTGTTGCTGATAATGCTCAGTCATAATATTAAAACCACTGACCACTGACTTGAAAATAAATACACAAGTTGCCTCCGAGTGGCGCAGTGGTAAAGCATTCGCCCTATCATCCGGAGATCGCGAGTTCGATTCCTGGGTGATGCTGTAACCTCTCGCAGCCGGAGGTCTAGAGCTGATTGGCCGAGCTCTCTCTCAGAGGGGAGGGATGAGAGGTACTTAGTGCTCCCACATTAATCACGGCTCTACAGCCAATCAGGAGCGTCTGTGAGCTCACGCAAGCGGAAGAACGAGCGGATAGCGCTGAGTGTGTTACGCCGCACCCAACGGTGCGTGAGCGAGCAGTTCGAAAAAAGGTCGTCACGTGGTTCGGAGAAAACACATGATAGACATTCAGACAGGCGTGAGGAAAAAAATAATAATACCTGCATTTTGTCTTTTTTTTTTTTTTCCATTGTTGATTCGCCAGGGTTTAAACAAACCAATTAGATGTGACCTCATATACTATAAGCAATTAACTGACATACTTTAGCGGAGCCCTGAGACCTGTGTTAACTTGTTAAAGATGTAGTACAAGAGATGTTCGTGTCACACCGGAACTTGTGATGTAATTTCTCATGAATGACGGAGTAAAACTGATGAACATTTAATGAGGACTTCACGCACAATACGGTGATGAGACGTTAAAACAGTTGAACAGGGCCGACATTTTAAAGAAGGCTCTGAGGCCACTGCAGTCGTTAATGTGAATGTTTAGCCAGCGGAACGTCTGATCCTGGAAAACTGACAGATAACTCGTCACCAGCTTGAGCAAGAGACACATGTGTCTGTGAGAACTGTGTACACGATCATTCAACAACCCCTCTTGCACATTACAGCAACTCAGGTGGAAGTTTTTGCCACGTCCCTCCCGTACAATCCTGACCTCACACCAAAATATTTTCACAAGTTTGCGACATTAAAGGAGTTTCAGGGCCTCTGAGTGGCGCAGTGGTTAAAGCGCTCGCCCTATCATCCGGAGATCGCTAGTTCGAATCCCGGGTGGTGCTGTAACCTCTCGCAGCCGGAGGTCTAGAGAGAGCTGATTGGCAGAGCTCTCTCAGAGGGGAGGGATGAGAGGTACTTAGTGCTCCCACATTAATCACGGCTCTACAGCCAGTCAGGGGCGTCTGTGAGCTCGCGCAACGGAGGGAGCGGATAGCGCTGTCCTCCGAGTGTGTTACGCCGCCCCCAACGGTGCGCGAGCGAGCAGTTCGAAAAGATGCGGCCGGCTGGCGTCACGTGGTTCGGAGGAAACACGTGATAGTCTTCGGCCCTCCCGGCTGAGTGGTAGTAGTAGCCTTAATGTGGGAGCCCCCTAGTGACGGGGAGGAATTGGACACGACTAAATTAGGGAGAAAATCGGGGAAAAATCCCCCCCCCAAAAAAAAAAAGGAGTTTCAGGGAGGCCAGTGTTTCAGACCTGAAGCAGGTAGACCGATTATGTGAAGAAAACTTTCTACCTTGATAGTTTCCAAGCACTAGTGAAGCGCTGGGATGAGTGCATAAGTGTAGTGGGCTATATAGAGAAATAAAGTGGGTTTTTACTCTCCTAACGGTGTTCTTTTGCTCAATCAAAAGTCCTGGTTTGACTTGAATGCCCATCATAAAAATTGTGGACCCTTAAGGAAGAAGGAATACTTATTGCCAAGGAAAACACTTTAGCTAAGGTGTTTTTGCCTCACTTGACACTCCAGATACTCTTCTGGGATGTGAGGAAAGTTGACAAGGCTGTGTTGAAAAGGGTGTGTTGACAAGGGTGTGTTTAAAAAAAAAAAAAAAAAAAACTTTTCATCCTTGGTGACTTGTCGGTTGGTGATTTATCATATATAGCATCATCATGCAGCATATAATAATAAATAATAAATTATTCATCATATGAATACTTTGTGAGCAGGAGTGTCAGCAGGAAGGAGTATCACCTGTTTAGTTCATGCCCTCAGGTCTTTAATACGCGCACCACTCTGGTCTTGATGACATTCCTGTGTGCTACATCACTCTGTGTACTTAACCAGTGTGATAATTAGTTCTCGGCCAAGGCCAATATTAAGATATGTTACCAGCGCTGGGAAACTTGTTGTGTCTTATTAGACATTTTAAAGAAAATAGCACCTCTGTGCTTCAAGTATCAGCTGATACAGTATATAACACAGATCCGATCCTGATCCTCTTAGTCACGGAGTGACTCTGTAACCCTCTAGCGACTTATGTCTAACATCAGAGGCGTGATTGATGACGAGCTGTGTGCTGTGTTGACTGACGAGTGTAAGTGCTTGCATGTGAACACAACATGCTCTTGGCATGAAATCACCGAATGAGATGATGTCTCAAAGCGCTACCAATATTGTGAAATGGCAGTATCGTTAATAAAACTAATATCAATAAAATAAAATAACAGGCATAAACATATTATACATGTATGTACTGTATACGAGTATAAAATACATTATACATGTACTGTATATATATATATAATTCTAATAATTAATTAACATAATTCATATAATTCTATATAATTATAATAGAATTATAATTGAATGAAAAAGTAATAAACACTTTTTGTAGTATAGTGATAAACCAGATAATGAGTCCTTGAAGCGTTCCAAGTCTGATCTTTGCTTCCAACCTGAAACGACTTGCCTTTTTTACTGTTTGCCATAGTGGAAAGCTGAGAAACACTAACTTAGAACCATTGGTTTATTTACCCCTTTCATCCATAAGCTCTCATGAAAGATGTATAGAGATCTGGGTCAGTGGTTAAGGCATTGGACTACGGTTCTAAAGGTCCCCTTTGGTGATGGCCCTTAAAGTTCAACTGCTCAGATGTATTCTCATATATAGCATAATCATGGATCTGATGAGATAATGAGATAAAAATGTAAGTCGCTCTGGATATGGGCATCTGCCAAATGCCTAAATGTAAATCTATGAAGAACATCACTTGGAAGGAAGAACCAGAGTGTGTTAATATCTCCGTTGAGTGTATGCAGCTTGTACGGTTATCATAAACCATATAACCTCTTTTTTGTTGCTTCAAAAGCAGAAGTTTCCCAATGGTACAGTCAAAAGTATCCGATTATTGACCTTAGGTCGAACTTTTACTATTCTGCACAACCTGAAGTCTGGCCTGGATTTTGATCATTCCAGATTGCAAGGAGCCTCACTTAATAGCCGAGGTGAAGGTCTCTACTATAATAGATTGGGATTACATGGATTTGTCTCTTAGGACATCACAAATAAACACAATGACACCCTGTTAGTGAATTTAGATAATCTCATCTGTTGAGACAAACATCTATCACTGGAATTAAAGACTCAGAGGATAAGCCTGGCATTTTGATCATGAACCTTTGATCATTCAACACTTATACTTAGCATTCAGTTTCTAAAATTACAAGATATTCAGAAAGATATTGTTCCATGTGTGGTCTCGCAATAGTCAGGTGACGCAGGAATGTCTACTCTGGAAAGCGAGCCATTCTTCGTTCCAATCTCAGCTAATCATAAAAAACACACATACTGTATTCTTAAAATAGATTGACTACCATTGAGCGACCTGCTGTAACGGCTGTTTGTTTCAGAGACTATTGTTCATTGAAAAAGGTATAATAGGCCCAGTTGTAGTTTAACCTTCCTATTTAAACCTGGAGTCGGGTGACATTTTGGTAACCTTGACTCTTGTTTTTTTCTACTCGAGTCTTGCAAGTCTTACTTGCAAATACGACTTTGATATCTTTTATCCAGGGTCGTTCCTGCATCACATAGTCTCCTTTGTGGTCAAACACGCTGTAATTCTGCACCCGCTCAGCAACGAGTGTGTTTTTATGGCTTCAGACAAAGCCTATATTATTACTCAGGGATTTCTCTCTCAGAGCAGATTTGCAGGGAACATCCTGAGGTTAAAAGGCGAACTTCAGCCCTTAAAAGCTGCGTTATTGTCACGTTCCGGGGTGTGTTATGCGGCATAAACGCAGGGGATCCAGGTTTTAACGGAAAACGATGTTTATTTAAAACACAAAACAGGCAGGGAAACTCAAACAAAACAAATAGACTTTAAATGAAACGGAAACTAAAACACGTATAGACGGAGAAACAAAAGACACTAAGAAACATGCTGACATGACTAAGGTAAATGAACAGTTGCAAGACAACACAGGAGAACTAAAACAAGCTATTTATAAAGAAACTAATGAGCAAGTCGGTTCAGGTGAGCGCCCTCACGTCACCTGACCGAAGTGCATAAAGGGAAATGAAGTAAAACGAAAAGAACTACAAACAAAATTCACAGGGCGCTTTGGCGCCCTCTAGGGGTTATCCCTGACATAACCCCCCCTCAAAGGGCGCAACTCCGGGGCGCCACAGGAGGTCCAGGGCATCCCCCCCAGGGTCCAATGTCCGCCCCTCTCACCCATAGGCTGGCACCTATGTCCTGTGGGCCAGGTGGCTTCATGCCCCCGTTGAAGCAGGGCGGCGGAGACGGAGGAAGCTCGCCGTCCTCTTTGACGCTGGGCGGTGAAGGCAGTGGGTGCTCGCCGTCCTCGGTGACGCAGGGCGGCAGAGGATGAGGAGGCTCGCTGTCCTCGGCGGCGCATGACAGCGTCGGCGGAGAAAGAGGATGGAGCTCGTGCTCCTCGGCGGCGCATGAAGGCGGCGGCGGAGGAAGAGGATGGAGCTCGTGCTCCTCGGCGGCGCATGAAGGCGGCGCCGGAGGAAAAGGAAGCTCGCTGTCCTCAATGGCGTACGAAGGTGGCGGCGGAGGAAGAGGAAGCTCGAAGTCCTCAGCGGCGCATGAAGGCGGCGGCGGAGGAAGAGGATGGAGCTCGTGCTCCTCGGCGGCGCATGAAGGCGGCGGCGGAGGAAAAGGAAGCTCGCTGTCCTCAACGGCGTACGAAGGCGGCGGCGGAGGAAGATGATGGAGCTCGTGCTCCTCGGCGGCGCATGACGGCGGCGGCGGAGGAAGAGGATGGAGCTCGTGCTCCTCGGCGGCGCATGAAGGCGGCGGCGGAGGAAAAGGAAGCTCGCTGTCCTCAACGGCGTACGAAGGCGGCGGCGGAGGAAGAGGAAGCTCGAAGTCCTCAGCGGCGCATGAAGGCGGCGGCGGAGGAAGAGGATTGAGCTCGAAGTCCTCAGCGGCGCATGAAGGCGGCGGCGGAGGAAAAGGAAGCTCGCTGTCCCCAACGGCGTACGAAGGCGGCGGCGGAGGAAGAGGATGGAGCTCGTGCTCCTCGGCGGCGCATGAAGGCAGGAAGCTCGCCGTCCTCGAAGGCACAGTGCAGCGACGGAAGCTCGCCGTCCTCGAAGGCACAGTGCAGCGACGGTAGCTCGCCGTCCTCGGCTGCCCTGTGCAGCGACGGAAGCTCGCCGTCCTCGGCTGCCCTGTGCAGCGACGGAAGCTCGCCGTCCTCGGCTGCCCTGTGCAGCGACGGCAGCTCGCCGTCCTCGAAGGCACAGTGCAGCGACGGTAGCTCGCTGTCCTCGGCGGCGCGGTGCAGCAGTGCTACCTGCCCTTGGAGCTTAGCCACCTGCTCCCACAGGTCACGAATGCGCTCTTCATTTATTTTAGCGCACCGCCGAAAGCTGCTCCTATCAAGCTGGGAGGTTGCTCCTTGCTGCACGTCCCGCTCACACTCCGCTCTCTTGCCGCTAAGCCGTTTGGTTCTCCGGCTACCTTCCACGCCGGCTCCCCAAACTTCAAACATCGTTGCCCCCCCAAAAAATAATCTCCCCGGGGAAGGGCTCCTCTGCTATGCCTCTTTTTAGGTCTTGCAATCTGTCACGTTTCTGTGGTGTTGTATGCGGCATAAACGCAGGGGATCCAGGTTTTAACGGAAAACGATGTTTATTTAAAACACAAAACAGGCAGGGAAACTCAAACAAAACAAATAGACTTTAAATGAAACGGAAACTAAAACACGTATAGACGGAGAAACAAAAGACACTAAGAAACATGCTGACATGACTAAGGTAAATGAACAGTTGCAAGACAACACAGGAGAACTAAAACAAGCTATTTATAAAGAAACTAATGAGCAAGTCGGTTCAGGTGAGCGCCCTCACGTCACCTGACCGAAGTGCATAAAGGGAAATGAAGTAAAACGAAAAGAACTACAAACAAAATTCACAGGGCGCTTTGGCGCCCTCTAGGGGTTATCCCTGACAGTTATATAGCCTGATAAATGGCTGCTTTTCAGTGGTCAACACCACAGCAGTATGAGTCACTATCTCTAATGTGCTGCTGACTAAAGAGTCATCAAAGTCCCTGACTGACTGACCGACTGACAGATACTCTGTTGTTGATCTGAATGTTACTAGAATTTCATAAAACTTTGTAATTTTGGGGAATTTTCAGAATAAATGCTTTATTCACCATAAGTGCAGTAACTCCAGATTAACTTTATTAATATTTCAATGCTACAGAATAAACCTAAACTAAACCATGGACTATGGAGAAGTTTATATATACTATAATTTCTATGAGTATATGGACAGTCAGTTCATTTTAGCTATACCAGTATTTATAAGGTTTTTAAACATATAATTCTTTTTCTACTGTATATACTAGCATTTATATGTGTTTTGGATATAATTCGTTAGTTTATTTGTGATATTCTGGTATTCATCAGTATATTTGCATAAAAATGTACTAGTTTACTTTTGATACACTACAATTTATAGGTTTACTTATACAGTAAGTACTGGTATGTTGAAAGTATACTTGAGGATACTGTACATATACTAATTTACGTTTAATGAACTATAATGAAATATAAAGTGTAGTTGGACAGAATTATTAGTTTTAATATACTACAATTAATACCTATATTTGGAGAGAAATGTGTATATTTGGAGATAAGTATACTAGTATTTATAAAATTTAGGATAAAAATGTACTAATTAACTTTTAATGTACTGGCATTCCTACGTGTACTTGGAGAGAAAGATACTTTATAATATAATAATATATAGCTTTTTAAATAATGATATATATATAAAGTAGAATATTTGGCAAGTATATAGTACTTGGAGACAAGTATATTAGATTACTTTGAATATACTAATATTAAAAATTATTTGCATATTTGGAGATAAGTATATTAGTATTTATAATATTTGGTGAGAAATATATTAGTTTACTATTGATATATTGGCATCTATAAGATTAGGACAAAATGTACTATATTACTAGCATTCCTACAGTAAGTATCCCTGGTGAGAAGTACAGTATACTATTTTACTTTTCATATGATGGAATTTGTAAATATACTTGGAGATAGTTTGCTTTTGAAATACTATAATTTGTGAAAAGTCTACTAGATTATACTAGATTACTATTGAAATATTATTATTATTGTTATTGGTATTATTATTATTATTATTATTATTATTATTATTATTATTATTATTATTAATTAATGCATTTCTGTGTATGTAGATAAAAGAATAATAGTTAATCTTTATATACTTAAATATTTGTGTATATTTAGGTAGATTTATAGTTGTATACTTTTCATATGCTAGTATTTATGAATATCGTGTATTCTATGAGAAATATAGTAATTGAAGAGATAAGATAAGGAAAATCTTTATTAATCTCTGGGGAAATTGCAGTTTAAATAGTGATATAATAGAATATATACTGTAGGTAAATTTAAAGAGTAAAATGCGAGTTTCATTAGATTTACTATGAATATTAAGTATCCGTGTAAAGTAGTACAGTGTTGACCTTTAGTTTATTTTAGATGGGCTCCTGAACATTAGCTTATGCAACTGATTTCTGAGTATACCAAATACCCAGATCTTTTTGTATTACTTTAAGACAAATTACCTAGGTTGGTTTAGCATGATAAACGTGCTGAATTGAATACTTTTACCTAGAGTCTATTTTGATTGTGACATAGACAAATTTGTATATCACGTTTGCTCACAGCAGACAATTTTTAACTTGACCAGAAGCCAAGAATAAAATTTATTTCCTGTTTCCTCATACTTGGCTTGATGTCGTACCATAAATCACTGTCACAGCTGCAAGATCGGACCAGCCACTTCTTGTCTCTCTATGAGTACTTTCATTTCAAATTCCAGGTCTGCATTATTTACTACTAAGGACCTCTTGGTGTGTGTTTTTGAAGTAGTTTCCTGAAGAGTATTGCATTTCTAAGTGTCAGTCCAGCTCTTGCTTTGCCAACACGAGTCTGGCTCTGGGACTCACATCGTTGTTTCAGTCAGGAGCGTACGATGGAGCAGGTTCAGACTCGTCGGACCCACCGCACGGTTGCACTCTTTCTTTCTTTCTTTCTTTCTCTTTTTTTCCCTTTTCATTGTTCCTGTCCGTTCACTCCCTCAGGTTTTCCTGTGTTCTGAGTGTTCAAATATAAAGGTTAAAGACATTTGGTGCAATGTAGATGAGTCATTATGTGGTTGAATTGGTGTGAAATTGAGCTAATGTAAACACTTTTGTTGGTAGAAGAAATCTTTTTTTAGCATTCGATGTGTAATGTTTATTATTTTCAGGAAATACTTTCGAAGCAAGCATGTTGAAGGTCAAATCAATTGTATCATAAGTCCCTTAGATCTTAAGTAAGGCATAAAGGAGGAAAAAGAAACATAGCAAAGGAATAATGTATGAACACTTTATTCAATTTTCCTGTGTCAATTTTAGGACAGAGTTATACTTTGATGAGTGCAGATTCCGAAGCTAGTTTTGTACATCAGTGAAGACGCCACCTCTGGCGATCCAGGTTCAAGTGTACTGTACTGTTGCAGGCTGAAAAAAGTGTGTTGTTTCTGGCTTTGCTAATGCAAACACAATTCTAGTTGATGCTGTTGATAACATGGATGTGCAAGTAGTAGAGAGCGATATCAAATGGCGGATAGCATTGATGGACTCTTTTATTACTTTGGTAGCTTAGCTAGCTAGTTGATATTATTGTTACACTGTATGATGCAAATAATCTAAACAATCAAATGTGGGCATACTGCAAGCAGACAGAACACAATACGGTTAAAGGACAAGCCAAAACGTTATAATTATAGGTGTGTTATAAAAAGAATGACATTGTTAGTGGCGTGAAACACAAACCAACTGTGCAAGATTGAATCCTTAAATCTAACCTTACCTTGACAAGTGCACGCATTCGAGAGGCTTGTAAAAAGAAATCAGACGAATCGCCAGCACAGAGACCAAGTTTTACACTTTTTGCAAGTTTTACAGGTAACTATCAATGACTTCGGTGCGTTAACTAAGCTGCGCTTATAATGACCTGTCAGTCAACTTGAACTGCTTGGACTGGTGGAATTGTTTTGCTTCTGTCCTTCCCACTTTTGGGGTGATAAGACAGCGTGAACACTTATGTTAAATTAGAAAATAAATCCACTTTTGTCTGACCATCATCTGAAAAGTATGAAAATGTTGGAAGTAAAAGTACAGATTTTGATCATACAATGTAGTAAGTAGAAGTAAAAATTATCTCAGACAAAAAATCCCTATGGAAAGTATGAATAAACCAAAAAAAATGTTGTACAGTAACAGTACAGTAAGTCCCCTACATACGAACTTTCGAAGATAGGATCAAGCGTTCGTGCATGTTCAATCACGGGGTACATCGTCACGTGTGTGCAGCGTGCATCCCAGGATGTCCAGAAGCAAGCGCTAAATCAGTGGAAATTAAGCTGGTACTGCTAGAAGTCCCAAACAATAACAATCGAGCCAAAAGTGAAAATAATTGAGAGAATGGAGCGAGGTGAAAAGTTGCTCATTCTTTTAACATGAATCACTCAACCTTCGGCACGATTCTAATGAACACTATATACTGTGTATAGAGAATCGTGTTAGTATCCTAGTACCTAGACAATGTTTGTCGGACTTACGAACAAATTGGATTTACGAACGAGCTCTTGGAACTGAACTCGTTCATATGTTGGGGACTTGCTGTATTTGTACTTCCTTATTTGCCAAGTTTGCAAAATACACCAGCAGTTACCATTAAGCATAATTTGGACTGTACGAAAAAATCACCAAAAAATTGTCTAAAACAGTTAAACAGAACTGGACTCACAAGTTTAAAAAATTGCAGAGTTTAAGTTTATTCATGTGCTTGTCAGGTTGAAAAATCAGCTATTGAACCCCATTTCCATAACTGCGCTCTATTTTATTGAGTATGGCAAGAAGGTTTTTATGCTGGTGTTGTAAATCATTTTGAGGACATACATAATTAATGAACCACATGGCCAGAGTGTACACATGGCCGTCACTGTGTGTAATGAAAGGCCTGGTTGGATAAGCAGGTCCTTTCTAAAAGTGTTTGTCAGGACTTAGCCAGCACTAATTCCCCCTGAGTGTTTGGTCCAATCTGATAATGCAGGCGACTGAAGGCATTCCAGGAGGTGTGAATGGCTCTTCTCGGCACTCCAAGCCTCACTTTCACACAGAGAGTCCACTCCATATTTATAAACCACCAAAAACTTGGGGTTCGCATTGTTATTTACTTTTCAGCATGTTTTTCAAATGGTATGATGCCCGAATGACTGCATCATCATAGCAGATGTTTTTTTCACACTAAAATTTTGAGATGAACAAAAACAACAATTTTACATTTGATTTTACATCAGTACTGCTACTGCTACTTGTACATTGCAAATCAGATGTGGTTTACATTGACTAAATTGTTGAAATTGCCCAATGTAAATGTTCATACTTAAAAGAATAGTACCAGCTTCATGATTTCTCAGAATGTTGTGATAAAAATAATGTGTTCTGATCATAAGCCATTTTTTTACAAAAGGTTTCATATCAAATGTTTCAGATTCCTTTATAGAAGTATATCTCTGGTTATATGTCTTTTATTTGGCCAAATCCCAACCACTGAATGCACTGCCGGACCCAAGCCCGGATAAAATGGGAAGGTTGCGTCAGGAAGGGCATCCAGCATAAAACCTGCATGCAGATTGGATAGTCCTCTGTGAGGACCCCTCGACTGGGGTCTACTGATGTAGAGTTTTGATATAAAGTCTGCTACATGAATAAACATTACAAAGAACTAACTAATTTTGCAAAAGGAGAGGCCATTTGAGTATAATTACAAATGACCAGCCATGTTTATCTAACTGACTTAAAATTCAGTTCAGTTCAATTTTATTTGTATAACGCTTTTAAAGCAGCTTTACACAATCAAAAGAAATATTTAAGTTTGTATGGAATGTGAATGTGTATGAATCAAAATGGTCAGATAGTCCCTGATGAGCGAGCCGAGGGCGACATTGGCAAGGAAAAAACCCCTGAGATGGCAGTAGGAAGAAACCTTGAGAGGAACCAGACTCAACAGGGAACCCATCCTCATTTGGGTGAAACGGAAAGCAGGAATTGATCTGCATTCATACTGTATGTTGGGTGGCAGGCAGTTCAGTACAGGTGTTAATTGATGTTAATATGGAGTCCAGGTAGTTATTGGAGGCTCAGGTAGACTTGTAGGAAATTCCAGTCCTGAACTATCGAGCGACTGCAGCCAAATCCTCAGAGAAACAGCCGTCAATATCAGTCGAGGCCAGAACCGTCTTCATAGTAGAGTGAAACCGTCCCCAGACACCGGACGCATCCCAAAGAGACACACGGGGCATCCATGTGATAGGTCCAGAGGTCAGAGGGGGTCTGGATCAATGGCAGCTCAGGAACGACATGTGTACAGTAGCTGAAAATCATTCCTTAAACTCAGCAGGCTGTGAACTTTTAATATTTTCGTGTTGACCGTGTATTCTTGTTTTGGTCAAAGTGTAGAGGACTTGGATTTTAACCAGCAAATGAAGATTAGATTTTGAATTGCTCCAAACGGGGTCAGGGTCACAGCAAGTTCAAATTGTTTTTTTTTTTATAGCTTTCTTATTGTTAAGGCATACAGATAAATTACAAGATGGACAAGACATGTTGGCGGCAGTTGCATCCCCTTCAAGGCCACTGGCATCGCGTTCTTTTTGTTGCGACTCAGTGATTATATGTGGCTCTAAAAGAAAAAGCTCACTGTGTTGCAGTATTTCCCCCAGTGCACAGAATTGTGTGTTTACAGAAGTATGGAAATCCAATCAGACTCCAAGATTAAAGATTGTGGAGCTAGTGGGCAGAAAAGTGAACAAAATTGTAGTATGATTTATGACGCTCTATCCAGGAAGCAGAAAATCAGGGACAAGAACTAGTGCTAGATCCTGTTAGATCCTGATGGTACAGTCGGCTACATCCTGTCGCAGCTTCCAGCTGTCAGATTCTCTTGTACTTTGTGCATGGAAAGAATGTCCCACAAGAAAACAGGACTGTCTTCCTGTTTCGAATGAAGTGTTTTTCACCAACATTGTGTCATTTGATACTGCAGACGAATAAACACGTGCGGTAAGAATGTAAGAGTATCGCGTACAAGCAGTGCTGCACAACAAGTCTCTACAAGAAGGCACAAAAGGTTCATAATAGTGCCTTTTCCAAAGTAGTGGTCATTTTCAGTTCAGAATTATAAAGATTTGAACCAAAAAAAAAAAAAAAAGCCTGTATACACAAAACAAAAGCCTTGTGTCAAGTATATAATTCATTTAGAATCGCCGTCCTGTTGGTAATCCTGCATCCACGAACAAGGAGAACAGGTCCTGCCACACCAGTGCATATAATGGCATGCTTTGTAAACAAAAGGGCCAAGAAAGTTAGATAAGAGTAATCCGAGACGCTCGTCGGCACAGGGAAGGTTCTCAGAGATTTTTTTTTTTTTTCCCAAGCCGAGGGGGACAGTAACTCTGCAAGATTAATGTGAGTGCAGAGCGTTTAGAGCACTGAAGCAGGAGCAGGTGTAAAGAGAGAGAGAGAGAGAGAGAGAGAGGAGCTGGATATAAAACACAATCTGATTCAGGTAAACAAACCGTCTCGTATTCACAAATTAAATTTTCATTTGTCGATTACGAGCTTGCTAATGGGACGCGCTTTTTGTATAATGTTTCAATCTCACATATTGTGCTTTTAAAATATTTGAAGAAAAACATATCATCACTGAGGCAGTAGAAAAATAAGGTGGTATATTCTCATGATGATTTTGCCATTGATGTGTTATTTTGTATGTTAGGTTCAGGGACATATAGTTTCAGCTTATCGTAAGTAATGTACAGTATAAGTCATACTCGTACTGTATGTTGGTTTTCTGGTTTCTGGATGCACAGAGTTTCGGAAACCTTATTCGTTTACTCCCTTTATGTTTGCTTCCAAAGCAATGAGAATAGCTACGAACTTATTTAAGTTCTCGCGAAGCCGATTTGCAATTGAAACACGTTCCGCCAACACCGTGTCTCTGACATCAGACTCCAGCAAGAAGCTCGCTCACTTGTTGACCTACTGTAAATGTCCTAAAAATACTGTCAGAAGCAGAGTGTACAAACGCTAACCACAGGTTCAGGTGTAATTCATGTGACAGCTGAACAAATTTAGTTTCACTGATGCAGTGTTTATCTGGTCATGTGACTTTTCAGACCAAATGCAGACTGATATTCAAAACATATACTGTTCAAAAAAATTTTTTTTTAAGATATATGATGTATAAAACAATCTGATGTTGATTAGTTTCCTATAACAGCACATCCCAAATTGATTTGTGTTCCTCTTATATCAGAAAAACGGTGTATAGCTGTTTATCCTCATTTTAAAATGTGGAGTTTCGTGTTTCTTACAAAGCTACAAACTGTCGAGATCCTTCAAAATAATTTTATGTATTATATATAATATATATCATAAAATGAATAAATGAATACTTAATGACTGTTTTAAATATAAAAACAACATTTTGAGACTTGAGAGGCTGGAAATGGTCCCCCCCCCCCCCCCCCCCCATAGTTTTATGTTGAAATGTGCATATAATTGATTTTTATTCCTGACAAACCACTCAGTAAATAAATAAATAATTAAATAAACGAGGAAGTTGTTCTTTTCAGAAAGGTAAAAGATAATGACAATTAATGCATTTATTTATTTACCAAAAAATACATGAAAAATTCACAGCCGTGCCGATATTTAGCACAATAGAGTGTGATATTGCTTTTATACAACAGTTTCACAAACACCATTTATTATCAACGGATTAAGATTTGTTTTTTTCATTAACCATTTATTTTGCTCCGTCAGCACATATCCTTCCACGCCGTGGTGGACAGTCTCCAGATTTAGTTTATATTTCCACTCATTTCTCTTTAGAATACCAGCTTATTTAACTTAACAGGTTCTGGGGTTGAATCCCAAATAGTGTTAATTGGAAATCTAGTGTGCGAGGATGTACAATCCCTTGTTCCACACACCAAGTAGAGCCCTTTGTCAGGGGTTAGTGAGGGATTTGGGATTCAGTCTACTTAGTTTTTAGGCATAAATAAACCAACACGGATGGTTCAGATGCGGTTCTGAACGACGTAGAAGCAGTTATCGAGGCCACAAAGTGTTGTTGAAGATGACATAAAGTTATTCGATTGTGCGTTCTTGCTGAAAGTGTTTCTGTGACTCATTTTGAATGCGTCTGGATTGGTTCTGGCAGACAGCCCATCTCCACTCTTCACCCATGCTGGCGACCGAGGGTTTGGTGTAATTATTCGAACACCTGTGATGCAGAGAGATATAGTGTTGTAAGTTCCAGTGGTGTTAATGTCTATTATCACCAGTCATGAGATGACTTTCGTCTAATCAGATTGCACATTCAGAACGAACTGTTGTATAATACAGAATTAATGTTAGTGGTGTACGCTAGGGCTTTAGCAAATTACTATCTGCTGAATGTAACAAATATTAACCAACAACTAAAAGGAAAACAAAGAAACGAGCAAATACTGTAAATTTTCATATTGTAGTCTGTATTTGAAACTTCAACTTACTTACTACGTTAACTTTTATTATTAGTTATCCTAATCCATAGTTGTACTTTAGTTACTAAATAATAAGGGATTACTGGAAATTGATTAACGCTGATCCGATTTGTTTGGTCATATTAATGATTAGCGGTAGCACCCGTGTAGCAGGTCGTTTATATGGATGTAAGAGCCAATCTGGCTGGTTTCGTTCCTGTCTGCTCTGCTTATCTCAGCTGTACAGGTCGTATTAATGATTACCCGAGCTGTAATGCGAGGAATGCCATTCCCCCCCCACTCACTTATCTTACTCTCTGCCCATAAAGAATGCAGCTCTCCACTCAGACCCAGTGGGAAACGGAGACAGACGTTTGCTTATTTCTGTAGGACGGTTAAACTGAATGAAATCAGCCTGCTGAGCTTCTCGTTACAGCGTCCTGAAACTCTGGGGCGGAGTTTTGAAATTAATCTAGGCTTTAAGGTTAAATTTTAGCCAGTATTAGCAAATCAGATGCTACATGACATTTGCCTGGTTTTGAGCAAACGAAGGTGATTTGGTTGGCTCTGAGTAATTTACATGAATTTACATTGGAGATGGCATCTCTGACCTTAACTTTAACCCTTGTGTCATTACAGTCATTTTAGTTTTGTTGGACCTGTTCACTTTGGGTGAAAAAGATTTTTAGCTTGTTCTGGATTAAATACTCAAAATGAAATGGGTAGAAAATTTGGATATTTAGAGGAGGTTTGAGAGGTCTGTAGTTGCAATGCAATGTTGAAATATCAACACAAACGTGTCTTTGATGGAACATGCTGAGATCTGATTGGTTGGGAGTTTGCTTTAGTTACCATACTGACATCTCATTGGTTGGGAGTTTGCTTGCGTGACCATTTTGAGACCTGTTTGGTTGGGAGTTTATGTGAATGACCATGCTGAGATCTGATTGGTTGGGAGTTTGCTTGCACGACTAAACTGACATCTGATTGGTTGGGAGTTTATGTGAATGACCATGCTGAGAACTGGTTGGGAGTTTACTTGGGTGATAATAATAAGATCTGGGATTGCTTGTCTGCTTGTATCAAGACCTAATATGTTCAAATTTGTTTGATCGAACATCCTGAGACACAATTTGTTCAAGATTTTACTTGATTTGACATACTCAGACCCGATTGGTTGAAGAGATTGCTTGACTGAACGTACTAGGACTTTATTGGTTAAGAGACTGTATGACTTTAGTATTGCAGCCTGGTGGGTTGGGAGTTTGCTTGATTGAACATGCTGAGATCTGATTGGTTGGCGCCTTATGTTACCACCTGATTGGTTTGGAGTTTGCTTGATTCAGCATACTTATACCTAATTGGTTGGGGGTTTGCTTTACTGAATATGTTAATACCTGATTGGCTGGGAGGTTGCTTGACTAAACATACATTGGTTAAGAGACGGTATTGCAGCCTGGTTGGTTGGGAGTTTACTTTATTGAACATGCTGAGATCCGACTGGTTGGGAAGTTGCTTGACTGCCCATTTCATGACTTAATTGGTTAAGAGTTTGCTTGACTGAACATACTGAGATTTAATACTGATTGGGAGTTTACTTGACTGAAGTTGTATGACTTTAATATTGCTGCCATATTGTTCACATTTTGAACTTCATACTGCACAATTTTTTTTTTTTTTTGTAAAGTGAACAATCAATGCTTTAAATAAATGCAAGTTAAGCACATCAACCATCTCAGATGTATGTACACATATCTAGTGTGCAAAGCAAGTGCAACCCAGGCCTTATTGAGAAGCATGAAAGCGTGGTTTTGAAGACTCTGTTCAAGACAATAGCTTGAAAGTCTTTTTACTGACAGGACGAAGTCCAGAATGATTGATTGTGTGATGAAGTTTCAAAGCCTTAACCACTAAAACTCCCAGGAGCCATCCACAGATCCAGACTCACATGCTTGCGCTTGTTACAGCACACTGTCCTTATCAGTTTTACTGAATAATGTGTTGCGCTGTTTTATGATGAATACCTGAATAATAATTCGAGTTATCCGCCTGGGATCAGTTATCATAACACCTGGCAGGTCAGTATAGCATTTATTATCACCTCTGCAGTTACCTTAACAGCAGAGATATTTGAACAGCAATGATATAGTCATTAACAGACGCCGAGTGCGTGTGTATGTGTGCTTTTCTCATATATGCCTTGAATCAGTTTTCTGTTTAAACATGATACAGTAGGCATGCAGATTACACTCGGCTGTCTGGAAGACGTACTTGAAAACGCAATCCATTTCATCAGACTTCATTTGGACAGTGATGGATGCATCATGTAGCTGCCAGAGGTTCACTTTGCTGAAGTGTGAGACGATGTAAAAGGAAGGATAAGTGCTCCTGCGCTTCGGCCTGCATTTGAGTAATGAAACACGTGAAACGCTGCTCCTGGGCAGATTTCTCAGCTAATGTTAATTAGAAAAGTGGCTGTGCATTTCATTAAGGAACTGTTTGGATCACCAATGTGGAGATTCGATACTTTTTCGGGTTCTTTAAGTTTGAGAAACAGGGTTAAACACCAAGCCACAGTCTGTTTCCTTGACGTTCAGTCAGTTCATCATTGAGGAGTTATTTCTAGTAAGAAAATAATGTATAGTTTGTGCTGTGGTGCTGTATATCTTTGTGAGGTTGTGTGGATATAGTTTATGCCATGATCATATAACATGCAGATCTGAAAGCCATTGGTTAATACTGACTTCAGCCCAGCTTGTGGTTTTCTGTGTGTGTGGGTTTGATTCTCTTAGGTGGGGAGTGGTGACATGGTATTAGATTTAATGTGTTGAAACAGCACCAGTGTTCCACAGGGTCATGGCGGTAGTGTGTTAGCTGTTAAAAGGTTTTATGCTCTCAGGTTGGCCCTGTCACGCTTAAATCAGAACTTACACAGATACACTCTTCTACTAAAGCAAGTTGTGGAGAGCCAGCGTCCAGGGCAGTTTGTAATTCACCAACACCTAAACACACGCACCGAACCTGGGAATTAACATATTAGTTGATGCAACTAGTTGAATCAGCAAACTGTGATGGACACTGGGCCTTCAGGACTGGCGTTCGCAATCCCTGTACTGAAGCATCATGGGTTTGATTCCCAGATAGCTCTGATCTTGTAATCATTTCAATTATGTATTATGATCAGGGAAAATATGGGCGATTTGTGAACGCACACACAGACCCAAGCTGCCTGTTGGTTCATTATTTCACTATACAGTATATACTTTTTTATCATTCATGCGTCTACAGGGAATACTGTATACCTTAGTCTATGCAGTGTAACCTCAGCCGAAGTGTCCCAATAGGAGAAGATATCAGCCTTTGCATCAGAGCGTCTTTTATGATAGTCAGCCCTCTTTCTTAAAGGTTATCTCACAATCAGCAGACATGGTGTCATTATCTTGGCTGTTTCGAATCTACAATTGCAGTACCAGCATTCTGTTCAGCTCATTTTAGTAACATGTGTGGGCATTTGGCGGCATGGTTCGATTCCCACGTTGGGTCTGTTTGCATGGAGTGTGCATGTTCACCCAGTGCTTTCTGGGTTTCCTCTGAGCTCTTTTATTTGCTCCCAAAGACATGCAGATTAGGCTAATTGCCATTACCAATTGTACAAATGGGAATAAATGGTCTCCATTGGATTCCACATTTCCCTAGTTGGACTACAGAGGTTCATGGGTGGTGTGGGCATTGTTATGTGAAAATGAGATCTGTGCTGATACGCTGTACTATGAGGTTATTTAGAAACATGTGACTGGTCAACTTCATTCTGAAGACACTTAAAAGATACACATGTATGTCATAACATCTTAGTTACTTACAAGCTTAAGATATGTCATGCTTTTTGAATAAGAAGCCCTCGGGCGGACAGGATGCTGTTGTCTGATTGTCGCATAGAAACAAAAATACCACGAAACTATTAGTCCTGAGTATTGCCATCATGACCTTGTGTTAATTCTATAGGGGGAAAACAAACACGGCAACACAATGGAACTCGACAAGGTTTGTTAAGACACCGTATGAGGGTAGAACACAGAGCTAAACCGTAACTTTTCCAGATATAGGACTCTCACATATGGGCAGTCAGTTTACGGCCTCCAGATCACATGAAACTATTTCTAGAATACTATAAAACATATGTAACATAACTTCAGTCACTTTTTGGGCTTGTTGTGATTCTCAGGGCAAAATGTTTGGTACAAAAGGGGTAACAAAAACCATTAAATCTTCTAGTATGGAACGAACATTTGAGGTCTTTTACTATCTTATGATGTTGCCCTAATTAATTTGTGCACTATTTTACCCCACTAAAGTGACACTATTTTGTGTTTCATTTTCTAGATGGATGTAGCATTGTTCTGAGTTTTTTGCGAAAGCTTTTCTGATTTCTCACTCTGAAGCATGATACAAGATAAATAACCAAAACTTATCCTAAATCTATAAATCACCGATATATCATTTCTCCATTCCTGACTGAAGAACAACCATTAGATGAATGAAGGTGAGACTGTGATTCCTGTAAAAAAAAAAAAAAAAAGTGTAACTATTAAGCCTCGCTAGGTTAAATATAGCTAAAGCTTCTATGAAGAATGTGAGACCAAATGGACAAATGTTTCAGGGAGAAAAAAAAATTAAGTATCAAGTATCAAGACTCCTTTGTTTTTGTTTTTTGTTCAGTTGGGAATTAAGCATTTGTCCTGAAGCCAATGGACAGTGGTCATTATCTAGTCATTATAAACTTAAATATTTTATTTACCATGGTGAGTAAACTGCCCAAAAGGCATGACCCACTGGCGCACCCTGAAGCTACAGAAAAACTGATCCATACCTTCAGCATGTTTTCAGTTTGATATCAATCATCTGATGCCTCATTGGCTCTGGAAAGTCTTTTCGTCGGCAACCCCACGCCACATCGTTTGCCCTGTCAAACATACTACAGCCCATCAATACCTGTGGCCTTTTCCTTTCTTTGTCTTGCCGAGAGTTAACAAATTAGCCCTGGATGAATCTAGGAGCTGAGTGACGAGCGCCTTTTGCAAGCTCTCTCATGCATCACTTGTTCTGGGTCATTTCGACTGAACGTATCAATCGGTGAATGTTTCACTAAGCTTGAAGCCAGATTTCAAGGGAAGTCATGGATTTCAGAAAGGAAACCTCATCATGTAAAACCACACCAGGAAATGAAAATGGTGATATTTTTAGAAGAATCCGACACCAGTAGACTGTGAAGCCGACCTCGCGGCGGCAGGTTTTAACTCGTTCTTTGGAGGCATGTTTGGAATTTGATTGGCTTCATGCACCACTTAACTTCAGGTACTTCGAGTGCAGGACATTTGGACCAAGATGTCTGGAATTCTTTTGTGATTATGGTGCTTCCTATGTAGGAAGTGTTTTTGAGAATATTAAGATAATGTAGTCGGATATTGAGACAAAATTTGTTGATGAAAAATCTCATCATTCCCAATTTTTCTTTTAACTTAATAAAAAAAAAGTTTTAAGTTTCTAAGTTAATTTACCTAACATGTACCGAAGAGCTGTTTAAGGAGCTGGGTGCAAAGCTGATTTTGCAAAAACTGCCAAAGTTGATCTATTATTACATAATTAGTTAACTAACTAACTAATCAACTAACTAAATAACTAAGTAGGATTAGTTTATATACAGTTGATATATAATCAGATTTCTTTCTAAATACATGATGTGCGCAAAATGGGACAATTATCCCATGCAGTAGAATGTCATAAAAAGTCTCATTTCATGCTGCGTTAAAGCTGATGGTTAAGCTAATGACCTGATAAGTGCTAACACTGGAGACTCCTTCCATATTAACCAAAAGACCTTCTAACCAAACAAAGTAAAGATTTCAACAGCATTAAAGTCTATAGTGACCTGTGGACAGACATCGCAGTTTGCACAGGTGCACTTTAAGCTTTTTTTGGTACGTAGCCCTGTCTCTAATTAAGCCATTTTCTCAAAGCAGGTACACAATGGGGGCTGGGGATGGGGTAGAGAAGTTCGTCTGCGTTATAAATCAAAACACAGCCACTGACAGCTCTTTAGAGTCTGCAGCATTTACAACTAGATGCAGCATTTTTTGAAGTCATGAAAGATTTGTGGCAGCTCTTTAAAAGGCTCTCCTCCTCGCTCAGATCTCTTAGCTCCAGCCACGGACTGAGACGTGTACACTTTCCAAAGAACCTACTGTAGAGTTTCAGTCCACGGGAATTTAACCTGACCGGTCCTGATTCCACCCCCTCAGTGTTTGAGACAAAACAAAAGACAACATCAAACAACATTTTGATTTTCAGGTTGATAAGTTCAAAGGGCATTTTGGCAACACATTGCTTCATTGTAGTTTAACAAAAGTTTTGATAAAACTGTAAATGCAGATCTTATTTAAACATTGAGTAAAATATAGACTTGATTACCTCTTGGCTTCAGGGAAAAACACACTGTAACCCAAGGCAAACCGGGCAAACCGGGACTTTTGATTGTGTAGAATAACAGAACACAGTTATGAGAGTAAAAACTATTTTTTTCTCTATATAATCCATGCATTTATCCCAGTGGTTCACTAGTGCTCGGATACGGTTAAGGTAGAATGTTTTCTAAGTACGCCAGAGCCATGATCAGACTGCCTGCTGTAGGTCTGAAACGCTGACCTCCCAGGAACTCCTTTAATATCCCGAGCATGTGGAAATGGCTTGGTCAGGATTGTGATGTGAAAGTGGTGTTGGTGACGAGTTACAGTATCTGTCAAGTTTCAAGGATCCACTCGCTGAATGTTCAGGGAACAGCTTCAGTGGGCTCCAAACCACCTCGGCTGGGAAGAGTCTCATCGACGTACTGTGCTTGAAGGCTTAGTTCAACAGAAATGTCATCAAGTCCCGGTTTGACTTGAACACTGTCTGTATTAGACTTTTATATTGTATTTGAAGTTACCTACTTAGATGTGTGTTGGTGTCCTGGGAAATCTTTTCACATGGTGAAATGTTGACATTTCCTAGCGTACTCTTTGGATTTACAAATATGGCCAACCGTATGGCAAAATATATATTTTTTTATATTCATACTTTACTTGATGGTATTTGTTTCGTGCTTTAAAAAAAAACACTTTATCCTAATCAGAAGTGTCTTTACATATCAGAAGTTGACAGTAACCTACCCAGTAAAGACGCACTCTCCCTCCATCACACACACTGCTTACTCACCCTCGCTCTCATAAACATCGAGCCAAACCTGAGTCACTTTATATCAGGCATGTCTATCAATACTGACGCCGTCTTGTCACTGTATCTCTTCAGCTAGACACGCTCTACTTCTAACAGTGTCGCCGTACAGCCACGTCCTCTTACATGTCAACACTTTCTCCGCACTGCAAGTACAGACCTGAATAATCATCCACGTCCATGATGAAGTGCACAGTTTCACAAAGAGTCATTGCCTAGAGTCCTCTCAGGAATAAAATGATTAAGGTGTCCTTCTCAACCTGGCTGTGCTTTCCCTGGAGCTGTTTGTAAAAAGAGTAGCACCTCTCATGCGGCACATGATCATTGCAATGAAATACATAATAAAATAATCAGCAATTCTTATCTGAATTGAAATAATGCCAACATGGTTGCACAATGTACTGGTTCTCACTCGTTACTACCATATTGTTGACCGTGTGACACTGGTCTGTTGGGTATGTAAGGCTGCAGTAAGCAAACAGTGTTAGACATTACTTAAAACATTAACCAGGGAATGATACCAGTGATGTCTAATACATACTGGTGCCCCGCTTCTAGCTTCTAGTTGGGGTTCTTGTCGCCTCTGGCTTGCCGCTGAGGATGGCCCCATGTGGTAATGATGATGATGATGTGTGCTGACTGAGGACGCTTCCACTTCTTGACCATGAAGATGGTCTTAGCTGATGCAGGCAGTTTTTCTGTGATTCCTTTGTAAGTTTTTCTGTGATTCAATTTATGAGGTCAGGCACTGATGTTGGACGAGAAAACCTGGCTCGCAATCTCTGTTCCAGTTCATCCCAAATGCGCTCGATTGAGTTGATTGATGACTGTGCGGAAGAACTTGACTGGTCCGAACACAGAGCCCTGACCTCCACCCAATCGAGCACATTTGGGATGAACTGGAACGGAGATTGGAAGCAAAGCATTGTCCAAGATGTCTTATGCTGAAGCATTAAGATTGCCCTTCAATAGGGATAAGGGGCCTGATTGAAACACCTGGTAACAGGTTTAGCCAAATACTTTTGTCCGTATAGTGTATATACCAAGGACTGATTTGTGGTCATACTATCCGATATAGGTCTAGTCTTGCTATTGCCATCTCACTGAGTCCTTGCCACAGTCGCCCTCGGCTTACTCATCAGGGACAATCTGATTATTCTAATTTTACAAATTTTTCTTACAAACAATTTTACAAATCTTACATTTTTTTCTAATTTATATCCATAATTTGTTTTTAATATATAAAAAAACTTTGCATCAACGTACACTGGTAAAAGCGCTACAGTATATACTATAAATAAAATTGAGTGGCATTGAATTGAATTATGTTGCTTATCTGGCATCAGCACATTAGGTACTTACAGTAGCTAACATTATGCAGATAACACTACCTCTCTCATAGAGACAAGGAGAAAATTGATTCAGTTATGTATCGTGCTTATTTGTTGTGGCAGTTTGTACATCGACAAACTGACTCCAAAATCTATTTTCAAAAATTATTTTATTTCTACAGTACAGACCAAAGGTTTGGACACACCTTCTCATTCAAAGAGTTTGAATTTGTATTATGGCAAGAAAAAAGCAGCTAAGTGAAGAAAAACGAGTGGCCATCATTACTTAAAGAAATGAAGGTCAGTCAGTCCGAAAAATTGGGAAAACTTTGAAAGTGTCCCCAAGTGCAGTCACGAAAACCATCAAGCGCTACAAAGAAACTGGCTCACATGCGGACCGCCCCAGGAAAGGAAGACCGAGAGTCGCCTCTGCTGCGGAGGATAAGTTCATCCGAGTCACCAGCCTCAGAAATCGCAGCAGCTCAGATCAGAGAGCAGGTCAATGCCACACAGAGTTCTAGCAGCAGACAGACACATCTCTAGAACAACTGTTAAGAGGAGACTGTGTGAATCAGGCCTTCATGCTAGAATATCTGCTAGGAAACCACTGCTAAGGACAGGCAACAAGCAGAAGAGACGCGTTTGGGCTAAAGAACACAATAACGAACACAATAAAGAAAACTCGCTGAATGAGAAGAGGTGTCCAAACTTTTGGTCTGTACTGTATATGTTTGCATTTGAGGTGGTAAATTATAATTACAAAATTACAAAAAATTTACATTGTGATAATTGCAGTACAGATTGAATCAGAACCTACAGTCGGTATTGTGATAATATTGTATTGGGTAACCCCTGGTGATTCTCAACCTTACTATCTAGAATTAGCTCATTAGCTAGAGAAAGTTACATATCTGATAATAGCTAAAGAGTGGAACTCAGCTGATATTAGCTAGAGAATGGTACTAAATGACATCACCTAGAGAAAGTCGTTACCTATGTGTGATTAGGTAGAGAAAGTTTCCTATCCGACATTTGCTAAACACCTTATCTTTGTGACATAGCTAAAAGACTTCAGGATGCTTTAATATCCTAAACACACATGTCCCAAAGCTAAAGGAAAAGCATTCATTACTTTCTGCTGACTCACTGCAGGTCTAAAAACCTGCTCAGTTGATGACGTTGAAGCTCTAACAGTAAGCGCTTGTTTTAAATAGTGTTAATGTAAGAACCCCTACAGCAGCTAGCGAGGATGCCACCCAGCTGTCCGAGGGTAGATATCCATGCTGAAAGGGTTTTAGGGTTGGAACAGATTCAGGTCATGTTCTGCAGAATCAGCTAAGCGGTGTCTCAAAATGAGTCTTACAGACCTGCTCAAACGAGGGCATTATATTATTTATGAACACATTTGCAGGGGTGGAAAAGGATTGAGGGATGATACTTAAGTGGAGGGATAGATCCTGAGTCAAACCCTTACTCAGTTAGAAGTGGAAGTATCCAGCCTGGAACTGATGCTAGCATAAGCAAAAGCGCCGTGCTGAAATGATTGGACACTAAACTGAATGATTGGATGCTAAACTAAATGATGAGACACTAAGCTGAAATGATTGAACATTAAAGGAAAATTATAGAACGTTAAACTATAATGATTAGATACTTAAGGGGAATGATTGGACACTTAGAGGAAATGATTGGATGTTTAATGGAAATGATTGGATATTGTCCTGAAACAATTGGACGCTGAGTTTAAATGATTGGACGCAAAGAAGAAAAGATTGGATGCTAAACTGAAATGATTGGACACCTATAAGAAATGATTGGATGATAAGCCGAGATGATCGGAAGAAAAACTTAAATGATTAGACTGAGCTTTTAGCTTTTAGCTGCTAAAGGGAAATGATTAGATGCTAAAGGAAACGCTTGAAATGAGTAAATGCTGAGCTCGGATGAGCTTCTACAGGAACAAACCCCTTATTTATGTATGTATATATACTGTATATATTGCTTTTATGGCCTTGCAGAGGCATTAGACTATATTTATAGAGCAGAGGATCAACGTGAAATCAATAGAGGGCCTTAATGAGGTGCTCGGGGAAACTGAGTGGGTGTGACGGAGAAAGTGAGAGAAGGGTAGAAAGGGAATGTAGGGTTTGAACTCATTGGGATATGCAGCAGTATAAGGAGACATGGTCTGTCCTTCTCTGAGTTCCCATCAGTAATTATGAAAAGTTTCCTGATTGTGAATGAAAGAGAAACTCGGACTACCTCCGAGCGGTAGGTACACAAATTGAAGCTGTCCTCGTCTCTGAATCACACACGGGCAGGGCCTCTGGTGCACTCGTGGGTTTGTTTCTGTTTCAGGTTCTGGATTTAAGTGGGTGCTTACTGTAGCTTATGGCATAGATAAACACTAAATACAATAAACACTTAAGTTTCTGCTGTTTTGGAGAAATAATGAACTACAGGATGGTGATGCAGGTCGGTGCAATGCGGAGTAACTGTCTCCACCAGGAAGTTTATAATTTCATTACATCATCTATTCTTCTATTATGCCAAAAACAACCTGTCAAAGATTTCACTTATTAATGAGTTAATTTAATTTCAATACACTATGTTTTACAGTACGTCTGTTTTCTGTATGTTTACATTTACTGTTCATGAATATGTCTTCTACTGTATGTTGAATGTTGAATAAACGTCACCTTACAGAAAGCCTCAACATATAATTAAGTGTATTTTTTGTTTAATATAATTTCTTTCTGAAAACATTTATTAGTAGGATTACACAGGATTATATAAAGAGAAGGTGTTTCTTGTTTTTTTTTTTTTTTTTGCCAAATTGTATCTCTGGACTGTTTAGGTTGTTCTAGCGAATAACTGTGTTCAAATGATCTATCGTCTCACTACCAGAGAAGTGTTTTCTTTCTTGTTCAATTCAGAACACAAGACGGTGACTTAATGATGACAGAGGTTTGTTATGTGATGATGATGATGATGATGATGATGATAGCATTCACGCAGCCCACGCGAGTTAAAAGCTCAAAGTAAAACATAGGATGAAAATGCCATCCTCTCCATGGCAGGAATTTCAATGAACAACTCGAAATAAAGAATAAAAGGGACAAGAGGTAAGACAGTGGGTGGGCTTCGATAGCTTCCAGCCATAAAATCTCTCTCATCACGAATGTGTGGGAGATGTGTTTGCTCTCGGGTTCAAACATTTTAGCGCCGTGCCGATCGGGCCACTTTCCTTCTGCTGTCTGGGTGGGATTTTGATGTATAGTTGCATGTAATCCAGGAGTGCAAGCTGTGACATGTGCACGTACACGTGGCCTTGCCGTTTTGTTTCTCTCTCGTTATGTGGGTGCCGCTGCAGCGCGCTTGATTTCAGAGGTCTTTACTGCCTACACAGATGTGGTAGATCAAATCCACCTACGTGCTGCCCAGGTTTTCGATTACCTAATAATTACTTTTATTTGTGTAGCTCCTTGCTCGCACCCAAGGACATGTTACTGTATAACACAGAAAGGCATTTCCAAGAAATAAATTGTGGGATAAAGTACAAACTGATACAATATAATTTTGTCCCGTAATCATAGTTTGTGTCATAGTCTTTTTTGATAATGTTCATCTTACGATTGCTGTGTTTAAATCTGTTCATTCATCTAAACGATTCATTTGATCTTCTAATTTTTCGTAGCTTGTAATAAATCTCTGGGAACGAGCATACAGACTTGAGGTACCTTTGATGTAAAAGATTGAGATCATTATCCTTCCAAATAAGTGCTGATTTTAAATGCATGCTTTCCATTTTTGCGGTTAGTGTGCACTTCATTGGGGTCGTGCTCATCTTCTTGTCTTACTAAATAAAGAGTAAATTTGTGGTTTAAAACATTCCACCACACCATCCAAGAAGAACCAGTTCCTCATAACCCTTTACATTTTTTTATTTCAGACCTCCCACTGTTGGAGCCACCTGATCCTATAACCAATGGCAACAGTCCAGGCGCTGCCTTTGACCCAAGATCACAGCAAGAGCCTCAGTGCTATTTACCCAGTATCCTCTCTGGCATCTTCTGACTGTGTCATGGGTAGCGTGGGCAGTCTGATCGAGAAGCACGACGTGTCAGCGCCCAGAGGCAACAAAGCCGTTCCTCAGGTCCCGCAGCGCCAGAACAACGGGCAGAACAGAAAGCACTTCAGCCAGAGAGAGTTGCTGAACTACCTGAACATCACCAAGAAAGAGCAGAAAGCGGGCAAGCACATCGTCTGCAGCAACTCGTCCATCAAGAGGGAGCATTCCAGAGAGGAGGAGAACCTCTACGCCAAGGTTTATCAAAAAAACGGCAAAGAGGTGGACCTGGGGAAGAACTCGCTTCCAACAGGGGGCAAGTTTGACAAGGTATGAAAGGGATAAACAGATGTTTTAATTAATGGTCTTGTCCTCTTAGTAGGTGAAGAGTCTTTACATGATGCATACTTCCATAATTCTTATGATTGTATAAAGCTGCTTTGCGACAATGACAATTGTTAAAAGCGCTATACACATTGAATTGAATGATGGTAGCTATACCATTTGTATTGAAAAGATTTTATGACTTTAAAAATTATTAGATTGTAATAAAGACATACAGGGTAGCCCTAGGAGTATGCACAGGAATTGTGTTTCCAGTCACGTACACTTCCAATTTCATCCACTGCTCAGTCAGTAAAGAATGCTTCTTTAAGTGGTGAGATGACACAACTGGCACTTTCGTTATAGTCGCTTTCAGAGGTTGTAAATGAAACGTCCAGTCTAACTGCATAAAAGCATGGAAATGGTTCTGAGGGGAGTCCTGTTTATAGCTGCTACAGCAGCTACCACATCCTTAATCAGACTCTTGTAAATCATGTAAGGTCTGTGCAGCCAGTCTGGCATGGGTTTGATTAAATTTAGCCTGCAGTCCAACACTGTCGCAGATTTATCAAGCGTGCAGTATGCAATAAATAAAGAAATATACGGTTCATGAAGAAGATAAGCTATAATGTCCGTCGTGTCATTTGGCACAATTTCAGGACGTGATCTCTTGACATAATTACTAATACATAATATTAACAGTAATATAACATTAATGGCTTTATTTTCTCCAAAGTCTCGTTTAAGGTCGTCCGCCTTTAAGCCAGTGACGCCGAAGAGCTTTAGCTCCGTGCAGAACCTTTTCCCATCTAAATCCGAGGACCTGGTGAATAACAAGCACACGTTCTACTCCAAGATGACATCCAAATCTCTATCCACGTCCTCCTCGTCCTCTTCACCTTCACAAGTGGGTACCAGCGCCAACAAAGGCGTCCTGGCAGTGCCCCATGAAGAGGAGACAGCCTCGGATTCAGGCCATAACTCTATGAGCAGCCTGCCGCCATACCGCCCTCCGTTCCGCCCCCAACTGGGGAACATCAGCGCCTCCATGGGTCATATTGAGCACATCGGTTCCCTCGAGCACACCTCCGCAGGCACAGTTGGCTTCGGTGGCCTTAGTATGGCTGCCGAGTCGTACGAGCTCTCGCACTCTTTGGAAGACGTGGTAAAGGACCTGGAGGAGCGACTACAGGAGAAAGAGCATGAACTGTGGCAGATGAGGAGGAACCTGGATGAGAGCGAGGATGCGATTGCACAGGTTAGCACGCACTTTCTGGAGGTCCTGTACAGTAACATTCATGTAAAATATCATAATATAGAGAAATTAAATGTCGCTGAATATTATAGCAGTGTACCACTGTGTAAAGACTCGTGACCTTGATTGATTGATTGATTTCAATCCCTCGTATGATCCCTCGTATGTGTAGGTGTTTGAGGGGAAGCAGCGGCTTTGGAAGAAGGAAGTGTCTGAGCTGAAGCAGCTCTATACCACTAAGCTGCGTCAGGTATCCCAGCAGTCTCAGCGTTCCCAGCGTGCCCTGCAGCTGCAGCTCTACAAGGCTCAGCACGAGTGCAGTAGAGTACAAGACGAACTGAACACATTGCAGCGCAAATACCAGAGCTTGCAAAAACAGGGGGGAGCCGGGCAAAGCCACGAGCTTCAACCACAGCTTGAGGAGAGCCAATGGGAGGTACATGCTGAAATCTGAACACCAGAAAACACAAACTATTCGTTTTGGTAAATCAAATTTTTTTCTGAACCTTAAAGCTACATTTACACTACGCTTACCTAAGTGTAAGTGCCAATGAGACATTCTCAACAGCTTTCTGGATTGCAGTAAACAGGATGAATGTTAGGGATGGGAATCACCAATGACCACCCGATACGATATTATCACGATACCTAGGTGCTGATTCGATTTTATTTTATAATTATCCCAATTCAATATTATTTCATTTAGATATTGTTATAATTCTACACAAATTTGGCAAATTATTCACTCATACCATTAATGATGACTGCCATTGTGTAAGTAGTTTAGAGTGCACCACCTGCAGGATTATAGAGGAATGGCAATATTTTTTTTATAACATGACCACTCAAAAGTTCGGGATCACTTGCAAATTCCTTTGTTTGCCAAAGAAAAACACACTTTCAAGCAGTTCACAAAGAATTGATCCATTTCACAAACGATGAAAGTCTCAGAATCACAGCACAGTCTCCGAATCAGAACTCTATTGAGCTGTTGTGGGAGTAGCTTGACCGTATGGTACAGAGGAAGACTCCATCCAGCCAATCTATCTTGTGGGAGATGCTCCAGGAAGCATGGGGTGAAATCTCATCAGACTATCTTGGACAGCTAGAATGCCTGTGGTCTGCCAGGCTGTGATTGCTGCTGCAAAAGGTCTTTTTTTTTTTTTTTTTTTGATGATGGCGAATTTTGAAGAACACATTCATCATTTCTATCAGAATTATTATTTCTAACTCTGACAACATCAGCATGTCTTGTTCTTTTGCTATTCCAACTAATTCCGTGTATGTTTCCTTGGAAAACAGTAACATTGCTAAGTGATCCCAAAGTTTTGAGGGGTAGTGAATAAATTTTTTTTTGCAATACACGAATTGTTGCAAAAAAGAATCGCGGCACATTACCGAATAGATTTTTTTTCCCCCCTTCCCATCTCTAATGAACCTGCTTGTGTGTGTAAAGGTGTGTCAGAAGGCAGGGGAAATCTCCCTGCTGAAGCAGCAGCTCAAAGACTCCCAGGCCGAGGTGACCCAGAAGCTCAGCGAGATCTTCCTGCTGAAGACGCAGCTGCGTGAGACGCGCCAAGAGCTCTGCACCAAAGACGGTCAAGTTGAAATGCTGCAACTGGCCCTGCAGGCCGCGCGTCAGAAATGTTCCCTGGTAAGAGTGGTTTGTAATGATGCTGACGCTCAGGATGCCATGATGACGATGTAGAGGACATGAAATGGTGGTTACCCCTGTCTGAATCTCAGATCTCACTTTTTGCAGGGGAAGTCGGTACAGAACCTGTCCACCCACCAGACTCCGACTGAGGACAGCGGGACGAGCGGCACCACAGAGGAGCGTCTCCGCGCTGAATTGCTCCTGGAGCGGCGTCAGAGCGAAGCCCAGGCTTCGGCCTTCGACGCAGAGCGTAGCACGTGGCAGCTGGAGAAGGAGAAGGTGCTTCGCTATCAGAGAGAGCTGCAAGCCAGTTACCTGGAAATGTTTCATAAAAACGAGAACCTGGAAAGAGAACTGCAGCAGCTCCGAGGAGGCGGGGGTGGAGCCGGTGCGGGCAGGGCTCCAGCCGAGCCCTCGGGTCTTCCCTGGATTGAACGGATTGAGTCTTCTGAAATCTGAATATATGTATACGATATATGTGTATATGTGAATAACAGAATAAATGTACAAAGCTGTAAGACTTTGAAATGAGCCAAAGGATAAAAGCAATGCTTTTCTTGATTTACTTAAAATGTTCCTATGAATGTAAATGAATCAGTTTTGATTTGTGACCCAATATGAGAATGAATATCTCACAACATTGTGTGTTTCAGATGGATTCTGCTTTTTAAAAAGGGATTTTGATCTAAATCACTTCTTGAAAGAATCAAGTCTTAAAACTTCCACTGACGCAATGGTTTATTAGATACATTGCACCATATTTTCCACACTGTAAAGTACTATTAGAGTTGGGACTGTTTTTCACCAGAGGAGGTTAATGCACATTTTGTGATTTGAAAGTGATTCGTCTTGACAAACCAGTTGGAATAACACGTAATTTCCCCCATATTCCCACCACCAACACGTCATGTGGCAGATGTCAGCAGATAAATAAAACATGACTAAGCATGACTGTCTATTACTACATTTATCTAATAATATTCAATTCCCTTATCTGGTTCTTTACGTTGTCATTTTCTCCGAAGTGTGTACAACAAATGGGTTAAGGTAGAACCCTGTAAGGAAGTGAATAAATCTCTTTGGAAAAGAAGGAAACCATGTCAAAACATGACTTTTGTTTTTACACCAAGTGGTAAATCAGAACCTTATCAGTGGTTCAACATGTACATTTCTAGGAACTTTCATGGAGAATGACACTGTAGTTTGTCAGTCTGTGTTTAATGCCACAAAGTTTAGCATTTTAGATTTCAGAACCTTCAACAAGGATTCAGCAGCTCTCAAAACATTCTACATTTTTTTTTTCCAAAAGGTTTCAGAGCCTTTTTCAAGCTTCCTCATACAGTATATTCATGTGTCATATTCAAGGTATTCTAGAACCAAAACATACTGGAATATTACTCATAGACTGATTGTTTCTTGTTTCAGACAAGCACAGATTCAAGAGTCATCTTCAAAGACATTCTACAATGAATAAGGTCCTAAAGTGTCTTGAGGATCACACAGGACCCATGGAGAAGGTTCTAGAATGTTTCGGAGATGGTTCCTAGATGTTTTGAAGAAGTTTCCAGATTTTCTTTTTCTTTTTTAAAGAAAAAATTTTATTTCTTAATTAAACATCCTAGAATATCTTGAAGATGACACATGAATCTAAGAGGAAGGCTCCATAATCCTTTAGTGTTGATTCCCTTTTCTTTCTTTCTTCTTCTTTTTTTTTTTTTTAGAAACAAAGGTTCTCAAATTTGCCAGGAAGGTTCTAAAATATGTTGGACATGTTCTTTGATGTTTTGAAGAGGCTTCCCTGATTTATTTACTTTAAAAAAAAAAAGGTTCTGAAGGTTTTTAGGAAGGTTCCAGAATGTTCTAGGATGTTAAATTAAGAAATAAATAAATCAGGGGGAAAAACTCCAAAACATTCTAGAACCTTCCTCATAGATTCATGTGTGATCTTCACAATCTTCGAGACATTCTAGGCACTTTATTTAAATAAATAAAAAAAAATATATACAGTATGAGGATCATTTATCAGAGATTCAAAATCCATCTTCAAGACATTCTAGAACCTTCTTAATAAACCTGAGAAACCTTTTTTCTAAAAAAAAAAAAAAAAGTAAATTAAAAAAATCTGGAAACTTCTTCAAAACATCTAGGAACCATCTCCGAAACATTCTAGAACCTTCCCCATAGGTCCTGTGTGATCCTCAAGACACTTTAGGACCTTATTCATTTCATTATTTCTTAATTACTACATTAATTAACAAGTATTAAAAACAAAGCTTTGTTTCTCTCAAAACCTTTTGGAACATTCTTGAAACGAATCTGAAAACAAAAAGCATGAACTTAAAAAAAAAAAAAAAAAAAACCTAAAGCTTTCCTCATAGATCAGGGGCCTCCTAAGAATCATTCTGGAATGTTCATCTAAAACATATATCTTATATAACTGCCTTATAAATTCAAGAGCTGGACTATTTCTCCTAAAATTCTCGAGCCTTTCCCCACATTCCTCATAGTAGATTCTGTAACCATCTTTAAAGATTCTGGAACTTTTTTTTTTTTTTTTTTTAAGAATTATGCCTGGTACATTTATTCAGTGCATCAATATTGATTCCCCTGACTCAGCAGTCCACAGACAGCATTTAGGAGGTTACGCCTGCATGCACCAAAGTGACTTATAGCCTAGAAAATACATCACATAACCTGTTTGTCTATTAAGATGAGATATAGTTAATGGATTGGGTATAATAGATAATATGCTTGTTAACAGAATTTAGTATCCATGTCATGTCACTGCAGTCAGGCTTCACCTTCTTATACCTTATGTTGTTATAATGATTGTTCATTAAAAAAAAAAAAAACTCTCAAGGGGGAAAAAAAACTCTGAATATTGATTTTTATTTAATAGTTCAGGAAAGTGCAGCGTAGGAAAGTGATGCATCATGTTTGGAATGTCACATGACTGGAAATCATAACTTTTAAAAGACAACAGCACTGCGGTTACAGAACAGCACTGGGACTCTGGGATTGCCTCTAGACACAGTTTATTTTTAGTCACAACAAATGCTTAAAACCTGTACAGTCGTGGCCAAAAGTTTTGAGAATTACATAAATATTGGAAATTGGAAAAGTTGCTGCTTAAGTTTCTATAATAGCAATTTGCATATACTCCAGAATGTTATGAAGAGTGAGCAGATGAATTGCATAGTCCTTCTTTGTCGTGAAAATTAACTTAATCCCGAAAAAAACTTTCCACTTCCTTTCGTTGCTGTCATTAAAGGACCTGCTGAGATCATTTCAGTAATCGTCTTGTTAACTCAGGTGAGAATGTTGACGAGCACGAGGCTGGAGATCATTATGTCAGGCTGATTGGGTTAGAATGGCAGACTTGACATGTTAAAAGGAGGGTGATGCTTGAAATCATTGTTCTTTCATTGTTAACCATGGTGACCTGCAAAGAAATGTGTGCAGCCATCATTGCGTTGCATAAAAATGGCTTCACAGGCAAGGATATTGTGGCTACTAAGATTGCGCCTAAATCAACAATTTATAGGATCATCAAGAACTTCAAGGAAAGAGGTTCAATTCTTGTTAAGAAGGCTTCAGGGCGTCCAAGAAAGTCCAGCAAGCGCCAGGATCGTCTCCTAAAGAGGATTCAGCTGTGGGATTGGAGTGCCACCAGTGCAGAGCTTGCTCAGGAATGGCAGCAGGCAGGTGTGAGCGCATCTGCACACACAGTGAGGCCAAGACTTTTGGAAGATGGAATGGTGTCAAGAAGGGCAGCAAAGAAGCCACTTCTCTCCAAAAAAAACATCAGGAACAGCTTGATCTTCTGCAAAAAGTATGGCGAATGGACTGCTGAGGATTGGGGCAAAGTCATATTCTCGGATGAAGCCTCTTTCCGATTGTTTGGGGCATCTGGAAAAAGGCTTGTCCGGAGAAGAAAAGGGGAGCGCTACCATCAGTCCTGTGTCATGCCAACAGTAAAGCATCCTGAGACCATCCATGTGTGGGGTTGCTTCTCATCCAAGAGAGTGGGCTCACTCACAATTTTGCCCAAAAACACAGCCATGAATAAAGAATGGTACCAAAACACCCTCAAACAACAGTTTGGTGAAGAACAATGCATTTTCCAGCACGATGGAGCACCGTGCCATAAGGCAAAAGTGATAACTAAGTGCCTCGCGGACCAAAACGTTGAAATTTTGGGTCCATGGCCTGGAAACTCCCCAGATCTTAATCCCATTGAGAACTTGTGGTCAATCCTCAAGAGGCGGGTGGACAAACAAAAACCCACTAATTCTGACAAACTCCAAGAAGTGATTATGAAAGAATGGGTTGCTATCAGTCAGGATTTGGCCCAGAAGTTGATTGAGAGCAGCCCAGTCGAATTGCAGAGGTCCTGAAAAAGAAGGGCCAACACTGCAAATACTGACTCTTTGCATAAATGTCATGTAATTGTCGATAAAAGCCTTTGAAACGTATGAAGTGCTTGTAATTATATTTCAGTACATCACAGAAACAACTGAAACAAAGATCTAAAAGCAGTTTAGCAGCAAACTTTGTGAAAACTAATATTTGTGTCATTCTCAAAACTTTTGGCCACGACTGTACAAATAAGATTAAACGAAGGTATGTAATAGAATAATGCATTATACATTAGGAGGTGTTTATATCTTCCCAGACTAGCTGTATTAACATTTTTGCCTGAAGGGCTCCTTTTAATGCAGGGCTTTTCCTGCAATCCTGCAGAGACACACAAGTGTGATGGACCTGCGAGTGATTTATTTTCCTTATTTGTTAAATGAGTAGAAATTTATTTAAATATGGTTTCAGGGAAATAACGCAGAGATGAAAACCAGTATGAGCTATGATCTGACTGTACAGCACACAAAATGTGTGATCTTAGAATCTTGCTACATTGCTATTTCCTTAAAACCAAATATAAGAGTTTCCACTTGAACATTAAAAGCGATCTTGGATCCGGCTGATGCAGACAGTTTTCCTCTGATGACTTGTGACTGTTCAGTAGTTCAGTGATGAATTCCGGCAGTTTTGTACCCGAGCCTCCAATAACAAAAGTGGACTCCATATTAAATTAACTTAAACACCTCGCCTATCATACAAAACTTCCACTGAAAATCAATCACTGCTACAAAAGCATTCATAACCTTTGAACTTTTCCACATTTTGTCACATCACAACAAAGGTAAATGTATTTTATTTGGATTTTATGTGATAGACCAACACAAAGTGCCAGATAATCATAAAGTGAAAGGAAAATTATATGTGGCTTTTACATTTTTTTGCAAATAAAGTCTGAAGAGTGGCATGCATTTGTCTTCAGCACCCTTTTACTCTGATACCCCTAACCAACTGAATTCAGAAGTCACCTAATTAGTAAATAGAGGGCACCTGTGTGTAATTTAATCTCAGTATAAATACAGCTGTTCTGTGAAGCCCTCAGAGGTTTGTTAGAGAACATTAGTGAACAGAACAGCATCGTGAAGCGCAAGGAGCACACCAGACAGTTCAGGATAAAGTTGTAGAGAAGTTTAAAGCAGAATTAGGTTATAAAAATAAAAAAAATCCCAAGCTTTGAACCTCTCATGGAGCACTATTCAGTCCCTCTACCGAAAATAGAAAAAGTATGGCATGACTGCAAACCTATCAAGACATGGACGTCCACCTAAACTAACAGGAGAGCATTAATAATCAGAGAGGCGCACGATAACTCTGGAGGAAGTTGCAGAGATCCACAGCTCACACCTGGGACAATCTGTGCACAGGACAACTATCAATCATGCTCATCAGGGACAAACTGATGATTGTAATTTATATATACGTTTCCTTACATCTTTTAAACTTATTTCCATTTTTTAAATTCTTGTAAAACTGCTTTGCGACAGTGACCATTGTTAAAGGTGCTATATAAATCAAATTATTCAATTTTCTAGTCTAATTTGTAAAAAAAAATATATATATATATATATATATTAAAAAATTAAATAAATAAATAATAATAATAAAAATTCTTGTTCTATTGGCCAATTATTTTGCTTCTTTCAAGAAATTACTGGTTAAAACTAGCTAAATTTTCAGTCAAAAAACATACTTACACTTAAAAATTCTGTAAAATCTTTCTTTGTAGTGACCCTTCTGAATCAGAACTCAGGACTAATTTTATGATATATTTATCATATAAAAGTATAAAGTTGAGTGTGATGTACTTTCTGCCTCGGGAGTGAACATTAACTATGACAGAATACAGACTCATAATGTATTTGGAAAGGAATTTACTCTACGCAGCATGCTTTCTGACTAAACTTTAACTGCTTACTAATTGGTCTGTTGGTTCTGTTCAAAATCGGCCACAAGAATCTAGGTTATGGTGACTGTACGCTGGAAAAAATGACATCTTAGCAAGTAGATTATACTGGAATCTAGCAAAATATATGCATAATTCCATAAAATAAGTTTATAACAAATTAGATATAACATTAATAATGCTTATTTTTAGTCATATGTTATTAAAAGTGCAAGGGAAAAATGTGTTGTTTTATTGGCAGATAATTTTGCTAGTTTTTAGGAATTGAAAGAAGCAGAATTATATACGGCATACTATATTATGTAGTTTGTATAGACTAAAGAATATTTAGTTGATGGATTTCAATATAGATATTCTTCTATATCTATTATTATATCGATTATCCCTGTTTTTCCAGCTGTTTCAACACATGCTTCATTTCAGTTGTGCATTTATGCCTTGTTATAAGTGGTATGTACAAAAGGTTGATATTATCAAATGATGAATTACACCAGTTGTACACCACGTGTAGCGATCGACTACGGGACACAAATAGTGATTGATAACTTTTTGTTTTGTCAGTTTTCCCCCCGGACTTTACATTGCCTGCATTTTGCAAGCGTGATTAGTGGTAAGGAACTGGCTCAAAAGTGGCTCGTTTGTTGGTTTATAAAGTAGCCTTGACCTGAATTTGATCAAATCAAAGGATTTGTGGGAAAATGCATGATGAAAGCAAAATAGTCAGATAACAGACAAGAGTTAATAAATTTTCTACATTTTCAGTTGAAAAAATTGAGAATTTTTTTTTATTTAATAGCATAAAAGTTGTTTCAAAATACTGCGCAGTTTTTAAGGGTGAAATTTTATTAATATAAAATTAATAATTCTGTCTGACATCTCTAAAGTGAAACTACAGTCAGTAATTAGCTAGCTCAGAACTTCGAAAAACTACTACTATACAGTAGCTACAGCTAACAGCTAGCTAATGGCTTTTGAGTACTGTTCACTTCTAAGTCTTCAAAACATCAAGTACAAAGAAAAAAACTATTTCAGCTTCTCATCTCCACCCATAATTTCTTCATCTTTCTTGAAGACAACATTTAAATTATTTGGAAACCTGACATACATGCACGTAAATATTTTGCTCACATGAACACTTCATTCAGACCGTTTTGTCCTCCATTATAAGCCTGAATATTTTTGTTCAGCCTATGAGGCTCCACTTAGCTCAGTTTTTTTTTTTTTTTTTTTTGAGGCAGGAACTGCGGGCAGCTTAAGCCCCACATACACACCTGCACATTAGCTTAAGCCTCTCTGGAGGATCTTTGTGCTGGATAGATCAGGACGCGACGCTCTCAGGAGGACAATGAAACCCCTTATTGGGTCTCAGAGGGAGGCGTCTCGGTTTTCTTTACAATAGTGAATGAAGAAAAGCTGCACCTCTAGTGACTCCCCTTCTATAGTCAGGACTTCGGTGTACTGCTTTGTTGCAAGTAACAGATTCCAGAAACAGGTTTAACTTCATCTTCAGAGTAGCTACAACCTTAGTATGAAGGTAGCAGGCAAGCGTTTACAGTAAGAGTAGCATTAAAGTAGTGAATAACTTAAATATTGCTGAAGCACAAAGATTGTGAATTCCTCTTGAAACGATTCTTAAAGGCTGACACAAGCGCACCATATCAGCTATAATTATCATGTCTAATTTGACATCAGTGCACATGGGTTTTGTGCAGGTTTGCTGCAGGAGGATAATTTAAATCTTCCTTTTTATTTTATAAATACAAGGAGAACTTAGACATTATTTCATTTGAAATTAACCTTAAACTGAGCGTCTTTATGTTCTCAGAATTCCAAACTTTTTTTGTTGCATGCTGAAATAAGATTTCGTTTTCTCTGTTGGTTGATTTCATAAATGCAACACATTATAGTTTTTTCATACATACCATAAAGGTAAAAAATTGTATATGCAGTGTTATCTCTATTTTAGATGTCACAAGTATTTTGTGGCTCCCGGTGTTTTCTTTTCTGTACGAAACGGCTCTTGAGTGTTTAAGGTTTCCGACCCCTGGGTTAGTGTCTTAGAGGAAGCTGTTGTGTTCCAAGTGAAAATTTCAATTGAAAATCCAACTGAAAGTCTGAGTTTTGGCAAGAAGGAACTTGATTAAAAAAAAAAAAAAATCTAATTTATAATACTTGTTTAAAAATAAAACTATGGAAATCAACAAAAAAATGTTGAAAAAAATCCGGTTTGTTAAATAATAATAAAAATCTGTCTCAAACATCATGTAAAAAAAATAAAGAACTGTTTAAAATTGTGTAAAAATAATTAAAATAAGTGAAGAAAAAAAATACATGTGAAAGATGCATAATTTATAAAAAATATATTTTTATAAAGATCTTTTCTTAAAAATGTTTAACAGGCACCTGTCTGAATTTCAGTACCACATTGTAATCTATATAATAGATATTATATAATATTATACTGTGCATGCATCAAACTCTGGACGCATTTTAAATCGACTGCTAGATTATAAACCGCTAGTTTTGACCGCGTACTGTGCATGTGTCACATGGTGGGCGCGTCTTAAATCGACCGCTAGACAGAATTTAATGAAACGTTTGCAGCTCTTAGATATCTGCCTGAAGTTTAACATGCACCAGAAGTGAAATCAAAATGTTGTGTAAATAAAGCAATGTTATTAAGGTGACTTGTTTAATGTCAGACAGACATGTACATGGGCTTCAAACTGAAATAATAATAATAATAATAATATCACTGATTACGTTAAAGCTCATCAGATTATTTATAACCCCATAGCGAACCAAAAACCTCACCCTAATCATGAATAAGAACTTCTCTACAACCTTCTGAGTCTCCTCCATGACGGTGTTTCATCTTTGAAAAGTCTTTCATCGCTTCCCTGAATCCAGCCCTGTGCACTTTAGAATGCAGGGTCAAAGGTCAGGTAACTCAGAGGAGGGTTTCTGTAATGGCAGGAGGAACGGGCTTTTCCATAGAGACAGGGTGGCGGTAAATGGAGGAGTCAGGTGTACGGCACAGAAAGAGCGTACAAACCAGTTTAGAAGAACTTCTAGTGGAGGATTTTAGCTCAAGATAAATGGGGACAAATGTACAAATTCTGTAATGTGTTCGATGCTTTTTAACCAAATGTAGTTAAATTTCATGCTGTAGAATATCCAGGGAACCAGTTCATTCCAGTTATGACGTACGTTATACAATGTGGGATCATAAAGTTTCAACACTAGTTTTGAAACACGCCAACAGAGGGCAGCACAGGGCTGCACGCACAGTCACAGGGAGAACCGACCTTCATAAGTCAGTGTGCCAAAAGACATCGTCCTGTGCACATCGGGAGCCGTGGGACTGGTGATATTCTGAGGTTTTAAGGCGTATGATTGAGAATGTATGGCAAAAAACTCAAGCAAGAACGTGCTGTTTTTTTTCCTCCTCCCCATCAGCAATTCAACAGACGTACAGCACCATCACCTTTGCACCAAGTGTGGCCTCAGGAACATTAACACAAGCACAAGGTCCCTAACACACCGATAAGCTGTTTATAGCTTTACATAAACGTCATAAAGAGAGCTTTATGCAAGGCAGTACTTGACGGAATAAGAGCAGTTATTATGATCATGTGTGAACGTACAGCAATCAGCAGCGCGTCTGTTTATACTTCGAGTGCTTTCCATTTAACGAGGCGTGTTGTGTAACATAAACATGAACAATAAGAGCGCATTTGCACAGGGAAGTCGCACAGATTTGCTGGTGTAGGAGGGATAGAATGGAGCGAGGGCTGCTGTAACAACAGCTAATACAGATCACTGTGCACAGGATAAATAGCATCAGGTAGGAAACTCGACAGCGTTGTAAATGTGAAAGCTCCGGTAGGAAGTGTCGATTTGAACCGAAATAATTAGTAGTAGTTTTGATAAGTCTAGATCAGGGTTCTTCGACTCCAGTCATGGAGAGCCAGCGTCTCGTAGTGATGGGTCGTTCATGAACGATTAGTTCTTTTTGAACAAATCTTTAACGTGACTCAGTAGAACGAGTAGTCTCGGTGAGTGAGTCGTTCATTTTCTACTGGGCGCGCATGCGCAAATCATCGCTAAATCTCCGTTGGTTATGTACAGGAAACAGAAAAGAACTGTTCTCAACCAAGCAATCTTCCAAGTCTGAGTTGTTCATCCTTTGGTCACGTGACTCCCACAGATGCTATGCAGTGCAATAGATTCAAAAGAACGAACGACTTGGACTAGAAGATATGATGGTGAGCTGCTCATTCTGTTTATAATATGTCCTTAGCTGCATTGTAATATTTTAATTACTGGAACTATAGCCCAAATTTGTATATGTAGACGTGTTGGGGGTCTGTTTATTGAAAATGCAACACTTTATTTTATTTCTGGTCAAAAGAACGAAATGAACTAAATGACTAAAAAAAAAAAGAAAAGATTCGTTCATTTTGACGAACAAGATTCAAAGAACCGAGTCACTAAAAGGATTCAAATTTCCCATCACTAGCGTCATGGACAGTTTATAATTCACCAACACCTAGACACCTGGGCTTGATGATCATCAGCTAGCATGATTAACAGAACCAGGATGACTAGCATATCTGATTTTAAGAAGGTCGACAGCATGAAAACCAGCTCCAAAAATCAGCTGTTAAAGACTCCAGCTGAAATACCCCTCACATTTCTTCATATGTCACACTCCCTGTTTAAAACCGTTTCAGCATCTACTCTATGTAAATGAACTACCGCTTAACCACGCCCCACCAGAGAACAGCAGAGCTGAGTAACAATCCAAGGCAGGGTTTCCCTGCCTTATGCATCATCTGGTGCTAAGATCATAAAAATCAATGATTATAATTCCTTCCGATAATATACATACAATACATTATCATCACTTCACACATTCTTTTACATGTAGGCTCCTTTGTTTAGTTTAGTTCATCTAGAACAAACATGATTATTATTTCCTTATTACGAATAATTACAGTTAAGTATCGATATTCAAATTAGACTGTTCGGCTGATAATTATATAACATTATACTGTAACATTATATCATAGCAATGCCGTAGAGCAGGCCTCACTGAATGGCAGACCGTGAACTTGGATCGAGAGTGACGACTCAATTTGGACCCTGATGAGAATATACCAGTAATTTAACGCTTTTTTTCCCCTTCAAGTTGGGCGTGGCTATACATGTCACTCCACAGAGACAATTAACATAATAGGTTACTGTGTATACAGAGTTTGCAGAAGAAACAGAAACAAAAGCGTGACAGCATGTCTTACTCCAAAGAAAGGAAAGTAGACTATGAAAAACTGAACCTTCAAAGATGAATGGAAGAATCAGTGTATGTTTATTCTTCTGCGGGAAGTTTGAAACCAGTTTCACTATCCAAAAACGGTGGCTATAATAAAAAAAAAAGCAATGCGAGGCCACGATGAGATAAAACGCAGGATGTTAGACCAAATAGGTGAGGGCATGTAAAATACCCGAACTGAAAGCCCGGTGTGACAGAGCAACCAGAGTCCTTTCATATTAATTTACAGCCCAGCAGCATACAAATAAAGATTCACTAAAAATTCATTAAAGCTTGTTTCTATTCCATACACATATAAGGAAATATACACGCCCATAAAAGTTCTAGTTACTGAAAACTGACAACCGGCCTTTTTTTGTAGAATGACAATGACTGCATATACTGTATAGAGTTATGAATCCAAATGTAAATATTAAATTCGGTCCTCGGCTCAAAGAGCATTACACTGAGCGGGCTTTCTGAAATTTTATGTCAGGACCCCTGCCGTACGGTTTCTTAAAACAAATTTAAGGTACATTTGTTTACAAGAACTAGCTTGTCTATTGGATGTCCTACAGCATAAAACTGTTTAACTACACACAGAGACATTTTTGAAAAGTGGGATCGGTCTGCATGTAGTAACACTGCAGAAGTATTACACTATAAATGTTCAGCAGAAAGCTGTAAAGTAAATGACTCAAAATTGAGAACACTGCCCCCTGGTGTACAGATGAAGAATTAGGTTAAGTTCATTCTGGGTTATCCTGGGTTGTTAATAATAACAATAAAAAATAATAAGATAACACAATTCAGAGGCTTACATGAAACAGTAGAGCTGTGTATAAACATCATTTTTATTCTGTTTTTCATTTTAGATGCAGGTTTAATAAACATACTGCGATGATAGAAGATAGATATTTACAATAGAAGTAGCAGGAAATGCAGATTTGTATTTTGTATGTATATAGAATATATTGCTAAAACCGAAATGAAGCTTGAAGGCTGCGACTCCCTGATGCCTCGGTGATGCGTCTCAAACCAGAATTACAGCGGATTTTCTTCTTAAAAGGGTCGAGAGACACCCGTGTGTTTTGGTGATGGCTAGGCTTAAGTTTAAAGTTGGGGTTAAGATTAGCTAGGTCAGATTAGTACACTGAGCTGCCGCTTTATCAGACACGCACCAGCTGTTGAGGTTATGCATGAGGTGTAACAGGCAATGAGTGTCGCACAGGGGGAGCAAAATCGTTTAAGGGTAACGAGGTTTGGGTCGTTAATATAAAGCTTAAGAAAGATGGCTTTAAAACTAACAACAGAAAGTGGAACAAAATCAAACCCAACAACACTTGACCTTTCTCTTAGGGCGGATCTGAAGGTCTATCAAGCTAAAGGAGAAAAACATCTCAGCATGTTAAATCACTTCTGATACATTAAGAGCTTTTCTACTTTCTTGTCTTGTCCGAGGCGGTCAGTTTGAGCATTTGCTCGAATGTAAACTTCTACACAACACATCTTTGACTACGGATCAAGTGGAACCCTGTATAAAATTTCCCTTAATCATATAAATATATAAACTTCTTGGGAACATCAAAATTTTACATTATAGCTGTTTATTGCTCTTTTGCCCCCTAGTGGAGTAACTGAGACTAGCATCTATTCAAGTCTACAACTGTAGTAGCAGAAATTATGGGGAAAAAAAACACAAATATTTAAATTAAGTAAATAAAACATCTGTACATCTACGACATAACCAACACTGCAGGAGTGTGTAATAAAGCGACAGCTGTCCGAATACACCCCTATAGTGCGTTATAGAGGATTACAGAATCACTGAATGATTTATTTAAAAAATAAAAATCAGGGCTTGCTTCGTATCACGTATCAAGAGAGGTTCACAAAGAGATTTTAAAATCACCGGTAAATCATGCTCCTGAGCAGTTTCTCCATCTTTGAAAACACCCCTGATTCAGCACATGAATGGTTTTAGGAATCAAAAAGCTTCATTTCATCCAGCAGGGCGAAAACTGAGAGCAAAGTCGAGCTGACTTTGTGGCCTGATCTCATGCAGGCCTGTCTGACTCTGAATCTGATTGTCACACAAGTGGGAAAAGAGCAGGTTTGTTCAAGTCATGGGTTTAGGAGATCTTCTTAAATCCCGACCATCAGGTTTAGCCATGCTGGTTGTTAATCAGTTAAAACGTACACAGTTTCCCTTAGATGTTAATGATCAAACAAAACATCTGATGGTTTATGTACCAGGCTTTTAATTAGCCTGATGTGATCAAGTAAGTTGGTCTACAGGGATTTACACTAGTGCTGATCAATTTTAGAACTGTATATCACATTCGGACAACTTCGCATGCAATATTTTTTTTGGAGAGAAAAAAAAAAGTCTATTTATTGAGAGGATGCAGCTGAGAGTGGTGACCGTGGTTGTACCCACAAGACAACATTTCAGCCAAAAGAAGAAGACAATATTTTCCGTGATTAGAAATAAAAGATAATTCTGATCCTGAGTCAGTAATGGATCAAATCAGCACCAGAGGAAAGAAAAAAAATTATGATTAATCAGGTTACAAAGGAACACAGGGTTGAAATACCCACGTATAAAAGAAATTTGATGGGATGTTGTTACGTTAAATTTTTATTACACTAAACATTTCTCCTCTACATGCAATTTTTGTGTGAAAGCTGTAGTTTTGTGCAAGATGTCTCTTCAATTATGTATTTTCCCCCTTAATCGCTTCAATGAAAATGAAATATTTAAAAGGTAAAAGTTTTTGAGAGAGCTGATTGGCCGAGCTCTCTCAGAGGGGAGGGATGAGAGGTACTTGGTGCCAATCAGGGGCGTCTGTGAGCTCACGCAACGGAAGGAGCGGATAGCGCTGTCCTCCGAGTGTGTTACGTCGCCCCCAACGGTGCATGAGCAAACGGTTCGAAAAGATGCGGTCAGCTGGCGTCACATGGTTCGGAGGAAACACGTGATAGTCTTCGCCCTCCCGGCCGGCTGAGTGGTAGTAGTAGCCTTAATGTGAAGCGCCCTAGTGACGGGGAGGAATTGGACACGACTAAATTTGGGAGAAGATCGGGGAAAAATCCAAAAAAAAAAGTTAAAAGTTTTTTATATATTAAAAAAAATTTCAAATAAGGAAAAAAAAAAAATTCACAAGGGGCTCAGTGCAGTACTGTGCAAAAGTTTTAGGGACACGCAAATTATACTAGAGAGGCACATTTTCTGAAGAAATTGTGAGTGGTGCTTTGCCGTGACGTCATAGAGCTTCCCATGTCATAGATGTAGCCGATGTCATAGCTGATGTTGGTCTCAATGTTAAGTCTATGGGACTTTTTGGGGCCCCTTAGAAAAGTCATAGCACCCCATTACCGAACAAGCCGCACGATTTGATACCTCATCCATGGGTCTACGACAAATGGTGCGGGACTAGTTACGCGCCAAACTTTCATACGGAAGAATAAGAATAAAAAGAAAGATAATAAGGCTGTGAGATTATAATAGTAGTCCTTCGCTTCGCAAAGCACCACTAATTACACTAGAGCAAATTAAATTTAATCTTGGAAAAAAAAATACATTCAAACAAATACTATAAGAAGCAGTAAACTGTAATTAGTGAAACAGTCAATATATTCTTAATTCAAAGATTTATGTTTGCTTAAAATATAGTCTCGGGTACAATTTGCACAGCTTCATAAGGAAATGAGCTGCTTAGTTTTTCTTTTCTGGCCTTTAGAGTTTTTTCTGTAAGTTTAAAATACAAATGCTTGTCAATCTAAAAAAAAAAAAAACATTTGGTACTGACCTCATAATAAAGTATGTATGTACAACAAAAATATACTTGTACTTAAAAATTAAATGTAATAAAAATAAAATGTGACTTCTGCACAGTACTGTACATTTTAACTACCTGCATTAATACTGAAAAGAGTATTACTTCATACATCAAACATGTCTTGGCTGATCATCTACATCTGTGGATAAGGGAAAGTTGTGTACAAGTCATTTTTGTGGAATTGCTTCTTTAGGATTCACTCGCACACGCACACACGAAGCAAACATGCAAATAATCCCAGTTTAAAAGCATAAAGCAACTTCATTAGGTTAATAACCCTGAGGGCTAAAACTGACATTTCTCCTGCATTAAAAAAAAACAAACAAACAAACAAAAAAAAACTGAGGAGTTTGTTCAGACCAACTCGTGCAACATTCAGCGCAGCATCTTTAAATTCCTGATGGAGCCACTCGTCCCTTTAAGGCTTTAACACTGCTCCGTGTCCGTACTGGGTTGATGGGATCCGTGTTACACCGAGTTACTTGATATCGGCATGTCACTGAGACGACACGCTTAAACTATTAAGTGGGAAAAAAATGAAAATAAAAAATGAAAAGAGTCACAGCTCACAGTAGTATCTTTTTTTTCCCCTTTTAAATATTTTCTTAAATATATACACAAAGCAGAACACATTATCTGTTACTCTGAGGAATCCGTGAACGTCAGATCGATCTGCTCACTTCACACATCTCCGGCGGATATTTTAACCAGAAATCCGACAGGCTAAATCAAATGTCATTTTTATTATTATTAATATTATTATTATTTCTTTTAATCATTACACCATCATGAATAGCGCCACTTCTTTTCAATCTTCTTATTCACTAACAAAAGCCCTCCACCAAACACCTCCTGTCCTCACTGAATACGTCTCTGTGAATATACTTGCTGAAAAGCCTTTTCGGTCATGTACACCGGCTGAAAGCCTCTATAATATAGTCAGTCATTTAAATATCTGGTAAATAAGCAACCCGTGAAAACATACGATGCAGGAAGGGCACACCTGTTCACCTCTCCTAAACAATACACTGGAAATGAATTAAAATAAAATATATTAATGAGAAAGTAAGTGTGAGAGAGACAGAGAGAGAGAGAGAGAGAGAGAGAGAGAGAGAGAGAGAGAGAGGGGAAGAGAAAGAAGGAAAGAAAAAGAAAAAAAAAAAAAAAAACACGCATACTTCTAAAAGCCTGTGAGTCATAAATGAGTGCATCATATATGAGCGGATGATCCGTGGAGCTCGGTCCTCGTAACACACACTTAACTTGACTCGAATCTACAGGTGCGTGTCGTCATGACCACCGGCCCGTGCCAACTAAAAAAAGGGGGTTAGGGGGGTGAGGCGGCGGCGCCATGGTCCGAGCCGCCGCAGAAGGCCGTGAACGTGGATCATTCCGACTCAGCCACTCCGGGGAGCCTCCGACACGCTGTGGGGCCTCCGCTGTGTTGATCCGCGCCGCTCCGCGATGTCAGAAATAAATCTGCTTGGCGTCCGAGGGGTTCTGCTCCATCGGACAGTACGGACACTTCAACCTGCGGAGAGGAAAGACGAGTGCCAGTGTCAGATCACAACCACAAGAAATTAAATATGACTGGGCAAAAAAAAGAAGAAGAAAAAAAAAAAAAAAAAGGTGCACAGTTTGTGTGTGACTTTTAGCCTGGATTACATAAGCACACAAATGTTGTGGTTTATTCCTGTGTAAAAATGATCCTGTAATATTTCCTGATCCATCAGGGTAGAAAAACTCCATAGATGTGATAGAAAAAAGGCTTCAGATCCAACTTGTTTATAAGAGTCTCACGAACAAGTGGTTTACTTTTGGCTACTGTTTAGTTTGTTCATCACACTGTGTGTGGAAACGCCTTTACTTTCACTATTAAAAACGTAACTATGGCACAGGTAGTCCCCGACTTACAGACGAGTTCCGATCCGGGAGAACGTTCATAAGTTGGATGTGTTCTTAAGTCCGACAAAGTCAGTCTTATCCACATTTACACAAATATACAATGTAAAGCGCACAAATAAACTTGGTTAAATCTAAGCCTTGCATCTGTCCCCTTTCCCTACACTGCCATCATGTGGCCAAAACCACAACTGCACTTAAGCCATTTTAAACATGTGATCGTGTTGTCTTGCGCGCTTGAATGGACTCCATTTTGTCTCGGAACCGTTTTCCACTGTATTGGACTGTGAACTCTAAAATGATTCTCCATAGGGACAGTTTTACAAGACAGCTATTTCCTATCATCATGCTCACAGACTGTAAACTCATTGAAATCGGTGAGGCCGGCTAATTTCTCCCGCACGTATACGCACAATATACCAGACTTTAGACATTAACTTACACACTGAAAGTATTGTATATAATTGCAAATATTGGTATCTGGTGCACTGCAGTGTATATTTTTTGTTGTTTATTTTTTACAATACATGCGAGCTCGAATGCTCGTACGTCGAGGACTTACTGTGTATTTATTTATTTATTTTTATCATGCAACTTAAAATGTTTAAGTGATCTCCACCAGACCGGATTTCTTCTACACAGTTGACGATTCAGTACCATCCTTCCTGGCTATGAATGTGTTAGGGTGTATATATATATTTAGGGTGTATATACACATACACACACATATACACATCTTAACCCAGTTCCAGTACTTTACCAGTAGTTCCACAATTTCTTTAGTGGTGCTTGATGTATCCTGAAATTGCGACTTTCTTTTTTCTTTTTTTTGTCTAGACAGTGTAATTTTGCAAATAAAGCGGAAGACTTTGAGCTCATATTCATTATTTTAATTCCAACTACAACATACCATGGTAGACACAGTATAAACCAACTGGCCTTTCAGACTTTCAGTCTAATCTGGCCCCCCGACTTATTTTCCCCTTTTTTTTTTGGGACATACATTCTGTCAATAAGCTGTGTTTGTTCATGTGCGCGTGTTCTCATATATGAAGAGCACCTACTTCCCAGCGTTGGTGAGTTTGTTTAAGGCGTCTCTAGAGATGACGTGACCGCAGATGAGCTTCATGGGTGGGTTACTCTCGGAGGTCTGCTGCCTCAGGATGGGACACGCGAACACCGAGTGATACCAGCACTTTTTCCCCAGGTCTATCTCGATCTGCACAAACACACACATACAGATAAAATATTAACCATGTCCAAAATCTTCTGGGAATTCACATTCAGACCGTATCATTTGTCCGAGTACTTTTTATTCATGCTTAAAACAAGACATCAAGTAATTTAAAAAAAAAAAATGCCTCACAGAAATGTTTAAATCCATTTAAATTCTATTTTATTTCTTATATATAGTGCAAATTCTACAGTTAAAAGTTTTAAAAAATTTATACATTTGTATAATTTTTACTGTTCTTGTTAGTCTTTGGGCCGCTCCCATCGAGGGGTCGCCACAGTGAACCATTTGATCCACACAACAACTTGGCGCAGGTTTTACACCGGACGCCCTTCCTGACACAACCCTCCCATTTTATCAGGGCATGGGACTGGAACTGCATCCAGTGGCTGGGGTTTGGATATTGGCTGGGAATCCAATCCTTTCACGTGGCTGATGGAATCTGCCATCGCTGAGTTATCTTGTATTCTTTATTTGAATATCTTTCTTTTTATTCCTGCTTATATTCTTATCTTGTATTTTCTCTATCTGAATACTCAAATTAATCAAATACTTTTTTGACCTTTTTTTTTTTTTTTAAACAAATTTTTAGGTCATGTACAAGCATTTCACATTCATATGACTGTGTATGTGACAAATAAAATGAGTAATTAGTAGCCACCAAATAACAAAAGCGGTCATTAGAATTATTCATAAAGTGTTTTATTTGTTTGATTCGCTGTTTTCATATTTCATCCACTTTGGCAAAACTGCTCTGCTCCTTTCCATTAATCAATTAAAATCAATCATTAGTATTTAGGTATCTAAATAACTGGGAGCATCATGCACTGCGAGGAGGCGGTTAGGTCAAAACATCTGCGCAGGTGTGAGGGCAGAATAATACACCGACACTAAATTAAAATGCTCATGCTGTATGACGACAAAAACATGAGAAATTCTATAGTTTCTATATCTGGAAAATATAAAAATCTGATTCCTCAGCAGCATCAGATAAGGACCGAGCAGAGCGCATCATGAGGGTTAAAACCAAAAATAAAACCAAAGTACACAGAGCGAGAGAGACACTCACAGGCAGCTCGTCCTTGTGTGTCCAGACACCGCTACACTGCCTCTGCTCGATGACCTGCTTAATGTTCATCAACACAGGCAGGGCCATGCACCCCGACGCAAAACTGAGGGAGACACACACACACACAATTTATAATAAAAGTGATCTAAGCTGATCTCGAGCGCGTGACAGGACTCGACAGGCGTGTCTGACCTGACGCTGAGCGGAGACTCTACAGACAGGCCGAGCAGAGCGCAGGCGTCCCGGGTGAAGATGTTGCAGATCTCAGCCCACTGGTTGGTCTCAAGCAGGCTGCGGTACGGAGAGTTCTCGATGCCGTTACGCAGGTAGACCAGGCTGCCCATTAACACCTGGATATCTACACACATCGGAAAAAAGCTAAGGTAGAGCAAATACTAGTTTGTAATATCTAAACTGCTGATGCAATTATACGAACTTTTTTTTTTAATCATCAATGCGTTACTAATATCTGGAACAGCCGTTACAAACAAAAGTAAACACACCTTCTTTGTAAATTTTGGCATCAATATTGTCTAAGTCCAAAGTAGTTTAGGCTGTAACTTTAAGAACCCGTTTATATGAGAACGAGTAAAAAATTATCTGTAGTATTTATTTTAATTAACTTTTAGGAAAGACAAATACGGTATTCTTTCGACATTCTTAAACAACCAACAAGCTTTCGTATTCTCACTCACTCATCATCTGTACCGCTTAATCATGTATTCATGGTCACTGATAGTCAAGTCAAGTCAATTTTATTTATATAGCGCTTTTAACAATTGACATTGTCGCAAAGCAGCTTTACACAATAAAAAGAAGTAAGTTTGTATGCAGTGTGTATGAATCAAAATGATAAGATTGTCCCTGATGAGCAAGCCGAGGGCGACGGTGGCACGGAAAAACTCCCTGAGATGGTAATAGGAAGAAACCTTGAGAGGAACCAGACTCAACAGGGAACCCATCCTCATCTGGGTGATAACGGATAGCAGGGATTGATCAGCATAATAATGTGTACTGGAAGTTCAGTGTAACAGGAGATGTGTTAAAATTAAAAGGAGTCCAGTTTGTTCCTGGAGGCTCAGGTAGACTGTAGGAGACTCCAATCCTGAGCTATCGAACAACTGAAGTCACAGGTCCCCAGAGCATCAATCGATGATAGGACAGTCTTAATGGAAACCATCCCCAGCCACCATACGAATCCAGGCAGACCACACGGGGCATCCATGCGACGAGATCTCCAACCAGAAGCAGGACTCCAGGACGGGTTAGACGGCTCCAAAGGTTACTCCAGAGTGATAGAACCTGGACCCTGGAGGTGCAAGGTGACAGCGCTAACCACTACACCACCGTGCCTCCTACCTAAAGCTAATCTATTTACAAAAATGCTTGGCTAAATAAATAGGTTTTTAGCCTAGACTTAAACATTGAGAGTGCGTTAGTCCCGAACACTATTTGAAAGGCAGCCTGCATCCTTTGATCGAATATCGAAAAAATATTTTTTCAGACCAAAAGAGCTGACCATCAGTTTAATTTGAAGTTCAGGCTTCTGCTCTTGATTGTTGAACCTTTTTGCTGATAATGTTCCAATACTTCTGGCCCTTGAGAATCCAAGAACTGTAAGCGTTGATCAATTTTCCAGCTGATGGTCGACTTTTGAACTTTTTCTCGGTCTGCGATCTTTCCGATCTGTTTACTGTCAGGATGGTCGTGATGAATCCGTGTCTCTTCTCAGTGACGATTCCCTTTAAGAAACTTTCACCTTTCTTAGAGTAGAGTATCGCTCCAAATTCTGTTTGCAGAACACGAATCCCTGCTCTTCTTTCGTGCGAATCACAAGTGGGGACATCCATTTTAGCTCACACTGCAGTTACAGATGAACTGATGCAACACGTTCACACCTGATCAGACGCTTCTGATTTCACCCTCATATAAACAACTTCTATACCAACAATCAAAGCCCAAGAGTTAAATTTTTTTTTTTCAAATTTGTAAAATTAATCACCTTTGTAGTGATTTTCTTTTACAGTGGAACCTCGGATTGCGAGTAACGTGGTTTACGAGTGTTCCGCAAACCGAGCAAGGATTTTTAATAAATTTTTATTCGGAAACCGAGCAAGTATTAGTTTACGAGCACCGAATATCATGCATCACACATGCGCCTCTTATTTTGACACCGAGCGTCACTCTCTCACCTTGCCCCGTTCAACCCCCTCTCCCCCTCCCCACACAGCTTCGTCTTAACACTTATCTGTCAGGATTTATTTGTGCTTTTTTAAAAAGTAAAGTGCAGATTAATTTGTTTGATTTTCATTTTATAGATTGTATAAATTATTTTTATGTATTTATTTTTTGGGGCTGTGGAACGAATAATTTGAGTTTTCATTATTTCTTATGGGAAATGATGATTTGGTTTATGCGTGTTTTGGAATACGAGCACACTTCCGAAACGAATTATGCTCGTAATCCAAGGTTCCACTGTATTATTATTACAATACTACTAGTGTTCGTGTGTAAGATTTATGGATGGAGTCTCAGTCTCGGACCTCTCTGATGCTGTGCGGCGAATGGTTGGAAGTGCCGGGCGTAGTGTAGCGCCTCTAGCTGGTTCTCCACACCTCCGTTTAACAGGCTGATGAAGTACAACCGGTGCAGTTTGAACTCTAGACTGCTGTTCAGATCCAGCAGCCTCTGTCGGTTTGTTACGGCCCATCTGGCAGAGACATCACACACACACACAATATAACTAAAACAGCATCAGAACCTGGACATAACTCAAGAGTCTGACTGTACACATTATGTTTGTTAGCTTCTGGTTTTATTCCTGATGAGGTTATGAGCTCTACGCACTCCAGCGCCGGTCGGAGGTCCTGCATCCGTAAAGCCTCGAGAATGCGGTTGAGCTCCAGAAACGGCTGCTTCATGCTCATGTCGATGACCACGCCCGACTCCTGTCCGACCGTGAAGAGAGACACGAATGAAGCACTTTTCATAATTAGCACTGATAAAGTTCGCGTGAGATCGCCCTGTACAGCCGAACCTGACAGAGGTCTTCTGCAACGCTCAGCATGCCCTGTCGATACAGGTGCTCCACGATGGTCTCGCTCAGGTTCCTCTGCTTCTCGGAGGAGTCCCACACCGTCTCGGCTACCACGGCGCTCACCTCCGCGTCGAAGTTCTGCACTGACAAAGAGCCTCGTTACACACAAGTACCAGAGAGTCAGAGATGAGGTGTTGCACTCGCTTGACCTGCATTAAAACCTAACGCGATGAAGTCTAATTAAACATTACCATTAACATTAAAGTGACACTAGTTACTTTCTCAGGGAAGCAAATGTGGCCTTAATTAAATTAATTTATTACATCAACATGATCAACAGTTGAATGTTCTTTTCAATATGTAGACATAAAAAAAAAGCAAAACAAAACAGACAGATAGAAAAATAGCTGGGACAAAAATAGATGGGACAAAATTACAAAACATAAAACATAACGACCAAAGGAGACAAAGATAGAGACGGCAAGAAAAACAGCAGAGAAATAAAAGACGAAAAATAAACTATATGGAAGAATGAAATTAAAATAATTAGATTATTCTGTATAAATAAATTCACAGAATGATGGAAAGGATAGAAGAAGAATGAAAATAGCAAAACAGACAAAAATTAAAAGACAAAAAAAGGAAAATGAACTGAAAAAAAAATAATTCTAAACTAAAATTCAAGAAAGAAATGATAAAGAAAAGACTTGTATATAAAAAATAATTTAAAAAAACAACAACAACAAAAAACAGACGGAGCGATGGCGGAGTGACCCACTCTGTCGATGGCTTTGCCCACTTTGGACACGCTGCCGTGGATGTCCTTGTGGCGAGACGCGAGCATCTGCACGGTCTCCTTGATCTCCTTACAGCACTGCACCATGGTCTGAGAAAGCACAGATAGATCTGTGTCCTGTACACCTGAGAGGAGGGGAAAAAAATTAATTTAAAAAATGTATATATATAAAAATTAAAAAAAAAAGCTTAAAGAAGCAGCTCTGGAACTTCAGCAGTCACAAGATCACTAGGAGATTAAAACTCTGAGCACCTTTAGTACAAGTAGCATGTTAATTACATCAGCATCCGAGAGAAAAAGTTTAAATTAAAATAAATAAACAACATCTGGTTTGGAAACGTGTATGAAAAGTTAGAGCTGAAAATGTTGTACTTTTGTTGGTCAGGTTTACTTTTACTAGATATGGGGCGCTGAATGAAAATTTAAGAAGGTCCGATCAATAAAGACAGGACCTTCTTTTTAAAAAAAAAAAAAAAGAAAAAAAAAAAAAAAGAAGTTTAAAATTTACGCAATGTTTAAATAAATAAAATTTTCAGTAACTACGTTAAACATGTGGACATTTGTTTGATTTTGATGTCCGTGTACATTTCCTTGTTTTTGTATAGAATACAAACAACAATCTTCAGTGAATCTTCATTTGCACTCTACTGGACTGTAAATAATTATGAAAGGACTCTGATTGCTCCGTCATACCAAGATCTCAGTATTATAGTAGTAAATATTTTACACGCCCTCACCTCGGACTGCTGCGGATACGTTTGCTCAAACAACCCGCGTTTTATCTCATCATGGCGCTTCACATTACTGCTTTGTATAATCGCCACGGTTTCAGAAACATAATCCGACGAACTGGTTTTAAACTTCCCGCAAGAAGAATAAGCATACACTGATAAGCATACACGTTCATCTCTGAAGGTTCAGTTTTAATAGTCTACTTTACTTTTCTTGAAGTAAGCCATGCTGAGTCTTTCGTTTATGTTTCCTCCGGACATTCGGTCGCTACACGGTAAACTATCATGTTTATTGGCTCTGCTGAGTGACGCATATAGCCACGCCCACTTCAAGGGAAGGAAAAAAAAAAAAAAAAAAAAGAACCGCTAAATTCCTGATTTACTAATTATTCTCGTTTATCAGATAAGCATCAGAATCCGGATAGCACAGTCACTCGGTCCGGATCCATTTAGAGATGTCTGTAGTTTAAGCCAGTATTTCCTAAATCTACAGGACTTTTTACATTTCTGCAGCACAACATCTCGTTCCTTGGGCTGCATCCCAAAACACACATCACATGCGATTCATTTCCTACAGTGGAGTTGATTTAGAGTGTCGAACAGCCGCGAGGGTATGAACACCCGTCTGCGAGTCACTCTCGGATCTCAGACTTTATCTCAGTCTCTGTATTCGAGATAAAAATCCCTGACTCCACCTTTATTAAAAAAAAAAACATTAAGGGCAGTTTGCATGACCAGCTCCGCTTTTTGGAAATTCTGTGAGAAGCAATGCCAAAAAAAACTCCACCCATCCTTTCCTGTACTGTACTGTGTCGTGCCCGGCAAAAATCTTAGTAACAGCCTGGAAATCAGCAAAAAGTAAATAAATAAGTAAAAAAAAAAACTTTCCTGTAAGACAAACTGACATTATCTGTAAAAATCTAAGTTATGTAAACACTGGGGAAAAAAAACACCAGAAGACAAGCATGCACCCGTTGTTGCCTCAGACTCTACAACGTTCTTGGACAGGAATTGAGGTAGGTTTTAACATCTCACATGACATGAGCTCAGGGATGCTTATAAACTCATCACTTTGTTCCCAAATCAAGTGATCAGACGTCTCTTTGAGAGAGTCAAAACCAGCCCACATAATCGCAACAAAGGTGTTCCTATTAAAGTGGCCAGCGAGCGTACGCTTGACACTTCGTTTCCGGTGGCTTACCGAAGGCGACCAGCTGGCTGCGCAGCTCGCACACGTTCCTCAGCAGCTCGTCGAGACGTTCCTCCGACTGGTGTCCGTAGGTCATGAACCTGTGCAGGACCTTCTCCAGCTCGCGCTCCACACACGCACACTGCTCCATGGCTCTGTCGCTCGGCCTCGATCGTACTATCGCACATACGGCAGGGAGCGTCAACACCAGGCACCTGCGACACACCACGAACACAAAATGTGGTTATGACATGGACCTTGTAATCATTAGTGAGATGAAGGGAAAAAAAAAAAAAAAAACACTTCAGGAAGCACAGTTCTAGGGAATCGATTGCGTATGGAGTGAGTACGTTCTGTCGTTGATAAATTTCCTATAACTGTACAAACATTTTTTCTTTTTATTTCTTACATACACGCATTTCTGGAGATCAATACACATCTTCATTCCCATTCTATTTCCCCAATGTTTAATTCCTTTACTTATACACTTGCGCATTAATAAATGGCATTCAAGTCAAAACAGGACTTCTGATGAATGAAGGCGTGGAGAGAGAGAGAAATAAAACACAGTGATTGACATTTACAGAAGACTTGAGCCCCTTCGCAGCAGTAGAAAATGTGATTGTTGGAAACATTTTAAAGATGTCCGTACGTCCGTGAACGACAACATGTGGCTCGGAGGAAACTGTGAACTTCCAGTAAGTCGAGCGCCTGATCCTTATAAACTGGCATAACTCATCACCGACTTGCAGAAGAGACACATCTGTCTGTGTGAACCGTACAGACGATCGTTCACCAACACCATTTACGCATTACAAACTCGGAAACTGACACGTAACGTAAAGTAACGTTTATTTTGTCACATATACATTACAGCACAGTGAAATTCCTTCTTCGCATATTCCAGCATAACTGGGGTCAGAGCGCAGGGTCAGCCATGGTACAGCGCAGTTAGGGTTAAGGGCCTTGCTCAAGGGCCCAACAATGGCAACCTGGCTGAGCTGGGAATCGAACCGCCGTTCTTCCGATCAGTAACTCAGTGCCTTAGCCTTCTGAGCCACTACTGCCCGATAATCACACATCCCCCATATACAGTACTGACCTCGCTCCAAGACATTTCCTGAGTTCCTGGGAGGCTGGGGTTTCAGACGTGAATCAGACAGGGAGTCCGATTACAGCTCTGGCGTACTGAGAAAACTTTCAGTTAAAGTGCAGGGAATCATAAAGAGAAATAGTGTGTGTTTCCACCTCATACTAGCAAAAGTCCCGGTTTGACCCGAATGCACCTTGAATGTTTTTAGCCAGCACCAACACTAAATAAACAGACTTTTTAAAAATATATATACATATAAAAAAATGCTATATATAGTAAATCTATAAGATAGTATACTTAATATACATTATTAAACAAAAGCTATATATATATATATATATATATATATATATATATATATATATATATACACATACACACACACACACACATATTGTCTTAATTAGGATTGTTTATTTATTTATTTCTGATAAATATAAATAATTAAGTCCAACCATGGTCCTATTTATTTTAATTACAGCAAGATAAAACTTTTATTGATTTATTGATTGTTTGCCAGTCCTAGGTTGGAAGTTGAACAGCTGTTCTCACACACACACACACACACACACACACACACACACACACACTGAATTTAATAAATAATAAACACAGGCCAGCTTAGCAGATTAGCCAGTCACCAACCATTAGCACCTAATTTTTCCTCTTTCTATAACCACAGAGGAGAAATAAAAAATCTGGTTTGTTTAATAAGATATCATTTTCAAATTCTAAGACTATAATTATTTTTTTTTTTAAAGAAAGAAAATAGACAAATATAAACAAAGAGAGCTAAACACACACAGAGAGAGGAGCAGTGAGCTGTGCTAGCTAGCATGCTAATCAGGACAAATAGCAACTCGCTAGTTAAAGGACTTGAGGGGGGAAACAAGCTTGTTATAAGACATGACACGCTGACACCGCCTGTAGAAGATTTCTATGAAAATAAAACAACCATTCATAACTCCATAACAATATAAACGTGTAAAAAAAATTTTTAATAAACATAAACAGAAACCTGTACTCGCCTGTTGTTGTAGCAGCAGCACTCCTCCACCAGACGTCCCCTGGAAACAGGAAGGTCCTTTTCTACTCAGGCTGCGCTCCAATCCAAAGCAAGTCGCACAATCAGGGTTACTAGGTAGTGCGCGCGCGCTCGTAGGTCCTGACGCAAACGGAGGGCGGTACTGTAGGGAGCAAAGATTAATTTGGCCTTCAGCCACATGTTTCCGGGCTTTCACTGCACTGACCGCCTTCTACTGAGCAGGAGGAGGAACAGCCGGTGTTCTTCTAAGGAATAAAACAGTGTGCTAAGAATGTAATGTATTCTTTATCACACTAGTTGTTTTTAATAATATAGTACATATACATATACTGTATGATCATACATATACATATAATATAGTTTATATGCATATACTATATGATCAGCCATGCATCACATCTGAAACACTGGCCTCCCAGGAACTCCTTTCATGGCCCAAACATTTGGAAATGGCTCGGAGTGAGGTCAGGATAACAATGATTCCCAGCCGAGTTCCTGGTGCAGTAGGCCCCCACCTCCCCCATAAAGTCCTGACCTCGCTCCGAGCCATTCCCACATGTTCAGGGCATTAAAGGAGTTCCTGAGGAGCCGGCGTTTCAGAAGTGAATCAGGCAGGCAGTCCGATCATGGCTCCGGTGTACTGAGTCAACTTTCTACCTTGATGATATCCAAGCACTAGTGAAACACTGTGATAGGTCCATTAGTGTAGTAGGGGGTTATATACAGAAATAAAGGCATTTTTTTTCCTCTCAGAACTGTCTTCTTTTTTTCTGCACATTCAAAAGTCCTGGTTTGACTCGAACGCCCCGGTGTGAATGAAATTACAATTGTTTTTAAAAATATGTTTACTGTCAGGAATACGACTAGCAATTATTGTCAGCTTCCCCAATACAGTAAGATCCATAAATATTTGGACAAGCCTTTTTTTTTTTTTTGGTAAGCCACCAAAATGTGGAAATGGCTCAGGAGAGCCAGGTCAGGACTGTATGGTGGATGTGGCAATAACTCCCAGCCGAGTTCCTGTATTGTGCAATCAATGTGTGATAAAGGTAGACTTTAAAGAGTATCCTTAATTCAAGGTGTTTGACACAAATACTGCAATAACCACTTAGGATTTACAGCCATTCTTTACAAAGTCCCTGCATTTCCACAGGCTCAAAAGTAATTGGACTAACTATCCTCATTATAAACATTAGTTTTAATATTTGAGTATGCAGCAAAAATGTTGCAGCCAGTGACAGCATGAAGACTGAATCCCAAGACACCATTAAATGCTCAATTTCCTCAATCGAGCTGCTCGACCAGGCCGCTACAGCATCCTCCATCACGTTTCTGCCTTTAGTTTGTTTTCAGCAAATAAAAAGTGGCTCAAGTGGGTTGAGGTCAGATTTTTTCTTTTAGATGCTTTTTTTTTTTTTTTTTTTGGCAAAGTCTAATCTAGCCTTTGTGTTCTTGAGTGTTCTCAGTGGTTTCCACCTCGGGATAACCCGTCTGTTTTTACACTCATGGAGGCGTCTCTCATTTGAAACGATACACCTACATCCTTCGAAGTATCACTGACCTGCTTGGATGTTATGAAGGAGATTTTCTTCAACAAGGAAAGAGTCTTGCATCATCCCATCATCGTCATCATCATCTTCAGTTGTATTCAGTAGCATTCAAGACCTTTTGGTGTTCTTTTAAAGAATGAACCAGATTGGTGATTTGGCCACATCTATAGTTTTTTTTCTACTGCTCTAATAGGACTGTTAATTTTTTTTTTTTTTTTTGTCTTTGTACTCTATATTGAGAGTTCCTTTAAAAAGCTAACAAATGCAAATTAAATACCTGGAACCTACTCCGGGCCTTTCATCACCTTCATACAGTATGTCATGAAGAAACTTAAAATATAGGTCAGAACCGATCCTCAAACAGCTCATGAGTCAGTTTTCCAGTTACTTGTGAGACAAGTAAGGGGACTTTGTCAAAAAATTTGCTATACTTCCTAAACAGCTAAAGAAATATTTTAACGAATCTTGAATTAAAGTCGAAAGAAGATTATCCTGATTGCGTTATTTCAAATCCATTATGCTGGTGTACAGAGGTAAATACATGCAAAAATACTCATGGACCTGATTGTTCAAGTCCTTTAACGGTAACATTAATATAAACATGTGATAAACACACTACTAGCAGAGCTTGTGTGACACAAAAATAATCAGGAAACAGATGTTGTAGAATGGAAAGTAAATTGTTTTTTTCCCAAACCCTTTATACTATTCACATTTACGGCATTAGGCAGACGACTTTATCCAGAGAGACTTTTTTTTATATCTCATTACACATCTGAGCAGTTAAGGGCTTTGCCCAAGGGCCCACCAGGAACGACTTGGTGGTGTTGGGATTTGAACCTAGGACCTTCCGGTCAGTAGTCCAACGCCTTAACCACTGAGGTAACATTTAATATTTTAAATTTATTTAGTTCTAATAGTGCGTTGGTTATTTTTATGCCTGTCACCAGGTAGTGGACGTCTCATGATTTCAGGTTGCGTGTCTTTTATCTGTCTGAGATTCCCATTAGTGTCATATCTCAGAGACGATCAGTGGACATGGAGTAACGCTTGTACCCTGATAATGAACTGATTAGATGTTGGAAATCACCCAAACAGAGTCAAGTCACAGGAAGGGATCAATGTCTGAGATTTTCCTTCCTGTTTGAAGTGTACTTTTGAGGAATACAAATTCGACTGGATTCGCTAGCATCGAGTTCTGCCTGTTCTTCGAGATTCGCTCTAATTTATATTTATATTTTATAGGAATGTTTTGCTTTCATTATAAAAATGAATGACCAGAATTACAGAAACTGATTTTGCTCAAACACCAGCCAACAATCACAATTAACCCAGAAAAATAAGAGTGTTTGTGTGTGCATGTGTGTTTTAAATCATGAAGACTTTGCAACTCTCTAAAAGTTTTTCTGCATTTATATATAATCCATATAAACTCGCGTTCCCCCACCCAAATAAAATGTAGGCTGGTGGACTGTCTACCCTAGTTACCCTGTGTGGTACTGCTCCCCTATAGCAAGTAAACCCGTGGGTCCCACCTCAGAGCCGGTGTTCCCAGGCCTGGGTTCCACATCCATCATCAAAATCATTCATTTTTGTTTTCCTTGGATATACTATGCTATATTCATTTCAAAGAGAAACAACAGTATAAAATGTTATAAAAATAAATAAATAAATAAATAAGAAAAAAGAACATTTCGACTGACAGAAACACTCGTGTCTCTACTGTAAAACTTTACTTATAATATTTTTTCATATACACAAAGGAGTACAGTACAATTGAAGAGGGTTCTAACATGGCAGCGACAACTTTGCCCCACTTTCCCCAGACCAAACCGGTGTGTGTTTCGTCTTGTTTGCAGCACCAAAGCACACTCGGATTCGGCAACTAACACGCCATACAAAAACACGCACGCGCATTCACACATACACACTCACACACACGCATATACACTCACATTCACACACACAGAAATGTACAACAAAAGTATAAGACAGTGAGAACTGATTCTACAAAGTCCATAAATATGAAGAGACTAAAGGAAACGCAAGCATGCTTCTTTTGACAAGCGGGACGACTGTTGTAAAGTTTCCAACGAAAAGAACAAAAAAACAAAAGAGAAAAAAAAAACAAGTGGGGTTGGAACTTTAACATTCAGTGGATATCAAAAGAGAATGATTGTAAGGCCAACAGTACTAAAAATGAGTGTCCTTCATTTGGAACAGCAGTCTTCAGTCTTTACTTTACAGATGTCCAGATCGAACCTTTCAGCATTTTCCGTATTTTCATTACGTCGGATTGAATTTAGAAAAATACCTCACATATCCAATATACGAACCACATTTGTTTTGTTTTTTAATTATTCAACATTTGGCAAAGAAAAAAAAAAAAAACAACAAAGAAGAAAAGATTCAGAATCTCCACAAGGACCCTTGAGGTACACCTTCTACGCTAAAAATGAAAAAAAGGCACAAATCTGATATCGTCTAGTGCGCGTATTCCTACGCCGGATTCACGGGTTATCAAAATACCTGACAAGGCTATCGCTAATGTTCTAATGTTACAGATCGAACTTTCCCGCTAGGTTTCACTGTGTTGGCAGTCTGCATCTGAGATTTCTGAACTTTAAAAAAAATAAAATTAAATTAAAAAAAATAAACTCACTACTCTGTATTAACCGCACACTGATAGCATAAATTAATGCCTCGTCCATTTTTTTTACCTCACGATAGGGGCGAGGCTGGTTACAGACGTCTGGACAGACCTTGAGCACAATGGAAGATTTTTTTATTTTTATTTATTTTATTTTTTTTGTCAAACGAAAACCCGCAGTGAGGAAAGAATTAGGTTGAGCTAGCTGGATTTTTTTTTTTTACAGTCCAAATTTTTTGTAAAAGGAAAAGACGATTCTATAATCATTCGAAAAAGAGTCTACCCTGCAGAGAATGATGCACTTTAAAGAAAGAAAAAAAAAAAAAACACCTCATGGGTTCTACAGTGTTTTAAAAATACGTTTTCATTCCCAACTCACGTGTTAACGCCTTCCTGCGTGTGACTATACACATCTTTTTTCTTTTTCTTTTGCAAAACCATTAAAATCCTCTGAAAAAATAGTTTTGGAGAATATTTCTTGAAATGTTTTGGGTTTTTTTTTCCCACCACAGGATCTCTGATTATACATGGTCATGAGTTGACCATTATCACCGTTTACCTCATTAAATATAATATGGAAATAAGAGAGAGAGTTGTAGAATCGGAGAGCAATGTGTTTAGTCTGCTTTCACGAGCCGATGCGTGCGAGGTTGGTTTTGGCGACAGCGGGTTAGTAATAGCTTAGATAAAGGTGTACATGCGAATGAACTAGAAACGTGCCTCTTGCAGTGTGTCTGCGCAGAGGTCGTACCCAATGCCTGGAATGTCATAATAAACCTTGAAAATAAAACTGGTCGTTTCGGTTTGCTGTCGTCTCCACCACGCAAGCCTGGGCTTTAGCAACTCTCAATTTGTGAAAAAAAAAAAGAAAAGATTGAAAATTCATGGCTAAATGGATAAAAACACTGAAAATCATTCAGTACTCTTGGTTCTTTTTTTTTCATTCTGCTTTGTTTCTATACTGTTACATACAGCAGTTTGTTTACTTAATTCTGAATGAGATACAAGGACAAGCCAATCGATTCATCTGAAATCGGTCAATATCCGAAGGTTCGCCGCTGAAATAGGGGGGTTGTTGTTAGAATTTCGCCCATGTGACTGGAATTACACTGATCAGACATAACATTGATATCATCAGCGTTTAAAATTCATCATGTTAATCATTATGGCACCTGTCAGGGAATGGGATTTATTCTAGTAGGCAGCAAGTGAACAATCAGCTTTTGAACTGGAAGTGTTGGAAGATGGAAAAAATGGGCAAGCGTGAGAATCTGATTGGTTGGTTCCTGGTATGCAGTGGTTTGTACCAAGGAAGGACATTCGGTGGAACGATGACAAAGTCGTGGATTCCCAAGTCTTGATGATGTGCATGGGGAGTGAAGGCTGGCCCATCTGCTTTGATCCCACATAAGAGCTCCCGTAGCTACTGTTGCACAGCCCAAGCTGACCCTTGTCTATCTAAAAACAAAAACAAAAAAATGCCTACAAAGGGCACGTTAGCATCAGAACTGGACGGAAAAGGATGGCCTGGTCTTTTACCTCGTGTGATTCTGGGAAACCTTGGGTCCGGGCATGCATGTGGATGTTACTTTGACCTTGACCTAAACGTTGTTGCTGACCAAAGGTATTCCAGAATGGCAGTGGACGCTTTCAGCAGGATAATGCCAAACTGACCTTAGAGGAACTTAGAGGACCTGAAAGATCTACTCCGAATGTCTTATTGCCAAACACTTTCAGAGGTCTTGTGGAGTCTACGCCTCAACAGCTCGGCACAAGGGGACCTGTGTTATGTGAGCCACAGGAACCTAATATTATGTGTGATCAGTGTGTAATTTAGCACAGGCTGGCGAGTGGTACGGTTACAGGAAAGAAACAAGAGACGATTATCAGACTTGATTCTGATCGAATCTCTCAAGCGATGACTTCCACTATTTGTTTATCACTAATATTACTGTCCTGGATCTAAACATTTCCTGGTAGCTACTGGTAACCTTAAATATCCATAACTAGGCCTTCACAGAATAATTTTTTTTGTTGTTTTTTTTTTCATGGAAGAACTGAGACACTGAGCTTTGTAAAAGAAAAAAAAATATATAGATAACTAAACACCAATCTATGTAGTCAGAACCAGTGTTTACCATTGAAAAGAGTCCATTTTTGTGTTCATGTGTTCTTTAAGACATGGTGTCGTCTTGACGAGTGTTGCTGCCCCACAGATGTCTTCCTGTTCATGGTTTGCCAAGGATAAAAATGTAAACAGTAGGTGGAGATGACAAAAACGAAACAAAACAAAACAACAACAAACAAACAAAAAGAACCACAAAGAAGCACCAGACAGTAACTTTACACCCAGGACTTCTGACTGGACAGCCAAAAGGTCCACAGCACCACTTTATTTTTCCAGTCCCCTGTGTCGAAGGACTTGGGTAAGGAAGGCAAGCTGACTGCTTACTCAATCTCAGCACTTTCCGCACGTCTATTAGAGTCAAAAAGAGTTGCTTTGCATCCCACTGAGTGCGCGCTAGCTGATCTTGGAGCCCCTCCGTATACTGTAAGAGCGCTGATCTGAGATCAGTTTCCCTGCTTCGTTCCTACAGGCTACAAAGTAACATTGAAATGGCACTTTGCTGCCCAGTGGCCGGGGCCATCTAGTGACCGAGCATGTGACTGATATACAGATGGATGAATTTGAACAGACGAATGGAAAGTAAACGCAAATTGCTCACTTCCCCCTATACGTCTCGTCCTCTAAACCTTCGGCGTCAAAGTCTTCCTCCACGCAGCTCCTGCTCTCCCAGTCGTCGTCATCCCACTCCTCATCTTCAAATGTGTCGTAGTAGTCCATCTCTCCCTCCTCATCTTCTTCTTCTTCTTCATCTTCTTCTTCGTCTTCCCCTATGACCTCCATTCCCACCTCCTCATCTCCGATCAGCCCTTCCACCACTTCTCCGTCCTCTACCTCGGCCATGACGTCGACTTTCACCCCCTTAGACGGAGAAGAGGTAGGGAGCAGGTCTTCCTCCACCACTACGTCATCCTCGAAGGGCAGGCGCCGGCTGCCGTGGAGCGCTTTCCTGGATGAGGGAGGGATGTAGATGTCGGGTGTGGGCGGGGTTACCCTGCACTTGGGTGCGTTTGGTGGTGGTGACAAGACAGGCATCCCTGGGATGTACTCTCGGATCTCTCCGGGTTCCAGGGGGTCGGGGCCACACGGGTCGTGTTCGCTGCACGAGAGCTTGCCGTCCAGCTTGGAGATGAAGAGCATGCCGTCACAATGCTGCTGGCAGTACGAGCTGGGGCACATTTCGCAGAACGAAGCCGCCTCCTTGCCGCACTCGTTACACTGGTGCCACGGGCATTCCCAGCGACCTAACAGAGCACACACAAACACACACTTAGGGGAAGTCCTAATAATGCATTAAGGCTCCTTTTATCCAGACAAAATCAAACAGAATCTCGGATGCGAGCATAACGCCACACTTCAATACAGAATCAAACATTTGATTAAAAAAAAAAAGAAAAACAAGAACCAGATCTCTGTTCTCACCCGCGGGTCTCTTGGACAGGTTCAGACAGTCGGCGTGGTACACTTTGGGGCAGCCGGGCTTCTTACAGGAGATGATTTGCCCACCGTCTCCGCAGTAGAAACATTCGTCCTCGCGTTCCTTCACCGCCTGCAGCTGGCTCTTCCTCTTTGCAGACATTTTCTTCTTCCCTTTCCGAACCTTGTCCTCTGACGGAGGCTGGTTCTGTAACGGCAGCACATGTACTCTTGTAACAGTACTTCAGAGCATTTTTGCTCTCTTTTTTTAAGAAGGTAAAAACACAGCAACAGCATTCAGTCTGGACCGAAGCCACTGGTCTGAGAACGATGGTTCTCTGTTCACTACCAAGTGAACTCTGGTTTGAGTTAAACTGCAGCAAGAATGAGAGGAAGTGAAACCAAATGAACCACGTTTCCAAGGCATTTTTGTTTGTTTGTTTTTGTGCACACAACTGTTAAACTGAACTGGGATATATAAATGCGAAGGTGCTACAGAAATGCTTACATTTGGATTTAGTGACCAACTACACGAGAAAAATAACACTGGATACTAGGGGTGGGGATCACTAATCACCAGGATCAGGATTTTTGGGGCCGATCACCGATCTCTGATCACTAGAAGCCGTATCGGCCGATACCGATCACCGATTACAGGGTCTACTCGAAGCCTTATCATGTATCAAAAACCAAAAATTGTCTCACGAGTTTTGCGTCATCTGATTGGCTTTTCTATATTGGCCATTATAGAGACTGTAGAAACTTCCCAAGGCTATTATCGGCCGATTATGATCGGCGACCGATCAATCAGAGCACCCCTATATATTAACATGATATCTGTGCGCCGATTTGATTTAAATTGAAATTCTGTATCCCGATTTTATAAATATTTCCCAATTCTATATTACATTTTTTATTTTAAGACCTTGAAACTTTAGAATAATAAAAGACGTTGCCAGAACACTTAGCTCTATTCAACAACCTCACAGCTAGATTGAAGATGATTAATTAAATGTAGCCCATTACTTATATCATTAGTTTTCTCACTTTTTACTAGACAGCACATACAGTTTCTCTGTCATCTGCCAAAATTTTCTAAACAAATTTAACAAATAATCCACTCAGTGCGGGAATAGTTCAGAGTGTGCCAACTATAGGCCTTTAAAGAAACATTGATGTTTTATCACCTCAAATGCCTCCAAAGTTTTGACAAAACATTTTACATTACTTATTTATATACATTGGAACCTTGGATTACAAACATAATTCGTTCTGGGAGCGAGCTCGTATATCAAAACACTCGTCAACCAAATCGTATTTTCCCATAAGAAATAATGGAAACTCAAATTATTCGCTCCACAGCCCAAAAAATAAACACACAAAAATAATTTTAAAAACATTGATGTTTTATCACCTCAAATGCCTGCTAAGTTTTGAGCATGTGTTGAGTGGCTGCAGGGAGACGGTGTTTCGAGACTAATTAGCAGTTGTGGTGTTTTGAAACCGTGTGTAATGAGTGTGTTTCTAGACAAATTCTCTCGCAAATTTCACATCAGAGAAATTTTGCAGATAAAAATGCATTTCTGTTGCGCCATTCAGAAGCTTGTGCACAGAATCGGTTATATCCGAGGCTGATCCGGTCATCTCTATTATACAGTAAGGAGGACAAAACAAAAAATGTAATAAATTGGTGGTCAATGTGGTGATACATGAATCGGCACACAGAAGAACTGCGATTCATAATTACGATTTTACATTACTAAGTTATATATCTGCATTTGTATCATTGTATAATTTTCTTAGTGACTTCGGCGATGTTTACACAAAACACTTAAGGGCGGCATAACACTTGAAGAAAAAGCGCTATCTGCCCACTTCTGCCTGCGTGAACTCTCAGAAATCCATGATTGGCCAGTGGTTGATATGACAGCATGTATGCCACCCCTGCCCCACTCGTAGCACGGCCAATTTTGCTCCCTTGACTCCCAGCCACATACGTGATTCAGGTTCACAATCGCAGAATGATTTTCTGTTATTTTGTCAATTAAAAATATATATATTTTACCAGGAAGTCCCACTGAAACCAGTAATTTTTGTAGTTCTATATGGGAGACCTGGCCAAGACAGCAGCCATTCAAATTCCCAACATTAAAATTCAACATATACAACCTTTAATTGTGCTCATTGTGAAATCAAACTGAACTAAATAAACAAACTGCAAGTATGGATTTGGAATCGACAAGCGTACTAACACACCTGTTAACTCAGCCTAGTTCCTTAAGAAAAGCAAGCCAGTAATTAAACACGCTGTACTAAGTGTGATGATGTAGAAACAGGCGGACAGGTAGTATTGATCGGTAACTGTTGGTTAATAACCCCGTTGCATGTTGTACCTTCGGTCGCACACCCAGGAAGCCACTGCAGTTTGGCGCTCCGCATTTACACACCGTCTTGCCGTTACCCAGACACTCCAGGTTATAATTGAAGGTGAGCTCCACACCTGCAAAACAGTCGCACAAGACCATTAAACTAAGCAGGAATGAAAAAAAAATAATGAATTCAAAACATTATTCAGTTTCATTAAGAGAAAACAAAGATATATCTAGATGAGTGATGAGTGCGCTGACCAAAAGAGGGCTGGGTTCAGAGTAAATATCGCAGCGTTCAAAACACTTACGCAGTTGTGATTTGGGGGGAAAATTCTAGCACACTTCATCATTAAAAGAAAGGAGCAAAATGTGTGGAAGTCAGTAGACCTGAACAGATCCGCAGAATTAAATGTGCACCTCAACTCTCCTGTTTCCACCAAAACTGTTCGTCAGGAGCTACACAGGGTCAGGGCACATGGCCGGGCTGCTATAGCCAAACCTTTGGTCACTCGTGCCAATGCCAGACGTCGGTTTCAATGGTGCCAGCAGTGAAAATCTTGGGCTGTGGACATTGTGAAATGTATTGTTCTCTGATGAGTCCACCTTCACCGTCTTTCCCACATCCGGGAGAGTTACGGTATGGAGAAGCCTCAAGAAAGCGTATCACAGAGACTGTCGCATGCCCAGAGTGAAGCATGAGGGTGGATCAGTGATAGTTTGAGCTGCAATATCATGGCATTCCCGAGGCCCAATACTTGTGCTAGATGGGCGTGTCACTGCCAAGGACTACCAAACCATTCTGGACCATGTGCTCTCAATGGTTCAAACATTGTATCTTGAAGGCGGTGCTGTGCATGAGGACTGCACCAATACACACAGCAAGACTAGTGACAGAGTAGTTTGATGAACATGAAAGTGAAGTTGAACATCTCCCATGGCCTGCACAGTCACCAGATCTAAATATTATGGAGACACTCTGGGGTGTTTTGGAGGAGCGAGTCAGGAAACGTTTTCCTCCACCAGCATCACGTAGTGACCTGAACACTATTCTGCAAGAAGAATGACTCAAGATCCCTCTGGTCACCGTGCAGGACTTGTATCGGTCATTCCCAAGACCAATTGATGCTGTATTGGCCGCAAAAAGGAGGCCCTACTCCATACTAATGAATTATTGTGGTCTAAAACCAGGCGCTTCAGTTTCATTGTCTAACCCAAATTCCAGATTTTGATACAGTTCTAAAAAAAACTGTGAATAATTTAGAGCACGCTACCTGCAGGATTATAGAGGAACAGCAACATTGTACGACTTCAAACACCAATATATATTTATTCATCATCTTTACCTGGATGCAGGAAGCCTGGAGCCTATCCCAGAAAACAAGGCGGGGTACACCCTGAACAGGATGCCAATCCAATTTGGGACCACCAATAAACCTAATCTACAGGTCTTTGGATTATGGGAGGAAACCAGAGGAAACCAACCAAGCACAGGAAGAACATGCAAACTCCATGCACAGAGATGGGAATCGAGCCTGGCCGGGAATCGAACCCGGACCCTTGACATGCAAGGCGACAGTGCTAAGCACTACACCACTACAATTGAATAAATTTCCCCCGCCCATCTTTATGAATTACTAAAGTAATTTAAAAAAAACGTCTTTCTCACCTGTAGGAATGTCCACTAGGGCAAAGAGGCCGACTCGCGTGTCCCCGTTGACTGTCCATTTCTGAGTCTCACAGTTGGGCTGGCAGCAGTGGTTCATGAAGCGTGCCTGGTTTCCCTTCGGCCCTGCGTCAATGATGCGGTCCTAAACACAGGGAAAAAAAAGAATCACAGCTCATATTATGTAAGGGGACAAAATAATATAAAAGTGGAAGAAGGAAAAGCGACGTATAGAAAAATTGTTTTGTGTGTTCCGAAGACTCGCCTTATCCAGCGTGAGCATGTAGAAGTTGCTGATGTCGTTCTCCTGCGCGTGTCTGATCCTGGCGCGACACTCCTCCTCGTCGATCACCTCGCCCACGTACTCACTCACAAACGCACCCTGAAAGGAGCAGATTCATCATCAGATTCACCGTGTCTGCACGTTTACTTATAGGGGAGCGTCACACTGAGCCACGTTCCCACTACGTCTTCAATAAATTGGGTAAACACAGTAAGCCAACTTGTACAACTTGACGGGAAAGCAGAATAAGCCTGTAAGGACGTAGTACTGTCCCCCTTGAAGTGAGGACATAGAAAACCACATTTAATACCACGTTAATATTATGTTCTTCTTGAAGAAGAGATAGATGCATTGAGAACCTGACAGGGACGTGGCTAGGTAGTAAATACACAATTTCCCATTTCAACACCGTTTCCCATTGCGTTCGTCAACATTTTCAAAAAAGGTAGAACTGTGAGAACATTTTTAAACTGGATCTACATCCCAATTTCGGGAAACTAACTGCCAGGCAATCAGATGTAGTATAAACTGGAATAACCGAAGACGTCATCTGGTTATCCGAGATTTAAAAAAATACACAAAATGAATAGAAAACCAGGCAATAAAAGCATGAAGGTACACAAAGCCCTCTGACCTTCTTGATGTCGTTGATGCTACGGAGCCCCCAGCCACGCGATAGTGTCCTGAAGATCTCTACTGGCGTGTACTCGCGTTTGTTGAAGCACTGGTTCTGGCACCTCTGTCCCGCCGCGCACACCTGCGGGTTACACTCGTACATCAGCATGCGGTTGATACACTCCGAGTCCATGCCACACGGGTTCTCGTCCGTCGCCTTGCAGTTACAGCGCGGGATCTCCGACAGGTCCGCGGTCACGATCTGCACCTTTCCTACCGGTCGGTTCACCTGGAGCAAACCAAAGTGAGGGAGAGTAAAGAGTGTATAAATGGAACACTTGTAAGCTAGAAATGAAAATTCCTAGTTTTAACCAGTTCTCCAGTAAACTCTAAAATCCAGATCAATAGACTTTGGTCATAAATAAGAACACAAGTTAATGTACATGCTTTATATTTCCAGCTTTATATAACCAATTTATATTTCTGCATTTGGGACCAATATGGAGTCTGTTCATGTACCGCTCAGAAAACCAGTGCAAGTAGATGCATGTGTCAAGTTATTGCCCCGTCTTTTAACCCCCCAACCCCCTCGCCTGCAAAGATAATAAATATTGTCCTTACGTACAATATTAAACTAAAATTCTAACCCAAAAGAATAAACAGGTGTACAATATTAAATACCTCCCACGATTCAACAGCCTGTAGATTCCCCTTACCAGCAATAACCTGAGGTAATTGTTTCTTGTATGAATTTAGTAGTCTCTCACATCGTCCTGCTTGAGTTCATGGACGTTTATTTTGGCATTTGCTGAAGCACGGGTAAAGGTCTCGCCACAGCATTTCATTTGTGTTGAGATCTGGCCACTCCAAAACTCTACAACCATTCTGATGTAGATTTACTTGTGTGCTTCGGATCATTGTTACGTGGCATGACTGAATTTCGACCAAGATTTAGACATTGATGTACAGAAGGCCCTCACATTTGCATCTAGAATACACTGGTATACACTTGGTCCTGTGGCCGAAATCATCACCCCTCAACCCGCGTGCTTGACAGTGGGTATGAGGCATTTATGCTGAAATTCTGTTTCAGCATGGCACTGGGCATTAAATCCAAACAGCTCCACTTTGGACTCATCTGTCCATAGGACATCGTTCCTCGTGGTTTGTTCAGATGCAGTGTTGTGAACCTCAGTCGTGCTGCCGTGTCCTTTTCAGGCAGTTTCTCCTAACAACCCTTCCAGACAAACCGTACTAGTTCAGTCTTCTTCTAATTATGACGTCATAGACTTTAACATTCTCATTTAATCAAAGGCTGTTGATTGGATGAGAGAGCTCAGCCAATCAGCTCTCTCTAGGCCCTCGGCTGTGAGAGGCTACATCATCACCGTGAGATGGAAGCAGCAATCTCCAGATAATAGGGTGAGCACTTTACCACTGCGCCACTCAGCTTCAGATCTTTGGACAATTACAACAGGAAGATACTCACCTTAATGTGTTTGTATGGTGGGGGTTTCTTGTCGTTCTTCCTATCTTCCTGAAGCTGCCTCATCTCTTTCTCTGCCTGGAGCTCTCGGAATCGCTCAGCAGCCTCATTTAAAGCTGTACCAAGTAAACATGGGTAGTATCATCATTAATCAATTCAGTTTACAAGTCAATTCCAATCAAACAAGCAGGTAAAAAAAATTCTCCATAGCTAGCTAATGAGCTAGACTCTGACACAGACGTGCAGAACTGGATGAAAAACCTTGCCCTATAACTCTTACCTTTTTTATAGACAGCATCTGTGCCTTTGCCCATTTTCTCCTTGTTGTGGGCGTCACCCTCCATATAGGGAAAGCAGCGGGCTTGGTACGTCCACACGTAGTCCTTAGAGCCGAAAAAGTGTACGGGGAACTCGCCTACCTCGTGCCTCATGCGCGAGATGTTCTCGGGTACGTTCTTGGGTTGAGTCACCTCCGCTGGCCACCACCTGTTTGAAACACGCAGGCAAGAGAAAGAGAAGATAGAGTTTGAATGTTATTTAAAAAAAAGGATATGATTTGCTTTGGAACTGTAACCGACCTGTAGCGGCCCACTTTCACCCACAGGATGTCCTTATAGTGGGGTTTCTTGCCAGCGCGACAGTCGTTGCAGTACCAGCTTTCTTTGGGCATCTCGATGTTCAGACACTCGCGGTGGAAGGCAGCAGGACAGGACTCGCAGCACAGCAGACTGCCCCCTAAATCAGAGCGCATGTATTACACAACAGCAATTCTTTCTAAAACTGGGTTCTGAGAAATGAATAAAATATCTTTTGCTTGAAGAAACCCTTCAGGTTTTTGGAGACATTGTGATGATAGAAAACGGCTGTCCTGATGGCGGAAAATACTCAACGAGACAGAGTTTACAGTCCGGAACGTCATTGAGACAAAATGACGTCCGTTCAAGCGTGCAGTAAACACCATGTATCGTTTGTCTTCCCGGGCTGCCTTTAAACGAGGTCAGCTGATCACGCTGCATCACCGGGATACCCCTCACGATTTGAAGCCATAGTCTCGCGAGAGTATAACGCGGAAACAAAACACCAAAACTTTCTGTTTGTTTGTTTTTTTATGCATAAGACTCACTTTGACAAATTTACAAACAAATCCGACTTACAAACTTGCTCCAGGAACGGAACTCGTTCGTAAGTCGGGGGCTTATTGCAATTAGTAGATGGCAAGAACAAACTTTATGCTCTTATGGCTACGATATTACACATATTTCAGTAAAGTTATTGTTTGTTTCAGATTCATCAGTATATTTCATTATATGTTGCTCCATGCATCCATTATATATACCGCTTATCCTGTACAGGCAATCTTCACGTTTTTGAAGGCTTTGAAGTGCTTTAAATGTTTCTCATGTTACTGCCAATCAAAACATTTTAATGATCCCCTACCAAGGCTGGATTAATGATATAACTACAGAGTTTCTTTTTCTTATTTATTTTTTTATTTTGTTCTGAAAATTAGACTCTGCCTCCATCTATATGTCAGTACTCCGAATACTCTGGTGAGAAACAAGATCCGGACACTGCATAAAAAAAAAAATTAAAAGAACTAACAAAATTTGTATTTTATTGTTCTAATGAGTGAGGTGAGACCTTCAGAGCAGACGAAGCACCAGCTGACGTTGATGTGCTCGTGGTTCTTGCAGCCTTTGCGGGGAGTGAAATGGTTGGGACACAGGAAGCTGTTGTTGGCCAGCGGAACGCTGCCGGCGGCCATACAGTAGTCATTTGCGTGGTATGCCACTGGACAGCGTACACAGCGGGTCAGGCGACCTGTAGTCCACACACATACACATGCAGAGAGAATCAGACAAAGTTTGTCTTGCAGCAAGTGCTAGACTTTCCTGTGGCTCAAACAACAGAACTGAATGCTTTCAGGAGGAAAGCAGGAAGTCCTGAACTGGCAAACTGAACATAAATGTGAATATAATTCTAAAATTCAGGATAGTTTTTGTTATTGAATCAATTGAATAGATTGAACATTTACACTAGAACAGATTTCGATATACACACATGGACAAAATTGTTGGTACCCTTCGGTCAAAGAAAGAAAAACTCACAATGGTCACAGAAATAACTTTAATCTGACAAAAGTAATAATAAATAAGAATTCTATGAATGTTAACCAATGAAAGTCAGACATTGCTTTTCAACCATGCTTCAACAGAATTATAAAAAAAATGAACTCGTGGAACAGGCCTGGACAAAAATGAAGGTACCCCTAACTTAATAGTTTGTTGCACAACCTTTTGAGGCAATCACTGCAATCAAACGATTCCTGTAACTGTCAATGAGACTTCTGCACCTCTCTGCAGGTATTTTGGCCCACTCCTCATGAGCAAGCTGCTCCAGTTGTTTCCGGTTTGAAGGGTGCCTTTTCCAGACAGCATGTTTCAGCTCCTTCCAAAGATGCTCAATAGGATTGAGGTCAGGGCTCATAGAAGGCCACTTTAGAATAGTCCAATGTTTTCCTCTTAGCCATTCTTGGGTGTTTTTAGCTCTGTGTTTTGGGTCATTGTCCTGTTGCAAGACCCATGACCTGCGACCGAGACCCAGCTTTCTGACACTGGCCAGCACATTTCTCTCTAGAATCCCTTGATAGTCTTGAGATTTCATTGTACCCTGCACAGATTCAAGACACCCTGTGGCAGATGCAGCAAAGCAGCCCCAGAACATAACAGAGCCTCCTCCATGTTTCACAGTAGGGACAGTGTTCTTTTCTTCATATGCTTCATTTTTCCATCTGTGAACATAGAGCTGATGTGCCTTGGCAAAAAGTTCCATTTTTGTCTCATCTGTCCATAGGACATTCTCCCAGAAGCTTTGTGGCTTGTCAACATGTAGTTTGTCATATTCCAGTCTGTCTTTTTTATGATTTGTTTTCAACAATGGTGCCCTCCTTGGTCGTCTCCCATGTAGTCCACTTTGGCTCAAACAACGACGGATGGTGCGATCTGACACTGATGTTCCTTGAGCATGAAGTTCACCTTGGATCTCTTTAGAAGTCTTTCTGGGCTCTTTTGGTACCATTCGGATTATCCGTCTCTTTGATTTGTCATCAATTTTCCTCCTGCGGCCACGTCCAGGGAGGTTGGCTACAGTCCCATGGATCTTAAATTTCTGAATAATATGTGCAACTGTAGTCACAGGAACATCTAGCTGCTTGGAAATGGTCTTATAGCCTTTACCTTGAACATGCTTGTCTATAATTTTCTTTCGAATCTCCTGAGACAACTCTTTCCTTCGCTTCCACTGGTCCATGTTGAGTGTGGTACATACCATGTCACCAAACAACACAGTGACTACCTGGAGCCCTATATATAGGCCCACTGACTGATTACAAGATTATAGACACCTGTGATGCTAATTAGTGGACACACCTTGAATTAACATGTCCCTTTGGTCACATTATTTTCAGTATTTTCTAGGGGTACCATCATTTTTGTCCAGGCCTGTTCCAAGAGTTTATTTTTTAAAATAATTCTGTTGAAGCATGGTTGAAAAGCAATGTCTGACTTTCATGGGTTAACATTCTTAGAATTTTTTTTAATTATTACTTTTGTCAGATTAAAGTTATTTATGTGACCATTGTGAGTTTTTCTTTCATTCACCGAAGGGTACCAACAACAAAACCAAAAATCCACGTGTGTACATTAAATACCGATACCATGCAGGACGTTATTCGATTAGACTAATCTTGACTTGGCTACTCACCCTTGGAACTGGAGGGGTTTGCAGGATTGGTTATGTAGCAGGACAGACAGACGTGGAGAGCGCAGCGGAAGCCTCGGTTCTGTTTGGCAGTCGGGGCAAATTTCAGTATACACTCCATGTGGTAGAACTTTCCACACACCGGGATCAGACAGCGCCGGACGTCCTTGCCCGGTTTCTTACACACAAAACATGTGTGCACGCCTTGAACAGAAAAGAAATAGACAATAGAGCTAACCAAGTGAGTTATCTTACCAGTAGGGGTAAGATAATGTTAGTGAGTAGTAAGTCCCATTTGAGTTACGAATTTCTGAAGATACGAAAGGACCGCCGATACGAACATTTATAGATGAGAACAAACATTTGTAGATGCGGAAGTTGCATGTATTGTACGAAACATAGACACTGCAGTGGACCAGATACCAATATTTACAATTACATACAATATTTTCAATAAAATTATTTTTTTAAAAGCTACAAAAAATGCTGTCCTGAAGGTGAACAATCCTAATTTTGAAAAATCCTCAATGAAACAGTTCACAATTCGAAACAGCGCTGAGATAAAAATGGCGTCCGTTCAAGCGCGCAGTAAACACCATGTAGCGTTGTCTTCCCAGGCCGCCTTTAAACGAGGTCAGCTGACCCCACTGCGTCAACGGAATTCCCCTCGTGATTTAAAGGTGCAGAGGATAATGTGGAACTAAAACACCAAACCTATGTGTTTGGGTTTATTTTTAATGCTTTTCATTTTATATTCGTGCCATAGGCGTATACGACTCACATTGTCAGATTTGTCCGAACAAATCAAAAATTGTAACAAAATCTAAAAAAACATTAGATCAGATCATGACATTTATAAAATTGCAATATAAATGGGGATCAGAGATAGCTCGGAGATAGTGGTTAAGGCATTGGACTACGGTTCGGAAGGTCCATGTCATCAGCGAAAAAAAACTCAGTAGAAGTGATAACCTGATCCTTCAGTACAACATTCAGGTCGTCAGCTGACTTTTTGCTGTGCCTAGACCTGACGATCAAAAGCAGCCCCAGATCATAACGCTGCCTCTAAAGATTTGTACAGTGGGTACTATGGATGATCGCTTCATGCGCTTCCCTTCTTACCCTGACGCGCCACATCGCTCTGGAATAGGCTCAGTCTGGGCTCATCAGACCAAATAATCTTTTTTTCCCATTGCTCCAAGGTACAAACTTTCGGATTAGTTTCTGATCTGATTTTCTACCATGCAACTTCACCAAGTGTTCAAGTGATCTCCATTTTTTGATTCTCCAGGTTTTGATTATACAATAATTATAACAATAATTTGACCCTTCTCAAATTGGGACCTTTCTTTCAGGTGTATATAATATGGTATTATGTGGTCCCTGGTGATCACATCCCCACTAGGTAGTTAGTCTTAAAAAGGATTCTTCAGACTGTAAAAGAGTGCAATATTGTAACCCTCAGGGTTCTACTCTAAGCCCCATATTTTTCCTAGTTATATTTAAACACTTGTAGATGCAGTGTACATACTGTGTACATACAAATGCAGTGTACATACAAATCCCGTTATCAGTGTACATACAAATCCCGTTATCAAATATGAATGCTGTAATAAGCTTGTTAATTTCCAACCTTGATCTGGAGAAAAAAACATTTTATAAAGCATAGACAGAGAAGTTCATACAAGATAAACTATGAAGGTTCATATAGCACTAAAAATGGGTCAAAACGAAACACTGTTCTAGTTTCCCAGGAGATGTTTTGATCATCCAAGGTCAGCAAGGTAGCTCATGTGTAGCGAGGTGTTTAGTAAGTAAGCACGCTCGATCGATCTAAGTAGATAATCGATGAAGAAGATATGGTTCCTAAGCTTACCTTTAGTGCACTCCTGGCAGACGAAGCGTCCTTCCGGGGTCTCGCTGAGGCCGATACACTGTAGATGAAAAGCTCCGCAGCACTGTCCCTGGCACAGCAGCAACTCACCAGTCTTTTCACACACCTAGGAAACACACACCAGTCATAATACAACATGATTAGTAAGCCCCCTGGAATCGGCTCTGGCGTCACAGAGTCTGGTACAGCTCCACACGTACAGGTTTAAGGCTTTTTCATCACATCATACGCATCATATCAAATGTAGACATATTAACAAAAAATTGATCCATATGCGATTTACCTGACACACGTTTTCCTTTAGCGCTGCACCTCCTCCTTTCTCTGATACCTTTTTACTGTTAGACAAGCCCGTATCAGCAGTTAAGCAGTCTCTGGGCTGGACGACGCCCTCATCGGGTGATGAACTAAAGACCTGGAAAGTGAACAGAGGGGCGTGTAGGATCAGAAATCACTCCTGTTGTCACCATTTGTGGCATTTTACTCAAGTAATAAGACCTTACGTCTCAATATGGGTCTTTGAAGCAAATCCAGTGTGTCTATCTGTTTTTTTATTTATTAAGATAATTATTAAATGTTATAAGTAGTGTTTGACAAGCAAAGCATCACTTGTATTATCTTGCAGGCTTATATTTTTATTTTTTTATTTCATTCTTCTTCCATACAAACTTTGGCGCATAACTAGTCCTGTTTAAAGTGCAGCTTATGACTTTTCTAAAAAATCTTAGCTAATTAACATTGAGACCAACTTTGTTGTCATAGAGACATGGGGCTGGTCTCATTTTACTCAGGCAACCAATCAGTCTCTCAGGATCATTTTAAAGCTGTCAAGCCACGCCTTACCAACCACTTTAATGCACCTTAGCAACTGATCCTGTAGACTGTCGTTATAAAAGGCCCAGACGCCCGAGTTTTGCCACGGCGAGCACCACTCACATTTTCTTCAGAAAACTTACCTGTCTAGTTATTGAATTTATTATTGTTTAATGTAAATTTATTATTTAGTTATTAGCCTGTTCATCTGATAAGTTATTAAATAGTTCAATAATTTGAAACCGCACATAATTTAAACTTGTAGTCTTCTGAATGTTCAAAAATAAAACATGGATCCAATAAACATTTCTATTCATTTCTATGCGAGTTCATTTCTATTCCTGTCACATCTAGTATTAGTGATTGGAACAGAGCCGCCTGAACGTTTTTTCTCACCTCGGAGTTTAAAGGTCCGGGGATGTCACATGGTTTCCTCTCTGCTGTTTTAGGCTCAGATGGACTGCAATTCTCTCCTGGCATGTGGCTCTGGAAGACGCTGGGCGTTGCATGCTGCTGTAAAGGCGTCTGTGGATCACCCGCTGTGGATGTTATACCTTGTGACGAGAAACAAATTAAGTCTGTCAGAAGATCAGAAACACGTAAAGCTAATATTTGTTTAGAATAAAAAAATATATTTTTTTAAAAACGAAAGAAAAAAGTGTTCACCTGATTTAGAAAAGGGGCTCGACAGAGTGGTTCCAGGCACTTCGGTTTTCTAAAATGTAAAAATACAAATGTCTTTAAGAGCCATCAAATCACTTGCGAACACTGGATCTTCTTCTTAAAGTTCATTTTCTTAATTTTTTTTTTTTTTTTTTGGATTTTTCCCCGATTTTCTCCCTAATTTAGTCGTGTCCAATTCCTCCCCGTCACTAGGGGGCTCCCACATTAAGGCTACTACTACCACTCAGCCGGGAGGGCCGAAGACTATCACGTGTTTCCTCCGAACCACGTGACGCCAGCCGACCGCATCTTTTCGAACTGCTCGCTCGCGCACCGTTGGGGGCGGCGTAACACACTCGGAGGACAGCGCTATCCGCTCCCTCCGTTGCGCGAGCTCACAGACGCCCCTGATTGGCTGTAGAGCCGTGATTAATGTGGGAGCGCTAAGTACCTCTCATCCCTCCCCTCTGAGAGAGCTCGGCCAATCAGCTCTCTCTAGACCTCCGGCTGCGAGAGGTTACAGCATCACCCGGGATTCGAACTAGCGATCTCCGGATGATAGGGCGAGCGCTTTAACCACTGCGCCACTCGGAGGCTAAAGTTCATTTTCAAAGTTTTTAAAGTTGGTTCACAACTAAATATGTTAGACGTTTGACTGCATTTGGACTTAAGGCTGATTTATGTTTCTGCGTCAAGTCTATGCTGCAGGTCTCGTATACCCAGGGTAGCGTTTTTTAGCGGTGTAACTGCGCACAAGTATAAAGGCTCACAGCCCTGGCACAGTGTTGATTTGACGCAGAACCATAAATCAGCCTTTAGAAATACATTCACATTACCAGCTTAAAGTGACTAAATTCTGACATTTTACCCTAACGTGACCCTGATCTGATTTTTGAACGCACAAATCTAATGTTTTTCAGATCAGACTTGAGTCACTTAGTTACGTGGTCCTAGATCAGATATATATCCAATTCATGGTCATGTGACCTGAATGAGAACGGGCAGATCGGAATTCACGCTGACGTGTTTGCCTCTGCGCTCTTTCATTATCAGTCAGTTTTCTTCATTATTCTGAACCTCAACAAATACAGCTGACTAGCTACTTGCCATCGTCTAGAGCAGTGGTTCCCAAACCTGGTCCTGAAGAAACACCAGCCCTGCACATTTTAATATTTTCTCTGCTCTCTGCACACCTGATTTAACTAATCAGATATTGAACAGGCTTTTATGAATAGAAGTGGGTGTGGTGTACCAAGACCAGGGTTGGGATCTACTGCTCGGGAGCAAAACCCCAAGTAAATTTCTGCTGAAATTATATCAATTGTTTGAAACGTATGACCGATCGCATAAATTTAAGCTCAGAAAAGACGTATCGATGTGCGCATGGATGTCGTTTGAGAGGACAGACTTGTCCACATTAGCGTCAGATAATAAGTCACCTGTAATTATGAATGCGGACCATCATGACATGAAGATCTGATCAGAATCAAACATCAGTATTGAGCGACGTGTAACGTGAACGTAGTCCAGGAGGACATACTCCTCCCAGTTTGAGAATCTCTTAATAACAGAACGATTGCTTTTTCAGTCTAAACACAAAAGACTATTACCTGAACATCTTTGACCACTGCTTCCTCCGACCATTGACCCTGTAGCTTAGACTCCTGATTTGACCAAGGAAATAAGAACAAACAACAACAGATGATAAATATCCAAATGACTCTTTCTTTCAACTCTCTTTGAAATGTCTGCAGCGGCAAAGCTTGTCACCTTCTTCTTTGTGATCCTGAGAATCTCGTCCTCGATAGCAAAGTCCAGAACTTTGTGCGTGGGCTTGCGTGGCCTTCTTCTCTCTGAAGATCCTGCAAGATCAAGTGTCTTGAGTTAATGCTCTTAATAGGGTGACAGGAAACACAGATACAGTGCACCGGCATTAATAAAAGACTAAATCAATCTCATACCTGTTTTCTTTTCAACCGATTCTGCCTCGAATGTGGGAGCTTTATGGGGCGTTGATAAAGGAGGTGAAGGAAGAATGTCTTCCGCCTCATCTAGAGCAAGCTGCCGCTCGTGCTGCGACGGTTCCGTAATCCAACCTGGCGCTGAGCTCGCGTCATCAGCCAGTGCAGGTTTCAAAGTCTCCTCGCCAACATTAGTGTTATTAATCGAAGACGCCTGCAGGAAAACATGACATGGTAAATTACAAAAGGAAATCTGTGAATATTTTTGACGACAAAGTAAAGGGCTAGCATTTTAAATGACGTACAGGTGTCATTTTCTGAGATGTTTTCATTAGCTGTAAGCCATGATCATCAAAATGAAAAGAAGTGAACACTTGAAATATATCAGTCTGTGTGTAAAGAATCTATATAATATGAGTTTCACATTTTGAGAAGTGAAATGAGTGAAATAAATCAACTTTTCGGTGATATTCTAATTTACTGAGATTCACCTGTACAGTGGAACCTTGGATTACGAGCATAATTCGTTCCGCAAAGGGGCTCGTATCCCAAAAACACTCGAAAACCAAATCAAACCTTCCCATAAGAAATAATGAAAACTAAAATAATTCGTTCCACAGCCCAAAAAAATAAATACAGAAAAATAATTAATACAATATATAAAGTAAAAATAAAAAAATTAACCTGCACGTTACCTTTAAAAAAAGTTAAAATAAATCCCATCAGATAAGTGTTTCCGTTTGTGCGCGCAGGCGCCGTGTATTTGTGTGTGTATGTGTTTGTGTGTGTGTGTATGTGAGGGGAATCATCCCCTTCCCTCGCCTCATCTTACACAGTTAAACTTCTCCTCCCTCCCCCCACCTCGCTTTTTAAGTTTCACAACAAATACACACACAACGGAAACACTGTTTTAACGGGAAAAAAGAAATCACTCTAATGACACTCGCATGAGCGCACACTAACGGAATCACTGTTGTAAAGTAAAACAAAACAAAACAAATGAACCAGCACCTTACCTTCAAAAAGATTCGCGACAGATTCATCGCCGGGAAGGGGGGGGTGTAAAGGCGAGAGAGTGTGTGTGTGTGTGTGTGTGTGTGTGTTGGTGTCAAAAAACTCGGCACTCGTAAACCAAGACATGCTTGTTTTTCAAGTCAAAATTGATTAAAAATCGTTGCTCGTCTTGCGGAACACTCGTAAACCAAGTTACTCGCAATCCGAGGTTCCACTGTATATATATAAAATGTGCATTTTATTTAATGAGACCCGCCTTAATTCATAGCACATATCTGACGATTGCAACTATTAAGACAAATTCAACCAATCCCTGCATACTGCATTCTGCATAGCTTTGAAATTTTATCCAATCACGGCAACTTTTGCACTACTTTGATCAGTCATCGTAGTTCCACCGCACAAAACGTGAACAGAACGTTACCAAATGCACGTCCTCATTTCTTCTTTTGAAGATGCATACGTGTGACACAACAAAAAGCATTGCAAAAGTCCATGTAAAGCAATTCCCTGATGTTCTTCATACACGCAGAGTGTAAACTCTTTTGCAACGTGTAGAATGTTGTGTTGGAATACAAACCAATGTCGTCGATTGGTACTTTTTTTCCCACAGCAATAAGTCTGTATAAACACATACTAAAGACTAGACAGACCACTATATCAAAAGCTGTTGAATCCTGATCTCTTGCATGTGTTATTGGTTCTGCCGTTTGTCCGCATAAATGCTGCTCAGTGTTAATTGTGAGCTTGTGAGCTTCCTGAATTTAACTCCTCTGATGTTCTTAAGAAAACAGGGTGCATTGTGATGGATGTCTAAATTAAGCTATTTAGTTTTGCATGCTCCATTTACTTTGGTATTTTGTGCACTGTGCACTTTTTATGTTTGATTTATTTTGAACATTATTCATTTTATTTAGTCACAGACACTGAAAAGAACAATTTGTTGTTATTAGCAGCTATCAGTGTTGTATGCACTTCGGCATTTTGGAATTTTGTGCTTTGCCAACAAATCATTTTTTGTTTGAGTTTTTGTAATCAAGGTTATTTAAAACCTTTTAGTGGTACAGTTCTCACAGGAGCAGCTTGTCACCCCCGCAGCTTTTGATTTGTGTCTGGGAGACAGGGTTGCCAGATTTCACAAATAAAATCCTGCCTAGGCAGTGTTGAAAAATTGCCTGTGAAACGTAAGAGCTGACCAGTAAACTTTCTGAATGTTTGTTTTTGGCATCAGTCTTTTATTGCAAGAAAACATCTAAAAACATTGCAATTTGTTTGGAAAAGCTGCTGGCGCTGCAATCACAAAAAGCCAAATATTCCAAATAAATATAAATTCCAAATATTAAATTATAATCAAATAAAAAAAAAAAAATTCCCCTGATTTTCTCCCTAATTCCTCCCCGTCATTAGGGGGCTCCCACATTAAGGCTACTACTACCCCTCAGTCAGGAGGGCCGAAGACTATCACGTGTTTCCTCCGAACCATGTGACGCCAGCCGACCGCATCTTTTCGAACTGCTCGCTCACGGACCGTTTGGGGGCGGAGTAACATACTCGGAGGACAGCGCTATCCGCTCCTTCCGCTTGCATGAGCTCACAGACGCCCCTGATTGGCTGTAGAGCCGTGATTAATGTGGGAGCACTAAGTACCTCTCATCCCTCCCCTTTGTCAGCCCAATCAGCTCTCTCTAGACCTCTGGCTGAGGTTACAGCATCACCCGGGAATCGACCTCGCGATCTCCGGATAATAGGGCGAGCACTTCACCACTGCGCCACTCAGAGGCCACATTTCATTTAAGTTAAGGAGTAAAAGTATATCACAGAAAGAAAAATGTTTTTTCTAAGACTGTCTCAAATTTCTCAGTTCTTCCACGATGGCAAAAAATTAAGAGTACCATAAAAGTTAAAGAAGAAAAAATGTACATCTATTGCATCTCTGATAAAGGATTTCAGGTTTACAACCTTGTAAATGTGAAGCATAAAACGCGCAGCACCTAAAAGATAAAGGTGAAGTTGGATACAAAACATTGCCGGCTTTGTCAATCCGTTAAAAAGACATATTTCTTTCAATCATACATAGGTCACTTACATAGGTTCTTTTAACGTTACTCAGGCTTTCATTTAGACCTCTGCGTTGTCAGAATGTAAAAAACAGCAATATAATGATGATATACAATACGTAAAGTAACCTATATTATATGAGGCCATCAAGATTCTAAAAAAGCAATGTTTCATTGCAGTCACACCTGCAGCTTTTGAATAGTGTCTGGGAGTCATAGTTGCCAGATTTCATAGATAAAATCCCACCTAGGCAGTGCTGAAAAATTGCCCATGAAACGTATGAGCTGACCAGAAAGCTTTCTGAATGTTTGTTTTTAAATAAATGTTGATAAATTGACAGAAACACAGAAAGTCCCCTACATACGAGCATTTAAGTTACGAACCTTCAAAGGAAAGAACATATGTTCAATCACGGAAGTTAGAGGACGTTGATTTTAACATGAATTGTTCAACCATCGCTGCGATTCTAATGAACAAGAACAAGATCATGGAACATGTTAGTTTCATACTGTGTATAGGCAATTGTGTTAGTATTCTAGTACCTGGAAAATGTTTGTTTGACTTACAAACAAACTGGACTTACAAACAAGCCCACGGAACGTAACTCTTTCGTTTGTAGAGGACTTACTGTGGATGAAAAATGCTTTGCAAAAACCCCACTTTAACCCTATTCACTCCATTAGTTTCTCTTATGTACTTCTAATGCGCTACTTGCTCAATGTAAACAAACACCTGAACCAATAGATATTAGGGCTGCAGCAACTAACCGATAAAATCGATAATTATCGATAATGAAATTCCTTGTCAACGAATGCCGTTATCGATTAGTTGGACTGCTTACGTTACTGAGGAGCGCGACCACAAGATGCACAAATACACAAAGATACACAGATACACCAGCGTCTGAGGTTTCCTCAATTTGAGAGCAGACAAAGCACTCTATGCACGTGCAGTGGCTGCGCGCTCAACAGCTCGATTCTGCGCGAGCAACATGTTCTCCGCGCCCGCGCGACTTCTCAATTCTGTGCGCGCTCCCCTGCTCGCTCAACATGTTCTGGGCGCACTCGACTCTGCCTCTACGCTCACTCAACTTTGTCCAGTGTTACAAAACTGCCACAAAACCAGCCAATCACAGACTTCCACACACTACTTCTGATTGGCTTTTCCTTCTCTATCAGCTGGCAATATCTGCAATTATTGTAAAAAAATAAAAATAAATTTGTATTTGTGTATTTGGTATACTCAAATGCTGTGATTTATTTATTTATTTTAAGAAAGAGACAAGTCAGCACAAGTGAGTTGTGCTAAAAAAAAATACATCCCCCATGCACTCGACAACAAGCAGCCACTATAACAGATGCCATCCAACATAATAAGAGTACATCAATTGCTTTTTCTCTCTTTATTTATTTATTTATTGGATATTTAAAGGATTTTTACTTTTTAAAAAAACTTTTTTTAAATTAAAGATCATTAAACTCTATATGTGGCTTTTGCATTTTTAAAAGTTTAGTTATATACATAACTAATACCCTGATTTATGGCTTTATATAGTTATAAGCAAAACATCAAATTAACGAAGCATTTAGTTTTTATCCGATTAATCGATTAATCGAAAAAAGAATCGCCCAACTAATCGATTATCAAAATAATCGTTAGTTGCAGCCCTAATAGATATTATTTAGAAAAGCTAAACTGAATAATATTTTTCCTGGGATTAGTTCATATTGTCACTGCTGTAATTTGTCTTTAATAAATTTACTGTTGTAATGTTTTATGCTGGCGGCTGTTTGAAATAAATAAAATAAATAAATCCTACAGCATGTTCTAGTATGGTTCATGTGACACGCCCCTCTAGTAATAGAGATGCAAGTAGAGTAGTTGAGTTCAGTTACTGCATGTTTAAAAAAAATACAATTTAATGAATTAATAAAATTTTTATAAAGATGATATAAAGTAGCCTGATTGGGCTAAAAGAAAAAAATAAAATAAAATACAACTCCTTGCATGCATTTTACAGAAACGTGTCCTGGGTTCTCCTTCAGACGTGAAGCCAAGACATTAATTTGATGTCAGATTTATGTAAAGTAACGTAGGTCGGAAAGGGGCTTTTACAAGTAAAATGGTTGAGTCAAACACATGCTCAGACAGTGTGAAATTTGAGTAGGTTTTTAAAACAAAAGCTTAAGATCATGCTGTTTTGGGAAGTTTATCCTCACTGTATTATTATTATTATTATTACAGTGGAACCTCGGATTGCGAGTAACGTGGTTTACGAGTGTTCCGCAAACCGAGCAAAGATTTTTAATAATTTTTTATTCGGAAACCGAGCAAGTATTAGTTTACGAGCGCCGAGTATCATGCTTCACACATGCGACTCTTATTTTGACACCATGCATCACCTCCCCCCCCTCCCCCCACGGCTTCGCAAACACACATAAACTCTGCTCGTGCGCGTGCAATTTGACACTGACACACACATGCACAGACGCTCTCTCCCCTTTTCACCCCCTATTTGGCTTCACAAACACACAGAAACTCTGCTCTGTCGCGATTCTTTTCAAAGGTAAGGTGCTGGTTCATTTGTTGTTTTTTTTTACTTTACAGCAGTGATTCCCTTAGTATGCGCTCACGCCATGTCAGAGAGATTTCTTTTTTTCCCTGTTAAAACGGTGTTTCCGTGTTTGTGTGTGTGTCCGTTTGTTGTGAAACTTAAGTGATTCCTTTAGTATGCGCTCATGCCAGTCTCGCTTTTTTCAGTTAAAACGGTGTTTCCGCTGTGTTTATGCGCTTGTTGTGAAACTTAAAAAGTGAGTCTGTTAATATACGCTCATGCCAGTCTCAGAGAGATTTCTTTTTTTCCTGTTAAAACAGTGTTTTCGTTGTCTGTGTGTGTTTGTTGTGAATCTTAAAAAGCGAGGTGGGGAGAGGGAGGAGGAGTGTTACTGTGTAAAACGAGGCGAAGGAAGGTACTAATTCCACACACACACACACACACACACACACACGGTGCCTGCGCGCACCAACGGAAACACTTATCTGTCAGGATTTATTTGTACTTTTTTTTAATGTAAAGTGCAGATTAATTTGTTTTATTTTCATTTTATAGATTGTATTAATTATTTTTATGTATTTATTTTTTGGGGCTGTGGAACGAATAATTTGAGTTTTCATTATTTCTTATGGGAAATTATGATTTGGTTTACGAGTGTTTTGGAATACGAGCCCACTTCCGGAACGAATTATGCTCGTAATCCAAGGTTCCACGGTATTATTATTTTCGTTTGCAGATATAGTATAAAATAACATAACTTGTTGTCAACAGAGAGGTATGGCTTACTGATTTGGAGGACTCTGGAGTTTTCTTCATTTTCTTCTTCGAGGTGAAGATTGGCTCGTAATCCTCACTCCACTCAAGCAGCCTCTTGCTTGGCTTCCGAAGTCTTTTGCTCTCTGTGAGATGACAGCAGCATGGGAAAAAAACAATATCAATCAATTAACGCCTCACTGAGGAACCAGGCAACCGACACCTAACCCAGAGACTCAAGACTATAAATCTTTTTATACATCCATAAATAACAGTATTTACACCTCACCACATAAAATTTTACAGACAGCTTGTGCAGCGTTCATGTTAGCATTAGTTACCTAGCTAGTTATGTAAGTCAGAAACCTTATGTAAAAAGCTTAGCATTTTTTTTTTAACTGCGATTAGACAATGTACATATTAAACAAAAAACAATATTTTTGACCAGTGCAATCTTAATTTGCTGATTAATGCTGCAGTTCTGCTACTTCTTGGCCTATTTTAGCTTTTAGCTTTAGCTGCTAATATGCGTTTAGAACAAGGTGTAACAGTCTAAATATGCTGATGTAGTCCAAAAATGCTCATTACTGCCTGTAGAAACCTCCTCTCAGAGTAAATGCTAGCATTAGGCTTACTGTCCTGCCCTATTTCTTAACACACAGTTTTGCAGACATTCATTATTTTATTTGTGTGTCACACCACACAAACATGAACAGACAGCTTCTTATAAAATAAATTACTTCATTAATAATTCAATGTTGGCTCATTATTTGGCTATCTATATAAATAAAAGAAAGATTTTGTCTGTACATTGATCAGAACTTGTATGTCTGTCCAGTCAGCTTTTGTCACAGCATTAGGCAAAACTGGCTCAAAATGTTTATTAGAAGTATAAGTTATGAGCAGTTATGCGCCAGATTATAAACTGCAAGTTCTGACAGCGTACTGCGCTTTAGTCAAACTGTGGGCGCGTCTTAAATCGACTGCTGGACAGAATTTAATGAGACATTTACAGTGCTTAGATATCTGCCTGAAGTTTAACCTGCACCGTAAGTGAAATGAAAATGTTGAATAAAAGCGACGTTATGAACAGTTAATAAGCTACTAATGCGCTACTCGCTCGAGGTAAGCACCAATAGATATTAACTAGAAAAGCTGCACTGAATACTTTTCCTGGGATTAGTTATATTTTCACTGCTGAAATAACAGCGCTGAAGTGAATTTTAACACACTGGAGTCATTTTAAGATGAAACTTCATCTTTATCCGATCTACTTTTTCCATTTCTCATCTGTGATTCACTCTCCGATCTCCGATCGATTTTATTTGTACAGCACTTTGAGCAATGCTTATTGCCGCAAAGCAGCTTTACACAATCAAAAGGAAAATAAGGGAAATAAGTGTGATCAAATATGTATGTATGTATGATCAGATTGTTCATGATTTATATTGAAAAAAATCACTTATTTTATATCGTGGGATTTTTTGGGGGTCTGTTGAAGAGACAAAGTTGTGTGCATTTTACTTTTTTATTGTAAACTAATATATGTATTTTTTTTCTCTATAAATTCTGCCACAGTCTGAGCTCATCACATGTCCGCTGGGCCTATTCATTCTTGACACTTACATATTTATTATATTTCTTTTTTGTGTGGGAAAATCATTACAGAGAGTCCCCAGACACAAACAGACTGTGGTTCAACAAACAGTCGTAGATATGAACAAATAACGAAAGTAGCTCACGCGTATTGTACAAAAAATAGATAGGCTACACATCAGATACAGTTGAACTTTGGATTGTGAGTAAATTGGTCTATAAGCGTTTTTGCAAGACGGGGAAATTTTTAAATAAATTTTAACTTAATAAACGAGCGAGGTCTTGAAATACGAGTAATACGTATTTGCTTTGTCTGTCGAGCATCATGTGATCATAACTATATATATATAAATAAAAAGTACTTTTTATAATAAAAAGTACTGTATATATACACACAGTATTTTTTTTGTTTGTTTTTAATTCATAAATTAATTGATAAAATTTCATTGTTACATGCTGCCCTACTCAATATTCTCAACAATTTTTTGTTAAGAAACAGAAACCATTAAAATTTGCATTCAACACAAGGATGAGTCCACCTGTCCTAATTTATACTCTACTACTCTACTTTCACTTTCTCTTTTTCTGATATTCCTTTACATTTCTGCCCTGCATTTAAATCATCACACAAATCTACATCCTACAAACATGAAAAAAAAGGAATGCGTTTGAAGGATTGACAATGCAATGACATATTCAGCATTCAAATGCGTCCTTCAGAGGATGCATACACACGGCGGGCTCATAACGCATTGCTTGAGGTTACAGCATCACCCGGGATTCGGACTGGTGATCTCCAGATGATAGGGTGAGCGCTTTTACCACTGCGCCACTCGGAGGCTATAACGCATTGTTTATCGTTATATCGCCCTGGAGTACTTTAACCTCTTGTATGGTTTTAATGAATTTGTATACAAACACATGCACTTGAATTCATGGCTACAATAACTGTCTAAAGAGACAGAAAATATATTAGCTGAACATTTCTACAAACCAAAAGAATTGTATAAACCATTGTATGCGACACTGCATAAAGCATTTTTTCAGCAAATAGTTATTTTCTACATTAAAATATTCTGCATGGAAAATGATGTTAGAGTTTTCACAGACAGGGTCACAAATGAGCGTCAAAAGTGATCCGCGCTCAGGTTATATTAAAACTTCTGTTTTATCAGCGCTTTCCGATCAAGGCTACTGTCTCCCGGGTCACTACTGTGCAGGTGTGTACATTGGTTTATTTGTAACTGTAGTGCGAGCAAAAATAAATGCACCACTTGTGAATTGCAAAAAGTAAGAGCAGTGTGCAGTGATTTGTGTTTTTTGTGGTCTGAGGGTGTACCTGGTGCCGAAACAACTCACAGAAGAGCATAAACAGAAGTGTTTGGATTTCTGCAAACACAATTTGAAGCGCTAAGGAAGGTGAAAGTTTCTAAAAGATAATCGTTACTGGTGACGAGACACGGATTTATTGCTACGATCCTGAGAATAAACGGCAGGGTATGGAACGGGAACATCCTCAATCACCGACCGAGAAAAGTTCAAAAGTAGACCATCAGCTGGAAAATTCATCAATGTTTACAGTTTTCTAGGATTCTCATCTCGAGGGCCAGAAGTATTGGAACATTATCAGGAAAAAGGTACAACAGTCATCACTGCTCGTTACAGTGAGACGCTTATTGAAGAACTGAAGACTAAACTTCAGATTAAACGCAGAGGACTGATATCTTAGATGACGATGCACGTCCGCACACGTCTGCCCACCTTTAATTTTGAGGTGCACAAGCATCCTCTCTATAGTCCTGATCTCACGCCGTCGAACTTTCTCCTCTTTGGTTCCCTTCTAAGATTCACTTCTGACGAAAGAAGTGAAGACAGCGGTGCATTCGTGGCTCCAAGCTCAGCTGACAGGTGGACAAAATGTACTGAAAAGCAAAATGACTATGTTGCATCTATACTATTTGTCTTTGTATTTAAGTCAATTAAAATACATTCCACAGCCAGTGTGGATAATTTTTGACTCGTCGTCATATAGCTGTAAAAAAAGATGACTGCATGACACCGTACAGACCAAATCTTCTCCAGAAACGGCCTGTGTGGACACTGCTTTTCATTTCAACCAAGCAGAAATCAATCTGGTAGTTAAGTTTGTACTAAATACACGGTAACTTTGAAAGATATCAACTAGATGTAGATGCAGAAGTTTCATATGAGTCTATGAATACTTGCATTGTACTCGCCAAATGACCAAAAGCTACGGTAATGTAGTTATATCCACCTCAATTCAGATATAAGACAGACTTATCAGAAAAACTATCCCTTTAAGATACTGAGACATAATACAATAATACTGTCTCTACCTGTATCTGGAACTGTTTCATGCTAGAAAATATCTCTATCTCTAGTGGTGAACAGCAGGCATGGCTTAAACCTCAAAACTGGGTTCTGTGTTTACTTTTCAACTAAATGAAACCCACAACCACTAAGACCCCAAAAAAGCACTGTTAAAACCTCGGATGTAGAAAAATTAACACTGTCAGCATGCTGTCTGAACTCTGGCTCTGTAAGTTCCTCAACCTCAACTGCATCATAAAAGCACAAGAATGTTTTTGTTTTTTTCCCCCGAAACATTTCAACAACAAAAAAAATTGTCCTTTCTAGTTTCCAACATATAAAGAAATTACCCAGACCAGCAGTTACTAAGAAAAAAATTAACAAACGTTGTAAATGGATCGAACGATGTCTTTCTTTGTCCTGCAAGCTTCTACTCTAAAAGGACTTTCAAATAGTTATCCAGTGTGCATAACCAAACAAACAAGCAAAAACATTCCCTTTTTTGTATTGGTTTAAACAAGCTAATTGGATTTCCCCCTCCTAATGTGACCTCATATAAGAAGATACCCCTCTCCCAGGTTGTTACTCAACTCCACCTAGCTCAGCTCTCCACAAGATCCCGAACCTTTACCCAAGTGCCTCGTCCCAGATCTGAGAATCATAGGACAGAAGTGACAATGACTTCGTTCCTACTACAAGACCCGCACTTATGCTCGATTTTTAAGAAAAGCAAAAATTTTGCTGATTTTTACTTACCAGAGTTATCCTTCCTCTCCACTGCATTGACCTGAGGGCTTTGGTGGCTCTCCTCAAATACTCCATTGAGCCTGCTAGGAGGCATGACCCTGTCCTGCTGAAGCACGCTTCCCTGATCACTTTTTGGCTTGGCCCTGTCCCCAATCTCAGCATCAAATGTCTGCCAGCGCTTCTTTGGCGCCACCACCTTCCCACTTTTATCAAGTCCAGAATATGACCGGGACTTTGGGAGTTTCTCCGTTGGAGCTGCTCGCACGTCAACCACATCTAACGAGTTCTGTTTCTTCAGGTCTGTAACCAGAGGAATCAAATCGTCGTGTTTTTGAGCCTCGTTTTTTCCAGTGGATTTAGGTTTAGATTTGTTTGGCTTCTGGCTGATTGTGGTTTTCCCCAGTGGCCCGTTCTGCACCCCAGGAGGCTGACCACCATTCTTGTGAACCATGTTAGGAGTTGTGGGTTCAGGCTGGGGTTGTGTGGGGAGGAGCGAGGGTTCTTGCTTGATAAGGGCAGAAGGAGAGGCGGGAGGCAGCGTCAGTGGCCTTCCCTCTTTCTCACGGGTGTCGTGCAAGTCCTTCAACATCATAAGGTAGGTGGTGAACTTGTACTTGGCGTTTTGATCGTCCAGACTAGACTCGTCTTTCACAACAGAATGTAAAGAGACGTCTTTACGCTCCCGGAAAGTCTCCAAGGGTGAAGGTGACGGGGATGACACAGAGGAGGAAGAGGAGGAGGAAGAGGAAAATGAAATGCTTGATTCTTTCTTGATTTTTAAATCAGCGGCCGGTGAATCCGCAGGCCTGACGGAGGGGAATTTAGTTTTAAGATGAGACCCGTTCTGAGACGGCTCCTTGCTGGACCGGATTCTTGTTAACTTGAGCAAAGTCGGGTTTGAGGAGCCTGCGTATCGCTGAGACATCGGGTGTGTCGGATCGGCGATGTGTTCTGTTTTCACTTGCCATTGATGTTCTGTGCTCTCTGATACATCCAGAGTGGGAGAAAACGAATCATGCTCATCAGACAGAACCGGAGAAGATGATCGGGATTCATGGCTAGAGTCAAGATCATCCTTTACTTCAGCTTCCTCGTAGTTGACGAGGGCTTGGGACATGAGGTGGCAACTCGCCGGCAAGTAGTGAGAGTGCATCTCGAACGTTCCATCTGATAATCCCAGGGAAGTGCTATCTAATGTCCTGCCATTCAAAGTGGTGTACTTTTTGTTTTTGATTGCCGACTTCTTGTTTGGCTTGTGTGACATCGTTTCTTTCTCTGTCTTTCGGACCTTTTTAGTTTTTTTACTCGCGCGTTCTGCCTTTGGTTCAGCACAAAGTTCTTTATCCGACTCCCCTTTGAGTTGCTCTTCTGAGCGTTTCGGGCACAGTATCCGGGGGATCGAATCGATATCCGAGTAAGGGCAGTCCCGGGGGTCGGATTCCAGATCGTTTGAAGCAGCAGGTGGTTTAGAAATGTCCAGTGTGTGGCCTGACATCAGCTTGGAGAACAATTCATCTTTGATTTCAACTGGGCTTTTCAGCAATGAGCTGTTTTTCTTTTTAGCAGGTGATTTCTTTTTACTTCCCGCCTTCGTTTTGGGTGAAACGATGACGGGAAGCTCGTGTCCGTTGGAGAAACCCGGGCTCTGTGAGGACAGGGGAAGTTCGGAGAAGGTCGGAGAAGTGGATGTCCTGTCGTCCGTAACAGGAGAGTGTACTTCTCTGACTGAGGGAAGTTGTAGTTTACTCCTGAGATACTCTGGCAGAGCTGCCTCTGCCTCCTTCACGCTGGCTTTCCACAAAGGCATTAAGCGCTTTGGAACCTGCAGTTAGGGCAATATTATAATAATAATTACATGAAAGAAAATAATAAAGCATTACATTATATTTGTATCACAAATATACAAGGTAACACACATTTTTTAACATATTTAAAAGGGAATATTAATAAAATAGAAGAAGAACACAAAGGTGCTTCCTGGCATTACCATGTATTTGTAATCCATGTCTTTTTGTCTGCCTCGTCGCCTGAGCACGGGAAGTTTCTCAAACTGCTGCCCTCCTTCAAAAGCGTATGTGGCTTTCGCAGGAACCCATGCTTTGTCCACGATCTCCCCAAACGTCCTGACGAAATACATTCGACACGCCCTGCTGTTGGGCTCTAAAACAACACATCGTAACCAGATCTCTTAGGAATTTAAATTTTCTCATCAGGTTAAATTAAACCTCGACATTGTGAAACAATCATGCCTATGAATTGAGCTCATCATGCTGGTACAGGCATTGTCGTCCATAATACCACACGTGGAGCTCGGAGCATGGGCAGTTTAGGATGAATATGAATAATCAGTATAATCACTAACCTTTCATCTTCGTGTGACTCTCACTCTGGGGGTCAATGGAGATGCGACAGGGCCACCAAGGCCTACGATTAAACTTGGCCCACACCACATCACCTACGGTAAACTTCACTTCTGGGAGCGGTTTCTTCTTTGGGCTGTCGGACTGTGAACGAAAAAGTGGTATATTACGTATGACTTCTTTTTGCCAGCCAAAAGATTCAGTCGAGCAGATGGCACACTCAACCAGGTATTACATCATAATAAGTTTCCTATTATATACGCTCCTATTGTTGGTGTTAGCCAGGGGACTCTCCCTGTGAAACCATCATGTGGTGTTGCACTGTCATAGACACGGTGTATGATCAGACTGTTACCAATGACGTTTCTGAAATGTTGATTAAAATACCCATACCCGCATTGTTTAACTAAACGACAATTGTTTTTTACTTTTTTATGCAAGGGACATGAAAGCTTCGCTTGTAAGATCAGTTACCTTCTTAAACGTTAAATTGAAACTTTTGCCTAAGCAGTGCTTCAGACCACCTTTTATAGTTCACTTTTTAATAGTTCACTTTTAGTTACCTTTTTATTGTTCACATTTTAATTTTGGCTTAACGAACCACTCTTTCAGTTTCACCTTATAATGCATTTCAAAAAAACTTTACATATTTTTCATGAAAAACTATCAATTAGTTAATTTGATTGTTCTTTCTCTTTAGGTTGTTGTGTTTTTTATTCGTAGAGTTTGTCATTGTTTTCTTTAAATTTTCACCACTGGCTTGTGTGCGGTGTCAAATGCTTTAATTTTTTAACAGCAAATCCTTGTTTTTTATGCTGAACTGGACACACTCATGTGTTTAATCCATCCTACAGTCAACTGCAAATTTAGAATCTCTTTCTATCATCTATATATCAACTGTACAATGATCTATAGATATACAGCATTAGGGGCAAAGTGTAGCTAGAAGTTCAAATTAATTATGTGTGAAGTTCAATTCAAACTGGGACTTTTGCTTGTGCATAATAACTGAACACTCCTTTTATTTCTCTATATAGTCCCTGGCTACACTAATGCACTTATCCCAGCGTTTCATCTTGGATACCATCAAGATATAAAGTTGTTTAAACGCTGGCCTCCCAGGAACGCCTGTAATAGTTCAAACATGTGGAAATAGCTTGGGCCAAGGTCAAGACTGTACGGTGGCAATAGCTCTCACCCGAGTTCCTGAATGATTCCCACAGACAGATGCGTCTCTTCCGCAAGTTGCCAACAAGATATCCCTCGATTTACAAAGTTCAGGCATCCACTCGCTGAATATTCACGGAAACGACTGCAGCCACCTCGGTTAGTGTTTTCCCAGATAATGCTGTCCTTGTAAAAAAAAAATTAGCGCCACCCTATCGAAAACTGCTAAATGCTAAAGAGGTAAATGTACTATAACAGTAAGTGGAATATTTTTGATGCGTTGTTCGAACATATATTTATTTCAGAATTTAGGGGTAGCATATTCCGATGCTCCCCATTCATAATCATCAAAATGAATGAAATAGTTCCCAAGCTTGTCAGTGTTTGTATGTGTAGAATCAAACTAGCAAAAAAAAAAAAAAAAAAAAACACTCACCGCTGGGCTCGTCATTCATACATCATACAGCCTTGTTTAAAACTAATGTTGTGGCTACGAGTCTCATCGGCGCCCTGTTCCTGAACGATCATTTTTACCCCCTCATTAACCAAAAAAAATCACAATAAATCACATTTCCCGGTTTGACTTGGACACTCCTCGTATAACATTGACAAAGAACACCTGATCAGTGTTCTCACTCTTTTCAGGACATTTTCCCTGACTGTTGTTCTCAAACGGTAGGTCTTTGAATGACTCACGTCTTTGCATAAAAATATCCATTTTTAACTTAACGCATCTCAGCAGCTGAAACAGCCAGTCCCTGTAGAGCTGGCTGAGAGTAGGTGGCAAGGAAAGCAAGTTTTAAGCACTTTCAAACAAACCGATGAGTAACACGTTGGAGAATGTTTGCCAATACGTGTGATAAAAATTTATTTTTAAGCTGTTCTCTACTGGTCGATAATACAATATGGTATAAATAGATTTAATATTGATTTACTGTTCTGATAGAGTGTTTGCTTACGACAATACAGCGTTCCAAACTACAACGACTAGACAACCAATGGGCCGTTACCAGATTATAATTAACTGCGTACTTTAGTACGTGTTCCTTCGGCTAAAATATAAACTTGGCGAAAAAATACCTTAATAGCATTAATTTTTCCAGAAAAAATCTCTCTCATTTTTTTAATTTTTTTCCACAAATTATAAAGCAGTATATAATATTCCAGTTTTTCTATAGTGTTGGAGACACCCGACTTGATCAAATGAATCACGGGGAATTTTCGTTTTTGCATATGACGCCAAGAAACTCCTCTGCTGCAATAATGATACTCGATTCATCATCACTGAGGTGGATGCCTCTCGATGATGTTGAGAGTAGACTGTAATCGATAACTATATGGGGATAAAACGCCCCATGTGTGTAGACCCAGGCTTGGTGTTTAGAAATGTTACAGTGGAGATTACCCCATAATTTTGCTTATATGTATGTGTTTTCGTTGATAAAATATGCTTGAAAACTTTTAGCAAGTAAAAAAAAAAAAGAATGATGCTATGAGTAAAATATAATATAAATAAACCTTATATCTGCTGCTTCATTTATTATTGAAATGAGAAACTGATTCGCAGTCTTATATGTAGCATTGAAGTTGATTAAAGTTTACTGTAGGATCATTACCTCATCAGTAACTTTTTCAACATATCGGTTAAAATAAATTTCCTTGCTTTTTTTCCTTCCTTGCAGTGGTAGATATTGTATGGAAATATCATCATCATATATCGTTCTAAGGGCGTTTTCAGCCTGGACTAGGTTTATTCATCATATAACTATTCGGTAACATGACCGGAATTCATGCAAAAAGATTTCATTTAAATTTCATAACTGGTTTGCTCGTTTCCCAAAGTGATGACAGAATCTTCCTATAAAAAAAAATGCGGATTGTGATATGTTACCACAGTCCACAGTTTCAACGCTATGAGTTTCTATATTATACTATTATATATATATATATATATATATATATATATACTGTATTGATTAAGACATTATTTTTCCATTCAGAAATTGATTCATCACAAGTGGAGAGTTTACACTCGCCTTCTATCCCATAAATCTTTTTGTGTGCTAAATTTCTTTATGTTAAGGAAACATTCCCTGATGTGACCCAATGTTTAAACTATAATCCAGACACATGAAGTGCTTACAGGATCTGAGTAGGTGCTGCTGGGTGAACTTGGCCTTTGAGCAAGGCCTACGTTGAACATCGCTGCGCAGTTTTCAGTGCTCGGAAGGTCACAGTCGCTATCCGTGTAGCCGTCCGAACTATCAAAATCCCTTAGCATGACTTCAACAGGCAACGGAGGTGGACTAGGAGAAGGGTCTGGTGCTGGCTGAGGAGTACTTTTAGGAATCCGGTCAAAATGTTCATGTCTGTTTAGGCTTAGGTTTAGCCCTGAACCAGATAAGCTCTTTGCGTTCACAGAGTCCCGTTTCAGGCGTTTTTTAGCTGAAGGTTTAAATGGTGCCACGCACTCCTCTTCCTCATGGTCATCCTTGCTGTCTCCACTGTCAAAGAGACTTGATTCAAAATGCAGGAATCCATTTGGGATTGGCGAGATGTGCTCCAGGCTGTCCGAGCTCACAGGGGAAAAGCCATTCTTGTCCAGATTTCTGTGGCTGAACACGCTGTCGTCAGCGCCGCGACCGAACGACTGGGCCGAGTGGACAAGGCCGAGGCCAAACTCTGAGCTGTGCACATGCGCCTTAGCTCGGCCGTGGAAGTTCCTGTCGTGTAAGCTCATATCGGGCCTGCTCACCATCGCCGTCAGGTCCTGCAGCCTCCTGAGCGGACTGTAGCTGGAGGATGATTCCCGTTGGCTATATCCAAACGAGGACGCGTGCTTCGCGCCATGCTGGAGCCCACAGGAAGTAGTGACCTGCGGACACTGAGGACCCGGGTGACATTCCGAGCCATCCTTGGCGCCCACTTTATACGAGCGATTCATGTTGGCATGGCTTCGTCCTGCCAAAAAAAAGGGAACAAAAAGTCAAAGGTGGATCCTTTCCAAACCTGGAACTATCCAACTTTTTAATGACATACATTATATGGACAAAAGTATTTGGCTAAACTTGTTAATTCTTGAATTTACGCCTACACTTAATCATTTGGCAGACACTCTTATCCAGAGCTTTAAGGTTTTCGTCATTGGGTAGATCTTTACACTGGTTACTATGTTACTAACTAGGTACAAATGTCAAACACTCAGTCAAACACTGTTGACAATCAGTCAAACTCTGTTGGGAAAGTTTTCAGGTGTTTCGAACAGGCACCTTATCCCAACTGAAGGGCAGTCTTAATGCTTCAGCATACCAAGACGTCTTGGACGATGCTATGCTTCCAAGTTTGTGGCAGCAGTTAACAAGGTGCTTTTTTATTCCAACATGACTGTGTCCCAGTGCACAAAGCAAGGACATGATTTGATGAGTTCGTTGTGGAAGAACTGGGGCGGGAGTATCTCATTGGTGAAGGCGTTGTACTGTATGTTTTATACGCAGATAACCTTGATTAACTCAGATATTATATTATAAGGTAGTGTGCTGCACTGCTAAAACCGCCGTGTGTTTATTAAACTTTCTCCTTTTTAGACACTCAAACCAGTTTGAAGGTCCTAGGTTCAAACCCCAGCTCCAGCAAGTTGCCACTGTTGGGCCCTCGAGCATGGCCCTCAACACTCAACTGCTCAGATGTATAACGAGATAAAATGCTAGTCGCTCTGGATAAGTGCGTCTGCCAAATACCATAATGTAAATGTAATGGAAGAACTTGACTGGCCCATGCACAGAGCCCTGACCTCAACCCCATTGAGCACCTTTGGGATAAACCGGATCGGAGATTGCGAGCCAGGCCTTCTCGTCTCACATCGGTGCCTCCTGACCTCGCAAATGCTCTACAGAATGAATGGGCACGAATTCCCACAGAAACAGTCCAAAATCAAGAAGAGTGAAAGCTGTTATAGCTGTACTCAGGGGGACTGAGTACATATTGAAGTATATGTGTTTGAATGCAATGTCATTGCCAAAGACCTTTTTTTTTTGTCCATATAATGCATTACCACATTGTTATGGTGTATCATGTTTAGGTTGAAGCGCCCTGGTGTAGGCCATCACGTCCAGACAAAAGACACCTTGAAGGAAACTAGATTCAAGAGGAAAAGCCGACAAGCCAGATCACTCTAGGCAGGACGGACGTTTCTCTGCACTCGGACGCGTTTTAAACGCGGATAAACTTGATGAATTGAGATATTATATTATAAGGTAGTGCGCTGCCATCCTGGGTAAGTAAGTAGTAAAGTGTACAGGAAGCTAAAGCTGCACTTTCTCTCCCCCCCACCACCACCACCATGCACAGACCTGAAACACAACCTCGGCTCGGATTATTAAGAAAAATCAAAGAACTGAAAGGGAAAAAAGTCGCCGAATTCTTACCATTTACGGCTCGGTCAAGATAAAACCATCCGGTATCCGCTCACAGGGGCAGGCGAGGAGACACTTTTTGGCGATTTGTGAAAGCCGGATCTGCAGAAAGCGGCGGCACTACGACTACTACTAACAACGCTAGGCCTGGACTCGGCTTTCATTTCTACTCTCTTGTAAAAAAAAAAAAAAAAAACAGAGATGAAACCAGATTAATTGGTTGACGGTAGAAAAATAAGAATTCAATGCCTCGCTTCTTGCTTTCTTTCACCGAGCCAGCTAAAGACGTTGCGGAACGTGAGCGGGTCGGAAGCACGTTTTGCATGGAAATGCATGGCTTGTTTTGATCGTGGCCCTGGTCATGTTAAAGCAAAAGCCTTGAGTGTGTGTTAGTGCGTGTGTGTGTGTGGAGAGAGAGAGAGAGAGAGAGAGAGAGACCGACCGGCAGTGCCACCCAACCCCCAGTCTACTACATACAGTACACACACACTCTCTCTCGCTCTCGCTCGCTCTCTCTCTACAATACACATAGTAGCCTTATCCCGGGAAAAAAAATGTCTCCCCAATAACATGCTAGCCCTTCGTTCATAGTTATTACCCCCTTCTTAAGGTCTGTAATCAAGAAAGGTGATGGTTTTAAGGTGGTTCTTCAAGCCGTATTTCCTCACCCTGACTAACAAAAGCCGTGCAGTTTATTAACTACACTTCCTCCATTTTAGACACCCCAGTTACGACGTCGTTATAGCCTATACAAAATAATCAGAAAACATGTAATGTCACGGGTGTTGTGTATAATCTATATTTGTATTTCATTGCGTTTGTCAGCTTTAAACGCCATTTTGGGCTTCAGAGTTAAAGAGAGAGAGAGAAATAGAAAACGGGCCACTGTGATCTTAACATGTCTCTGACTATCACCACAACCCAGGAACAAACAAACAAGGACTTTCATGTCATCTCTGGAAAACATTGTTTGTTTGTTTTTTAGGAAATAGCTATCTAAATAAATTGTAATTAAGCTTAATCTCGATGTATGAAACCCTACATATGCTTAATAAAACGTTTTTAACGGATATCTTTCAAATAAATTGGCACAAGGAGCATTTTGATGAATTTGAATTTAAATTTCGTGCACGCGCGTCAAGCCCGAACGTATATAAGCGATCCATCCGGGTATTCGCCATCCAGTCTTCGATATCTTCTTATATATTCCACTGATTTAGCTACACGGAACCGTTAAAAAATCACTTATACTGTATATCATGTCGTCTGTCAGCTTTAAACGCCATTTTGGGACTCAGTGTTACAAACCAGGCCACTGTACTCTTATATCCTTGATGTGGACTATCACCTCAGCCCATTACTCAAACAAACAATCAAACAATAAATCTTATGTCATCTCAGGAAAAGATTGGTTGTTTGTTTGTTTTAGGAAATAGCTATCTATCTATTTAAATGACAATTAATCTTAATCTCGTTATAGGCCATCCATAATACGAGTATGAATCTATACGTAAAGTTAAAAACGACCGTTTTGGGGGATATTTTTTACTGGCGCTGTTTGATCAATTTGAATTTAAATTCTGTGCACGCGGGTTAAGCCCTAACGTATTTAGCGCTTGCATCCGGGTATTTGCCAACCATTTCTGATACAACACTACTATAGCTACACGAACGCGTTATAAAACAAAAAGCAAACATTTTCGTTTTTTTGTTTGGTTTGTCTCTGATTTGCCATCTAAGTAGGCATATTTTCTCTATTAAACCAAGAAAAGAAAGAATTAATTAATCTACTCATTCTATTCTATTCAAGTCTATTTATATTAATGGGAAACAGAGAATGAGGTGAATCTGATTTTGAGGTTAACCTGTTTTTCCTCCTTAAATGTCAGAAAAACAATTTTCCTTATTTCTTTAAGGTTTGCTTTTGTTGTACCCAGGCTGGTCTAGACAAATATATTTTAAAAAATAAATAAATCGTTGTAACAGTTTTCGTCAATATGTATCATAAGAATTACTGTCATTACCATATACACTATCATATATTAAGTCAATCATTTTTAATAACCAAGGTCACGATCGAGGATCCAGAGCCTGTCCTGGGATCCTAGGAGTACCGGGTATGAGATGGGAGCCCACCATGGCTGAAAGAGTTAGCATAATTAATAGCACAATAGTAAAAGCATAGTAACATCATTGGTAATAATTATTAGTTCATTTATTTAAAAAAAAAAGTGGTTGGGAGTGGATCCTGAGTCTATCCAAGAATGCAATGCTGGTTTCATAATGAATCATACTAACATCATTGTTAAATATATAATCAAAATCAATTAATTCATTTTTTAAATAAGTGCTTTATTGTGGTCAGGGTCAATGTGGATCCTGGGAACCGTCCCAGGAATACTGGGTGCGAGATGGAAATACATCATGGATGGAATGCCAGAACATCGCACAAAGTTTAGTTACCACAAAACCTTGGCTAAATACTGTACGTAATAAACATCCAAGCAGTTTCCATGCAAGAAGCATTGCTTAAGTGATATTTTTTATTTATTTATTTATTTAAAAAAATCAGATTGGATGCTAACTGCTTACACAACACTAAACAAAAAAGATTGAACCATGGCATTCCAGATTTGGAGATAAACATGAATATTTTTGTATGGAACAGGAACACTACAGGTTATACTAAGCTATCAGATCACAGTTACATTTATCAAAGAAAATAAAAAAAGGTTTGTAAAGCGTTACACTGACTCATTTTTCTCATCTGAGCACAAACAAACAACAACATCAACAACAATAACAGCAAAAGAAAGGAAAGAAAAGAAAGAATAAATTCAAATATTCTTCAAAAGGTCACTCGACACTACGGCACCACATTTTTTCATAAATACAAATAAAAGATAGTTCATACTGAAGACGATACAGGCAAAGCACAAATCACGTAACACTTTAGGAAAAAAGAAGGATAAATATGCATGTGATATTGATCCGTTAACGTTTTTCGAAGTGCGGAATGAAATCGGATCTCGCTACAGAGCGTTCACGTTATCAAAAGTTAAGTAACAAGATTAAAAACAACACAAAAGTGATTCTTTTTTTCCTATACATTTGCTTGAGTGAATACTATTGGCCCAAAAAAAAAAAGTCTAATATAATACATACTGTGTTATTGTTTCACAAGACTACTATCATGCACATATGTACAGTAGGTTAATATATGTGTAAAGGAGCAATACGCAGCAATTTTTTGGGATTTGCTTGTCAGTCTCTTTCTTGCTCAAGACGTAGAAAGGAAAGGTCTTTTGTCTGCGTCTGCACCGAAGCTTGCCGTTAAAGCGTATTACAACATAACGCTCCGCAAATTCGTTTTCCTCAAGGTTTCATTAGGTTGCATTCTAATGAAATGTAATCTACAGTAATCTACTTATTGCTCCTTTACGGATGTGAGAGAATGATAATGCTCTTTGGATAGAGATAACACGAAAAATGATCATGACAATGAAACACTTTCACATACATAAGTGTTTAGCCTAGGTATCAAAATTTGCCTTTCTGCCTCGCAAGAGTCCTGCCTCAGTGCAACGTCACTCCAGGGATGTCATTCTTTCCTAATAAATACAAAAGCCTGCTTTCATTCGCTAGTGTTTTTCTCTTTAGCCGTGGCTTCGCAAAGTGCCCGTTTCTGCATCAGCGTATAAGGGAAGGGTGCTCCGTTGCAGGCGCTATAGTCCAGTTTGTTGAGCTTGGCCAACGTCTTGATGCTGCCTGGAGGCCTCCCGGGACTGACCTTGTACCCAGCGGCCTTGGTTGTTCCTAGCGGCCTGCCTGGGCTCGTTTTGAACCCAGCTGCCCTCGTGGTGCCAGGCGGCCGTCCTGTGCTTGTCCGATACCCAGCGGACTTGGTGGTACCTGCAGGTCTACCGCGTCTTCCCGTCTTCCCAAGTCCTTTCTTCTTCTTGGAGCCTTCGGGTGCCTCGGCAGCCCTCATGCGCACAGCCTGAGGCAGAAAGTCGCTCGCAGAGTCCTGCATCTGGCATGACATGGGCTTGATCATGCTCTGGGGCAAAGGCGGCAAGTTGGGTATGGGCAGCTGAAGCGGCGGAGGTGGGCCGGACGGGTAGAATTTGCCCGACTGCGAGGCGCACAACTCGAAGTGGCTGCTCGAGTGCTGGCCATCTTCGGATAGGGCGCCCAAGCCGTAGTCGTTGTTGTTGCTAGATACTTGATGCATCATTTTTCTGTGAAAACAGATTCAGAAAGGGGTTATCGGGGCGCACAAAATACTTATATCGTCATTGTCATTTCAAAGGAAAGGTAAAACACATTTCAGGACAAACTACAGCTAATAATAAACTACTAACGCTATGTATACAGAAATAAGTGCCTTTTTTATCCATTTTCCTACTCTAAAATGAATCCAGATGGTTTTTGATACTGTAAAGGTACGAAATAAATACGATGCACAGGTGTGGCATTTGCACCTACTTTCACGTGATCATTTTTCAAACTCTACTCTGATCAAAAAAATTTAAGACCACTTTAAGACCTTGCGTTTTTTTGCAGAATCGAGCCCTAGTGACGTGACTAAGTACAACTATCAGGAATGTTTTTGTAAAAAAAAAACAAAAAAATTTATGCACGGGGTGTCATGTTGGAGAATTTTTTTAACTAAATAATTATTTGCATCTTTGCTTAATTATTCAGCAATTAAAAGGATTATCATTTATAAGATTAAGATTTCTTATTTCATATAAATTAAGATTCTCTTAAGATAACACTGTCGCCTTTGCACCTCCAGGGTCCGGGTTCGATACCTGCCTCGGGGTCCGAGTGCATTGAGTTCGCATGTTCTCCCTGTGCTCGGTGGGTTTCCTCCCACAGTCCATAGACATGTTAGGTTAACCTACAATGAATTGGGTATACCTCGCCTCGTGCCCGAAGTCTTCTGGGATAAGCTGGAGGCCCAGCCTGTCCGATATAAACTCTAATTTGAAAAAAAAAAAAAATATGTGTTTGGTGCTCACTTTATGTCTCTCTCTCTCACTCTCTTTTGTTTTCCAGAATCGAGTCCTAGTGACGTGCCAAAGTACACCTATCAGAAACGCTTTTGTAAAAAAGGGGAAAAAAATATGTTCAACTTTTTTTATATTTTAATACAGGGAAAGGGGGAGGTGTCATGTTGTAGAAAATTAATAACTATTTCAATCATAATATAATTACTGAACCATTGAGTGTACTTTATGCTGATTGAGGTAAAATATAAGTTACGTCAAATACACGCAAACAAATTGAAATAATGACAAATATAAAAAAAATAAATTACGCAATATCACATGTAAACTAAATTTTCGAAATATTGTAGCGTCAAGAAATTGTACTCCTACACTGTACTTCCGTACTAATCGGTACGTCAAGTTTCCATGGCGACGTCTAAGCTCGCGCGGTTCGTTAATAAATAGTACGCTTAACTGGTTGCCATGGCTACTTCATTTAAATAATAATAATAATAACGGTAATAAAAGCATACTAAGTAGGTACTGAATAGTATGATCGAGTTGGACTTGTATTCTCGCGTACTCCTGAGTAATGTAGTAGGGTAGTGCTCTGGGGTTTGGAGTAGGCCTTGGCTTGTTAGGGCTGCACACAAAATACAAAGAGCGGCGGAGAATCTCCTCATCCAAACGCGCCGGGGGTTTTATTTTAACGCCCCGATGATATCGATCGGATAAACAAATGAATATTGACACCGTAAAAACAAGAAACAATGCACGTGAAGCGCGTAAAGGGCGAGAAATAAAGCCGTTACTTTAACGTTACCTCATTTGGACGCGGATCTCGGAGTGCAAAGGGTTAAATATGAAACAGATAGATCTTCCATCCCTGAAACCAAAGCGTATCTCTATTTAACGCAAAACCGAGACATCTAGGAAGCTTCCCGGCGCCGTCCTAATGGCGGATCGCGGTGATTATGCTTTGCTGAAGGGGTATTTTTATCCTGGAGGCGATGAGGCTTAAATCTGTAAGGCAGCCATTTTAACTAAGAAAAAAAAAAAAGTACAATATATGAAAGGCGGGCTCGACGCGCATGCGCAGAGCGATGAAAGGAAATCGCACTGTACTGTAGTGTTGCACATGTGGAATTTATACAGCTGTTGTGTTCTACACTTCACAGTAAATGCACGCACGGAGATACACATAAACGCTTCCTGTTTAGTGGAAGAAGAAAAAAGAAACACTACTGCACTTGCTCCTAGTGTTTTATTTGGGTCAAAATCAGAAAAAAAAAGAGGGGGGGGGGATATTTGGGTCATAAAAATATGCTGAAATTTTATGTATTTCTTCTGCATTTACACCTAAAACTTCTTTATTTTTATAGCGATGAGTTACTGTTGAACTTTATGAACCAACAAAAATGTAGAGCTTAGTGCATTTTTTAAATATACATTTAGTATCTGGTGTTACTTCTCTTCCTGGTAACACCAATGACAGTTTAGTGAAAAATTGTACCTGTTTACAAAACCAACTGTTTAGATGGTTTTCTATTATCATGCGCTAAATCGTCTGTACCGCTTTATCCCCTATAGAAAGTTGTCAGGACGTGCAGCCTATCCTAGTAGACTCAGATAGATAGACAGATAGGCAGACACTTTATTGATCCCGAAGGAAATTCCAGATATCCAGCAGCCATAGAGACAGTAACACAGAAGACTTGTAGGTTGTAGAATTGCACACTGTACATCTTACATATGGTCTGTACAGGGTCAGGGTAATGTGAGAACCGACCAGAACTTACTAGTGCAATGAAAATCTAAGAACAAACACTGCAAGATATAGAAGGAATTAAGCATATAAATAAAAACATTCAAAAAGTTAAAAATATATTATATATATAAATAAAGGCTAATTGCAGTTCAGTCACGGTGTGTAATTTTGTATGTGGCAAAGTGACAACAGTGCAAAAAGTATTAATTGTTACTATTAATTGTTACTATTAATATTAATATGCTTAAAACCTAAATAGTTGTGCAGGGAGCAGCATGAAAGTGGCAATGAAATTTTTTAAAATGAAACGCACATACACACTCTCATTTACATACTATGGGCAATTTGGGAAGCCAGTTAGTCTAATCTGCGTGTTTTTGGACTGTGGGAGGAAACCAGAGCGCCCGGAGGAAACCTATTCACGCATTTCAAATGTCAGCTGCAGCTCCAGGAGGTAGTGGATGCAGTTAAAGTTAGGAGTACTTTCTCGAGAAACAGGATGTTTCTAAATAAACAGGACGCTTTCAAAGCAACACACTTTTGAATACATCAGCTTTTTCCTTTGTAATCACAGAAATGTAATCCTTTGGAATCAGGATCTTGTGTTGCAATAAACTGTAAAACTGGTTAGAGATCTATGCATGCTCCTTTAAATTGATGGGTTTGTGCATGCAGACATCCAGAGTTCTAATCTGATCAGTAAGCGAAGAAGAAGCAACCTTGATCTTGCACCCAAGGCTAAAGAACAGGCTTAAGTGTTCAAGAATGTGCAATAATTTTTTTTTAAAGGTCAAATTATAGACAAGTTACAGTACGTGAGTAAAGGACAATAAACAAAATACAGTGCCTGACCAAAAAAATAATAATAATAAGTCACTATTTCAGAAAAGGTCAAATTATTAGGCTGCATCAAGAAAAAAATCAACTTTATAATACAAGAAATGTGATCATGGATGGAGATCATTTAACCACTTGTTGAAGTTGCATATTTAAGAAAAACAACAGTAAAAACCAGAGCTAATTTTAATAGTGAAAGTAAGAGCATTTCCACACACATACAATGTGAGGACCAAACGAAACAGCTGTGTGTTCATAAGAAAACCATTTTTTAGTGAGACTTATCAGGAAGAAAAAGACTTCAGTTTACCAGGGAGCATAAAGATTGGACTTTGGAGCAATGAGAAAAGGTCATGTGGTCAGATGAGTCGAGATTGACCCTTTTCCAGAACAATGAGAGCATCAGATTAAGAAGCACATGAAGTGATGCAACACAAGAGATTCATGGTGTCCACTGTACAAGCCTCTGGAGTTGCTTTAGTTGCTCAGGTCTACTGTAGACTCAGCAACATTATGTGACAATAAAATGAAGTCAGCTGACGACCTGAATGTACTGAACGACCAGATTATCACATCTATGGAGTTGTTCTTCCTTGGTGGCATGGCCATATTCCAGGATGAGGATTGTGAAAGAGTGGTTCTGAGAACATGAAGAATCATTTTCATACATGAACTGGCCACCACATTGGGGGGGGGGGGGGGGGGGGGGGGGGGTTCGAATTTCATCTCGAATTTCATCTCTGTACTGTATGTGTGAAGTTTGCATGTTCTCATCATGGTGGATTTCCTCCCACAGTCCAGAGACATGTGTTGTAGGTTGACCGTAGGTTGGGGTTCTCAGCAGAATTATATAGGTCATTGTGTAATGTCATTTGAAAGCATAATATATAATACGTTTTTAGAACATTAGATCAATAACATTTGATGCATCTTGAAGTATTTTTATATGCTCCTGGGGTATTTGAGACTTGAGTATGTGGGGCAGCCTATTTCAGTAATTACTGTCTTAAGTACATTACTGGATGGCGGCCCGCTCAGCTTGTGACTGGACTTGACGTGTGGTAAGGCTTAGTGCTGCACTTTTGTACCGTAACTTCATCAGCAGATTAATACTGATTTTTTTTTAAAGATTTTTTTCCCCAGGTTTTTGATCACTCTGATTAAGTAAAAGATTAACCTTTAAATTGTGACAAACCATTTGAGCAAGATACAAATATTCCTTTGTATGTTAAACGATTTGGATGCTGAAGAATCTGTGTGCATGCCCTTTGCGTTTATATTTCTATTAACTTCTTATATAATATGAGCTTGGGGTTGATATGCAGAGATTTGTTCAGTGGGCTATTATTATCATCAGGCAGCAGCATCTCCTCTCCTCTTCCCTCCACCCTCCTGACAGAAACGCCTCCTCTTACAGCAGCAGAGGTGCCTTCAATAACACTGTACCAAAGTGTTGTGAAATAGATTATGGTGCTTTGACACAGTAATGAAGAATGCTATACTATTCTGCATACATTTGCAGTTTGTATAGATTTTTAATTACATGTTTTGTAGCATTAGGGATAGTAGTACATTCATTGCAGTATGATTGATAACTGATTATAGCATAAAAACTTTTTAAAAATCCCAGTAATTTCTCTCTCACTTACTCAGAGTCTATAATGCTTATCCTGTACAGTGTCACGGGAAGTCTGGAGGATATCCCAGGGGTCTCGTGGTACTAGGTGGGGTACACCCTGGATAGATGCCAATCTATTGCAGGGCACTCAAGCACTAACACTCTCACTCAGACACTTTGGGGAATTTGGAAACACCATTAGACACGCCTAATCTGCATGTTTTTGGAATGTGGGAGGAACACGGCGTACCCGAACATGACCTCAAGTGGTAAGGGAGAACATGCAAACTACACACATACAGAGCCAAGGTGAGAATCAAACCCTCGATCCTGGCAGTTCTAACCTTTCATTCCAGTATTTTTTCATATATTTAATACTTTTAATCGATTGGTAAAAAGTTAAGACAAAACACACACACACACGCACACAAAAATGCTTTTCCAAAACAATCTCAAATAGAAAAATGTACAGTACCTTTCTTTGTTTCTTACCCCCTAGTGGTCCTCACTTTGTACCTTTAATGGCTATATTTACATGGAAATCTGGATATGTGTCCATTAAAAACATTTCAGTTACATTATAGTCAATCTTAAAAGGTTCACAACATGATCAAATGTATAATTAGCAAAGTGACATAAAAATGTTCAGTTTATTACTATATTTTCAGAGAGGGCAGTAGTAGGAGTGTCTCAGTGGTCCATGTCATGGTCGTCATTCACAAGGTTGTAGGTTTGAATCCCAGCACTGCCAAACCACTGGTCCTTGAGCAACGTCCTTAACGCTTATCTGCTTTGGTGGAGCTGTGTCATGTCTAACACTGTGTTTATCTTTAGCACTGTGTTTTTTTTTTTTTTTTGGGAGGGGGTACTGATGAAAAATATGCTCATTAAATTACACATGTATTCCTGTGATTTCATTCTTGATCAATAAGAAGAAACTATTGTTTCAGTCTGTCTGTCTATCCATCTATACGGAGAAAAGTGTTTGGCCAAACCTGCAATGCTATTGTATCTAAATACATATACTATACATTGTTTATATACTGTACAATATATGGAGTCCTGGGGAATTTGTGCCCATTTATTCTGTAGAGCATTTATGAGGTCAGGCACCGATGTTGGATGAGAAGGCCTGGCTCACAATCTCCATTACAGTTCATCCCAAAGGTGCTCAAAGGGTTGAGGTCAGGGCTGTGTATTAGGGCCAGTCATGTTCTTCCACACCGAACTCATCAAACCATGTCTTTATAGTCCTTGCTTTGTGCCTTGGGACACAGTCATGTTGGAATAGAAAAGGACCTTCACCAAAATGTTGCCACAAAGTTGGAAGCATTGCATTGTCCAAGATGTCTCGGAATGCCAAAGCATTAAGTTTGTCCTTCACTGGGGATAAGGGACCCGATTCAAACACCTGAATTCAATAATTAACAGGTTTGGCCAAATAGTGTATCTATCTATTTATCAAGCATCCAGACTTTTTTTTGTGTTAATTTAGGTAACATTTGTCATGTTATACAGATTGTTGAAGTAAATAAAAATCTAACTTATTGCTTAAACATTCAGCCATTAAAATAATTAGACATTATACTGTACAATCATTTACTAGGTTGCTTCAATGTAAAACATAAGACAAATACATCTTCATAGAAAAAAACTGTTTTACTTGAAGTAGAGTTCAGCTCAATATACCTTACTAGCAAACATTTGCATGAATAACAAATGTAAACGGATGCTGCACACTGCTCTTACTTGTATGCTACTTACATTGCATGCAAGCCATTGTTTTAGTTTTAATGTATATATTTAAAATAGAATTAACACCATTATATCCCTAGCATGTTAAACAGAGGGTTAAAAATGGTTTGAAATTAAAACATCCCTGCCAGGCTGCTGAATCAGAGTGCTGCACGTCAGGAGGAAAAGCTTTACTGCACAACATGATGAAACGCACTTGAACGCTGCACGGCTTCCTCTCTGCTTCCTGCGCGGGTGCACGCGCTGCAGACTCGCATTAATCGGAGTCTATTTCTGTCTTATTTTTCATTTTCTCTTTCGTCTTTATGCTAATAATTATTCTCCGAGCTCTATGCAAAGATCTGTAGAACCGAGCTAATTCGTCGCTGTGTATTTTAAGCGTTATTTTTGTACTCGGTCGACGCGAGACTCGGTTGAGCTCAATTGGCCTGTTTTCTCCCTCTCTAGACAATTCTTTACATTACTGATTTATTTTTCGTTTTCATTCATCAGCATGGACGAGAAGGTGTTTACAAAAGAACTAGATCAGTGGATCGAGCAGCTGAACGAGTGCAAGCAGCTGTCGGAGAACCAGGTTAAATTTCTGTGCGAGAAAGTAAGTATAATTCCTCACAATCCACATTTAACACTCGCTATTGAACGCTGCATGCTTTTGTTCCAGACCTGAAATAAACGGGTTACTATAGCTACTGGAGGTGCGAGTCCAAACATGGCGGCGGTGAGATCTATTTTTATTGGCTGTCAGTCCTGCCTAGATGACTTCTCATTGGGTCGCGGGTCTTCTTCTGAGGAAGCTGATTGGCTCTTTCTTAGTGCACTGCAGCTAGCAACCAGAGCTCTCGGGGTGTGTCCGCTCGAATGGCGCCCGTCGTCAGGCAGACTTTTAAACAAACTATCAACTGGTTAGGTCGTTTTTTTTAAAGAATATTTTGAAATTATTGTGCTTGCATTCTTTAGAGCTAAAAAATACGACATAGATGTAGTTAGAAGCACGAACTGCTTGTCGTTAAAACACATTCTTTGTTTACCGCGATGTGCAAAAGTTTACGCCCCCCTTCATTTTTTTGTACGGAAATGTGATACTTAAAAATGTCTGAAAAAATATTTAAGTTTGTTATAAGCAGTATGAAACCCCTTCACTTGGTGAAAAAGCTTGTTTAAAAAAAAATATATATATATATAGTTCTGAAAACTACACATTTCCACTCCTGAAATGAAATATGTCTGTCTTTTTGGCAAGTTTCTCAGTCTCAAAAGTAATGTCCTGGGATTAGGAAAGGAGATAAAGGGAGAACATTTTAAATAATTACAAATACTAATAATGATAAAACATTAAAATAAAAAAATATATTTATTACTATTCTCATTCCTGTTCGCTGTGGATGTCTCAAGGGCTGTTCATTCGTTAGTTAATATAAAAACAAAGATAAATAAAAAAATTACCCCTCCCCCAATTTTTAAGTATTTGTTTCCAAAACAAAATGAAAAAAGAATAAAAGCTCGTTAAAAAAAGATAGAGTGCTCACTTCCATACATTATTATTTTTTTTTCTTTTTTATCTTTAGTGCCTTGAATATAAGGACAAGGAAAGGTTTAATATGATACATGTCTGCCGATATCATTTTACATATAGTAAGGTTCGTAGAGAAACCTTTTTTTTTCTTTTTTCTTCTCGTAACCGTACCCTTTGCCAGATTCCAGTCTAGCTGTCTTTCATGTCACTTTGTGTGCATACAGTATCGCCAAGGTTTAATTTTTTTTTATTTAAATTTTTTTTTTACATTTTTTTTCAAGATTGGTTTTGTAAACCGCTAAATGTGTAAAAGCAACACTCCTAAATACCCCATGCAGTTGATTAATTCTGCCTGTTTAGGTGTAGCGCCTCAGAAGTTTGCATGTTTTGCTTCCTTAGGCTAAATGTCCCAAAAAATCAGGTTAATAAAATTAGTTGATTAAAAAAAGATAAAAAATTATCTTTTACAAGACGTGAAAATGTCTAGGTCATGCCACTTGCGCCCAAAAGAAAAAAACAAAAATGGAAAGTGCGCTTTCGTTATCCGTTATTTCCCTTTTTTAATTTGAAGACACAGTTGTTTTTGATTGGAGCGAACAATCAGAAAATTAGCTGTTATCTGTTTATTCTGTTTATCTGTTGGTTCTTGGGAGCAAAAAAATGTTTTATCGTTTTTTTGTTATTATTTATTGATAAAAGAATGAATGGAAGATCACCTTTTTGACCTCTCACTCACCTCTACATTTGTCTAAAAAAAAAAAACAATATTACTGATCATTTTATTTAAAGTTGATTATTAGCATGATACGTGACGCACTTGATCGCCAAGAGCGAATATTTCTCTGCTTTGATGCTGATGACGACAGTTGATATCTGATTACAAATGAATTAATTAGCTAGATTTGTGGACTGATTACATTTATCAATTCTTAATGCATCAAGTGCATGGTATACATTGTTTAGATACCTAGTGTAGTCAGGGTTTAAATTCGCTATTTATAACCTTACAAATTGCGCTTTAAATACACCGCATGACCGAAAAACACTCACCATTTTAAAAGGGTCAAATTATTGGCCAGCTTCAAGTACTGAAATCAATTAAGGAGATTTAAAATTACTGGAAGTGAGTTAAGAATCCTTCAGTGGAGTCTCGAAGCCTGGAAGGACAGTGCTGAACCATCAACTTTGTGGAAGAAAAAAAAATTAATGAATGGAGATTAGATAAATACTTGGTGCAGTTGCATGATAAAAAAAAAAAAAAAATATCACGAGTAAAAACCAGAGCTGTGTTTTAATAATGTAAGTAAGAGCATTTTCCTACACACACACACACAATGTGATAAGAACTTACAGGATTGTAACTAATCATGCATAGTGGCCACTGTACAAGCCTCTGGAGGCAGTGTTATGATCTGGGGTTGCTTCAGTTTAAACAACCTAATTCAAACGTTGTTTAATCGCTCGCGTCCAGTCGTCCTCCTCAATTCACTAATTAAATCATAACATTGACACTTTCACTGTTTTATCCGCCTGGTTTCTAGGCTAAGGAGATTTTATCGAAGGAGTCCAATGTTCAGGAAGTGCGATGTCCAGTCACGGTGTGCGGAGACGTCCACGGGCAATTCCACGACCTCATGGAGCTCTTTAAGATCGGCGGGAAATCACCGGACACCAACTATCTCTTCATGGGCGACTACGTGGACCGAGGCTATTACTCTGTAGAGACCGTCACACTCCTAGTGTGTTTAAAGGTAAAGGAGTGCTCGATCATTACTCCAGCCTCACAGATCACAGAGACGAGTGATACGAGTAAGTTTTATTGCGTTGCTAATTCCTCAGGTCCGATACAGAGAGCGAATCACCATCCTTCGAGGGAACCACGAAAGCAGGCAGATCACACAGGTTTACGGTTTCTACGACGAGTGTCTGAGGAAATACGGCAACGCCAACGTTTGGAAATACTTCACCGATCTTTTTGACTACCTTCCCCTCACCGCCCTGGTGGACACGCAGGTAACGAACGGGGGCTAAATCTCGACTCCCCTGCAAAATCACAGTGCTGATGTTTGAGGAATATTCCCGACAATCCTGTTAGCAACGCTGTTCTGTGACAAGAGAGTGCGAGTGTGTAATTAAACGGGTGTGAGACAGTAAAGGAGTGAAAAAAATGAGCTAAATTATGAGGCATAGTGAAATATTTCTTGGATTCTTCGTTGTTCTTCGCCGTATAATTACTCGAATTTCAGCTACACTTTTGACAAGATAATTGGGATTAAATGATGATTGTGCTGCATTCCCTTTGCGCAGTAATCTTCTCTTTTTGTCTCTGAAATCCATCAAGCGCTTTTAGTTTTCTGAGCCTGCTTTTGTTCCACACTAAACTCACTCTCACCCAGGCTGCGGTATTTAGTATTTATCGCTTGACAAAATCATAATTATCATATATAATGTATAGCAATAAGTTTAATATTAACATGCATATATACTGTATAGGGCTCAGGATTGTGCAGTATAGGGGGATGTATCTTTTTTTTTCAGCACAACTTCGTCAGTAGGATGAACAATTTTCAATTTTCTCTTCAATTTTAACCAACCATACAAAAATGACTGAGGAAAAAAAAACGGGCATATAGGCCCATATAAGAAATACCACAGATTCATCATAAGATCACATGCTTTTAGTTGTTTCTGTGGTCAGAGTACACTGTATGTGTGGGAAACACTAGTGTCAGAAACACCAGGTTGTTTTATTGAAAAGTTGAATAAACGCATGGTGTTTCCAAAGTGAGTCAGTGAGTTCAAAAGTCGTGATCTCAGTATTAACCGAAACAATTGTGATTATGATTTTTGTCGTAATCAAGCAGACCTACAAGAAAGGTGAAAAAAAAAAAAAAAATCTCAACTCGGATATATTTAGTAAGAATCACAAAGAATACAAATGTCAGAAGTGACCAGAGGTGCTGGGTTTTTGTTTTCCACATTTTATTCAGGTTTGATTAGAGTTAGTCAGTGAGTCAGGTCTGCACTTATATCTGACAGGATGAGCGCGCGCGAGAGAGAGAGAGACGCGCTGAAGCTCTGTGGAACTTCGTCTCCGCTGTTGATCATGCATCTGAGATTAGGAATCAGTGACCGTCAGATTGATGTTGACATTCCTAAAGACCGCACCCTGCTGTACTCAGTAATTTGTCAGTACACTACTGGGCTCGTTAATATTTACTGTAAGCAGATAAAGTTGTTTTCTATTCTACAAGATCTAGACCTTACAATTTAAGACAAGCTCTTTTTTGTGTTTAAGGATTACTGCAGCTTTATTATTAGGGCCCAAGCACTGAGTGCGCAGGGCCCTATTGTTTTCGTTAGGATTATTATTATTATTTTTTTTTTTTTTTTTTTTTCTTTTTATTATTTTTCTTTCAATCATCCGGGCACTTTCGGGCCTCTTAACATACTCAAAAACTCACCAAAATTTGCACACAGATTGGAATCTGCGGCCAACAGGTCCTCAGTGGGGCTCGGCCCGGGGCGTCGCACACGCCCCACACAGCGCCCCCTACAGAGTCTTGCCTTATAGCTCAGACACACTTGCACATATACTTATAAAACTCGGTGAACATTTAGATCTCATCAAACTGAACAAGTTTCGCGCTGCATGTCATCAGGACTAATCAACAGGAAGTGAGTTATTTTGAGTTGTTTGCAAAACGCACCCAATGGAATTTGAAATACTCCTCCTAGGAACTTTTTACAATTCGCACCAAACCAGCTAAATATGATCTAAACAAGTTGCCGATGCAAAATTGCAGAGATCTTTTTGATACCTCGAACGGTTCGGCCGTGGCGACGCTTTAAAATTATGGCGAATAAAATGAAACAGGAAGTGGCTAATAACTTCTGTGTACATTAAGTTAGGCACATGAAAGTTTACAGGTATGTTAAGAGTAGGAAGCTGATCACATCATATGACAATCATGAGTCTATGTCATAGCGCCACCAAGTGGCAGCAGGAAGTGTGTCACTTTTGGAAATCAGTAATATTTTGTCCTTTACTTTCACCTGATTTGGTTCAAAATCAGTCAGAATAATGAAAAGACATGGGTCATTTGAAAACATGGAGGATTTTTTTTCTAATTTGAATCGTGTTGCTATGGTGACGATTTAACTCAAGAAAAAATCGAAGACAACTATTCTTCTCATATCTTACGAGTGGAAAGACCTACGGGTCCCAAATTGTATGGGTGTAGACTCTAACTGATTGTGAGGAATCCCTGAGAGCCTGGAGCCCGGGCGTGGCACAGGGCCTGTACAGCGCCCCCTGGAACTTTGTAAAGTTTCAGCTGCATAACTCATATCCACTTTCACATATATGAATGAGACCCAGTATAAATTTAGATCTCATTGAGATGAACAACTTGCATACCCCATGTCATGGAATCCGCTGAACAGGAAGTCAGTTATTTGGCGTTGTTTGAAAAACGCACCCATTGGAATGTGATCTACTACTCTTACAGGATTAATAGGTTTTTGACCAAACAGGGTCTAATATAATCTCAAGAGATTGAGGATCTAATATTGTGAAGGGCTGGTTGATATCTTAAACGGGTCGGCCGTGGCGAGCCCTTAAACCTATGGCGAATAACAGGAAACAGGAAGTGGCTAATAACTTCTGTATAAATTGAGTGACGTTCATCAAACCTCAGCAGTAGGTTAAGAGAAGAGTCCTGCTCACAGTGACATGGGTCCCATGAGTCTCAGTCATAGCGCCACCAACTGGCAGCAGAAAGTGTCTACTTTTAGAAATTAAATTCTTTTGTGACTAATTTTCAGCAAATTGGCTTCAACATCAGGCACAATAATTGGAAGACACGGCTGATGTCACACTGTAAAGGATTTTTTGATACGTTGAATAGTGTTGATATGGCAACATATCATTTGGAGCAAACATAAGATACTTATATCCACCAAGTGGAAAGTCCTAATGTGCCCAAACATTTTATGTAGAAAGAACAACTGCTTCTGAGTAGATTTCTTGAGTTTCATGTTTTTGTGATGCTCACACAGCTCCCAACAATTTTTACAGTATATTTATCAGCCTTGGTCTGAATTTTCTGTACTGACTCCTGCAGTAATAAAATATGTCCAGTAGATGGCAGTAGTAGGCAGGTATTCTGCAGTCAGGTCTTTCCCCTTCTCATTTACTATGGCTTCATGTTTATTATTTAAACATATGCAGAAATCATAAAAAATAAACAATACAAACATTTAAATTGCCCACTGTGCAACATTCAGTCTGGTGGACAAGCGCGGCGATATACACACCAGACCACACATTCTACACATCGGTCATGTACACATCCCGACAAATACACAATATGAACACACTAACTATCCTACATGCACACACACACATCACAAGCACACGTCACTAATGGTACCTGACTAAATAAAAATCAATATATCATGAAAAAGGAAAAAGATCCTTAAACAAGAGGCTCCTGCGCACCTATAGTGTGTGGGTGAGTTTTTAATTGCAAATCAGTTTTGATATCTCAAATGTCTCAGCCGTACTAATGTCTTAAACTTACACAACGAAAAATGATTAATAACACACGCATCACTAATGTCAACACACTAGAGGGTCCTGCACATCTATAGCACACATCTCTCACGACACACACACACTCACACACACACACACTCACTCATTATATTCAGTGACACGGACAGTGACATCACATTCAGGAACATCCTTAAACTTACACTGAAAAATTATTAATAACACACATCACTAATGTTCACACACAGACTCACACACCATACACACAAACACACACACACACTCCATATATATATATATATATATATATATATATATATATATATATATATATATATATATATAAATATTTTTTTTTTTTCTGTAATACAATTTATACATAGACCTTAATTCTATCATACAAGTTTCTATAGATCTGTATATATGTTTATATTGCACTGCTAACTTGCACTTCTGGTTAGATGCTAACTGCATTTCGTTGCCTTGTGACTGCGTGCAATGACAATAAAGTTGAATCTAATCTAATCTAATCTAATATACACAAACACGCACAAACACAAGCACATTTACTCGTCACACACAGACTGACACATCTACATCTCACACACCTCTGTCCCTCACTCTCACACACACTAAACCTCCCACACACACACACACACACACACACACACACACACACACACACACACACACACACACACACACACACACACAAATCACATCACATCACATCACATCACTGTCACACACATCTCTCCCTCACTCTCACACACACATCACATCACATCACACATTTTGATCTCTCAAACGGGTCAGCAGTGATAATGTCTTAAACTTACACCGAACAATTATTAATCACACACAAATCACTAATATTTGAACACACCATACACACAAACATGCACAAACACAAGCACACATCACTAATGTTAACACACTAAATAAACACACACAAAGACACAAACACATCTCACACACACGCACACACATGCATGCACAAACACAAACAAATACACTCATACATCACACAAATGAGCACCTACATACACACACACATTATAACATCACAAATTATAACACTCACACACTCACATCTCTGTCTCACGCAGAAACACACACATCCACTAACAAGTCACATGTCTTGGACATACTAACACACACATCACTAATGTTAACACACAGATTCACACACCACACACACACAAACACACAAAAACACATTTACTCATCAGAGACAGACTGACACATTAACTAGTCACACACACACACACACAAATATTTAGGGTCCAAACTGATATTAGCCCAGTATGATGTGTGACGTTCTGTGTGCAAGTTCTGCGGTGCAACCGGGTGCCAATGACTTTTTTGAGGTTTTGACACACTCGAATAACACGCAGGTTGTGCGGTGCGCCCGGGGTGGGGACCGCGCCCGTTGCTTGGGCCCGTCATCGTTGCTTGCAACTTTAATTATTATTATTTTTTTCCCTCTGTAGATTTTCTGTCTCCACGGAGGACTGTCTCCGTCCATCGATACGCTGGATCATATTCGAGCTCTGGACCGCATCCAGGAAGTCCCTCATGAGGTCTGATACTTCTACTAAGCCGCCTATGGAGATTTCTTAAAGCAGTTTTCTTTGTTCTCATAGTGGTTTACAGGTAGGCCCCGACTTACAAACATTCGAGTTACGGATTTCTGCAGATATGAACGAACCGCGGTTCTACTTCCGGTTCAATCGCGGAAGTAGCGCGTGTGTATTGTACAAAAAAATTTACACCAGATACTAATATTTATAATTATATAGGATATTTTCAGTGTGTAAGTGAATATATAAAATCTCCAAAGTCCAGTACAGTGGAACCTTGGATTACAAGCATAATTCCTTCCGGAATGGGCTCGTATTCCAAAACACTCGTAAATCAAATCATCATTTCCCATAATAATGAACAAATGTTTAATTAGCCCCTTCCCTTGTCTCGTTTTACACAGTAACACTCCTCCTCCCTCTCCCCACCTCGCTTTTTAAGATTCACAACAAACACACACACACACAACGGAAACACCATTTTAACAGGGAAAAAAAGAAATCTCTCTGAGACTGGCATGAGCGTATATTAACGGACTCACTTATTAAGTTTCACAACAAACGCATAAACACAGCGGAAACACCGTTTTAACGGAAAAAAGCGCAACTGGCATCAGCGCATACTAAAGGAATCACTTAAGTTTCACAACAAACACACACACACAACGGAAACACCGTTTTAACAGGGAAAAAAGAAATCTCTCTGACATGGCATGAGCGCGCATACTAAGGGAATCACTGCTGTAAAGTAAAAAAAAAAACAAATGAACCAGCACCTTACCTTTGAAAAGAATCGCGACAGAGCAGAGTTTCTGTGTGTTTGTGAAGCCGGGGAGGGGGTGAAAAGGCGAGAGAGCGTCTGTGCGTGTGTGTGTCGGTGTCAAATTGCGCGCGCACACTCATAAGAGACGAGCAGAGTTTCTGTGTGTTTGCGAAGCCGAGGGGGGAAGGTGAGAGAGTGACGCTCGGTGTCCAAATAAGAGTCGCATGCATGATACATGATACTCGGCGCTCGTAAACTAATACTTGCTCGGTTTCCGAATAAAAATGTATTAAAAATCTTTGCTCGGTTTGCGGAACACTCGTAAACCACGTTACTCGCGATCCGATGTTCCACTGTATATTGTTTCAATATGAGCACGATGATAGAAAATGTCTGTCCTGTAAAGCTGTCCTGATGGTAAATAATCCTAATTTCATAAAATCCTCAACAAAACAGAGTTCACAGTCCAATACAGTGGAAAACGGCTCTGAGATAAAGTGGCGTCTGGGATTCCCCTCGCGATCTAAAGGCACAGAGACAACAGTGAGAGATTAAGTACTCCTTAGTTTTTGGCCACATGATTAGAGACATATTTAATGTGGATTGGCATATGCTTTACATTCTACTGTATATTCGTCTAAGACTCACTTTGTCAGACTATAGAATGAACGGAACGGAACGCGTCTGTAAGTCGGACTACCTGTATTCCTGTTATAAGATTACACACGTTTAAGGTACATTGTGTTAAATATGCAGTTGTTTTGAAACGAAAAGGTCGGGCATTGTCAAGTTAGTTTCATGCTAACTTATAAAACCAAAAAATATATTATTTCCAAGTAGTACAATAGGAGAAATATCTAACTTTGTCCTTTAGGGGAGAATTTGGAAAGGTTGAGAAAACTGTAGAAGTATTTTGGAGAATGGAGAGTGAGAGGATAAGGAGGAAAGTATTTGATAAAAGAGGAGTTAAACTGACAGGAAGATGAAAGGGGCCTAGACCAGAAGGTGGCGTTAATGCAGCGTACTGGATGGCAACCGGCATAAAACCAGAACGGACAAAATAATTTCCTCTTTCTAGTTAAAGCTTATAGTAAAAATATCCAGAAGTGTGTGTAATAGCTTTGTTTTTTATAAACAGTCCAATAATTATTTAATAATTTCTAAGAATCTATTTGTTTAGGACAATGATAATGATGATGTGATTTAACTCAACTATCAATGAGACCTGCTCTAAAATTCAAACAAAGTGTAGTTTTGCTTTTTAGATGTAGTACAACACAGCCTAGTTAGTAGACATCACAAACCTGACATGCATTTGTTCCAAGTGTTGTCATAGCAACAAGATCTTTATGCAATTGTAGCAATCATGTAGCATTAACAGGCCAGACGGTAAGATCAGGTTGTCCTAGTTCAAATTCTTGTTTGTTAATGTCTGACACCCCTCCATGGCTGTGTGATTGACAGGGCCCCATGTGCGACCTGTTGTGGTCGGACCCCGACGATCGCGGTGGCTGGGGGATTTCACCCAGAGGAGCCGGCTACACGTTCGGTCAGGACATCTCTGAAACCTTCAACCACGCCAACTCCCTGACCCTGGTGTCCAGAGCTCACCAGTTAGTCATGGAGGTAATGCAGAGGAGACTGCAGGATAACGAGTCCAGTCTGTGAGACGTACCACTTTGAGCAGAACAGCATGTGGAGCATTAACCCAGTTGGCACACACTCAATGTTCTGCTTGATTGAGAACACACGCTTTTACATTTTTCCAGATTATAGCCAGTTGTTTATTAAAGTGGCTACACATGCAAAAAAAAAAAAAGTAGGTCATGACGATTAATCACATGAGAAAACCTGCGTAAAGAGAATGTGATCTGCTTAGCACGTGGTAAAAGAGTACGGTAATGTTAATGTAGGGGGGGTCATGCACCCCGACCATCACTTATACTTATACTGTACGTGATTTCCTCCCTAAACTGCAGCTCCAAAGCTACGTAGAACATATTCGTACAGTCTAGCAATAGAATTTCTCTTTACTAGACCTCAAACTTGTTCCAAGATGACAATGCGCCTGTGCACAAAGCACGCTGGTAGAAGAACTCCCCTGAACCATCACCTTTGGGATGAAGGAGATCTCGAGCTTCCTCATCATCCCGACATCAGCGCCTGAGCTCACTCATGCTAACTCTTGAACCATCCAGGTTATAAAATCTTTAAAAGCGTTCCCAAATGAGCGGCGCTTATTATAACAGAAAATTGGGACTGAATTTGTGATGGTCAGGTGTCCATATACTTTTGGATGTATAGTGTATGAGCAAGAATAGTTACTCAAGAATGGCTGAAAGGAATAAAAGCGAGGAAAAAGTGCATAGTGATCAGAAATTCTTTTAGATTTGAGATTTTTAGAACTTTTAAATGTCTTTTTGCAGGGATACAACTGGTGTCACGAGCGGAACGTCGTCACCATCTTCAGCGCTCCGAATTATTGTTACCGCTGCGGCAATCAGGCGGCCATCATGGAGCTCGATGACACGCTCAAGTATTCATTGTACGTATAATAATATATTAATAATATAATAATTATTATTATTATTATTTCATGATCACTGAGAAAAGAAAACAGTACAATACTTTTTTGGATAGTAATAGCTTCTGTATATTGGGGCAGTGGATCAAATGGTTAAACTGCCAAACTGCCACTCTTGAACCCTTGAGTAACGTCCGTAACCATATATGCTCCAGGGGGCGCTGTATCCATGCTAACCCTCAGCTCTAACTCCAGATTCCTAACTGGGATACGCAAACAAACAATTTAATGCGCTGTAAGATACATGTGACAAATAATTGAATCTTAATATACATACTATAATCTTTAGAGCATTATTAATAGTAGCATTACTGATATTCCTCGTTTTTGTGAAAGTGGAAAATGCTTTTATTACAGTACACCTAATCTAGGGGACATGGTACAAAACGATAACTATCGTCACATTTTTCTAAAATATTTGCATTTTTTTTACTCTGCAAAGCTGCTTTGCGACAGTGACCATTGTTAAAGTGCTATATAAATAGAATTTAATTTAATTGACATGAAAAACAAACAAACGAACAAAAAACAAAGTTGTACTGAAGGCTGGTCCCATTCACAACTTTATAAAGCTGAAAAATTCTCAAAAAAAAAGTCAGCGACACGCAAATTCAATGCAACGTAGATATAGGCTACTAGGCTAACATGTTCACATGCCGTATATCAGAGATGTACGACTATAGCAGCTATTCAATTCCATCAGTCTCTTCATCAATTCGGAATCGATTCCTGCTTTTACAGTTGTTAAGGTAAACCAACGAACATTAAACGGTCTTAAATTTTCAGATTATTTCAAAATATACCACAGAAAACCACTCCCATTGTCTGCAAAGTATTACTCTTGTTTTGCGAGATTACCCTGTTCACGCCGTCACCTTTTTGGTAAAATACCGCCACCTGCTGGACTGGAGGGCAGAGCAGCATGAATAGAATAAGAAAGGAAAGAAAGCTGGCTTTGTACAAGACATCAATCAGAAACGCACAGCATTTCAATGATTATTAGATACTTATAGTAGTTCTTAATACTTTGAAACCTGTGCTGAATATATCTGCTTGTGATAAACCTCACAGTAAACATTAAATTTAATTGAATTCAATCTACTATACTAGTCTAGCTGTGCTTTATATTCACCAAACTAAATTCAATGTATATATATATTTTTTTTTTTTTAAATGTAAATTTTTTTTTTTTTAACACTTTGCATTTGCTTTTCCCTCAGTTTGCAGTTCGACCCGGCGCCAAGGAGAGGAGAACCGCACGTCACCCGCAGGACCCCCGACTACTTCCTGTAACGTCTCGGCGCCTGACGAAGTGTTCCTCAGCATTATCCTGATCGCAGACTGAACCGTCATCACCAATTCTCTGAATATCATCATCACATCTCTCAACACATACATTTTTTCCATGGACCAAAATGTGTGCCATCAGCATAATGTAGGGGAGGAGGAAAAAAAAAAAAAAACACATCATACATCCTGAACTTCTCGCCATTTTACATCGATTACAGCGATTTAATAAGGCTTTGTTTTTCCTTGATATGAGAGAACTTCATCCAGATTAAATATCCCACCCGTGTTCTTTTGAAACGTGTTTTATTCTTTAGATCATGATGTTAGGAGCTTTTGGCTGGACGTTGTGGTAAATTAAACAAACAACAACAAAAAAACCTATGCCATGCTTAGTACCATGCCGATTCGTTCTTAGACTTTCAGGTGAAAGTTAATAATTTGTTTAAATATATATGAAGTTTAAAAATGCACTTTTTTTGTGGTACAATCTTTCAGTGTTATTGAATTGAAGATTATTCCCAGGCAGATTTGTTTTTGTAACTGCTTTGTTCCCACTACCACCTTTGTATTGTTTTTTTTTTCCCCGTTATTGGAAACGGCGAGCTGTATCGCTTTTCACTATAGCAGTATGAAAAATGTACACAGTGTTTTTAACGCCTCAGATCTGAGATAAAGCTGTTTTTTTTTTTCTGCCTGATGTCTACGAGAAGTGTGTGACTGAATGAGCATGTGGTAAAAAGTTCCCATAATAGTTTAAGACACACATGCAAACAATCTATTCGCAGTTTTTCCCCCTCTCTAGCTGATCTTTTACATCTTCTGAAGATGGTTTGCTTCTTTAATTTTGTACCAGAGCTGAAATTAATAGACTTCTCACCAACAAAAATCCATAAATGTCAATGTTTCAAAACATTTAATTCACATTTCTAGTAAATTCTTTCATACTGGTAACCACAGCCCTGATTTACAATCCAGTCTCAATATCGGGACTGTAGTAAAGGATTTTCACTGCACAGAAAAAAAATACACCCTTCACTCTGGTGTAGTTTAAATCTGAACCCATCAGACCACATCTAATCATAAATCAGATCACATCTAATCTAGTCTTTATGCTCCCTAGCAAACTGAAGCCATTTTTCCCAATTATTTTCACTGATAACTGGATTTCTTAAGGCTACACAGCTGTTTAGTTATAAGCCCTTGAGCTCTCTTCGCATTGTGTGTGTAGAAATGCTCTCACCTTCACTATTAAAGTTCAACTGTTGGCTTTATGATTTAATTTCACTAAGCCTTTAAGTGATCTCCCATCATGTTAATTCAGGATGACTTTCCGAACACATTTTTTTCCCCCCTCAAATATGACAGTACACCACTATCCTTCCAGGTTTTAATAATGTGTTTTAAATTTCTTCACTACACTATCGCTCCTACAGAGATTTATATTAGGCAAATTAATAGTCTGTTTATTATTAACTTTATATGTAGATTACTTGTAAATTAGGTCATTGCAGGGCACACACATGCACCTATGGGCAACTTGGAAATGTCAACTAGCGAACACTGTGAACACTGTGAAAGAAAACCAGAGCATCTGGAGGAAAGCCACCAAGCAGGAGGAACATGCAAAATCCACACACAGGTCCGAAGGTAAGATTCTGACACTTGAGGTGCGAGGTCAGTTAACCACTATACGTCCATGCTGCCTATGAGTTACAACCGCTTGAATTAAATAGGCTCTACCTTTTTAAGCAAAAATTACGGAAATGTGACCTAAATCACAGGACAAATTTTTCAATTAAGTTATCCATTAAGTTCACATAATTATAGAAAAATTGGATGAATGAATAACTGAACTGCAATGCTGTTAACAGATCAGGACTATGAGCAGTGTGCTGCTTTACAAGACACTATAATGATGAAACAAAAATAACACAGGCAACTAGAAAAAAGAAAACTATGTTCCCAATGGTGTGTTGCTTCACATTTAGCATGGCACGCTCCTGAACGATAATGTCACAATTAAAAAAAAAAAACTCCCACGATCAGATTATTCACCATTTATTGATGTGAAAAGCAAATATGTTAAACAATCCTAAACATTACAAAAAAAAGAAAAGAAAGGAAACTCATTCATTCATCAGAGTTTGGCAACCACCTCACTCTTTATTCACAAAACACGCTGCCGTACGAGACGTAAAAACGAAGGAAAGATCATCATACTCTCTCCAGAGCCTCCAGCATGATAATACTGTTCCCTCTGATGACCTGCATGCAAAAAGAAAGAAAAATAAAGTTTAGGAAAACCTCTGAACAAATACACCCTGCCTTTGCAGGTAACTGAACTAGCTGCCTAAAACATGATAATCTAATACAACAGTCGTCACTGCTGAATAGACAGAAACATTTTTGTGCAGAAGAGGAATTTTAAAGCAGCTACACCTAGCTGTGTAAAGTAGTATTCCGTGTTTACTTTGTGCTGAAGAAAAGTTCACTTCTGGTTACATATAGTGGTGTAAACAGAGGTTAGTTTACATATATTACAAATTTGAAAATAGTACAGTTAACTTTAGCTTTTATTCGAAAATGTGATTTACTTCAGCTTTTATTTGAAATTTTTTAAAAAAAAGGTGAGATTTAATGCGTTTTATTTGAATAATTAAAAAAAACGTGACATTTACTTCAGTTTTCATTTGAAACTTGAAAAAAATGAGGTTTACTTCAGCTTTTATTTAAAATTTGAAAATGTGTGAGATTTATTTCAGCTTTTATTAGATTTTTTTCTTTAAAAAGGGAAATTGACTTCAGCTTTTAACTGAAATGTGAAATAAGTGAGATATTTACTTCAGCTTTTATTTACTATGCCAGACATATGGGCTGGGTGGTATATCTGCTTTTTAAAAGTATATGTATATTCGCCAATCAGTCATAACATTAAAAACATCTAGATTTTAGGTTCCCTGGGGAGGCTCTGTCACCATGGGGCGTGGCTTCAAGGGACCTCGAGAGGTACGCTGTGGTATCTCGAACCAGGACATTAGCAACACTGCAGTCCAGTGCACCCCATGGGTGCTTGATCAATTGGGACCTGGAGAGTTTGGAGGCCTGGTTGGGTGTTCGGATCTTAACTAATTACGTTATTTAATTATTTAACGTTATTTAACCTAGTGGCGATAATATAATCATGGCTGATCGGTGTATTTTAGAAGGAGAGACGAGACACTGGCACTCGTCATGTATATCATTTTATTCCGTATGCAGGTTAGCAGTGAGGCCTGGAGCCTATCCCAGGAGTCTTAAGGCATAGGCGAGGTAAACCCTGGATGGTGTGCCAATCAATATCAGTGCACACTACAGGGCAATTTGGGAACGCCAATTAGCCTAATCTGCAGGACTATGGCAGGAAACCCGTCAAACCATGGGGAGAACATTGAAACCTGACCCTGTAGGTGCAAATCGACAGTGCTAACCACTACGCCACCGTGTTGCCTAGGATGAGACAATACCATTTATTTACAAGTTTTTGCATCTCTCCTCACCGCACAAATCCACTATTTTCTATCCCTGTGTGTTTGTGCGGAAACCTGGTGCCTACCATAGAAGCAATCGATAGATTTACAATAACATACAAAAAAATTCTAGATGTAAAAGACATGGATGTACAATAAAAGAAAGTGGACAATATTTTGATGCTGTATTATAAAACTGAAAAATTATTATAAAATAATGATAAAAAAATCAGCCTTTAAAGATCAATAAGACTTAAAAACAGGTTTAGTTCACATGCAAGTGTGTACTCTTGTTCCTGAGATTAAAGCATTGAAATAAGTTCCTGTACAGCTGCCCTGAGATCATAACATGATGGATCAAATGAGCCCATGAAATGACTTGTTTTAGGAGTGCTGTCTTTGGGGGGAAAAAAATCAGCCCATGTAGGGGGTTTTTATAAGTTTTTTTTTTTCATTTTGTGTTATATTTGTTTAATATGATTGAGAATGTCCACGATTACGGAGTCATCTCAAACAGTTAAATAGGAGATAGAGAGAGCACATCACTTACCACCATGCCAATAGTGTTCTGCTGTCCACCAGCTGACATTTCAACACAGTCATCCACCACCAGGTTCATAAACGGATCAAATCCTCGCAAGATTCCTTGAACATGGCGACCCCCATTAAGCTTCACTAAAGAGTTTCAAAAATAAAGAAAAAGCCAAAATGTTTAACTGCCATTAAATGATACCGCTCATTTTCCACATAATACAGTACTGGAACAAACACAGTGTATCCCCCTGTGGATAAACAATTTGAAATAGAATAAATAAAGGGTAAAAAAAGGAACGTTGGTGCGGTATAAATATTGGTTTGAGCTGCAATATCATGGCATTCCCTAGACCCAATACTTGTGCTAGATGGGCGCGTCACTTCCAAGGATTACCAAACCACTCCTGAGGACCATGTGCACCCAATGGGTCAAACATTGTATCCTGATGGCGGTGCCGTGTATCAGGATAATAATGCACCAATACACACAGCAAGACTGGTGACAGAGTGGTTTGATGCACATGAAAGTGAAGTTCAACATCCCCCATGGCCTGCACAGTCACCAGATCTAAATATTATTGAGCCACTTTGGGGTGTTTTGGAGGAGCGAGTCAGGAAACGTTTTCCTCCACCAGCATCACGTAGTGACCTGGACACTATTCTGCAAGAAGAATGAAAAATCCCTCAAAATCCCTCTGGCCACCGTACAGGACTGTATCTGTCATTCCCAAGACCAATTGATGCTTTATTGGCTGCAAAAGGAGGCCCCACACCATACTAATGAATTATTGCGGTCTAAAACCAGGCGTTCCAGATTAATTGACAACTCCTGTATATATATCACTTGTAGGATTTTAGAGGAACTGCAACATTTTACCACCTCAAATGCAAACATAGAAATTAACACACAATTTAAATAAGGAATCATGATAACACGGAATCGATTTTACCTATATATATATATATATATATATATATATATATATATATATAAAACAAATTTACAAATATATTTTTATAAAGCTGAGTATAGTACTGCTTGGAGAATGTAATGCTAGTAGTTTAATGAAACTCCAATATGGTTAATAATGTGAACTGGGTAAATAATAGTAGTAGTAGTATAAAAAGATATAAAGAGAGACTTACATGAGAGTTTTTTATCCATGAACCTGTAAAAAAAAAAAGAAAGACGAAGAGTTAGCGCAAACTCTATTAGCATTTCAACACTTACACCCGCCGGTGAAATTAGCCACATTAGCTAATTAAAGCTAGCTACAATCTCATTACTAAAGCCAGCTAATAATTAAAACCGCTTCATATTCTCCACACACACACTCACTTCTTCAGCTCCGGTGGATGTGCTTTGCTCATTTTTGTCTGTTTTGTCTGTTTTCAGTCTCCAGTGACGATAGAAAACTATCGTAACGAGCGCGTTTCGCAAAAGAAAACAAAAGGGAAACACGCGGGTTAATCCGGAAGTAGAGCTCTTCGCGGCAAATACCTGCGCCGTATTATGTGCATTAGCGCCACCTGCCGGGGTGGAGGATGAATTTGTTCATCCTTACAATCCATAGAAGTTTTTTTTTTTTATTATTATTGTTAAAGAGCACAAATATACTGTAGACCATTACACTAATATACTATAGACCATTACAAAAATATACAGGGCTATGGTATATTTTTCTATGGTATACAAATATACCATAGATAATTATACCATACAAATATACCATAGACAATTACACGAATATACCGTAGACTATTACACAAATATACTGTATATTATTATACAAATATACCATAGACTATTGCACAAATATACTGTATATTATTATGCAGTAAACTATTAAACAATATACTGTAAACTATTATCTATATAAATAAAATAAATCTTTTGTCTGTACATTGGTCAGAACTCTCTCTTTCAGTGATAGCTTTGCGTTTCATACATTAGAGAACCCGAAACCGGTCTCAGAAAAAATTGCGTCTGTTTGTCTGTCGAGACAGAATTTGTCACAGCATCACACAAACTTGGCTGGACAGAGTTTAATGAAACTTTGGCAGTAGTTAATTTGTCTGAAGTTAAACCTGTGTCATAAATGAAATCAAAATGCTGAGCAGAAACGTAGAAGTGAAGTTATTTGTCTGGTTTCTGTCACCTAGCATGTTTTTGTTTTTTTAAAGGTATTTCCCTCAGGCGGCACGGTGGTGTAGTGGTTAGCACTGTCGCCTTGCATCGCCAGGGTCCGGGTTCGATCCCCGGCCAGGATTCCCATCTCTGTGTGCATGAAGTTTGCATGTTTTCCCCGTGCTTGGTGGGTTTCCTCCGGGTACTCCGGTTTCCTCCCACAGTCCAAAGACATGTAGGTTAGGCTAATTGGCGTTCCCAAATTGTCCGTAGTGTGTGAATGAGTGAGCGTATGTGTGTGTGTCTGTGCCCTGCGATGGATTGGCACCCTGTCCAGGGTGTCCAGGGTGTACCCTGCCATGTGCCCCAAGTCTCCTGGGATAGGCTCCAGGCCCACCGTGACACTGAATACAGGATTAAGCGGTATAGATGGTGAGTGAGTATTTCCCTCATGGTTGGAGTAGCTATGTCAATCAATGCGATACTTTACCATGTATAAACGGAGTATGCAGAAACGACGGTAATGCGCCAAAATGCGATACTTTACCATGTATAAACGGAGTATGCAGAAACGACGGTAATGCGCCAAAATTCTCAAGAAACAAAAGCAAACTCCCTGCAGGAAGAAGGTTCAGTACTTACTTTTTTTGAAGTCATATGAGACAAATTCTTCCTGCAGGGAGTTTGTCTCATATATTCTGAAACCGTGGTGATAAAAAGCAGTAATGTGAAGCGATGAAGCCACTATGAGATAAAACACAGGTCAGTAAAGCAAATGTAGCCACAGCAGTTTGAGGTTAGAATGTGTAAAATACCAGAACTGGGAAACCAGTGTTAAAATGCCCCTTGGCACAAATCGCCCCCACCCATGAAATAGCCACAAACATATAAATTATATAATAAATTTATCATGCAAAACTAGCTGGACAGAATTTAATAACACTTTTGCATATATGCCTGATGTTTAATCTGCACCATAAATAAAATAAAAATATATAGTAAAAGCGATGTTATGAACAGTTATGTGCCTGATTTAATAATCTACTTTAAAATAAGCTACTAATGCGCTACTTGCTCAATGTATACAAACACCTGCACCAAGAGATATTAATTAGAAATGCTAAACTGAATGTTTTTACTGAGATTAGTTCATATTGTCACCACTAAAATAACAGCGCTGAAGTGGTATGAATTAATTTTAATACACTGGAGTCGTTTTAAGCCAAAAAGGCTTCTTTATCCGATCTTCAAATTTGGGAAGTTAAGCTCCATAATCTGCATTATATTTCAATGGGGCAAATTTGGGCACCTTTTCTGCCCCGGGGGCAAAACTTATACCCTTGAGCGGGGTATCTTCTGACACAGCTTGTGACCCTCTTCAAATGTGGTGAATTAGAGATTTCTACCCCACTCTCACTCTGCGCTTCAATCCATCAAATTTCTTCTCAATGTTAAGTCTATGGGATTTTTTCCCCATTATAAGTCAATGGGGCAAATTTGGGGAGCTCTATTGACCCGGGGGTAAAACTTATACCCTCTTGCGGGGTATGTTCTGACACAGCTTGCTAACCTCTTCAAATGTGGTGAATTTTACCTTTCTACAAAATTCCGTCTCTGCGCTACAATCTGTCAAAGTTGGTCTCAATGTTAAGTCAATGGGATTTTTTCCCACCCCTTAGAAAAGTCATAGCACCCCATTCCCGAACAAGCCACACGATATGACACCTCATTCATGGGTCTACGACAAACGGTGCGGGACTAGTTATGCGCCAAACGTTTGTACGGAAGAAGAATAAGAAGAAAAAAAAAAGCCTGTGAGATTATAATAGTAGTGCTTCATTTCGCAAGCACCACTAATAATAACTGTATTTCAAACTGTACAGAGGCTACAGCGTGTTTTTACATATACCAGAATAAATCTGATTTTGAACTGAATTTTAAAACTGAAACTCTTTTTAAAGTATCGAGCAATGCATTATGGGTAATGTGAAATCATGCCACGCACACATGCACTGACATTTATAATACTGTACAAAAGTCTTTCCTAAATACTTGAATGTTACTGTGTTTATTAACAAACAAAAAATCATTCCTCTGAAACTGTTTAGTAGAATGGGAGCCTGGAGAACTACGAGGTGGTATCAAAAGGTTTCGAGATCCGTGCACCACAAATCTAATTGTTTTTGCCATATGTCCTCCCTCAGACGCCGTTAAAGGTATTCCTGATTTCTCGTCGTCTTCCAGTGATATTGTTCCACTCTTGCCTGTGACACTCAGAACACTTCGAACAGCTTCATTGCAGCATCGCCGTAAACTAGCCAAATCATGACAACCATCTCTGTAGCAGATTTGCCCAGTTTCATGCAGATTTTCACGTTCGCTCTTTGTTCTAACTTGCTGTCCATAGCAGCAGTTGCACAGCTTCCGATGTACACAGGACGACGTCTTTTGGCACACTGACTTATGAAAGTCAGTGCTCCCTGTGATTGTGCGTGCAGCCTTGTGCTGCTATCTGTTGGTGTGTTACTTAACTAGTCTCGAAACATTTTTGTACCACCTTGTATTCCTCAAGACTACATTGAAAATACAAGAAAGTCTGAATCTTTGGAAGAAAAATATGAAGAATTGAGGGGTGGACTTTTGCAAAGAACTACAGTATATGTTCATGGAATCTGGGACATTTAAAGTGCTTTTGTTCAAGTTAAATTTTTAGTTAATTTAATTTCCTTGCTTTTCAATACTCTTTGTCCATCTGTAGAGTGTCAACAGTGTGGGCAGAAGTGTGCATCGTCATGCGTGCATCGTCATGCGAGATCACAACGATCAGTCCCCTGTGTTTAATCTGAAATGTAGGCTTCGGCTCTTCAGTAAGCGTCTCACTTTAACGAGCTGATTGTTGAACCTTTTTCCTGATAATGTTCCAATGCTGGCCCTTGAGATGAGAATCCCAGAAAACTGTAAGCATTGATGAATTTTCCAGCTGATGGTTGTCTTTTAAGCTTTTTCTCGGTCGGTGACTGGGGGGACAGTAGCCTTGAACGGACAGTGCTGAGAAGCTAACAGAAGTTGTGACATAGTGTGGATAATTTTTGACTCACACTTGAAATGTACATTTGTATACAAAATTTTGGGCACACAGGGCAGAAGTCATATTTTAGTTGATTTTTGACCTAAACGAAAGTTAAGACAACATTTTATTGTAATAAAGAACATTTATTTTGACACCCTTTCAGTCCCCGTAGACCTTCTTTTTTAGGACTAGCCAGGCATTGTGATTAAGAATGCAGTAAACTCTCTCACTGTGTAAGCCTTGTTCTTCAAAGCAGTTAACTGCTCTGAGCTGACTGTTGGAAATCTAACTAATGGTCATAGAAAAGATGTTACTGTGTTTCAGAAGAGTCAAAATATAGAGTCAAAGGATTTTCCTGCACCAAGCAAAGAAAACAACTAAGGAGATTGCTGAAATGACATGACAGGAAGTTGTGTAAAAACTGTCCAATGCATTATTAAAACCTGGAAGGATAGAAGAGTGGTTCAGCGAGCATGAGGAATCATTTTAACACATGAACTCACCACCACAGTGTCCTGACCTTAATCCTGTTAAAAGCCTATTGCATGTGCTGAAGAAGACTTTATGGAGTGGTTCGACTGCCCTACCAATAATACAAGATCTCGGCCAAAGAAATACACCTTTTGTCAGACACTGATGTTGGACGAGAAGGCGTGGCTCACAGTCTCCACTGTAATTCATCCCAAACTTGCTCATCCTTGTCTTTATGGATCAGTGTAAGTTATTAATACGTTTTATCTTTTTATCTTGCAGAAAAGACTGTTGCTCTGCTGCAACATTTCTCTTGCAACTGGTGTCAGCTTTCCTACACCTCCCAGTTTTATCTTCACATTCACATAAGGAGAAGCCACTCTAAGGAAAATGTAACAAGGAAAAAAACAAAAAACCAGTGATGATGAATATTCAGCAAACATGTTCTGATACTCTAGACACTACCTGCACTCATGGACAAATACACAAAGGTCAGTAGAGTAGCCAAAAAATGTACTCAAGTAAGAGTAGCTGTATTTCAAAATAATATTACTCAAGTAGAAGTAAAAAGTGGTCATCCAAAATATTACTCAAGTAAGAGTAAAAAAAATATTCTGTGTAAAGACTACTCAAGTACTGAGTACACAAGATGCATCATAATGTCAGATTATTATTATTATTTTTTTAGAAATGATGTAAGCAGTCAATGATAAATTGCCACATTTCCAAATAATAAAATTAATGAAAAGTAATTAAATAAAATAAATGAATAAAACTAAACCGAATGGTCTCCAAAAACACCAGGGCATTAACACAGGAGAGAAGCCGTGTCACTGTCTAGAATGTGGGAAGAGTTTTATTCAAAAACATCAGCGTGTTTACATGGAGACACGGTATCGCTGCTCACAGTTCGCACAGAGATTTCCTCCTGTTCATTCATTTAAGATGCATACGTGCAACAACATGAGTGTGCAGGCAATTTACAGTAGAATACAGCATAATGAGCGTGACAATTAAAATGTCACATGACAGGGAGTGCTGTTGTGCTGGTTATCAGCATGGTTGTGATGCGGACGTAGGCATGAGAGAAGTGCAGGACCTCGAGTGTGATATTGCATTTATACAACAGTTCCACAAACACCATTATCAACAGATTATGATTTGTTTCTTTACTTAACCAGTTTTTTGCTCCGCCAACATGCACCCTTACACGACTGGCCGAACTAACTAACCGCGACTGGTGGAGCTGGCGACCGACGGGTGGTGTAATTAACAGGGGTGAAAGTAGTTTTAAATTCTTGTAGCATAAAGGTGAAAAGAGTAAACGATGGAGGTGGTGAACAGTCCTGTTAATCTCCTTATATTTCCGGTTATTCCACTTTGCAATATCAACTCCGGTAACCTTCAGGTTCCAGGGTTAAATCACAAATAGCATTAAATGGAAATCTAGTGTGCAAGGATTTACAATCCCTTGTTCCACCCACCAAGTATTGCCCTTGATTGATTGATTGAAGGCAAAAGTACACACGTGGACAAAATTGTTGGTACCCTTCGGTCAATGAAAGAAAAACTCACAATGGTCACAGAAATAACTTTAATCTGACAAAAGTAATAATAAATAAGAATTCTATGAATGTTAACCAATGAAAGTCAGACATTGCTTTTCAACCATGCTTCAACGGAATTATAAAAAAAAAAGATCTCATGGAACAGGCCTGGACAAAAATGATGGTACCCCTAACTTAATAGTTTGTTGCACAACCTTTTGAGGCAATCACTGCAATCAAACGATTCCTGTAACTGTCAATGAGACTTCTGCACCTCTCTGCAGGTATTTTGGCCCACTCCTCATGAGCAAGCTGCTCCAGTTGTTTCCGGTTTGTAGGGTGCCTTTTCCAGACAGCATGTTTCAGCTCCTTCCAAAGATGCTCAATAGGCTTGAGGTCAGGGCTCATAGAAGGCCACTTTAGAATAGTCCAATGTTTTCCTCTTAGCCATTCTTGGGTGTTTTTAGCTGTGTGTTTTGGGTCATTGTCCTGTTGCAAGACCCATGACCTGCAACTGAGACCCAGCTTTCTGACACTGGCCAGCACATTTCTCTCTAGAATCCCTTGATAGTCTTGAGATTTCATTGTACCCTGCACAGATTCAAGACACCCTGTGCCAGATGCAGCAAAGCAGCCCCAGAACATAACAGAGCCTCCTCCATGTTTCACAGTAGGGACAGTGTTCTTTTCTTCATATGCTTAAAGTATAATTAGCAAAATTTGCCTTGGCAAAAAGTTCCATTTTTGTCTCATCTGTCCATAGGACATTCTCCCAGAAGCTTTGTGGCTTGTCAACATGTAGTTTGGCATATTCCAGTCTGGCTTTTTTATGATTTGTTTTCAACAATGGTGTCCTCCTTGGTCGTCTCCCATGTAGTCCACTTTGGCTCAAACAACGACAGATGGTACGATCTGACACTGATGTTCCTTGAGCATGAAGTTCACCTTGGATCTCTTTAGAAGTCTTTCTGGGCTCTTTTGTTACCATTCAAATTATCCGTCTCTTTGATTTGTCATCAATTTTCCTCCTGCGGCCACTTCCAGGGAGGTTGGCTACAGTCCCATGGATCTTAAATTTATGAATAATATGTGCAACTGTAGTCACAGGAACATCTAGCTGCTTGGAAATGGTCTTATAGCCTTTACCTTTAACATGCTTGTCTATAATTTTCTTTCGAATCTCCTGAGACAACTCTTTCCTTCGCTTCCTCTGGTCCATGTTGAGTGTGGTACATACCATGTCACCAAACAACACAGTGACTACCTGGAGCCCTATATGTAGGCCCACTGACTGATTACAAGATTGTAGACACCTGTGATGCTAATTAGTGGACACACCTTGAATTAACATGTCCCTTTGGTCACATTATTTTCAGTATTTTCTAGGGGTACCATCATTTTTGTCCAGGCCTGTTCCATGAGTTTATTTTTTTAAATAATTCCGTTGAAGCATGGTTGAAAAGCAATGTCTGACTTTCATTGGTTAACATTCATAGAATTTTTTTTAATTATTACTTTTGTCAGATTAAAGTTATTTCTGTGACCATTGTGAGTTTTTCTTTCATTGACCGAAGGGTACCAACAATTTTGTCCACGTGTGTACATATAAGGGGGTCAAGTGCAAAAAGTATAATAAGAATATTAAGAACACAGGGTCTCAGGAATATCTTAAATTAATAAACACCTAAAAACAGACACAAGTATAAGATGCATCAATGCTGTGCTTTCTAACTCATGGAATCCTCACCAAAACTTAAAAAAGGAAATTGCGACATGATACCTTCTCCTCCCACACACACACACACACACACACACACACACACACACACACACACACACAAACTAGCATGACACACAGTGGTAACAGATGGTGAGTAGCTGAGTCAGCGATCAGAGAAAAAAGAATGGAGGTAACTGCCAAATATTCACTCATAGACTTACTGCATATAGTAACACTGATGGAGAATTCTGCACAATCTTTTTTTTATCAATCTCACATGCCATAAACAGCTGTTAAGCCGTACAGTATATTTGTCAAATTAAAGAATTTTTCGTTTTTGTTTTTAGCTTACAACAGGTTCAACTTTCCATGAATATCCTTCAATACAGCACCTTCTGCGGCTTATCCTCCTTGTGGGGGAAGTCAATGATCGTCTTGTGGACACCAGCAGTCTTCCCCACGTGTGTACTGAAATAGACTGAGAGACACTGTGCATTTATACTATATGAATAGTAATTTACTCAAATTCTGATATTGTGAGATACTGGATTTTTAGCTTTAATGATTTTTGAGCCGTACGCTGTAATGACTAAAGGTAAAAAAAAGCTTGTTTTTTATTTTACTTGTAATGAATCTAGATTATATGAAATGAAATTATATTGATTATATTATATATATATATATATATGGGAATTAAATGAAATTCCTAAGGAAAATGAACCTTTTCATTATATGCTAATTTTCCAAGATGCACTGTGTATAACACTAGAAGAAGACTGGAAATTTCCATTATTTCAGTTTTTTTTTTTTTTTTGGAGTGGGGGTAAATTTTAACTAATCCTTCTAAAATTTTAACTAAATTTTAAATCCATTAACTATATTTGGGAGTAGATATGGTTGACATTAATAAATAAATAAAATTGGTTGTCAAATGTATATGAGAGGCATTCAAGTCAAACTGGGAATTTTGATTATGCAAAAAAAAAAGAAAAGAAAAACAGAACACAGTTATAAGTGTATACACTTTATACATTAATGCACTTATCCCAGTGTTTTTTTTTTTTTTTTTTGGATTTTTCCCCGATTTTCTCCCTAATTTAGTCGTGTCCAATTCCTCCCCGTCACTAGGGGGCTCCCACATTAAGGCTACTACCACCACTCAGCCGGGAGGGCCGAAGACTATCACATGTTTCCTCCGAACCACGTGACGCCAGCCGACCGCATCTTTTCGAACTGCTCGCTCGCGCACCGTTGGGAGAGGCGTAACACACTCGGAGGACAGCGCTATCCGCTCCTTCTGTTGCGCGAGCTCACAGACGCCCCTGATTGGCTGTAGAGCCGTGATTAATGTGGGAGCACTAAGTACCTCTCATCCCTCCCCTCTGAGAGAGAGCTCGGCCAATCAGCTCTCTCTAGACCTTCGGCTGCGAGAGGTTACAGCATCACCCGGGATTCGAACTAGCGATCTCCGGATGATAGGGCGAGCGCTTTTACAACTGCGCCACTCGGAGGCCATCCCAGTGTTTTACTAGTAAGGTCAAAAGTTTTCTCAGTATGCTAAAGCCATGATCGGACTGCCTGCTTCATGTTGTCATCACTGCTGAAAAGCTGGCCTCCCAGGAATGTCCTTCAGTGTTGAAATGTCTGAGAGTCAGGTCAGGACCGGTGGCGGCTGGTGCACAAAATTTTGGGGGGCGCAAACAAAATTAAAATTAAACTTTTAATGCTCGCCTGTAAATAGGTATTTATCAGGTGATTATGCGGTGATCATTACTACTAGCATAAAATAAAGGCATGACTCACATCGCATCCAGTCAGCAGCTCCACTTGCCATAAGAAGTGCTGGAGAAGACTCCAATCACATGAGCCCAAATATTTAAAAACAATATGATTCGCTAAGAACAGAAGTGGGAGGTTTCAGGGCGCAAGGATGATTTGAAAAGATCCAATCAGAGCCCCATACTGCGCCCCATATTGACCGGCCGCCACTGGTCAGGACTCTACAGTGATGGTGCAGTAGCTCCCAGCTGAGTTCCTGTAAAGTGGTGCAGTGGGCAGTATGAGGTCATGTATTGACCTGCAAAAACAAAACACCCATGGTTATCATACTAGGCAGTCTACGGCCTCCGAGTGGCGCAGTGGTTAAAGCGCTCGCCCTATCATCCGGAGATCGCCAGTTCGAATCCCGGGTGGTGCTGTAACCTCTCGCAGCCGGAGGTCTAGAGAGAGCTGATTGGCCGAGCTCTCTCAGAGGGGAGGATGAGAGGTACTTAGTGCTCCCACATTAATCACGGCTCTACAGCCAGTCAGGGGCGTCTGTGAGCTCGCGCAACAGAGGGAGTGGATAGCGCTGTCCTCCGAGTGTGTTACGCCGCCCCCAACGGTGCGCGAGCGAGCAGTTCGAAAAGATGCGGTCGGCTGGCGTCACGTGGTTCGGAGGAAACATGTGATAGTCTTCGGCCCTCCCGGCTGAGTGGTAGTGAGTAGACTGCCTAGTATTTTTTTTTTTTTTGGATTTTTCCCCGATTTTCTCCCTAATTTAGTCGTGTCCAATTCCTCCCCGTCACTAGGGGGCTCCCACATTAAGGCTACTAAGGCTACTAAGCCTTAATGTGGGAGCCCCCTAGTGACGGGGAGGAATTGGACACGACTAAATTAGGGAGAAAATCTGGGAAAAATCCAAAAAAAAAATAAAAAATACTAGGCAGTCTACTCACTGAATGCTCACAGGAATAACTGAAAGTATGCTTTGAATGTCCTCAACTGGGACCGTCATTCACGGACGTACAGCACCATGCAAATGTTTAATTGCAGCTAAGACACCACAATTCTGTTACAAATCCCAGTTTGACTTGAACGCCCCTTGAAGATCTGTATGATAATACATACTAGTCCGAAAAGTACAGTATGTATATGAATGGAATCACCATTATACCAGCCTTTACAGTATCAATATTGTTTCCTTTTTAGTTGGAAGATTATAGGATGGCAAGATAAGCTCTGCATATTTTGAACTCCTTCGTATTTTCAAACATTATCGAGTAAAGCATTGTAAATTTGGTCATAGATTTTCAGTGCCTTGACTTTATTTAAACTGTCCATGGCTTCTTTAAGATCTGGGGAGGATTGCACACACATTGATATAGAGTCTGCAATTTGCAGGAAACTTAAATTTCAGATGTAAGAGTTGTGACTGATTTTATTCTAAAACAAAACATATTAACTGTATAACATCTCTGGAAAATGTGGTGTTTGAGAGACTGTTCAATAATAAGGTCAGTTCAGCTCACCGTTTTTATGGTATCGCCTTTGCCATATACTGTATGTCATTTGCAAAGTAAACTAGGTTAAGTTTAGACTTAATGTCTTGCCGAATTTGGCAAATATACATGCAATTGAAATTGCACAGGAGCTGGACTGCTGGATTGATGTGTTGTGTCACAGGTGGTGCGCATATTGAACATTTGTGAAGCTTTGTGAAGTCAGTTATAAAATTTTGATAAATAAATATAAATAAAGATTTTGTAACATGAAGCCTATTTAATTTCGTTTGCCTAGGACATGTACAGTCAATTTATAGGATCATCAAGAACTTCAAGGAAAGAGGTTCAATTCTTGTTAAGAAGGCTTCATTCATGTGTGGGGTTGCTTCTCATCCAAGAGAGTGGGCTCACTCACAATTTTGCCCAAAAACACAGCCATGAATAAAGAATGGTACCAAAACACCCTCCAACAGCAACTTCTTCCAACAATCCAACAACAGTTTGGTGAAGAACAATGCATTTTCCAGCACGATGGAGCTCCGTGCCATAAGGCAAAAGTCATAACTAAGTGGCTCGGGGACCAAAACGTTGAAATTTTGGGTCCATGGCTTGGAAACCCAAGATCTTAATCCCATTGAGAACACTGAGGCAGGTGGACAAACAAAAACCCACTAATTCTGACAAACTCCAAGAAGTGATAATGAAAGAATGGGTTGCTATCAGTCAGGATTTGGCCCAGAAGTTGATTGAGAGCAGCCCAGTCGAATTGCAGAGGTCCTGAAAAAGAAGGGCCAACACTGCAAATACTGACTCTACCCATAAATGTCATGTAATTGTTGATAAAAGCCTTTGAAACATATGAAGTGCTTGTAATTATATTTCAGTACATCACAGAAACAACTGAAGCAAAGATCTAAAAGCAGTTTAGCAGCAAACTTTATGAAAACTAATATTTGTGTCATTCTCAAAACGTTTGGCCACGACTGTAGTTACTCAAATAGTCCTATTTCAAATCATGTCAATTTTTTGGGGAAAACCCTGTATATTAACATATTAATATTAACTGATCGTCCAGTATGACTGGTCCAGTATTAAAACATTTAGTAGACATAGCACATTTGTTTGCTAAATAGTAATCTAGTTTTCACTGATCTTGCATTCAGTTATGTCTACTCAATATTTTAGTCATTTTGACTGAGGGCTACCAGTGTACTGAATTATGCTTTTTATTATATTTACTCACTTTTATGCCATTGTACTAAATGTGGTTATTCAGATTGACTTTGACTCAATTCATGATGTATATATTTACATGGGTTTTTCAACTGTAATATTTACTCAACATTTTAAAGTGCAAAAATGTTTAACCAAATAAATAAATAAACAAATAAAAAGTAAAATACTGTTTATTTTTTTACGTGAATTTTCCCACATGTTCTCGCCTTTACCAGGTCATGTTAATCTCACAGAACACCACACTATGATGACCATCGGGTGGTGGTATGCAGCAGTTCTCTAAATGCAGTGTCTGAATTTAATGCCTATCAAGTTCTGTGCGTTAATGAGCTGCTTGATCAGTTAGGCACAGACACTGCCACTTGACACTGGATTTGACTAAAGAATATTGACAGACACTGACTCTAATATCTTGGGAGAAAATAGCCTGTTCCCCCCTGTAGGGTTTACACCAATTTCCTTTTAGGATATTCAGATCCCAACCAGGATCCTTTGCCCACATGCTGCCTGTCCGTGCCAAATTTCATTAAAGTCTGAAACAAGTAAGAGTGAGTGTATTTACACCAGAATAGATGTGACAGGATTGAGTTATAGTTTTACACCCTAAGGTTTTGTTTTTATTTTTAAGTTGCCTTTTCTTATATTAGCAGAATAAGTGCTCTGACGACAGTGTATGGATCGTTCTACAGAAAAGGTGAAATTTGGGTGACAAAATTCTCCTGAAATATTTTTATGTTTTTCCTTTTTCACACCTAGAACTTCTTTAAAGGCAATAACGTCATTTTAAACTTTATGAATCTACAAAAGTAGAGCTTAATGCATTTAAAAAATATATACATTTAATAACAGGTGTTAATTCTCTTCCTGGCAACACCAATGACGGTAACACCAATAAGGGCAGCACCTATGAAAATTTATAGGAAAATCATAACTATTTACAAAAGGGCTTTTGTATAAGACCACATAGTTTTCAATTACATTTAAATGAATGAATTATTAAATGTAGTCAGTTTTATGTCCAAATTTTGACACTTTACAAGTGTTTAAACAAGTCACACCTATGACAGACTTAAAACCTTTGCATAAAATTGTGATGGCATTTCTAAACAAATGAAGAGACACATCTGACCTGCCTTTTGCATTTCTCCAGTGCTCTTCATCTAATGACCTCTGATGCAGGAAAATTTCCATCAAATCGTCAAACGTATTTAAGTTAAACGAACAAAAAAACATCACCTAAAAAAACAAACAAACTATTTTTGTGTAACAGTAACACCAAAGACATAGTTTTGACATATAGACTTATATTTTATATAATTAATGATTGTATATTATTAATAATAAAGTAGATAAATATAATAAATGATTATTTAATGATTTTAGTGTTTAAATTGTTTTATAAGATATAGATGTTATTGTGACCATCAATATATATACACAGGGTGGGCCATTTATATGGATACACCTTAATAAAATGGGAATGGTTGGTGATATTAACGTCCTGTTTGTGGCACATTAGTATAATGTGAGGGGGCAAACTCTTCATGATGGGTGATGACCATGGTGGCCATTTTGGAAGTTGGCCATCTTGGATCCAACTTTTGTTTTTTCAATAGAAAGAGGGTCATGTGACACATCAAACTTATTGGGAATTTCACAAGGAAAAACAATGGTGTGCTTGGTTTTAACGTAACTTTATTCTTTCATGAGTTATTTACAAGTTTCTCTTTGTTCACAGCCATTGACATGTCGAAGAGGTTAACACGTGATGAGCGGATCGAAATTGTGTTGATATCTGGTGAACGCAGTAACCGGGTCATTGCAGCAGATTTCAATGCAAGACACCCTATAAGACCACCCATCTCCCATGCTACAGTTAGCATTGCTAAGTGCTAAACTGCTTGCTAAGTTTCGTGAAACTGTTTCAGTGTTGGATTTGCCAAAATGTGGACGCATGAAAACTGTCACTAATGAACAAACATCCGTGGCTGTCCTAGCTTCATTCAGCAAGAGCCCACAGCGTAGCACTCGCCGCATGTCACTGGAGAGTGGCATTAGTCGAACATCCCTTCGGCAGATATTAGCTACTCACAAATGGCACCCTTACAAACTCCAGCTACTGCAGCATCTCAACGAGGATGACCCAGATCAGCGCACACAATTTGCAGAATGGGCAAAACAAAAATTTGGAACAGGACCCTCAGTTCACGCAGAAGATTTTGTTCAGTGATGAGGCAAACTTTTATGTTGTTTTAAATAGTGAAGTTAACAAACAAAACCACCGCTATTGGTCTGACACTAACCCACATTGGATAGATCCCTCCAAGACTGTTGGAACAAAAAAAGTGATGGTATGGTGTGGTATATGGGGTACAAAGATAGTGGGGCCATTCTTCATCAATGGAAACCTCAAGGCCACTGGATATTTGAAATTGCTACATGATGATGTGTTTCCCTCTTTATGCACTGAAGCTGGCACGTTCCCTGAGTTTTCCAGCAAGATGGTGCACCACCACATTATGGGTGTCAGGTCCGAGCATTCCTAGATGAACAGTTTCCTGAAAAGTGGATTGGTCGTCGTGGGCCAGTTGAATGGCCCCCAAGGTCTCCCGATCTGACCCCCTTAGACTTTTATCTTTGGGGTCATCTGAAGGCAATTGTCTATGGTGTGAAGATACGAGATGTGCAGCACCTGAAACTACGGATACTGGAAGCCTGTGCTGGCATTTCTCCTGCGGTGTTGCTATCAGTGTGTGAAGAGTGGGAGAAGAGGGTTGCATTGACAATCTATCACAATGGGCAGCACATTGAACACATTTTATAAGTGGTCAGAAACTTGTAAATAACTCATGAAAGAATAAAGTTATGTTAAAACCAAGCACACCATTGCTTTTCTTGTGAAATTCCCAATAAGTTTGATGTGTCACTTGACCCTCTTCCTATTGAAAAAACAAAAGTTGGATCGAAGATGTCCGACTTCAAAATGGCCACCATGGTCACCACCCATCTTGAAAAGTTTGCCCCCTCACATATACTAATGTGCCACAAGCAGGACGTTAATATCACCAACCATTCCCATTTTATTAAGGTGTATCCATATAAATGGCCCACCCTGTATATAAAATTTGTCTATGCCCTGACTTTGATATATGATCAAAGTGATAAGGCATTCCTTTGAACTTGGTCTTGCTACATTTAAATATTGAACATCAAAGTAAGAAAATGTGTTTCATAATTGATTAATGTATATACAATGAAGTACATACAATGTATTTTTCTTGAACTTCTATAAGTAATGTCTGTTATGTTAAAAATCTGTCATGTTAATTTAAATGATTTCATGATTAGCAAAACTAAGTAACAGCACTTTCTACCACTTTTTGAACCGAGCTCGTTTTCCATTGCGCCCAAGTGTGTGTGTGTGTGTGTGTGTGTTAATATAAATGCGTAAATTTGTCAGGTGTATAGACACTGCGTATTAATTACCAGCTGAAGGAATGGCCGGATTCCACAGCCATGTTTATTATAAGACAAACAAACAAACTCCTTGAACGGACTGTTTATTTATTAATTTTTTTATGGATGGCACTGAATCCTATTAATATTAAACACACGAAAGGTTTAGTTTTTCTCAGTCAGCATACACTCTCGTCCGCACGCTCTGATTCCAGTGGGGTAAGAGCGCGCACGCGCACCAAGGTGTCCTGGCTCCGTGCGCGCGCTGCGCGGGATCAGATCAGAAGTGTTCCAGTGAGCTTTAATTCCATCCGACGTTTTCAGACTCGCAGTGAGAATAAAACCACTGAGAGAGAGAGAGGAACCGAGTCACGGAGAGGTCTGAGTCTTACAGCGGCAAGTGATTAAGACCCCCGATGCTCAGTCTCCGGTAAGTTCAATCAGCCTTCTCTGATGACACATATCCCCGTCTGGCAAATCATTTAATATTGTCATTTTAATACAATTCGTGGCATAGTGGTTCGCACCTTCAGGTTCCGGGTTTGATTCCCGCCACCGGGTCTGTGTGCATGGAGGTTGCATGTTCTCCCCGTGCTTGGTGGCTTTACTCGAACAGTCCAAAGACATGCAGGTTAACATTCTACTTGGCGTCCCAAATTGCCCATAGTGTTAGAATAAATGTGTGTGTGTGTGTGTGTGTGAGTGCCCTGTTATGGATTGGCAAACCCCCATCCACGGTGTACACCACCTCATGCCATAAGTCTCCTGGAATAGGTTACAGGTCCCCCTGGACCCTGTATACAGGATAAATTCCAAATCAAATCAAATTTAAGTTTAAGTTTTATTTGTTATTATTTTATTACGTTTAAAAAATAATAATAATTTGCATTTCATTTTTATTTACATAATAATATAATATTCAAATAGAGAGATAAGCATAGTGGCTTAGTGGTTAGCACTGTCGTCTTGCATCGCCAAGGATCCGGATTCGTTTCCCTCCTCGTGGAGTTTGCATGTTCTCCGTTTGCTTGGTGGGTTTCCTCCGGGTTCTCCGGGTTTCCTTCCACAGTCCAAAGACATGCAGATTAAGTTAATTGGTATTCCTAAATTGCTAATTGTGTATGTGTGTGTCTTGTGTTGGATTCTCATCTTGTCCAGGGTGTACCCCGCCTCATGCCCTAAGTCTCCTGGGAGAGGCTCCAGGCTGGACAGTTATACATATACTGTATATAAAAAAAAACTTTAAGCTGAAAAATGTACAACATTTTGAGTTTAATACAATGCCATGACAATTAGAGGTTTTATATAAAAATAAAAATAAAACATAATTTACCCCCCAAAACTAAAGCAGCAAATTGTAAATTTCACCAATAATCAGTCAAATTGAAAAAAATCACCAGAATACACGCCAATAATAATTCAAATTGAAAAAAAAAAAAAAATATATATATATATATATATATTTATTTATTTATTGTTTTCAATAAATTCAAATAAATTAACATCTTTAAAAGAATAACACTTACAATTTTTTAAAAAACAAACAATTTCTAAATGTTTTTAAACAAACAACTAAAAAGTGTTTGAGTTTGAGGTTACATTTGTGTAAAGTATTTCTGTGAAGCTGTTTTGCAACACTGCCAGTTGTTATAAGTGATGTGCAAATAAAATGTAATTAAATCGAAAAAATCAGTGCCTGACAATTAAAAAAAAAATTTATATCTGTTTTCTGAAGTTTATATTTAGTTGATATTTTCTGATGGCATATTACCGCGCCATCAGGGAAGAAAACTCCACAGATGTGATAATCTGGTCAGTCAGTTCATGCAGGTTGTCGGGTGAATTTTTTTTTTTTTTGCCACGTAACGTTGCTGAGTCTAGACCTGAGCAATGGAAGCAACCCCAGATGATAATTCTGTCTCCAGAGGCTTGTTCAGTGGACACTATGCATGAGGGATGTACTTCATGTACTCCCTTGTTACCCTGACCCGCCCATCGCTCTGGAATAGTCTCAACCTGGATTCATCAGACCACATGACCTTTTTCCATGCAACTTCACCAAGTGTTTAAGTGATCTCCAGCCATGATTTCTTTCCGTCCACATTTTTTACATAAACGGTAAACGGAACATACGGTTCAGCAACATCCTCCCAGGTTTTGATAATGTGTTGAGAGGTTGTTTACACAGTTCCAATAATTTAAAACTTTTGTTTTCTTTGCTTGATGCTTTCGTTGCTAATAATTCTACACATTTGAAATGTCGATTTTTTGGCCAGGCAGTGTTTATATCATATTAAGGTTCACCACTTCATAATAAGTGTTTAGTATGGAACTGAAGTTCGGAATGCAAATGGCTGCATTATTATTATTATTATTATTATTATTATTATTGGTAGTAGTAGTGTTATGTTGTTGGATTTTTTTTATATATATAAACCAATGAAATATTACACAGCATATGGTTTTATCGTCTTTGGGTCATTTTCTGCAAAGACATAAACAGACAATTTTCTCAGTCACTGTTTGTGCATGCAAGCATTAATAATTCACACACACACACACACACACACACACACACACACACACACACACACACACACACACACACACACACACACACACACACACCATGCTTGCCAAAGGCTTGATTAGATAACTGCCAAGCTGCCAACATGCAGTTACGCAAATGTAACTGCTGGAGTCCCGGGTTCTCACACAGAGATCCTCGCTTGATCCCAGTCCAACACCTGCTACTCTTGACACACACTGGTTTATGCACAGCTTCACACACAGGGTTCACCCAAGGGGTTTAGCTGCTGGTTGCTGGTATAAAAAAGAACATGGTGTTTTATATAAGCCTTTTATTGACTATAGTGTAAATAATTCTTAAATATTCTTTTTTTTTCTTTGTTTAACCGATACTTCAGCTACAGCACCACAGAGTGTCCTAATATAACTAGATAGTTTCATATAACTAGTATTTTTGGTTTATTCATTGTAGAACAACTGAAGGACATTGAAGGATACATTTTAACAGTTGTGGTCATTTTGGAAAAACAAAATCCCCCAAATATTCACTGGATTCCACTTTTCTCTCTTGTTGTAGGAGGACCTCCAGATGTTTGGGGAAGCTGCTTGTTTGGTGGATGGTGCAACTGATCATAGAAGGAGTTTCATTAGCAGGAATTCCACCTTGGTCGTGCCCTCAGAAGTGTACATGCTTACACGAGGCTCTCAAGGTCAACTGCTCCTCATGTCACTTGAACTTTGTACCAGAGGGTATCCACAAGAACACACAAAGCCTTAGTCTGGCCAAAAATCTACTGAATTCACTTGGAAAACATCAGTTCTCTGATCTTGACCAGCTTCAGGAGCTGGATTTGAGTGAAAACATGCTAACAGTGATTGAAGTACAAGCATTCTCTGGCCTGCAAAACCTTGTCACTCTGAGGATTTCCCAAAACCGGCTTAAGGTCATTCTAGTTGGAGTGTTCTCTGGACTTCAGAGTCTCCGCCTGCTGGACATCAGCAAGAATGAAATCCTTGTCTTTCTCAATGACATGTTTTACGAGACGCCATCTCTACAAAAGCTGGAAGTAAAAGAGAATGATCTTGTCTTTATCCAAAACCGTGCCTTTAGTGGCCTGCTACACCTTCAGGAACTTAACATTGATGGCTACAACCTTACTTCAGTGCCAGGAGAGGCACTGTCACAGCTTCCCAGGCTGGTCCGGCTGCGTTTTTGTCACACTGGTCTGAGAGTGCTACCTAACAATTCATTTAGGCATCTGAAACAGCTCAGAGAGCTTACAGTGTCCTACTGGCAGAGGCTGGACACTCTTCTACCTAATAGCTTGACTGGACTCAACCTCACTTCTCTGACACTTAGCTACTGCAACCTGAACTCCGTGCCATATGCTTCTTTGCGCCATCTTGCCTATCTGCTGTACCTGGACCTGTCTTACAATCCTATCACCTCCATCGAGCCACATCTGCTCCGAGATCTTCTGCAGCTCCAAGAGTTCCATTTGGTTGGTGGGAATCTGCATAGGGTGGAACCAGGTGCTTTTCGTGGCCTTTTTCATGTTCAGCTATTTAATGCATCATTAAATCAACTGTCAACATTGGAAGAGACTGTGTTCCAATCAGCAGGGACACTTAAGATACTTCGTCTGGACAGCAATCCACTTGCTTGCGACTGCAGACTATTTTGGGTGCTGCAACGTCATCTGCATCTACATGATGATGGCCAGCCATCCAGTTGTGCCTCACCTATACATGTGCAAGGAAGAACATTCCAGGAGTTCACAGAGGCTGAGCTTCCAGTTTTGTTCATTTGTACCCCCGCACGTATACTAAACCGCAAGAAGCAGGAGGTGCGTGTGTCCGTGGGCCAATCAGTCCTGTTCCTCTGTCAGGTGGATGGAGACCCTACCCCCTCTGTCGTCTGGGTGAATCCTCAGCGGACACTTCTGCCCACCACAGGTCGGATCCGTGTGCTATCCAATGGAACTCTTGAGGTGCGTTACGTACAAATGCAAGACAGTGGCATCTACTACTGCTTTGTATCCAATGTGGTAGGGAATGACAGTATTTCTGTCAGTCTGTCTGTGCGAAGTTTTGTCGCTTCTTCTTCTTCGTCGTATAGGAATCGATCTGCACGCTTCTTTCTTGATGGGTGGAGTTTTACGTCCACCCATCTACCAGGAAATGGCTCACATGATTATCAACCATTTCCATTTGACCTGAAAACACTGCTGATTGCGGTAACAATTGGTTTCCTGTCATTCCTGAGCTCTGTGGCAGTTTGCTTTGTATTCATGTTCTTCTGGAGTCAGAGCAAAGGCCAGATCAAACACACAGCTACCATTGACTTTGTACCTCACAGTACAGACACAGGATCTGGGGGAGGACGGACCAGAATGGAGACTGGCAGGTTTACCATGAAGCTCATCTGATACTTGGAGAAAGAGCAAAACTGCCTAATGAACTGTGTAGGAAATACCAAAATGTATTCTCTTTATAGGAATCAAGCCATATTAAGATGGAAATGTGGTCTTCGGGTATTGGTCTGGACCATATTGATTATGCACAAGGTTTCACTGGAACATCGAATTCCAGTAAAACCTTGGCGTAAAATGTGTGCATGTGTTTTGGTGAGGTGCATGGACATATTAATGATTTCCAAAGAATTATGGACACGGTGATAAATGCACATTCTTCTACAATTGTACTAAGTCGTCCTGGAATGCATTGACCTTTTGTGTCGTCTAAAGTTCTGAATTCATTACAGAAAATTCACAGAAGGGAGAATTAAAGGTATAACAAGATAGATCATGATTGTTCACTAAACACCTTTTCAAGGCATGCAAGAGCACATGCAGTTATTAAAAAATTAGCTTCTGTATCAAAACGTCCTGTGAATGAAACTGTGATCATAAGTCCTATATGTCCAAGATGATATGTCCTTACTAGAGACAGCATGAGTGCACATGGTGAGACATTAGATTTACAATTAAGTGTGTTATAACAAAGTAGCTGAATACGCATGTAAATAGCTCCGAAAGAAATTAATTATACTGATAGTAGAATGATGCATTTCATAGTCAGTGTAAATAATTCAGGATAAACAATACATGTTAAAAACCTATATAAAAATAAAATGTATATATGAATCATCCTGTATGAGCTGTTTTAAGACAAAGTGAACAAAGCTACATTGATATTGTGATTGTTTTCTTTCCCCTCTAAAATTCTGTTTATTTATTTGATTTCTTATAACAGTTGTCACGAGCAACTGGAGGATAGACACAACAGCCTTAGCAGTTAGCCCATGTAGCGTGAATGGTAAACCCAAACGCAGAAGTAGCGCGAGTAGGCAGGATACGCGTTTAGTCTAAGAACTCTCTTATGTAAAGAGCAAGGATCTACACAAATAAACCCGCGTTCTAGCAACACACACTCGATCAAAGAAGCAACCCGAATCGGTGAGTACTCACATAATAGTTGGCGAAGCGTCGGCAAAGGCATGGGCGAACTCAATGACTGAGCAATGTGAAGCGCCATTTTGTCTCCTTTTATGCTTCCTGGTTCACGACCGTCATACTTCCGGGTCCTAGTGCTGGTCGTGTAGCGACCCCTAGAGAGGGGTGCATGACAGTACCCCCCTGTTCAGGACCGACTCTCGACGGTCCTGGGGTGGAGGATACCCGACGACAGTAGTCCCAGATAAGTTCGGGGTCTAGGACGAACCGAGCCGGAATCCAAGATCGCTCCTCAGGACCGTAACCTTCCCAATCGACCAGGTACTGGAGCCCTCTGCCTCGAGGACGTGAATTAAGGATCCGGCGAACGGTGTAGGCAGGACCACCCTCAATGATACGGGGAGGAGGAGCAGGGTGGGTGGGTGTAACCATGGGTGACGTCGTGAAGGGTTTGAGTTGTGAGATATGGAATACCGGGTGGATCCGGAGCGCCGCAGGCAGCTGGAGCCGGTAGGTGACAGGATTGACACGGAGGGTGATACGATACGGGCCGATGAATCTGGGTGAGAGTTTTTTGGATTCCGTGTAGAGGTGTAGGTTTTGTGTGGATAGCCATACATTGTCACCTGCGTGGTACAATCGTCCCGGAGGGTGTCGATGGTTTTTGGTTGGAGGTCTTGGCCCTGGCGCACACTGGGCACGCCTGGACGAACTCCTCGATGTCCTTGGCCATTGAGGGCCACCAGAAAGCGTGCTGAATGTATTTAAGGGTGTGCTGCGTGCCTGAGTGCCCCGACAGCGGCGAGGAGTGGCCCCACTGGATGACGTCGGCCTTGATGTTCCCGGGTACATAGAGTCATCCAGGCGGCACACCTGCCGGTTCGGTTTCCGTGGCTTGTGCCTGGTGAACCCTTGTCTCCAGTTCCCAACGGAGTGGGGCGATGATCTTGGAAGATGGCAGGACAGGCGCGGGGTCCGCCCGGGGGACGTCCTCCTCATGTTGTCGAGAGAGGGCGTCGGCTTTGATGTTTTTTGACCCCGGGCGGTATGATAGATGGAAGTCATAGTGCTCGAAGAACAGAGCCCACCGCGCCTGCCTTGGATTGAGTTGTTTCAAATTCCTGATGGTGATGAGGTTTTGGTGGTTGGTCCAGACGATAAATGGTTCTCTGGCGCCCTGGAGCCAGTGTCGCCATTCTTCCAATGCCCACTTTATGGCCAGCAGCTCGCCTAACCCGTATCGCTGCTGAGTGGGGTCAAATTTTTTGGAGAAGAAACTACAAAGGTGTAGTTTCTGGTCTGGACCACGTTGGGAGAGAACAGCCCCAGCGCCCACATCTGAGGCGTCCACCTCCACAACGAACTGTTGGTTAGCATCTGGATGGAGGAGAATTGGAGCGGTGGTGAATCGATGGCAAAGTCCGTGGAATGCGGTGATGGCAGTGGAGTTGAGTTGAAAGTGATGAGATGATGGGCGAGTCAGTGCGGTTAAAGGTGCTGCGACTGTACTGTAGTCCCGGATAAAGTGACGATAGAAGTTCGCAAACCCAAGAAGCCGTTGAAGTTCTTTGAGAGTCTTGGGTAGGGGCCAGTGACGTACAACCTCCAGTTTCTGTGGGTCCATGGCCACACCCTGGGGCGAGATGACAAAGCCCAGGAACGTGGTGGAGCGCTTGTGAAAAGCGCACTTCTCCAACTTACAGTACAGTCGGTGGGCGAGCAATCTCTTGAGGACCGCCCTGACGTGTTGGGTGTGTTCTTCGGCGGTGCGAGAGTAAATCAGGATATTGTCTAGCTAGACGAAATACCCATTGGCCCAACATGTCCCTGAGAACGTTGTTAATGAAGTGCAGGAAAGTCGCTGGAGCATTACAGAGACCAAAAGGGATGACCAGGCTTTCGTAATGTCCAGTCGGGGTGATAAAGGCTGTCTTCCACTCATCGCCTTCTCTGATACGCACCAAGTTGTAGGCGCTCCGGAGGTCCAACTTTGTGAAAATGGTGGCACCAGAGAGGGCGTCCAGGGCTGAGTTGGTAAGAGGCAGCGGGTGTCTGTTTTTTATGGTGATGTTGTTTAGCCCCCGATAGTCGACACAAGGGCGTAAGTCGCCCGAATTTTTCTTTACGAAGACCAGGAGATGAGAGGGTCATGTTGAAGTAGCCAGGGATATCCGAGGATGATGGGTGGTGATGAAATGGAGGTGAGGTGGAAGCGGATTAATTCTTGGTGTTGATCAATGGTGAGGGTGATGGGTCGAGTCTGGGTGGTGATAGGGCTGGAGGAAAGGGGCCGGCCATCGACGGATGTTACTCGAACAGGCTGGGATAACGCTTCAGTTTCCACCCCCAACTTTTTGGCATAGGAGGAGTCAATAAAGTTTCCGGCGGCACCGGAATCGATGAACGCGGAACTTTGGACTCGTTTGTGGCCAAATTGGAGGTGTACCTGAACCAAGAGACGCGAGACGCTGGGTGTGGTGGCGGCGAGATGAAGGGGACCCGGTGAACTGCACCCCTGGTTCACCGGGCCTGGGCATTTCCCGGGCGTAGAGGGCAGATGGCTCTATGGTGCGCCGCCGACCCACAATAGGCGCAGAGTCCCTCCCTGAAACGTCGTTCTCGCTCTGCGGGGTTCAAGGAGGCGCGTCCTAATTGCATGGGTTCCCCGGCTTCAAGGCTGGCGTGATGGGCGGCAGGGTGCGGGTGGCTGGCCTCGGACGAGAGAGCAGGCGCTGGTCAATCCGGAGGGCGAGTTGAATCAATCCCTCCAGCGTGGTCGGAAGCTCTCGTCCGGCGAGCTCGTCCTTGATGCGTGAAGCCAGTCCCTCTTAGTAGGCCGTTCGGAGGGCGGCGTCCCCCCAGGTGGTCTGCACAGCGAGGGCACGGAAATCCGCGGTGTAGCGGCTCACGGACGACCCACCCTGCCGCAGATGGTACCGTTTGCTGTCGGTCTCCACCTCAGCAGCAGGATGTTCGAAAGACAATTTTAGTTGGTGGGTGAACTCTCCATACGAGTAGGCCGTGTCCGAGTCTGATCTGATAACCGCCGTGGCCCACTCAGCTGCCTGCCCGGATAGCAACGAGACGAGAAGCGCAACGCGCAGTTGGTCTGTGGAGTACCTGGTGGAATTGAACTCAAACACAAGATCCAACGCAGTTAGAAAGACACTGCACTTCCCATCAGTACCATCCCATTTATCCGGCAGGGCTATGAAAACATCAGAGAAAGGGGGGGGGGGGACGGCGCCGCAGCCGCCCCGCGGAGGGTCGTGTTCTCCTGCCGTAGCTCTGCCACCTCGCGGCGCAAAACCGCAACGTCTTGGAGGTCCTTTTGGAGAGACGCGACTTCACCACGGAGCTTATTGATCAGCTCGGCATGCTGCTCAACCACATCGCAGAGGCGAGCAAACTCCGCTGGGTTTACTGCTTTAGGCTCAGTCATTCTGTCACGAGCAACCGGAGGATAGACACAACAGCCTTAGCAGTTAGCCCGTGTAGCGTGGATGGTAAACCCAAACGCGGAAGTAGCGCGAGTAGGCAGGATAACCACGCGTTTAGTCTAAGAACTCTCTTACGCAAAGAGCAAGGATCTACACAAATAAACCCGCGTTCTAGCAACACACACTCAATCAAAGAAGCAACCCGAATCTGTGAGTACTCACAGAATAGTTGGCGAAGCGTCGGCAAAGGCATGGGCGAACGCAATGATTGAGCAATGTGAAGCGCCATTTTGTCTCCTTTTATGCTTCCTGGTTCACGACCGTCCTACTTCCGGGTCCTAGTGCCGGTCGTGTTAGGAGTGTGCATGACAACAGTATTGATTTCTGTTTGGATACATGGTTATATATGATTTGGTTACATATATAATATTGTTGTTTTTTTCTGGATTATATTCCGTTGACATGTTTGAATTTTATTAAAAGCATTAATTTTGTAGTTGTTTTTTCCCCCAAAACATTCTGTATATTTATTTTGTTTTTTATAACAGTATTGATTTCTGTTTCGGATATGGTTTGGATATATATCTACTATTGTTATTTTCTAGATTATATTCAGTTGACAGGTTTGGATTTGATTTGAACAATGAAAATAAAACTGTTTTATTCTTTAATCCTTAAAACTCTAGTGGCAACACAGCATTGGTCAATAACTGATTAAAAAAACAACAACAATCACTTATATGGAAGTCCTGCCGGTGTGTGTCGACAGACTGTGCATTTGGGTTTTCAGATATGTCATGTAGAAACAAAGTTATTGTAGCTTTTTAAATGTGAATTGTACTGGTGCCGAAATATGGGAATGAGATTGCCGCAATGTTGAACTCACCAAATGGTCATTTTAATATTATTAGACATAGAAAGAACTAAAAAACAACCAAAAATTTATCATATGTAAATGTGCAATCCCTTTGCCTGTGTCATGGGTCTAGCTGGTAGTGCTGGCTAGACCGGCTGATATTGCCGTGGGCATGAACGCAGAGGGGTTTTCAAACATAAAGTGTCTTTATTTACAAAACTCAAAACAGACACAAACAAACAAAGGAACCAAAACAACAAACTCAAACTAAAACTAGGGCTCAGGAAAAACACAGGGGAACGGCGCGCTGACAGGGATCTGACACAGAACTGGGGATGAGGAAACATGGAGCTGAAGCTAACTAAAGACACATAGGGGAACTAGAGACTGGAGAGACAGGGCTAGACAGGAGACAGGGCTAGACAGGAGACAGGGCTAGACAGGAGACAGGACCAGGAGCACAGAGACTAGAGACCAGATGGGTTAGTGGTTAGTGAGGTTAGTAGCTACATGGAATACTGGGGACACTGGATGCTGACCTAACCAGGTTAGTATCTAATGGGGTTAGTGGCTAACCGGGTTAGTACTGACCTAATAGTGGGGAACTGAACACAAGAAGCAAAGCACACATGAGGCTATTCCAAACTAGCGGCTAACTTACTACCGACCAGAACCACTAGCAGTCAATCCCACTAGAGGCTAGCCTACTGGAGGCTAACCCGACTAGGGGCTAACCCTACTAGCAATCAAGGCCTACTAGCGGCTAACCCTGCTAGCGGCTAGGCCCTCATGTGGCTACACAAAACTAAACAGACAAAGAACTACACCAGAAGACAAACACTGGGAAGACACAGAACAGTACTAACACTGTACACAGGAGGAGACACAGCCTAACTAAACATGAAACAGGACGGCTCCATGAATCCACTAGAACAAGGAACATACAGTAAACCAAAACTAGAGCCCTCTAGAAAAACAAAGGTTACAAAACAAACCCAATATAAACTTAAAGAAACAAAAAGGAATGCCCACATGACAGTAGTTACAAAAACAATCACAAACAAACATACCAAACAAACATACCAAACAAACATTGCTCGACCCAGTTTCCCAGAACAAACTGCTATTTATAGAAACAATCCGAGAAGCACCTCAGTTCAGGTGAGCACTCATCACCTGACTGAGGTGCCTTCTGGGAAACTGAGTCAACCAACAAGAACTACACAAGACATGAACAGTGACCTCTGGTGGAGGTTCCTAACAGCCTGTGTGTCCCATTTTAAAATTCTTTTGTTTGAATAGTTTGTTAAAATGAAATAAAATTCCCATTTTGTTCTGAAAAAACGATATGGCACTTTATATTCAAATTCAAATTTTGAATTTTTAATTGCGCAATCCTGAGCCCCCCCCCCCCCCTCTCTCTCTCTCACTCTCTTAGTTAGAGGACAATCACACAGTGTCCGTACCTTGACATGCTTTTCAAAGCAAACTAGTCAAATTTCAGCGCATTTACAAAGTCACTTTGAATACCAGATGTAAACAACGTAACCATGGAATTTTGTGACCTCGAATTTCAAAACATGATATACTTATGCAACCTGTTCCTTCCTAAAAATGGGTAAATGTTATAAAAAAAAGACAAATAGAACAACACAGAAAATCTAGTTTTCTATATATTGAAGTATGCCATATGCAGTAATGTTGGTATAAATTTTTAAAACACCACGACTTTTTTCGTAAAAATAAATAGGCTTTAAGAGTGAGTTTTCATTTCATTTTATTTTGTGTTTATTGCTAAATCATGAAACTTTCAATTTAAGCAGCCATTTAACATTCAACAATCTACCACATTATATATATATATGTATATATTTATGCACATTTAAGAGGAAAACCCTCCACCGGTTTGTGATCAAGCGCAAACATTTTTAAATATTTCAAATAAACATAATCAGTCATGCACATTTTCTGCTTGAAGGAGATTGTCCTACGTATGGAACGCCATCTGTTTAGTAAGAAAGAAAATGGAATACATGTCATTCAAGTCCTTTTTTTCCAAGACATTTTTCAAGGTTAAGTGAAGAAGGAGATAATAATTTTTTAGTTCTAAGAAAATTATTTAAAGTGTAAATTATTGAGTCCTGACACACTGCTCTGGATTTTAGATTCTCACCTTAGTAATAACAGAGGAAATTCAGCTTCTCATTGCAGTTTCTGTTTTCCCAAACATGTGCTGTGATGTTGCGAGCGCCACAGCGGTACTGTGGTAATGGGCACGATGGCAGTGAGACAGTCTGATTCCCCAGTGGCTCCTTGTTCGTCCAGAGCCACCTTCCATGAACGAAGCGCAGTCCGGTCCACACACTGCCTGTTTGTGCTTGGCTGCTCTCCATTTCAGCCAACTGTATTTGTGCCGCTGAAGCGGGACAGGCCAGGCCAGTGAACTTCCTTTTGCAATACTGAAGAGCTTGTTCCCATGTCATATTCTCCTTTACCAAGACTAAATTCTGATGACAAACAAACTCCTGCTCTAAATAACAAAAATAATCATTCCAGCCATGTTGTATCAGCTCACCACAATCCTGATTTCCATTATAATTATTTGGTTGGGTGCTGTTCCAGGGAAAAAAAGAACTTTGTGTTTTATCAGACCACAGCCAGATGTTTTCATCTATTTGGTCTCTGTACAGCCCAATCCAAGAACCACCACTTTTTCCCACAAGTGCATAGATCCTCTTGTTTTCCTCGTCATTAGTGATTGTAGCCAGATCCGAGAAGTTTTTTTGGCAGTACGTCTGAGCATCAGTCCAGGTCTTGTTTATGGGAACAGGAATGTATTCTCTTGTAAGACCTGAAGCCACCCCAAAAAGCAGCGCCAGAACAGAGACAAACAGGGACATCATCCTCTCTGCTGTGATGTTTCTGATGTCTTTTAAACTTTGAATTCCACTTTCCCAGCTCTAACTTTTATGTTTGCATGGGATTTACATTAATTCTCTTTCAACACTGAAGCCACCCAAGATCATGGCACTGCCTCCAGAGGATGGTACAGTGGACACCATGCATGATGGGCACACTTGCACTTCCCTTCTTACTTTGGCGTGCATGTCGCTCTGAAATAGCACTTAATGATCTTTTTCCATTCCACCTTTTTCCTTTACTCAATTTTTTCAGAGCATTGCAAATTCAGGTTCTGCTGAATATGCTTTGAATACTGTAGTACACAATGGAATGTATAGCTTATAATAGTGTGTGTGCATGTTTATTTATACAACAAATTATTTACAGAAAATTGACAGAAGGGAGGATTAAAGGTATAACAAGACAGCTACTCATGATTGTTCACTGAAGACCTTACTGCTTTTCAAGAGCATATGCAGATATTCAAAAATGAGTTTCTGTATCAAAACGTCCTTTGAATGAAACAGTGATCATAAGTCCAAGATGTTGAGTTCAGTCCTTACTATAGACAGCATGAGTGCACATGATGAGACATTAGATTTACAATTAAGTGTTTTATAACAAAGTAGCTGAAAATGCATGTAAATAGACTGTCACTCCAAAAAAAAAGTTGTATAGATGATAGAATGGTCCAGTGTCTTATAATTGTAAATGGTCTGTCCAGCACTGTAAACAACCATAAAAGCATGTGATGATATGTATACAGTATGTGTTACTTCTTTCCTTGTTTGACCCATTTCAATTTTTTTTGCTTGGTCACGTTTAAATAGTTGGTCAAAATGAAATAAAATTCAATTCATCATATCGCCCAGGTTGTTTTGAAAAAAAAAAAAGGACATGTCACTCTATCCTGTACAATCCTGAGCCTGGTTTATATTTATAAAAAATATTCATGCAAAAACAAATTGGCTAAAAACGCTCTGGGTTTTCAGGGTTACAAAATAGGACACCTGTTTTCCTGACTAGAGGACAGTCACCAGTGTCCATACCCTGTCATGCTTTCGCTAGTCAAATTTCAGCACATTTACAAAATCACTTTGCATACAATGTAACTATGGAATAATGAGTCCTTGACTTTCAACACATAATAAATGCATGAACTATGATTATGATTATGATTATTATTATTATATCCCAAATATTGTGGGAAACCACTAATTGTTTTGTTAGCGGGAATTGTATACGTTTTACATCCTTTAATAAAAAGCATATAGAGGGCCGTAAAATTTAATTAGAAAAACAAATAAATGTATTCGTCCTACGCTAAAGAAATAAATGTTTTTAAATCAGATTTAAAATCAATATATTTAAATACTCTAGAGCTGAATTCATCACACATTGTACTAGACTCAACTTAAAGATGTAAATAGAGTTTTTGAATCCTAATATCGATACTTGTATACATACTGTACTTCAGAATCCAACACTGACTCAACAAATTTTGATCTGTATCTCTACCAGTCCTTTGGTCCTATTATTTAGCGTACCAAAAGAGATCACTTAGGACTTGGATGGATGTTGACTCTCCTGTGCCATAGCGAGCTTTGGAGATGAATATTATATATCCAATACATCTGCAATATAAGTTCTGGAAAAGTTCATAAGTCACTCTATTAAAATTTGGAAAATGGTAGAAAAAAATATGGGAGTTTTAGATCCCTATAGTAATTCTGCCCACATCTTGCACAATAATAATATTTGCACTGGTAATAAACCGTTTGTTTCCAAATCCTGGGTTGAATGTGGCATTTACACGTTAAAAGATCTATACAACGATTATGGACTCAAATCTTTTGAAATCTTAAAAGATGAATTTTCAGTGCCAGTATTTTCTTTTTTCTTGTACCTGACGTTAAGATCTACGTTGAAAACTTATGACATACCATGGTCGACTAAAATACCTCCTCATCCTATGATAAACTGGACAGATTATAACATGGATTCTAGAGGCACTGTAAGTAGAATTTATAAATCACTTGTGGTACAACAATACTCAAACATTCTTATTGAGAGCTATTGGCAGAGAGGACTTAACATTGCGATCAATTGGGATACAGTCTGGGGGAACTGTTCATTATAAGCTAATTTATAAGGCATATCCCAGCAAACATTTGGACGTATGATGACCGTTGAAATGACGTCCCTCTGACACGTCCCGTCATGGCTAAAAAAAGAGTTCCAAAATAAAAGTTGAATGGATGTGTTTGACATTATATGATTCACAACAGCTGTTATAAACGGTCATCAATCGTCCAAATTTTTGCTAAATACTTAACTAACTTAGTAACAGCTACAGTGTACATGCAACCCCAGACAACTGTAGTAAGGTACAAACGTATCTGAATGCATTTTTTGGAAATGTTCTGTTTTTATTTAATTAATGGTGTCCTACTGTGACTGGTTTTGACCAGGGACACGATGTTAAAATAAAAAAGTCTGACCCATTTATTTAGCGGTGCAAGCCAAGGTACATATTTACATATGTTCTGGGAATGTCGTTAAATATTCTTATAAAATATATCGACTAATCTTACAAGGACTCAAATTAAATTGGACCCATTGCGTTTCCTCTTAATGGATTATTTCATGTGGCCACTGTCTGCAAATCAAAAAAGGCTTCTGTTCATTGCATTTACCTCTGCTAAAAAGGTTATTCTTGAATAGAGGATAGATCCAGCTATCCCAACTACACACGTGGACAAAATTGTTGGTACCCTTAGGTCAATGAAAGAAAAACTCACAATGGTCACAGAAACTTTAATCTGACAAAAGTAATAATAAATAAGAATTCTATGAATGTTAACCAATGAAAGTCAGACATTGCTTTTCAACCATGCTTCAACAGAATTATAAAAAAAAGGAACTCATGGAACAGGCCTGGACAAAAATGATGGTACCCCTAACTTAATAGTTTGTTGCACAACCTTTTGAGGCAATCACTGCAATCAAACGATTCCTGTAACTGTCAATGAGACTTCTGCACCTCTCTGCAGGTATTTTGGCCCACTCCTCATGAGCAAGCTGCTCCAGTTGTTTCCGGTTTGAAGGGTGCCTTTTCCAGACAGCATGTTTCAGCTCCTTCCAAAGATGCTCAATAGGATTGAGGTCAGGGCTCATAGAAGGCCACTTTAGAATAGTCCAATGTTTTCCTCTTAGCCATTCTTGGGTGTTTTTACCTGTGTGTTTTGGGTCATTGTCCTGTTGCAAGACCCATGACCTGCGACTGAGACCCAGCCCTGACACTGGCCAGCACATTTCTCTCTAGAATCCCTTGCTAGTCTTGAAATTTCATTGTACCCTGCACAGATTCAAGACACCCTGTGCCAGATGCAGCAAAGCAGCCCCAGAACATAACAGAGCCTCCTCCATGTTTCACAGTAGGGACAGTGTTCTTTTCTTGATATGCTTCATTTTTCCGTCTGTGAACATAGAGCTGATGTGCCTTGGCAAAAAGTTCAATTTTGTCTCATCTGTCCATAGGACATTCTACCAGAAGCTTTGTGGCTTGTCAACATGTAGTTTGGCATATTCCAGTCTGGCTTTTTTATGATTTGTTTTCAACAATGGTGTCCTCCTTGGTCGTCTCCCATGTAGTCCACTCTGGCTCAAACAACGACGGATGGTGCGATCTGACACTGATGTTCCTTGAGCATGAAGTTCACCTTGGATGTCTTTAGAAGTCTTTCTGGGCTCTTTTGTTACCATTCGGATTATCCGTCTCTTTGATTTGTCATCATTTTTCCTCCTGCGGCCACGTCCAGGGAGGTTGGCTACAGTCCCATGGATCTTAAATTTCTGAATAATATGTGCAAACTGTAGTTACAGGAACATCTAGCTGCTTGGAAATGGTCTTATAGCCTTTACCTTTAACATGCTTGTCTATAATTTTCTTTCGAATCTCCTGAGACAACTCTTTCCTTCGCTTCCTCTGGTCCATGTTGAGTGTGGTACATACCATGTCACCAAACAACACAGTGACTACCTGGAGCCCTATATATAGGCCCACTGACTGATTACAAGATTGTAGACACCTGTGATGCTAATTAGTGGACACACCTTGAATTAACATGCCCCTTTGGTCACATTATTTTCAGTATTTTCTAGGGGTACCATCATTTTTGTCCAGGCCTGTTCCATGAGTTTATTTTTTAAAATAATTCTGTTGAAGCATGGTTGAAAAGCAATGTCTGACTTTCATTGGTTAACATTCGTAGAATTTTTTTTAATTATTACTTTTGTCAGATTAAAGTTAATTATGTGACCATTGTGAGTTTTTCTTTCATTGAAAGAAGGGTACCAACAATTTTGTCCACGTGTGTATACATACCTGGATGTCCTATTTGCTAGACATTGCTTGCTCCTTGGAGTGTTCTATAGCCAAAGTGGTGCCAATGGAAGGACAATACAATTTTGGTGGGACCTTATTGAGATTTTATCAGACCTTTTATCAGGTCCTCTAATTATGTATGTATCTGGATGTGTTTATGTTTATACTACATGTGCATGTATATGTACTGTATATACTGTGTGTGTGTGTGTATATATATACTGTACAAACCCGATTCCAAAAAGTTGGGACACTGTACAAATTGTGAAGAAAAACAGAATGCAATGAAGTGGACTTTCAATATTTTATTCAGAATAGAATACAGATGACATATAAAATGTTGAAAGTGAGACATTTTGAAATGTCAAGCCAAATATTGTCTCATTTTGGATTTCATGAGAGCTACACATTCCAACAAAGGTGGGACAGATAGCAATAAGAGGCCCGAAAAGTTAAATGTACATATAAGAATCAGCTGGAGGACCAATTTGCAACTTATTAGGTCAATTGGCATGATTGGGTATAAAAAGAGCCTCTCAGAGTGGCAGTGTCTCTCAGAAGTCAAGATGGCCAGAGGATCACCAATTTCCCCAATGCTGTGGCGAAAGTTATTGGCTCAATGTCATAAAAGAGTTTCCCAGAGAAAAATTTTAAATAGTTTGAAGTTATCATTGTCTACAGTGCATACTATCATCCAAAGATTGAGAGAATCTGGAACAATCTCTGTGTGTAAGGGTCAAGGCTGGACGACCATACTGGATGCCCGTGATCTTCGGGCCCTTAGACGGCACTGCATCACATACAGGAATGTAACTGTATGGAAATCACAACATGGGCTCAGGAATACTTCCAGAAAACATTGTTGGTGAACACAATCCACCGTGCCATTTGCTGTTGCTGGCTAAAACTCTATAGATAAAAAAAGAAGCCATATCTAAACATGATCCAGAAGCGCAAGCGTTTTTATCTGGGCCAAGGCTCATTTAAAATGGACTGTGGCAAAGTGGAAAACTGTTCTGGGGTCAGACGAATCAAAATTTTACTTTCTTTTTGGAAAACTGGGACGCCATGTCATCCGGACTAAAGAGGACAAGGACAACCAAAGTTGTTATCAGCGCTCAGTTCAGAAGCCTGCATCTCTCATGGCGTGTGGCATTGGCAGCTTACACATCTGGAAAGGCAGCTCTTTTATATATCCTTTGTATATACTGTAAGTTCTAGAACAACATACTGTATGCTCCCATCCAGACGTCACAATTTGTACAGTGTTCCAACTTTTATATATATATATATATATATATATATATATATATATATATATATATATATATATATATATATATGTATCTGGATCTATACATATGTAACATGGGCTGATCTTGGGCTTTGTTGAAAATAATTGTAATCAAAATGTTTCTGAAATAAAGAATAAAAAAACAACATTGCCGATGTGACTCATTTAATTTTTTTTTGTTCTGTCATGTTTGAATAGTTGGTTAAAATGAAATTACATTTAATTTATCAAATTGCTTAGGATATGTGACTCTGTCCTAACCCTAGGACATGTATTCTCTTGGCTAGAGGACAGCTAGAGGACTTTTCAAAGCAAACTAGTCAACTTTCAGCACATTTACAAAGTCACTTTGCATACCAGATGTGTATGGATATAAAATTATGAAACCTCAACTTTTAAAATGATATACTTTTGTATACTTATTGTTCCATACTAAAAATGGGTAGAATTTTTAAAAATAAAAAAAAAAGCTGTTAGAAAAACAGTTATAAAAATCATCTAATTTTGTATATATTAAAATACACCATATGCAGTAATCTCATATTGGTAAACATGCTTTTCTCTATTTTTAGAAACATAATAACGATTATATTTCAAAATAAACAGGCTTTAAACGTTGGTGTGCATTTGTTTTTATTTTATATTTATTGCTAAATTTTGAAACTTGAGATTTAAGCAGCCATTCAACATTCTACAATCTACCACATGATTAAACATAATATATAGTTGTGTATATGCATATTTCACATTTAAGAGGAAAAATACAAATACACAACACCCTCCACCGGTTTGTGATCGAGCACAAACATTCTGAGATATTTAACATAAACATAATCAGTCATGCACATTTTCTGCTTGAAGGAGATTGTCCTACGTATGGATCATCATCTGTTCAGAAAGAAAGAAAATGGAATACATGTCATTCGAGTCATTTTAAAAGACATTTTCAAGGTTAAGTGAAGAAGGAGATACAGCAATAATTTTTCAGTTCTAAGTAAAATGATTAAAATTATTTAAAGTTTAAATTATTGAGTCCTGACACACTGCTCTGGATTTTAGATTCTCACCTTAGTAATAACAGAGGAAATTCAGCTTCTCATTGCAGTTTCTGTTTTCCCAAACATGTGCTGTGATGTTGCGAGCGCCACAGCGGTACTGTGGTAATGGGCACGATGGCAGTGAGACAGTCCGATTCCCCAGTGGCTCCTTGTTCATCCAGAGCCACTTTCCATGAACGAAGCGCAGTCCGGTCCACACACTGTCTGTTTGTGCTTGGCTGCTCTCCATTTCAGCCAACTGTATTTGTGCCGCTGAAGCGGGACAGGCCAGGCCAGTGAACTTCCTTTTGCAATACTGAAGAGCTTGTTCCCATGTCATATTCTCCTTTACCAAGACTAAATTCTGATGACAAACAAACTCCTGCTCTAAATAACAAAAATAATCATTCCAGCCATGTTGTATCAGCTCACCACAGTCCTGATTTCCATTATAATTATTTGGTTGGGTGCTGTTCCAGGGAAAAAAAGAACTTTGTGTTTTATCAGACCACAGCCAGATGTTTTCATCTATTTGGTCTCTGTACAGCCCAATCCAAGAACCACCACTTTTTCCCACAAGTGCATAGATCCTCTTGTTTTCCTCGTCATTAGTGATTGTAGCCAGATCCGAGTAGTTTTTTTTGCAGTACTTCTGAGCATCAGTCCAGGTCTTGTTTATGGGAACAGGAATGTATTCTCTTGTAAGACCTGAAGCCACCCCAAAAAGCAGCGCCAGAACAGAGACAAACAGGGACATCATCCTCTCTGCTGTGATGTTTCTGATGTCTTTTAAACTTTGAATTCCACTTTCCCAGCTCTAACTTTTATGTTTGCATGGGATTTACATTAATTCTCTTTCAACACTGAAGCCACCCAAGATCATGGCACTGCCTCCAGAGGATGGTACAGTGGACACCATGCATGATGGGCACACTTGCACTTCCCTTCTTACCTTGGTGTGCATGTCGCTCTGAAATAGCACTTAATGATCTTTTTCCATTCCACCTTTTTCCTTTACTCAATTTTTTCAGAGCATTGCAAATTCAGGTTCTGCTGAATATGCTTTGAATACTGTAGTACACAATGGAATGTATAGCTTATAATAGTGTGTGTGCATGTTTATTTATACAACAAATTATTTACAGAAAATTGACAGAAGGGAGGATTAAAGGTATAACAAGACAGCTACTCATGATTGTTCACTGAAGACCTTACTGCTTTTCAAGAGCATATGCAGATATTCAAAAATGAGTTTCTGTATCAAAACGTCCTTTGAATGAAACAGTGATCATAAGTCCCATAAGTCCAAGATGTTGAGTTCAGTCCTTACTATAGACAGCATGAGTGCACATGATGAGACATTAGATTTACAATTAAGTGTTTTATAACAAAGTAGCTGAAAATGCATGTAAATAGACTGTCACTCCAAAAAAAAAGTTGTATAGATGATAGAATGGTCCAGTGTCTTATAATTGTAAATGGTCTGTCCAGCACTGTAAACAACCATAAAAGCATGTGATGATATGTATACAGTATGTGTTACTTCTTTCCTTGTTTGACCCATTTCAATTTTTTTTGCTTGGTCACGTTTAAATAGTTGGTCAAAATGAAATAAAATTCAATTCATCATATCACCCAGGTTGTTTTGAAAAAAAAAAAAAGGACATGTCACTCTATCCTGTACAATCCTGAGCCTGGTTTATATTTATAAAAAAATATTCATGCAAAAACAAATTGGCTAAAAACGCTCTGGGTTTTCAGGGTTACAAAATAGGACATCTGTTTTCCTGACTAGAGGACAGTCACCAGTGTCCATACCCTGTCATGCTTTCGCTAGTCAAATTTCAGCACATTTACAAAATCACTTTGCATACAATGTAACTATGGAATAATGAGTCCTTGACTTTCAACACATAATAAATGCATGAATTATGATTATGATTATTATTATTATTATATCCCAAATATTGTGGGAAACCACTAAATGATTTGTTAGCGGGAATTGTACATCCTTTAGTAAAAACATATAGAGGGCCGTAACATTTAATTAGAAAAACAAATAAATGTATTCGTCCTACGCTAAAGAAATAAATGTTTTTAAATCAGATTTAAAATCAATATATTTAAATACTCTAGAGCTGAATTCATCACACATTGTACTAGACTCAACCTAAAGAAGTAAATAGAGTTTTTGAATCCTAATCTCCATACTTGTATACATACTGTACTTCAGAATCCAACACTGACTCAACAAATTTTGATCTGTATCTCTACCAGTTCTTTGGTACTATTATTTAGCATACCAAAAGAGATCACTTAGGACTTGGATGGATGTTGACTCTCTGTCATGTCTGCAGAAACTGGGACGGACACAGATGCAGGGTTCACGTAATTGAGAGTTCTTTATTAAGTTTCCACAATAACTCGAACAAAAAATAAACCAAAGAAACACAGTTGTACTGCGGATACCTCCCCCAGACTGGTCGAAAGAAAACACAAAAAAAGGAAAGACGACTCTCGTCGCCAACAAAACCACCGGAAGCTGAGAATCCCTCAGCTCTGACCTTGACCTAATAACCGGCTCTTCCAGCCGCTTGAGACAAATACCCTTTCAGTCCTGGGGGGAGAGATGAGAGAAGACACAAGTCGTAAACATAGCGACAAGGACACGTGCACAACGGTGAACAGACAAGGGGCTACGGGTTCGGCCGAAATAAATAGAGACACACAGGTCAGACACAGGTGAACTTTATTTGGTTTAAAAAAAAAGACAAGTACACACGTAGACACACTAGGGGGGGGACAAAGGGCCGGCTCAGTAATCCGGTGAACCAGATCTTATTCCCCAAGGCTGAGGTGGCACAGATGTGACAGTACCCCCGCCCCGGCTTCCCGAGGGAGGCGAGGTCGCTCTCTCCGCGTTACCGGAGGGAGTAGGGACCCACCGGACTGATGGGATTGCTGGTGGGCGGGTCAGCCTGGGGGTCGCGGCGCTGGGCGATCCGGCCAAGCTTGATGAAACTCGGAGATGAGCTCACGATTGAGGATGTCCCGGGCCGGGACATAGCTCCGTTTCTCTGGGCCGTAACCCTCCCAATCCACTAGATATTGGAGGGACCCCCCTCTCCTCCGGGAGTCCAGTAGTTCTCTGACTCTGAACGCGGGGGCGCCCTCTATCTCCACAGCCCCGGGGAGCGAAGGCTCTGCCAAGCCTCCGTCCAGCGGACCCTGGATTACTGGCCTGAGAAGGGAAACATGAAATACAGGGTTAATACGAAGGTGACGAGGAAGTTGTAATTTAAAAGAAACTGGATTTATTTGTGCTATAATAGGGAAGGGACTGATGTAACGGGGGGTGAGTTTGCGACAGGGGAGGTTGAGGTGAAGGTCCCGTGTCGAGAGCCATACTCGATCTCCTACCTGGAGCGGAGGACTTTCCTTTCGTCGTCTATCGGGAAACTTTTTAAATCGACGAACTGCTTGGGAGATTTTAGTGTGCGCATTCTCCCATACTGTTTCCGCTCTCTTAAACCACTGATCCACCATGGGGATATCGGTGGGAGTTGAGTCCCAAGGGCAGAGCGGGGGCTGGTGCCTGAGCACACACTGAAACGGCGTTAGGCCGGTCGCGGAGTGACATAAAGAATTTTGTGCATATTCCGCCCAGATTAAACAGTCCGCCCATTCATGTTGTCGACTGCTACAGTATGCACAGAGGTACCTCCCGAGTTCTTGGACAGTCCGCTCTGCCTGCCCATTAGACTCGGGGTGATAGCCCGACGTTAGGCTAACAGTGGTCCCCAACTTCTGAAAGAAAGCCTTCCAGACTCTAGCGATAAATTGGGGACCACGATCTGAAGCGATGTCCTCCGGGATGCCATAGCAGCGAACACTGTTTCGAATAGGTTTTCTGCCACCTGGAGGGCTGATGGGAGAGAGCTAAATGGAATGAAACGACATTCCTTGTAGTGGTAGATCGCTTCTCCAAGGGTTGTCATGTACCCTTTCGACACTGGCAGATCCGTTACAAAGTCCACAGCGATGTGTGACCACGGTCTGTTCGGTGTTGGCAGGGGCATTAGTTTCCCAACGGGTAGACAACGAGGACTCTTCGTTGTTGCTCAGACAGCACAAGATAAAACAACTGTTCTCACGGTTTCGCGCATATTGGGCCACCAGAACTTGGGTTCTAGTATGTGAAACGTGCGAGATACGCCGGGGTGTCCCGATGCTAAACTAGAATGTGCTTCTATGGTCACTAGCTCACGTAGTGAACGTAGGTGCGACCCGGGGGGCAGCTCCTCGGCACGGGGTTGGACCGTGCAGTTTGAGCTATCTCCGAGTCGATGTCCCATACAATCGGAGCCACTACGAGAGATGAGGGCAGGATGGGTTCAGGACTTAAATTTAGATCCAGCGTCGGAAAACAGTGTGACAGAGCATCGCCTTTTTTATTCTTTGAGCCAGGCTGGTATGTGATAGTAAAATGGAATCGTGTGAAGAACAGTGCCCTTCGGGCTTGACGAGGGTTTAATCTTTTTGCTTGTTAGATGTATTCCAGATTATGATGATCTGGATGCTGACCTAACCGGGTTAGTATCTAACTGGGTTAGTAGCTAACCGGGTTAGTACTGATCTAATAGGGAAACAGAACACAAGAAGCAAAGCACACATGAGGCTATTCCAAACTAGCGGCTAACCTACTAGCGACCAGACCCACTAGCAGTCAATGCCACTAGAGGCTAGACTACTGGAGGCTAACCCTACTAGCGGCTAACCCTACTAGCAGCCAAGGCCTACTAGCGGCTAACCCTGCTAGCGGCTAGGCCCTCATGTGGTTACACAAAACTAAACAGACAAAGAACTACACCAGAAGGCTGACACTGGGGAGACACAGCCTAACTACACACTGAACAAAGCAGCTCCATGAATCCACTCACACAGAATATAAAGTAAACCAAAAACAGAGCCCCAATAAAACCAAAGTTACAAAACATAAACCAAAATATAAACTTAAAGAAACCAAACAAAACAGAATGCGCACATGACTGATGTAAGGATATATACAAACATATACACCAAAAAACAATGCTCGACCCAGTTTCCCAGAACAAACTGCTATTTATAGAAACTTTAATGAGCCACCTCAGTTCAGGTGAGCACTCATCACCTGACTGAGGTGCCTCCTGGGAAACTGAGTCGACCGACAAAAACTACAGACAGACAAACAGAAACAGTGACCTCTAGTGGAGGTTCCTAACAAGTAGCTGCTGTTTGCCTGATTTGCCGTGATCTGGGTGATCAAACACCGCGCGAAAGGCATGGATAAACCTGTCATACCTGGACGTAACACTTCCGCCTGCGCTCCACACCGCGGCTGCCCAGTCCATCGCCGGTCCCGTGAGCTGCTGGGTTATGAAACTTATTTTCCTGTGCTCAGGCATATCTGGGAAGTCGGCCAGATAGAGCTCACACGCCAGGAGGAAGCACTTACATCCCTCTGGATTTCCAGCATACCTTTCCGGCGGGGCAGAGCGTGGTGGTGACGGCGCAGAACGCCGTCGCGGAGGAGGGGAGGGAGATCGGGCTGTCACGAGCTGGCTGACGCTGCGTGCTAAGTCGTTGACAGCTCGTGCGAGACTTTCGATCTCCCTTTGCTGGCAGCGGAGACACTCGCGTATCGGGATGTCCGCATCGGGTAGGGGGGTCCCTGCTGCATCTGTCATGTCTGCAGAAACTGGGGCGGACACAAATGCAGGGTTCACATAATTGAGAGTTCTTTATTAAGTTTCCACAATAACTCGAACAAAAAATAAACCAAAGAAACACAGTTGTACTGCGGATAACTCCCCCGGACTGGTCGAAAGAAAACACAAAAAAAAGGAAAGACGACTCTCGTCGCCAGCAAAACCACCGGAAGCTGAGAATCCCTCAGCTTTGACCTTGACCTAATAACCGGCTCTTCCAGCCGCTTGAGACAAATACCCTTTCAGTCCTGGGGGGAGAGATGAGAGAAGACACAGGTCGTAAACATAGCGACAAGGACACGTGCACAACGGTGGACAGACAAGGGGCTACGGGTTCGGCCGGAATAAATAGAGACACACAGGGCAGACACAGATGAACTTTATTTGGTTTAACCAAAAAGACAAGTACACACGTAGACACACTAGGGGGGGACAAAGGGCGGCTCAGTAATCCTGTGAACCAGATTTTATTCCCCAAGGCTGAGGTGGCACAGATGTGACACTCTCCTGTGCCATAGCGAGCTTTGGAGATGAATATTATATATCCAATACATCTGCAATATAATTTCTGGAAAAGTTTGATCTAATCATAAGTCAAAGTATTTAAATTTTGGAAAATGGTAGAAAAAAATATGGGAGTTTCAGATCCCTATTGTAATTCTACCCACATCTGGCACAATAATAATAATATTTGCACTGGTAATAAACCGTTCGTTTCCAAATCCTGGGTTGAATGTGGCATTTACACGTTAAAAGATCTATACAACGATTATGGACTCAAATCTTTTGAAATCTTAAAAGATGAATTTTCAGTGCCAGGATTTTCCTTTTTCTTGTACCTGACATTAAAATCTACGTTGAAAACTTATGACATACCATGGTCGACTAAAATACCTCCTCATCCTATGATAAACTGGACAGATTATAACATGGATTCTAGAGGCACTGTAAGTAGAATTTATAGATCACTTGTGGTACAACAATACTCAAACATTCTTATTGAGAGCTATTGGCAGAGGGGACTTAACATTGCGATCAATTGGGATACAGTCTGGGGGAACTGTTCATTATAAGCTAATTTATAAGGCATATCCCAGCAAACATTTGGACGTTTGATGACCGTCCCTCTGACACGTCCCGTCATGGCTAAAAAAATAGTTCCAAAATAAAAGTCGAATGGATGTGTTTGACATTATATGATTCACAACAGCTGTCATAAACGGTCATCAATCGTCCAAATTTTTGCTAAATACTTAACTAACTTAGTAACAGCTACAGTGTACATGCAACCCCAGACAACTGTAGTAATGTACAAATGTGTCTGAATGCATTTTTTGGAAATGTTCTGTTTTTAACAATTAATGGTGTCCTACTGTGACTGGTTTTGGCCAGGGACACGATGTTAAAATAAAAAAGTCTGACCCATTTATGTAGCGGTGCAAGCCAAGGTACATATTTACATATGTTCTGGGAATGTTGTTAAATATTCTTATAATATATATCGACTAATCTTACAAGGACTCAAATTAAATTGGACCCATTGCTTTTCCTCTTGATGGATGATTTCATATGGCCACTGTCTGCAAATCTGTTCATTGCATTTACTTCTACTTGAATAGAGGATAGATCCAGCTATCCCAGCTATACATACCTGGATGTCCTATTTGCTAGACATTGCTTGCTCCTCGGAGTGTTCTATAGCCAAAGTGCATGGTGACAACAGAAGGACAATACAATTTTGCTTGGACCTTATTGAGATTTTATCAGATCCTCTAATTATGTATGTATCTGGATGTGTTTATGTTTATACTACAGTGCATGTGCATGTATATGTACTGTATATACTGTGTGTGTGTGTATACTGTACAAACCCGATTCCAAAAAAGTTGGGACACTGTACAAATTGTGAAGAAAAACAGAATGCAATGAAGTGGAATTTTCAAATTTCAATATTTTATTCAGAATAGAATACAGATAACATATCAAATGTTGAAAGTGAGACATTTTGAAATGTCAAGCCAAATATTGTCTCATGTGATGTTTTTGCTCTCTTTCAATCTTTGGACGTTTTCCACCTATAACTTTTATATTTGCATGACATTTGCATTAATTCTTTTACAACATATGCTGTCAAGCCAAGAAAAACTGAAATTTGCACACAAGATTCCCCTGGAGTTCCTTAACCTTTGGTTATGAGATACATTTCCTGTGGCATCATTTCATCACCCTTGTGCAATGACAAAACTTTCCATTATTTCTATCCAGAGTTGCATTAATTTTTGTCCAAAAACTGGTACGGATAAAGGTGAATCAAACCACTTCATACAGTCCTTTCCAACACATCCCAAAACACTTTGGACACTGTGGTGTCGTTTCACGTAAAAAAAAAAAAAAATACAGCAAATAAGCATTTTAAAGCTTCCGAAACAATTGCTTAAATTGAATTTTTAGATTTCTATATATCACAATTAAGGCACCCATGCTTAAGTAATTCTGGTGCCCTGATCTACTAAAATGTTGCTGTATAATAATAATAATAATAATAATAATAATTATTATTATTATTATTATAATAAATAACAAATACATTGCCTTCTTTTAAATAACGTGTTACAAACTAAAATAACAAACAACTAAGCAGTATGTTCCTGACTTATAGACAGTGCATACTTATTTTCTTTTTGTTTCGTTTCTGTTAAATAAATAATATAACAAAAAAAAAAGAGTTATATGTTGTTATTTTACTGTTTTTACACACACACAAAAAACAGTCAGCTAAGGTTACCCTCTGTCTGTGCAATGTTATGTATATGCTGTGTTTATTATGTTGTTTGTCGCTGGCATCCCGTACCAGGTGAGATCTCCAGTGTTATTGGAACTGCCTCAGTATCCTCTAAGACATTAATTAGGATATGGTGGTTATTAAGAATGAATGGATTGATTGAGTGCTCAATTAATCAATGAATTGCTTAATTGATATGTCACTTAATGTGTACGGTTGTATTATCTTTTTGTGACAAATTAACCAGACCCAGCCAGCACTATTTTGGGATGTCCTGCTGAAACGCACATCTCTGATGATTTACATTTACATTTAAATTCAGGCATTCGGCAGACGCACTTATCCAGAGCTACTTACTTCGAATTTCCGTCGTTGGATAGATCGTTGCCCACATTCTTATCCTTACACAAGACACACATCCTTATACAAGTATGATGAATGTAAATCTTCCTTAGACGATGCTGGCTAATGCTCCTGTTTGATGTTTGCTATTTCCATCAACAATATATTCCACTCCAAACCCCAATAGACTATTAATCAATATTTGTCACATCATACCCTTACTACATCTCCACTCTTTGTATCCTCATTACTTGTTTTGCCTGTATTCTGCTCTGAGCTATTTAGAGGTTATTGATCATATTTTACTCATTACAAACATATATTTTATGCTTATATTTCTTACTGTTTTGTAAATGCAGAACTTTTACATAAAAAGCACAACTGAAGTTTGACAAAATTACAATTTTGTTATGTTGTTATGGCAACAAAAAAAATGTAAAGCCTTCCCAGAAGAGTTTATTATACCACACAAAACTGAATCTATAAATCAATGCCATAGGAGGTGAAATTGGCCAAAGAGTGTATATACAGTATAAGTGTTTTATTCTTAATATAATAGGCAGTTTATTTCCTGACCTAGAGGACAGCCACAGAACGTCTGAACACTGCCGTGCCCTTCAAACATTAGTCAGACTTTGTCATGGTTTATCAAGGTGACTTTGCATGGTGTACATGCAAAGTAACTATATGTGACCTTGACTTTGAAAGCACGATGATTTTATGCTAAAATCGTGTTCCGGCATAGAAACGAGTGAAGGTTTGGAAAATTGAAGATTTGGTTTGAATTTATTTTTCATTCTAAATATACAGTATATTGTAGGACAAATGGAAAGTAAAAGTAAGACCAAAAGTGGTGAGATCAAAATTCTATTTCTGTGGTCATGTATAGGAAAGTAAATCAAACATATGGCTATCAGATGATGATTTATTATTATTATTATTATTATTATTATAATGATGACCAAATTTTTTAAGTATCTTGTATTGTGGCCCTGTCATGTGGGAGATAGTAGTAAGATTAATTAGGGACCATATCACCTTGGATTCATGTGATATCACATTACCAAGACTCAAACTTCAGCATTTATAGGTAGCGCTGCTGTATAGACTCAAATCTGTAAACAGTATAGCTTTCAAAAAGTTTCAGAACAACAACAAAAACAGAGTATATGCAAAAGCTATTAAATAAATTTCAGATTCAAATAAACTTACAGATTATCTGATGTTGTTCACATATGCATGTTGTACTTATCTTAAATAGTAATTGCACCCCCCTTGCTAAATCATGAAAAAAATGCAAATTTTTGGAAAGCTGAAGTAAAATTTTACTTGTCACACCCTGGCCTAATTACTGCTAGTTCTGGTGAATCAAGTAATCACTTAAATAGAACCTGTCTGACAAAGTGAAGCTCTCTAAAAAAAATTCACATCATGCCATAATCAAAAGAAATTCAAGAACAATGAGAAACTAAGTAATTGACATGTATCAGTCAGAAAAGGGTTACAAGGCCATTTCTAAGGCTTTGGGAGCAAAGCGATGCATAGGGAGAGCCATTATTCACAAATAAAGAAAACTTGGAACAGTAATAAATCTTCTTAGGAGTGGCCAGGCTACCAAAATTACTACAAAAACTCATCCCGGAGCTCATCAACAACATCTAAAGAACTAAAGAGCTGCAGCCCTAACTTGCTTCAGTTAAGGTCAGTGTTCATGATCCAACAATAAGAAAGAGACTGATCAAAAACAGCATCCATGGGACGGTTTCAAGGCGAAAAACACTGTTACCCAAAAAGAACACAAGCTTTTGCCAAAATCTTAAAAATCTGCTTTGCAGCTTCAGGACCTGGATGATCTGCCATTATTGACAGAACCATGAATTCTGCTCTCTAACCCTGAAGGAGAATGTACAATCATCAGTTTCTGACTTCAAGGATTATATTATTGGATTGGATTATGCAGCAGGACAATGATCCAAAACACACCAGTAAATCCATCTCTGATTGGCGCAAAAGAAAAACAAAACAAAAACAAATTTGGGGATTTGGAGTGGCCTAGTCAAAGTCCTGACTTTAGTCTGATTCAGATGACCTTAAACAGGCATTCGTTCTTGCAATCCTTCCCATGAGGCTGAATTAAAAAATACTGCAAAGAAGAGTGGGCCACAATTCCTCCACAGTCGTGTGAATGACTCATTGCTAGCTATCACAACTTGATTACAGTTGTTGCAGCCAATGGTGCCACAACCAGTTATTAGGTTTAGGGGCAATTACTTTTTCACATAGGGCCAGGCAGGTTTGAACAGCTTTTTCCCTCAATTAATGAAGTCATCATTTAAAAACTGCATTTCGTATTTAGTCGGGTTATCTTTGTGTAATGTTAAAATTTGTGATAACTATGCAAAAAAAAATACAATTCAGAACACATTACAGAACACAAAACATTAAGTTCGGTATTGTTTAAGGTTTCCGCTTGTACCATCTGGGTTGCTCTGTCTCCTATGGACATGGCTCCACAAGACTTTACATGTGGTGTGGTGTGGTGTCTGGCACGAGCATGTTGGTAGTGGATTCTTTGGCTGCTGTAGAGTACAGGGTGGGGCCTCCATAGATCAACTTTGTTTGACCAGAGACATATCAATCAATTCGATTGGAATCTGGGGAGTTTAGAGGCAAGGTTGTGGACCTTGGGCTTTTTGCCAGTCGGGCCCTGTGCACTGGGTGTTCTGATTCCTGTTTTTTCATGACCAGCATTGACTTTGGTCAGCGAGTTGTGCTGCGTTGGCTTTTCTGTGAGATCAGACCAGACAGGCTGTCCTGTGGTCCCAGTGGGCCTGGGTGAGCTATTGGTACCCATGATCCTGTCACCAGTTTACTCATATATAAATGATAAGCAATGTCAATATGTTATTATTATGTTTTGTTAATGTTGTGCTTGATGGTTGTAAGATGCTCAGTATATCTTACCCTTTTCTTAACATACAGTACAGACCAAAAGTTTGGACACACCTTCTCATTCAGCGACTTTTCTTTATTGTGTTCTTTATTGTGTTCTTTAGCCCAAACAAGTCTCTTCTGCTTGTTGCCTGTCCTTAGCAGTGGTTTCCTAGCAGATATTCTACCATGAAGGCCTGATTCACACAGTCTCCTCTTAACAGTTGTTCTAGAGATGTGTCTGCTGCTAGAACTCTGTGTGGCATTGACCTGCTCTCTGATCTGAGCTGCTGTTAACCTGAGATTTCTGAGGCTGGTGACTCGGATGAACTTATCCTCCGCAGCAGAGGTGACTCTTGGTCTTCCTTTCCTGGGGCGGTCCGCATGTGAGCCAGTTTCTTTGTAGCGCTTGATGGTTTTTGTGACTGCACTTGGGGACACTTTCAAAGTTTTCCCAATTTTTCAGGCTGACTGACCTTCATTTCTTAAAGTAATGATGGCCACTCGTTTTTCTTTACTTAGCTGCTTTTTTTCTTGCCATAGTACAAATTCAAACACTTTGAATGAGAAGGTGTATCCAAACTTTTGGCCTGTACTGTACAGTCTTTGTGATATTCTCCATTTTTTTTACTAGCAGTTTTCTGATTTCTGATCCTGTTTTTGTGTTTTATACTGTGAAGCTGTTTGCTGATTGGTGGACTTTGCCTGTTTACTGTTTACAATTTTATAATGAAAATAAACAAAAATTTGCTGTGCGGCATGGTAGCTTAGTGGTTAACACTTTTGCTTCGTGCCCTAAGTTTCCTGGGATAAGCTCCAGGCCCCCCGTAACCCTGTACACAGGATAAAGCGATTTAGATGATGAGAAACTTTAGATAGTCTGATGTCTGGACTATTTCCTGCTAGTTATTTATTAAACAAATGTTCACTTTACTTGCATTCATGTTGCGGCAGAGTAGCACAGCAAGTGCACTGAACATTTGTTAAAAAACATTCAGCAGCAGCAAATAGTTCAAACACGTCAGGAAATCAAATCTCAAAGTCCCAAACACTGAAAATACAGGCACTGAAAACACAGACAGAATATCAGAAAGCAACTGGGAATCAAGATCAAGTCCATGCAGAGTCATTAACAATAGAAACACAGATAATACTGAAATACTGTGAAAAGGGTAATTGAAAAGAGTTTCTTTAAATAGTGACCTGGCTGATGATAAACAAGGACCATAAGTAGTCATGTAATTGAGCACAAAAAACTTTGTAGGTTCTGAGTATTGCAGCATGTGGTGAGCAGTTTTGTACAAGGTGGGTAGTGAAGTTTGTGGTATAAGACAGTGAAGAAGTGAACTACTGTAGTAAACGGGATGTTATTTGAGATTCTACATAAAATATTTACAGTTTTGAGTAAGCTATAATAGAAACAATAAAATAAATTCTATAGTTATGACAATGTTTTTCTAATTACTTCCTTTGTTTAATAATATACAGTTTGGGAGTTTAAATGGGAGAATTTATATTTATTTCTCAGGTCTTTTTTCCCATTAATATTGAATATTGATGTTTATAATGATCAAGTATTATTATTATTATTATTTTGTACAACTAACCATACAAGATAATTGTGGAATATGTAGAATTTTTAAAACTGTCACGAGCTATCGGAGGGTAAGCACAGAAGCCTTAGCAGTTAGCCCGTGTAGCGTGGATGGTAAACCCAAACGCGGAAGCAACGCGAGTAGGCAGGATAACCACGCGATTTATCTAAGAACTCTCTTACACTAGAATTCGCATTCTAGCAACACACACTCAATCAAAGAAGCAACCCAAATCGGTGAGTACTCACGGAATAGTCGACGAAGCGTCAGACAAGGCATGGGCGAACTCAATGACTGAGCAATGTGAAGCGCCATCTTGTTTCCTTTTATGCTTCCTGAAATGCGACCGTATTACTTCCAGGTCCTAGTGCCGGTCGTGTTACGAGTGTGCATGACAGTACCCCCCTGTCCAGGACCGACTCTCGACGGTCCTGGGGTGGAGGATACCCGACGACGATAGTCCCGGATGAGTTCGGGGTCTAGGACGAACCGAGCCGAAATCCAAAATCGCTCCTCGGGACCGTAACCTTCCCAATCGACCAGGTACTGGAGCCCTCTGCCCCGAGGACGTGAGTCAAGGATCCGGCGAACGGTGTAGGCGGGACCACCCTCAATGATACGGGGAGGAGGAGCAGGGTGGGTGGGGGGAACCATTGGTGAAGTGATGAAGGGTTTGAGCTGGGAGGTGTGAAATACCGGATGGATCCGGAGCGCCGCATGCAGCTGGTGCCGGTAGGTGACAGTATTGATACGGAGGGTGATGTGGTATGGACCGATGAACCTGGGTGATAGCTTTTTGGATTCCGTGTGAAGGTGAAGGTTTCTGGTTGAAAGCCATACTTTGTCACCTACATTGTACAATCGTCATGTTGAGTGGCGTAGCGGTTGTTGGCCTGTTGGATGGCGGCGTTTGCTTGGTTCCACAGCCGTCGACACCGGCGAACCAACTGTTGGGCTGACGGCACCTCAACCTCCGGTTCTTGATGATCGAACATCGAAGGTTGGAAACCGTGGCATACCTCAAATGGACTGAGATTGGTGGCTGAAGAGACATGGAGATTGTGAGATAACTCAGCCCATAGGAGGTAGCGGGCCCAGGAGCGCTGGCGATCGGCAACAAAGCATCTCAGGTAGCGAACCCTCGTTTCCAGTTCCCAGTGAAGTGGTGCAATGATCTTGGTGGGTGTGATGACAGGCGCGGTGTCCGCCCGGGGAACGTCCTCTTCGTGTTGTCGGGAGAGGGCGTCAGCTTTGGTGTTCTTGGACCCCGGGCGGTAGGATAGGTGGAAGTTGTAATGTTCGAAAAATAGTGCCCACCGCGCCTGTCTCGGGTTGAGCTGTTTTAAGTTGCGTATGGTGATCAGGTTCTGATGGTCGGTCCAGACGATGAACGGCTCTCTGGCGCCCTGGAGCCAGTGTCGCCATTCCTCCAAAGCCCACTTTATGGCCAGCAGCTCGCGGTCCCCTACACCGTATCGCTGCTGAGTGGGGTCAAATTTTTTGGAAAAGAAACTACAGGGATGTAGCTTCTGGTCTGGACCTCGTTGAGAGAGAACAGCCCCGGCGCCCACATCCGAAGAGTCCACCTCCACAACGAATGGTTTACTTGCGTCTGGGTGCAGTAGAATTGGGGCGTTGGTGAACCGGTGGCATAGGTCATGAAAGGCGGTGATGGCGGCAGGGTTGAGGCTGAAGTGATGAGAAGAGGGTCGAGTCAGAGCGGTTAAAGGGGTGGCAACCGTACTGTAGTCCCGGATAAAGCGACGATGATGCACAACTTCCAGTTTCTGCGGGTCCATGGCCACACCCTGGGGCGAGATGACAAACCTGCTGGATGTGTTCCTTGGCAGTGCGTGAATAAATAAGGATATCGTCCAGGTAAACGAACACCCACCGCCCTAGCATGTCCCTAAGGACATCATTGATGAACTGTTGGAAGGCGGCGGGTGCGTTGCAGAGTCCGAATGGGATAACCAAGCTCTCGTAGTGTCCAGTAGGGGTGATGAAAGCCGTCTTCCACTCATCGCCCTCTCTGAGGCGCTCCGGAGGTCCAACTTTGTGAAAATGGTGGCACCAGAGAGGGCGTCCAGGGCTGAGTTGGTAAGAGGCAAAGGGTGTCTGTTCTTAATGGTGATGTTATTAAGCCCCCGATAATCGACACAGGGACGTAAGTCGCCCCCTTTCTTCTTCACAAAGAAGAACCCCGCGGCGGCAGGCGAGGAGGAGGGCCGGATGGTGTCGTGGCGAAGGGCGTCAGAAACGTATCTCTCCATCGCCTGCGTCTCAGCGGCAGAGAGGGAGTAAAGATGGCCGCAGGGGGGGACCGAGTCCGGCTGAAGTTCGATTGTCAGGTCATAGGGGCGATGAGGAGGACGGTGTGTGGCTCGTCTCTTGCAGAATACTTCAGCCAGGTCTCGGTAGATGACGGGGATGGCGTTGGTGTCGACATCGGGTGCCTCGGACCCCCTAGAACACGTCCCAGCCGGGCCCCGCAGGCAGAGTTCGGTGCAGGTTGGCCCCACTGCAGGATCCGGTTTTGCGTCCAGGAGATGAGGGGGTCATGTTGGAGCAGCCAGGGGTGTCCGAGGATGATGGGTGGCGATGAAATGGAGGTGAGGTGGAACTGGATCCATTCGTGATGTTGGCCGATGACAAGGGTGAGCGGCTGAGTCTGAGTGGTGATGGGGCTGGAGGAAAGGGGCCGACCGTCGACAGATGTGATACGAACGGGCTGGGATAACGCCTCAAGTTCCACTCCCAGTTCTTTGGCAAACGAAGAGTCAATAAAGTTACCTGCGGCACCGGAATCGATGAACGCAGTACTTCCGACCCGTTTGTGGCCAAACCAGAGGTGTACTTGGACCGTGAGACGGGAATTATTGGGTGTCGTGACCGAGAGGTGGAGGGGGCCCGGTGAACTGCCCCGTTTGCTCACCGGGCCTGAGCGTTTCCCGGGCGAAGTGGACAGAGGGCCCTGTGGTGCGCCGCTGACCCACAGTAGGCGCAAAGCACTTCTCTGAAGCGCTATTCCCGTTCTGCAGCGGTCAAGGAGGCGCGTCCTAGTTGCATGGGTTCCCCAGCTCCGGTGTTAACCACGGTGGGAGGTGGAGGTCCGACAGGTGCCATGGCAGTGGTGGTGAAGGAGGGACGAATCTCAGGAACCGGGGCGTGAGGGTATGAAGGTGATGTAGTGGGTGGCAGGGTCCGGGGGGCTGGCCTTGGACGAGAGAGCAGGTGCTGGTCAATGCGAAGGGCGAGCTGAATCAGTCCTTTCAGCGTGGCGGGAATCTCTTGCCCGGCGAGTTCATCTTTAATCCATGAGGCCAGTCCCTCGTAGTAGGCCGTCGGGAGGGCGGAGTCTCCCCAGGTGGTCTGCACGGCTAGAGTACGAAAGTCCGCTGTGTAGCGACTCACGGACGACCCTCCCTGCCGCAGATGATATAAATTGGTGTCGGTCTCCACCTCAGCAGCAGGATGTTTGTTTCAGTTGATGGGTGAACTCTCCGTATGAGTAGGCCGTGTCTGAATCTGATCTGAGGACCGCCGTGGCCCACTCAGCTGCCTGCCCGGATAGCAACGAAACGAGAAGCGCAACGCGCAGTCGGTCTGTGGAGTATTTGGTGGAATTAAACTCAAACACAAGATCCAATGCGGTTAGAAAGACACTGCACCTCCCATCTGTGCCATCCCACTTATCCGGTAGAGCTATGAAAACATCAGAAGAGGGGTGGGGTGGCGGTGCCGCAGTCACTGCGATGGGCGTGGCAACAACCGAGTGAGCAGCTGCCCTGCGGAGAGTCGCGTTCTCCTGCCGTAGCTCCGCCACCTCGCGGCGCAAAGCCGCGACGGCTTGGAGGTCCTTTTGGAGAGACACGACTTCTCCACGGAGCTTATTGATCAGCTCGGCATGCTGGTCAACCACATCACAGAGGCAAGCAAACTCCGCTGGGTTTACTGCTTTTGGCTCAGTCATTCTGTCACGAGCTATCGGAGGGTAAGCACAGAAGCCTTAGTAGGCAGGATAACAACGCAATTTATCTAAGAACTCTCTTACACGAAGAGCTAGGATCTACACAAATAAATCCGCGTTCTAGCAACACACACTCAATCAAAGAAGCAACCCAAATCGGTGAGTACTCACGGAATAGTCGGCGAAGCGTCAGACAAGGCATGGGCGAACTCAATGACTGAGCAATGTGAAGCGCCATATTGTTTCCTTTTATGCTTCCTGAAATGCGACCGTATTACTTCCAGGTCCTAGTGCCGGTCGTGTTACGAGTGTGCATGACAAAAACAGTTTTATTAACGAAATGTAAGCTTAATTAAATCAACTTGGAGCCATTAGAACAAAACACATGCACTTAAACATGCAATTGTCAAAACTATAATTTGACCCTTTCCATGGCTTTCACCTGGGGAGGATTATAAGACTAGAATAATCATACATTATTAAATAATTGATTAAATTAAATAGTACTGTAGTTTTGTATGACTACGTATCTCTCTCTCTCTCTCACACACACACACAAAAAGAAAAAAATCTAATTACTGTTATGACATTTAAAAATCTATTTTTGACTCTTTTGTACCCAATCATGTAGATGAAACCATAAAGTCTAATGAAAAAAATTAAATTATGAAATTACACAAATTGGGTAACAAACCCCTCTTTTATAATCATTTCGAAAACTCCTGAATGCTTCGCCTCCGCTAAGAGGATTTGTGCGTATCTATCATAACTTCAGTTCTCTTAAAAAAAAAAAAAAAGGATGTCAAAAGCTGTGCTTGAACTGTTCTCTTGGCTGTTGCCAAAATGAGAACAGCGTGAAAAATGATGCAAACTTGTGTGAGCTTGTGAGTAGTGCGATACAATATTAAATTCTGAATTCGTAGATGATCATAAGTAGAGTTTTAATATTGAATAATTAATTTTCATGACAAATTTAACATAATACACAGCATTATTAATCTGAATGGCATGGTAAGGGAGATGGTGGTTTTACAGAGGGGATGTTTCTTTGTAATTTCTTTGCCATGACCCCGGATCCGGCCTCAAATTGAACCCTGTCTATATCATTCCCGTCACCATGTCACCCTGGTCACCCTCTGTTTGAACTGTTACCATCAGGAAAGACGTACGGAACAACCAAAACCAGAACAAATAGATTGAAGAATAGTTTTTATCCTAGAGAAGTACAAGTATTAATCAATTTTCAATTACAATAAAATTCTATTCTCTATTTTATTCTATTCTATTAGTGAATATATTGTACTTTGATGATCTGTGTTGAAATCTGTGTAGATTCGGGTCCCCGGCACACTACTACAATTGATTACTATTTTATTTACAATGCAATACACAGTGCACAAAGAGTTTCCTAATGCCTTAAAACCTAATAACCAAAGAAATGTTTTATACATTTTTTTGTATAACGGGTAAAATGTAAAGAACTCTATAATGTCACTATAATATAATAACGTGATATTTTTGACAGCATGAGATTTGTTAAAAATTAAAAATTAGTTCTAGATTTACCATTACTAAATGCAGACAGTGGCCTCAATTTAGCCAAAGTTTTGTTTTCCGTTACTGTTACTGGGCCGACATGCCATTTGTAAACATTTATCTCTGACCAACAAATCTCAATTCTTTTGCATCTAGAAGTGATTTACACGCACAGGGCAGAACCGCTATTCTTTTTTCATTTCAAGTAAAATGTACATTTTCCATCAAATTACTTTAAACAAAAAGAAAAAAAATAGGATTTTATACCATATATAAAATCCAGTTTATATGTGCATTTTCAAAGAACATATATTTAATCTAAACTTTTCACAATTCTCTATGTATTAGTCTTTTACAAGTGCATAGTGATGTTTCAACGTTATGACTAAACCATTACATTTTAATTAATTGATTTGATTTTGAATTAGAATTTGAAACCAGACCTAAACATATTTCAAATCTAGCGCTGTATAATGTCATGCACGTATTCCTGTTGAAGCCGACCCATTTTCTTCTCATCTGTTCAGAAGAAAATGGAAGAAAATGGAAAATGGTGTCATATTATAGCATCATATTATTATTATTATTATTACAATTATTATTATTATTATTTGCCATCTTAAAGGAGACTGTTGGAAATTGATATTTGGATACCCATTATTTAGTTACTCACGTTAGTAATGGCAGAGGAAATTAAGCTTTTCATTGCAGTCTCTGTTTTCCCAAACGTGTGTTTTGATATTACGAGCACCACAGCGGTAAGGTGGAGCTGGGCACAAAGGCAACCCCAGGTTCCCCAATTCCCTCTGGCTCAACCAGAGCCATTTTCCATCCAGGAAGCGCAGGCCGGTCCACACATTGTCTGTTTGGGATTGATTGCTCTCCAGTTCACCCGCCAGAACCTGTGACGGGAAGGCCAGGGAGGCCAGGCCAGTATAGTTCACCTTGCAATATTTAAGAGCTTCTTCCCAAGTCATTTTCTGATTTACCAAGACTAAAAACATGTAGCAAGCAAAAGGCTTTTGTTGATCACAGCCCTGAGCATTCCAGCCATTTTGCCCAATCTCAGCACAGCCCTGGGAATAAGCAATATTCTGGGTACTGTTCCATGGAAAGTAGTCACTTTGTGTTTTATCAGACCAAAACCAGTAGTTTTCACGATTGTATAATCCAATCCAGGTATTAACTTTGTTCTGCATACTTTCATAGAGCCTGATGTTTTCCACAGCATTTGTGACTGTAGCCAGATCCTTGTAGTTTTGTCGGCAGTACCCCTGAGCATCGTTCCAGCTCTTGGCGTCCGAAAGAAAAATATATTCTCTTGTCAGACCTGAAGCAACCCCAAAAAGGAGCACCAGAACAGAGATAAACAGGGACATCATCTTCTCTGCTGCAATGTTTCTGACCTCTAAAAACTTTGTATGGTTTTCTCAAATATAACCCTAATAGTTACACAGAATTTACATTAACGCCCTTGGAAGAAGGTTCATGAGTTTTTGCATCAAATTACCCTAAACAAATGAAAGATACAAACCATGCGGCATGAGTTCAGCTGTGATACAAACAGAGCAGTGATTCTTGATTATCTGTGTGAAAATGATATATCTAATGATATAAATAAGTTCAGATAAAAAAAAAGAATCACAGGAAATATGTCTGGAAAACTGTTGGAAATTCAAAGAGGTAAAGTTCAAGGAGAGAAAAAAATGGGTGGGGCATTTCAGTGAAGGTGTAAGAATCAATTTGATAGATCAATTCTTAATTCTCGGCAATTAGAAAACACCTGCCGGTGAATAAGGGTGAGGTAGGGTGGTCTTCATTTTTACATTAACATTATTTAGCCCATTGGCTAGTGGGTTGTTGTAATGGTTCAGCAGGTGATTTTAATTTCACCTAATTCTTTTGAACTCCCTTATAATTAATCACATTGGTTTTTGAACTTGTTTTTGCAATTGTCATATACTGAAAACATTGCATAATTCACCTTTTATTATGATTTTTATGATATTTTTTATCATTACATTTTGTCATTGAATGCAGTCATCCTTAAACAAAGAAAGTAAGTTAACCAAGTAAATTTACTTAATTACTGTACTTAATGTATCTGTACTTTACTTTATGATACTTTTTACATCCTATTAAAAATATCTGTACACTGTAAACTTGAATAAGTTGCCAAAACAAAAAAAAATTAAGTAATCAGTTACATCAAATTCTTTAAAGTAAAGTAAAGCCTTTATTTTGTCACATATACATTACAGCACAGTGAAATTCCTTCTTCGAATATCCCAGTGTAACTGGGGTCAGAGCGCAGGGTCAGCCATGGTACAGCGCCCCTGGAGCAGGTAGGGTTAAGGGCCTTGCTCAAGGGCCCAACAATGGCAACCTGGCTGAGCTGGGAATCGAACCACCGATCTTCCGATCAGTAACTCAGTGCCTTAGCCCTCTGAGTCACCACTGCCCTAGTAATGATGTTTCCAATTTTAAGTAAACAGAACTATTAGTTTTTTGAGTTTGTTGTTCTCATTCATATTAATCATTCTTTACTTGCATTATTCAGTAGTCTAACTCATACTATTTAACAGCAATTATCTTTTTTTTTAGTTGTTGCAAATCAAATAAATGGTTGTTGGTCTTTCGGCTGCTCCCGGCAACGGGTCGCCACAGCAGACAATCTGGTCCGCGCACAAACTTGGCACAGCCAGATGCCCTTCCTGATTAAACCCTCCCATTTTATCTGGGATTGTGACAGACACTTCATCTAGTTGTTGGGAATCAAACTCGGGCCTTTCGCCTGGCAAACGAAACCCTTACCACTAAGCCACCAGTGCCTTATTGCCCTGATGACGTCAGACACAAAATCACTAGTCTGAAAAATTTTAAGTTGGTGGAACTTTAAGGCGACAGTTACTGTTATTTAAGTACTTATAATTACTTAAAATATCTCATTTGTTCAGCTAACTTGAAAAGTGTCATTTCTACAAAGTCATGAATACCAAAAAGTTCTGAATACTAATTAAGTTCTATTCATTTGAACTAATTGTAATTATTTAAGTTAACAGTGCTCAATATGTTTAATTACTTTGAGCATCAGGGTTTACAGTGTTTACACTCCATTACATTTCTACATAGTGTAAAGTAACACAGAGAGAAAGAGAGAGTGAGAGAGAGAGAGAGAGAGAGAGAGAGAGACCCGCCACCCTTTCTCTCTTTTTCTACCAACACAAAAAACACATAAATAAACTTTAAAATGAGCCACAGTGATAAGCATTACATATTACCTGTTGGTTCCACCCGCTCCTAACCATCTGCAGGTGATGCTGAAATGTGAATGTGTATGAATAAAAATGGTTAGATAGTCCGTGATGAGCAAGCCGAGGGCGACAGTGGCAAGGAAAAACTCCCTGAGATGGCAATAGGAAGAAACCTTGAGAGGATCCAGACTCAAGAGGGAACCCATCATCATTTGGGTGAAACAGAAAGCAGGAATTGATCTGCATTCATACTGTGTGTTAGTTGGCAGGCAGTTCAGTATAACAGTTGATGTTAATTGATGTTAATATGGAGTCCAGGTAGTTATTGGAGGCTCAGGTAGACTAGGAAATTCCAGTCCTGAACTATCAAGCGACTGTAGCCAAGTTCTCAGAGAAACATCAGTCGAGGCCAGGACCGTCTTCATAGTAGAGTGAAACCGTCCCCAGGCACCAGACGCGTCCCAAGGAGACACACGGGACATCCATGTAACAAGATCTCCAACCAGAAGCGGGGCACCTGTATGAGTCAGACAGGTCCAGAGGGCAGAGGGAGACTGGATCAATGGCAGCTCAGGAATGACATGTGTAGCTCAACAGAGAGAGGGAAAGAGAGAGAGGGTGGGGGGTGGGAGAGCAGAAGAGGAGTGATTAGGTTATTATATATTATAATGTATAATAATGTATAAGGTGAATGTATATTTAGTGTAGAGTGCAAGCAGGGACTCCGGCAGGACTAACTATAACAGCATAACTAAAAGGGAGAGCCAGAAGGAAACACAGACATGAGGACTCCCTGTGATGTAAAGCAACCAATCACCTCACTGTCAACAAACCTGAGTGATCAATGAGAGTGGGGAAGACAGCATCTAAACATACCAGTTCACCACAATACTCTACGTCCATGAGTCCCCCAGATCTGCTCCTTTACCTAAGGCTAAGCTATTTACAAAAATGCATGGCTAAATAAATAGGTTTTTAGCCTAGACTTAAACACTGAGACCCGAACACTATTTGGAAGGCTATTCCATAACTTTGGCTCTATGACCCTGCTTTAGTTTTCATAATATGCGGCACTAAGAAGGAGCCTGTGTCCTTTGATCAAAGTAAGTTAAGTTAAGTCAGCCGTTATTGGTCACATACATTACTGCACAGTGAAATTCTTTATTCTTTGCATATCCCAGCTTCAGTAGGTGTGGCGGACCTTAAGACACTAGCAGTTCACTCAGATACTTCAGCGCGAAACCATTTAATGCTTTATATGTCAAAAGTAGAATTTTTTAAAATAAATGCGGAATTTCACAAGGAGCCAATGAAGCGAAGATATGATAGAGGTGACATGCTCTGGTTCTAGTGAGGACTCTGGCTGCTGAATTCTGAACTAATTGAAGCTTGTTTATGCACCTAGTTGAACAACCAGACAGTAAAGCGTTGCAATAGTCCAACCTTGAGGTGATAAAAGCATGAACTAGTTTTTTCGTTTAGTGACAATATATTCCTTAACTTGGCAATATTTCTGAGGTGAAAGAATGCTATCCTGGTGATATTGCCTACATGAGCTTTAAATGAAAATCACACAGAGGATTTTTATCTTTACATTTGTGACATTTGTCAAACTCCCACAGCCAATTATCAGCCAATTATCAATCTCCCTTATCCTGAGCCTATTCATCAGGAGTGAATCTTCATCCTCGTAGGGCTTTACGTGAAAGTCCATTGGAGCGAGTTCAGGACTATAGGAAGGATGCAATGTTGTTCTCTATCCATTCATCTGCACTTCAGTCTGACAAAACACTTTCTCAATACTGCACACAAATGTATATTGTATATAATATTAATAAATATATTACAAATTGTATATTATATAGACATTTTTAGATAATAATAATAATTATATTATATTATATTATAACATCCTCTTGTGAATGCTGCATTATAAAAATGGCTACAACCATTTTGGCTACGAGGGGAGGGATGAGAGGTACTTAGTGCTCCCACATTAATCACAGCTCAGGAGCCTTAATGTGAGCCTGCTAGTGACGGGGAGGAATTGGACACAAATAAATTAGGGTGAGAATCGGGGAAAAATCCAAAAACAAAAAAAAAATGGTTACAACTAAGCATTGTGTGTTTTTTTATTTTAAAATTTGTGAGTAGTAATCTATAATAAACACAGGATTTTATCTGCAGTTCTTAGAGCTTTGGACATTTTTTCTGACTTGTGTTTATTGAAGGTGGCACAGACACACCTACATTTTCAACCAGCCTTCACCGCATACTGGTGCTGCTGCTAAACCTGCTGTACATTTGCACATTTTTTTTTTCAGTAAATAAAAAATTTATACAAATATTAATGTATAAGGAATAAAAGTTATAGAAACTTGCTAAAACTTGAATATGAGAACATACGGAAGCACAGCAGATCAGTAATGAGAAATAAAATAGTAACCAAAGATTACTTCAAACAAACCCCTGTACACTTGTTTGTTTATTCATTCATTTTATTTATTCAATCAGCAGCCAATCATGGGGCATCATCGCAATGCATAAATGCAAGTCAAGAGCTTCAGTTAATGTTCCCATCAAACATCATCATGATTATTGGCTCCAGATTTGTCTAGTTTGGTTTAAGTATTTCAGACACTGCTGGCCTCAGCTGGTGTCAAAGAATTTTCTGATGTCCATGTACAGGTGAGTCAAAAGCTACATTCACATCAGCAGCCTGAAGTGACATAATCCCATCTTTTTTTTTTTTCACTCTAACGTGACACAAATCTGATTTTTTAAAGGCTGTCTGAATGCACAAAAGCTGATTTTTTTTTTTTAGATTTCATATGTGGTTCCAGATCAGATGCATATCTGATACACAGTAATGCAACCTAGATGAGAACAGGAGGATCACGTTTTCCTTCTGTGCATGTGTGTCACGGAGCGGAGCAGAACGAGGTGAATCCAAACTCAGTTGAACGACAGCAACGTTAAACAGGAGCGCGGTCGGCATGCGGAAGCAGAGGTCAAATACCGGGAGATCAGTCAGTGTAGCGTCTAAGCCAAATCGTAAAACGAGATCCGTAGTCAGAAGAGGAAGCGTTAAATCGGTAACCGGAAAATCAAGTAGCGAAGCGACAATCCAAAAAACGTAAACAAAATGCCGTGGTCAAAAGCAAGGAAGCGCGAGATCAAAAAAGAGCGAGGCAAACAAATCCGAGACGAGAAACAAAGCAAACTTGGCAACAAGAACACGAGAAAAAGAAAACGCGAGAAAATCAAGGTATGTAACACACAAGATACTCCAGCGATTTAAGCAGCGTGCAGAGCGTGCTTAAATCGCTGGAGTAATCAGCGGAGGACAGGAAACAGGTGCGCAGGAGGAGCGGAAACGGGACCGTAGGAAAAAAACACATGACGGGTAAGAAAAACAAAGGCACATGTCAGCGGTGACAGCGTGGGAAAAAGTTCAGACAGGACATGGATCATGACAATGTGTTGGTCTTCATGTAAGCCAGTTGCATCATAGTGCTTGATGGGTTTTGCAAATGCACCTGATAAGACTGTTCTTGTGAGAACTATTCCAGAAGAGCTGACCTTCATGTCTTGAAATAATGACTCACTATTGCTTCCGTTATTGTTGTTACTTAATTGTTCATTAATGTAGAAAATAAATCACCAAAAAAAAAAAAAACAAACATTGAAATAGAAGCTGTTTCCAAACTTTTGACTGGTAATGTACTAAAACTGTGTAAAACTGGTTTAAACTATGTTTCGGTTGCGATTGTGAATTAAGAAATAAAATCCCTTCCTTCCCGTTATTCTCAGTCTAAATCAGTCCACAGCCAAATGTAGAAGCTTGATAAAACTTGAACATGAAAACATACTGAAGATCATTAGTGAGGTATAGCAACGCCTGTGACTTATGACATGCTATCGAATGAAGAAATGCTAAAAACAGACCCAGTAATTTGTCCAATCCATGTTTATTTTGTTTAGTTGACAGATTTTATTTATATAATTATTTTGGACAGAGTTTGCTTGCTGGAAAATGCACACAGTAATTTTTATAATTCTACAGCTGACCACTAGAGAGCAGCACCTGCTGAAAAAAAAACAGCATAGACCAGCATGATTTATATGCTGGTCTATGCTGGTTAATACTGGTTAGTGCTGGTCTGATGCTGGTTTAGCTGGTGAACCAGCATAACTGATGGAAGAGCAGCATGCCTGCTGAAAAATCCAGCATAGACCAGCATGATTTATATGCTGGGCCACTAGCAAGGTTTTGGTAGTTAAAATTGGTCACTATTTTAGCTCATTATCTTGTTTTTTAATAGCTAGTACTGAAAATAATGTGTGATGTGAATACATGGTCCGTGTACTGTTATCTTTAAATGCATTTACATGCTGATTTGGCGGTAAATGATCATATTGTTGCAAATGATCATATTGCTGCAAATGTGCATATTGTATATATTGTTACATATTACACAATGTTAATATTGGTTGTGTTGGCCAATAAAGCTGATTTTATACTGATTCTGTTTTATATTTTACATATTGGATGACAATCTTCCATGTATTCTGGCTTTTATACCATACAAACATTAGATGAGGTGGTGAATAGCGTAGTATCATGGCACTATAATGAAAAATAAATGCTGGTATGCTGTGGACCAGCATCAGTAAAGTGACCAGCATACCAGCACCAGCATACCAGCAAAATGTATACTGGTCATCAGCATACCAGCACCAAAACACAACATATGCTGGTATAATGTTAACCGGCTATGCTGGTCTATGCTGTTTTTTTCAGCAGGGCTTTAAGCTTTCTATAGATATATATGTATAGATATATGGATATGTGTGTATTCATTTTAGTTCAGTTTAGTGACACGTTTCAATAAGATTTTCTGGGAGACTGAGAGGGCAGAAAGCTCACCCTGTTTATTTTCTTTATTTTACAAAAGCACAATGTTTTATTGATATGTGAGTGTACATTAATAAATAAAGATATAAATCGATATATTACATGTATGCGTATGGTTAAAAATTATGGAATATTTTAAGTTATTTTGACGGTTACCAAAAAAAATAAAATAAATAAATGCAAGCGGTCCCACCGCCAAATCAGCTGACCCCATGGTGCTGGTGCTGGTATGCTGGTAACCCTGCTGGTATAATTGCTGGTCAAGCTGGTAACCAGCTATGATAGTCTATGCTTTTTTTTTTCTTTTAAGTGATTTCCATTGATGACTTTTTTTTTTTAAAGTGCATTTATATAAAAGGTTTGTGTTGTGTTTTTAGACAACCCACAGATATTTAATAAATGTAAAATAATGTATTTACATGTTTTTGGTAAATGGATTATTTTTGTCTCTTGTATGTAAATCCATTTAAAGATAACACTACACAGTCCATGTATTTACATCACACATTATTTTCAGTACTAGCTATTAAAAAACAAGATAATGAGCTAAAATGGTAACCAATTTTAACTACCAAAACCTTGCTGGTTGCCCAGCATATAAATCATGCTGACCTATGCTGGATTTTTCAGCAGGCATGCTGCTCTTCCATCAGTTCACCAGCTAAACCAGCATCAGACCAGCACTAACCAGTATTAACCAGCATAGACCAGCATATAAATCATGCTGGTCTATTCTGTTTTTTTTTTTCAGCAGATTGCTCTCAGGAAAGGAAAGGATAGAGTAGAAAACCAGAATGATTTTACTGCAATAAGAAAAATTGCAGTAAAATCTTTCTGGTTTTCTACTCTATCCTTTCCTTTTAAGGTCATGAACAGTTGTATAGCATTTCACTGCATATCATACTCTGTATGATACTGTAGTGTATGTGACAAAAAAAATATTTTGAATTTTATTGTAAGAAATTGGGGCATTGTTTGTAGTTTACCCTGCTGCTTTAAAAAATATTACATTTCTACACTAATAGGAGATATAAATCGATATAAATATTTCCTAATGGATGATGACATTATCTTTGTTGCTTAAAGGCTCACATACGGTAATATAGTCTTAATACCGTGTTTGTAGGAAATGCAATCTGTATTGTGATTCTACAATGTAATTATCACATTTTTATAAATATCCAGATTAAAAAAAATATTTTTTTTTTTACAATTCTAAACAAACTTTCAAATAATTTGCTATTATGACAAATGATGCTGTGCTGACTTCAGTGAACCACAGACATCTCATCCTGGATAGCAGCTCATCAGCTGAAGCTCAATCTGAGTTAAACTGAATTGTTGTTCATCCATCATGACTCATCTCTTGGTTAAGACCTTGTGATCTCCCTGGATTACAATCAGATCACTCCTGCAACCACTGCCTGCTATCTTGGGGTAACTGTGGACAATCATCTGACATTTTCCCCACAATATCAGAAGAATCCACCCATTTCTTTCTTCTCAGGTGTTTGTTCAGTCCCTTGTTATTTCAAGACTGGACTATTGCAACTCACTCCTGGCAGGTCTGCCTCTGTCCACAAATAGTTCCGATCCAGAATGCAGCTGCATGTCTCGTTTTCAACCTTCCCAAGTTCTCCCACACTACCCCACTTCTATTTTTAATCCTTGAATTTCCAACAGTTTGAATGTGAATTTTTCCTAAATTTTTTATATTATATGTATAATTTAATAAGAATCACTGTTCTGCCGCTTGATTGAGTAGCACTGCTGGACTCATGCCGCATGGTTTTGTATCTTTAATTTGTTTAGGGTAATTTAATGCAAAAACTCTTGAACGTTCTTCTTTTCTTGCATTTAACTCCATGTTTACTCCAAGGGTGTTAATGTAATTTCTATGTGGGTTGTACAACTATTAGGGTTGTACTTGAGAAACCGTCTCAGGTTACTTTGCTGCAACCTTGTTCCCTGAAAAAGTGGGAACGAGATGCTGCGTGAAAACACTATGGGAACATCTCTTTGTTCAACCAGTTGTGAAGCATGTGTGTATCAAACACGCCAAATTTTGGCTTATATAACCTTGGTCAGGTGACGTCATCTGATGAGGTGCACCTGCAGGTTATAAATAGTGAACCAGAAACATCCTCAGGTCAATTTTTTTTTCTGAATGGACGTCCAGCCATGCCAGCAGTGTGGCATTGGAGCAAAGTAACCCGAGATGTTCCCTTTCAAAAGCTACACTCGATGCCACCGCACGGCACGTGTCTGGACCCCCCAGGTTGTGTAGCATGTGTGCACAATAGCGAAAGAGGTCTCACATAATTTTGAGATGCTGCCTCAAGGACCTGCAAGCCCGGAGTAGCATGGACATCCAAACTATAAAATCTGACAAATGTGTGCAGAGAAGACCAACCTGCCGCATCACACACTTGCTGCAAGGGGACACCTCTTGCCAGAGTAATTGATGAGGCAATCCCCCTGTTCGAATGAGCCCTGATTCCTAGAAGTGAAGTGTGACCATGCGCCTCGTAGGCTAGAGCAATAGCATTTCTCACCCAATGTGACAGCATTTGTGTAGTTGCGGCCGCCCCCCGGTTGCGGCCCCCATGGTAAATAAAAAGCTGCTCTGGCTAGTGCAGTGGATGTAAATCTGAAGAGCACATATTGGACACAGAAAGTGAAGTCTTTCCTGGTCCGGTGCTATAAAAGGACAACTGGGTGCATGGTCAAGAATGAAACTTTCGGAAGATAGTTCGGGTGAGGATGCAGAATAGCTTTGACTAGCCTAAGGGGTAAAGTCTAGGAAGGATGTGGAGACTGACAAAGCCTGCAGGCACTGACTCTATTGATTCGAATAGGGTGTCAATCAGACCTTTGAGCATAATAGTTAAGTCCCACGAAGGGACCGTCGCACTAGTTTGCGGCTTCAATCGTTTAGCTCCACGAATAAAACGAGCAAGAAACCCCATCCATTTCCACAGAAACCCCATCGGTCAGAACATGACAAGCCAAAATAGTGGCTACGTATGTTCTGAGAGTACTAGGGCATAAGCCCGAGGACAACTTTTCTTGCTGAACCTCCAGCACTGAAACAATTGGGCAGTGGACTGGGTCTATATGTTTTGCCATGCATCAACTTTCAAATACACTACATTTGAAGGCATAAGTTCTTGTTGGAAGACCAGCATCTCTTAGTCGGACCCTTCAGGGGCCAGACGTGAAGGTTACATAGCTCGGGCCGGGGATGAAATATTGTTCCCAGTGCCTGAGACAGAAGATCCTAAATAAATAAATAAATAAATAAACAAAATGAAATAAAAAAATTCCCCAAGCGCTCAAAGTTAGATGACAAGTTTCTCAACGAGGGTCCCTCCTATTCTTTGGCGACCTCCATGACGAGTTAACTCGAGGCCACCCAGTCCCGACCAGGTTGGTCCCCACGAGGCATGAGGCGCAGAAGGAGAGTGTGCCGAGCCAGCTACCCCCTCGTAGAGACAGGGGAGGGACTCGTCGCGCTTCACAATCCGCCTCAAAAAGAAAAAAAAAAGCACCGGATCTGAGGAGCATTATCTCTGCCAAAAAGGAGGTCCTGAGGTTGACATGCTCCGGACCACGGGGATGTCTCCCCCCAGGAGGGACGCGTAAAAATTTCAATAAGGGATAAAGACTCTGGGGGCCGTTGTTTAATCTCCGCCACCACTGGTGTTTCGGGAAGCAGCGGTCTCTGTAGAAGAAATTTTTTATTTGATTTTATGTGACATACCCTACTTTTAAGAAATAAAAGATACCCCAGCTTGAAATAATGGGAGGCTTGCGTGAGTAGCCGAGCATATAGGCCTCTTGGAATGTGCCTGTTTAAGAAATCTGATCTATACATTGAGGCACCTAGAACTGGGAAATTTAATGAAACCCAGATGTTGAATGTAAAATCAGCGCGGGAAAACTGGCCGCCTTTGTTTAGGATCAGTATTTAAGCAAGAAGCCGTCGGGAGTCGTGGTGCGTTCTGCAGACCTCCCAACTATGTTGATCAACCTTGTGAAATCAAAGCCTGAGTCGTCAATTAATTTCCACGACATCTCCAGCGAAATATTAGGTGCTCGGTTCCTTCCTGCCTTGTTTCAGGATGCCGGACACCTAACACCCCCCTCCATTGCACATCGTCCTCCGCGTTTTCAATGTCGTTGTCTTCACTTCCATGAAACCGGAATGAGCGCAATTACATACTTTGCTGGGAAAAGGGGCCATAGATCATGTTCCCCTGCCAGACGAGAGATGGGGGGGTTGCGTCCAATTTTACATCTTTTTGATTGTTTCTCAAATTCAACCAGAGGTTTGGTTTGTGATGGTCAACCTGAATGACGCATATTTTCATATAGAAATATTGCCACAACTCAGGAGATTCCTGAGGTTTGCTTTCGGGGGCGAAGCTTACCAGTATCTAGTCCTTCTATCTGGCCTAGCCCTCTCACCCCACACATATAATATGCACGGATGCAGCTCTGGCGCTATGATTCCAGGGCATCGGTATTCTGAATTGTATAGATGACTGGCTGATCCTAGCTCAGTCTTAATAGCTAGCGCGTCTCAATCTTTAGGATTGAGACTTAACGCCACGAAAGGTGTTCTCTTTCCTATGCAGAGGACAATATATTTGGGTGTCACATGCGATTCGATCACAAGGCGGGCACAGCTGTTTCCCGCTTGTGTCGAACCCATCCTCCAACACCCTGAAGGCCAGAAAGTGACTCTTCATCACTTTCAAAAATCTTTAGGTTTCATGGCAGCTGCGTCCACGGAGATACCTTTGGGCCTTCTGCACATGAGGGCGTTTTCAGTTGTGGCTAAGAGCCAAGGGATTTCACTCAAGGGCCAATCCCCAGAGGCTAATAAGGGTTACGCGCAGGGGATTCTTACCCTTTCTATGTGGTTCAGACCCTGGTTTCTGACTTTGGGTCCCATTTTAGGTCCATATTGTCGTCGCAAGATGCTAACGACAGACGCTTCCCTCACGGGCTGGGGTGCGGTCTTGGATGGCCGTCCAGCACAAGGGAGCTGGAGAGGTCATCTTCTCGCATGGCACACCAGTTGCCTTGAAATGATGGCTCTGTTTTTGGCCCTGAAACACTTCCTCCAGCAGTTGAGAGGCTACCATGTCCTAGTGCGGGTGGACAACACTGTGGTAGTCTCGTACATAAATCGCCAGGGTGGACTGCACTCGCGCCGCTTGAACAAGCTAGCACACCAGGTTCTGCTTTGGGCACAGGACAAGTTCCTGTCCCTCAGGGCGATTTACATTTTGGGGCACATGAATGTAGGAGCAGACTTGCTATCCAGACAAGCTGTGACACATGGGGACTGGAAACTCCACCCCGAGGTAGTCAGGCAAATCTGGGAAAGATTTTATATAGCAGAGGTGGACCTCTTCGCCTCGCAAGAGGCAGCACAATGTCCCCTTTACTACTCTGACTCCTCCAGCTCCCTTGGGTCTGGACGCGATGGCCCACACGTGGCCCAGATTACGCCTTAATGCATTTCCTCTGATAGTTCTGCTCCCGGGAGTCCTGGCGAGGGTCCGTCAACAGGGTTTGCGCCTCTTATCGATAGCGCCCCAGTGGCCGACCAGAGTGTGGTTCTCAGATCTAATATCTCTCCTCGACGGCTCACCCTGTGTGATTCCAGTGAGGAGGGATCTTCTGTCTCAGGCGCAGTGGACAATATTTCATCCCTGGCCCGAGTTCTGGAACCTTCACGTCTGGCCCCTGAAAGGGACCAACTAAGAGATGCTCGTCTTCCAGCCAGCGTAATTGAAACCATTTTAAGTGCCAGGGCTCCCTTCACTAGAAGAACTTATGCCCTCAAATGGAGTGTATTTGAAAGTTGTTGCATGGTAAGACATGTAGACCCAGTCCACTGCCAGATTGTTTCAGTGCTGGAGTTTCTGCAAGAAAAGTTGTCCTCTGGATTATGCCCTAGTACTCTCAGAACATACATAGCCGCTATTTCGGCATGCTCTTACCGATGGGGTTTTTGTGGAAAAACACCATTTAGTTGCCCGTTTTATTCGTGTAGCTAAACGGTTGGGGCCGCCCACTAGAGTGACGGTCCTGGCTGACACCACTTTCGAACCACTAGAGTCAGCACCTGTCAGGCTTCTGTCTCTTAAGATGTTTTTTCTCATGGCTATTACTCCTTCGAAGAGGACCGGGGGCGGCCGCCACTAGACAGATGTTGTCACACTGGGTGAGAGATGCTATTGCCCTAGCCTATGAGGCGCGTGGTCACACTTCATCTCTGGGAATCAGGGCTCAATCAACCAGGGGGATTGCCTCATCAATTGCTCTGGCAAGAGGCGTCCCCATGCAGCAGGTGTGTGATGCGGCAGGCTGGTCCTCTTCACACACGTTTGTTAGATTTAATAGTCTGAAGGACGTCCAGGCACACCAGCAGTGCGGCTTTGAAGCGCAGTATCTCATTCCCGCTAAATCAAGGAACAGGGTTACAGCTAAGTAACCTGAGACGTTCCCTTTCAAAAGCTACACTTGATGCTGCGTGAAAACACTATGGGAACGAGAATACCAACACCGCCGCACTGCAAATGTATGTGCTTTGTATAAATGCTTCGTTGCGCTGTCACGAATCGTGGTGCGAGGCATGAATGCAGAGGATCCAGGTGTTTAAGGAACCAATGTATTTATTTAAAAGAAACCAGGGAAATCTAACAAACAGAATACTTTAAACGAAAACGAAACCAAAACACGTATAAAGACTACCGGAAACGTGAACTAAACACACAGACATGAACGAGGTGAAAATCAACAGATGCAAGACAAGAAACTCAAAGAAACCAAACTATTTATGATAAAACTAATGACCAACTCGGTTCAGGTGAGCACCCATGTCACCTGACCGAGTTGCAACATGGAAAATGAAGTTAAAACGAAACGAAAAACACAAAAAGTCTCAGGGCGCTTTGGCGCCCTCTAGGGGTTATCCCTGACAGCGCTCATGTGTGTGTATCGTGTCCTGGTCGCGCGCCGCTCCAGTCTCCACTCCAGGTTTTCTGAAAGAGATGTAATTTTGGCGTTTTGATATTTGGTTGTGTTTTCTGGTTTAGACTTTTTGCCTCCCATTGACTTTGATTATTGCTTTGGCCCTTTGGTTTGGTTGGTCTTTGTTTATATTTATAGATAATTTCACTGTATGTTTGTGCACTCATCAGTAGTAGGGGCATGGCTCCAATTTTTTTTGGGAAGAGGGAATTTATTCACTGTTTTCGGTATAGGGAGTCAGGGAAGGTACCTTTACAGTGGAACCTCGGATTGCGAGTAAGGTTGTTTACGAGTGTTCTGCAGGACAAGCAAAGATTTTTAATAAATTTTGAATTGGAAACCGAGCAAGTATTAGTTTACGAGTGCCGAGTATCATGTATCACGTATGCGCCTTTTATTTTTATTTTTATTTTATTTTAATTTGACACTGTGCCCCACAAACACACGCACCCACACGCTCTCTCTCTCTTTCGCCTTCATTTGCCATGCATAATTTGACACCGACACACGCAGTGACGGATTTAGCAATTTGGGGGCTCAAGGCGAACAGGGATATGGGGCCTTCTTCATTCAGTGCGTTTTTAAAAGTCTTACCTTAAACTTCCCTTCACTCATCATCCCACAGCAATCTTATCCAGATGTCTAGAACAACACTGTAGAAAACAACAACAACAAAACATTAACAGGTTAAATAATGCACTAACAATTTTCTACAATTAGAATGTAACTCATTGTCAGTTTACATATCTGATACAGATACCTTTGTATTTCATCATGATCAGCAGACTAATAGTGGTTGGTTGATGGCCTCTGTCTTCTATGCTGTCTCACTAAAGTAAGAAAACCTGTGACAGGTCAATGGAGTGACACAAAGAATACTTTGTAAATGATTACCTCTTATCTTTATCCTTGCCTTCCTGTCTTTGTCTGTGTCTTATTCTTCTTCACACTGTTTCTCTGTCTTCTTCTGTCCCTTTAATGCTTCTAATTTTATGTATTTCTCCTACTACTTGACTGCTTTCTTTTTCTCGTTCCAATCCTTTTAATGCATTTTACTGTTTCTCTTCATCATCACTATATTTACTCTCCTCATTTTTTTGTATTTTGTCTTTGCATCTCTCTCCTTCTCCTTTATTGATTTTATTTGATTTCTTTGCATCTCTCTCTCTTTCTTCTTTTTGCTTTCTCCTCCTCAAATGTTATTTTCATGTCTTTCCTTCTCTTCTCCCCTTTTGCCACTGTATTTCTCTAGCTTTTATTCTTTCTCCCTGTTTTTTTATTTGCTTTTTCCTTTTAATAGCTTAGTCTTCCTTTAGTGGGTGGAGAAAAACATGAATATTGGGGTGTTGGATTAAGAATAATATGAAAAAAATGTTTTAAAATTATTTTAAATAATTAGTGTTATTGTTTGCATGGCTGGGGTGAATAGTGTCGGCCAAGACACTAAAATCTGACCTTGCAAGCTTTGGCTTTAACAAACTTTGTTATTACTGACTCCATATCCACTGATTTTCTGACTTTTTGCTCAATGGAGAGAATAGCACGTGCAGACAGCCTCTGTTATGACATTGTTGACCTGAGTTACGGCGTGAAAAATTGAAAAATTACCTTTGCCAAATATCCTATTAATTGTCTGTTCTCCACCCGTTATTTCCGTTTTGTCTGCACCACTTGGGTAACTCCGTTTAATGGCTGTAGATGGAAGTCTCGCGCTCCTCAATCAAACTGCTAATTCCACACACACACATACACACACACACACAGGCGCCGTGTACAAATACACGGCGCCTTCTTGCACAAACGGAAATACTTGTCTGTCGGGATTTATTTTTACTTTTTTTATGTTAAGTGCAGGTTAATTTGTTTCATTTTTACTTTATATGTTGTATTAATAATTTTTATGTATTAATTGTTTTGGGCTGTGGAACAAATAATGTGAGTTTTCATTATTTCTTATGGGAAAATTCTATTTGGTTTGCGAGTATTTTGGAATACAAGCCTGCTTCTGGAACGAATTATGCTCGTAATCCATGGTTCCAATGTATTTTTGTTTGTGTTTTTCTTTTTTTGCAGGTAATTCAGCTACTAAATATAAATACCATTTTGTGTATTATTTTGGCCTGGGTCCACCCTGAATCTGATCCGCCTCCTCCTGTGTGTGTGTGTGTGTGTGTGTGTGTGTGTGTGTGTGTGTGTGTGTGTGTGTACTTAAGTACAAAATTTTAGTACTCTTTCCACCTCTCCATATGAGGTATAAATCCAAATGCAGGTGAAATGCTAAACCAGGGGTCTCAAACTCAATTCCTGGAGGGCCGTAGCCCCACAGAGTTTTGTTCCAACCATAATTAAAAACGTCTTGGGTTACTTGGCTGTAACCCTGTTCCCTGATAAAGCGGGAATGAGATGCTGCGTGAAAACGCTATGGGAACATCTCTTTGTTGCCCGGTTGTGAAGCCTGTGCATGTCAAACCCTTCGAACACCTTCGGCTTATAACCTGTGCAGGCATGACGTCACCGAATAAGGTGCACCTGCAGGTTATAAATAGGAGTGAACCGGAAACATCCTCAGGTCAATTTTGTCTGAAGGACGTCCAGGCATGCCAGCAGTGTGGCATCGGAACGCAGCATCTCGTTCCCGCTTTATCAGGGAACAGGGTTACAGCCAAGTAACCCAAGACGTTCCCTTTCAAAAGCTACACTCAATGCTGCGTGAAAACGCTATGGGAACGAGAATACCAACGCCGCCGCACTGCAAGTGTCTGGACCCCCAGGTTGTGTAGCGTGTGCGCACAAGCCGAGGAGGTCTCAGACCTAGCTCTGGGATGCTGACTCAAGGATCCGCGAACCTGGAGTAGCATTGACATCCAGACTATAAAATCTAACAAACGTGTGTGGAGAGGACCAGCCCGCCGCATCACACACCTGCTGCAGGGGGACGCCTCTTGCCAAGGCAATCGATGAGGCAATCCCCCTGGTTGAGTGAGCCCTGATTCCCAGAGGCAAAGTGTGACCACGCGCCTCATAGGCTAGGGCAATGGCATCTCTCACCCAGTGTGACAGAGTCTATCTAGTGGCAGCCGCCCCCCGGTTGCGACCCCCATGGCAAATAAAGAGCTGCTCTGACTTACGCCACTGGCTAGTGCGGTGGACGTAGATGCGAAGAGCACATACTGGACACAGTAAGTGAAGTCTTTCCTGCTCCGGAGCTGTGAAAGGCGGAGGACAGAAGGCTTCGAGAACAACAGGGTGCATGGTCGAGAAAGGAACCTTGGGAAGATAGTTCGGGTGAGGATGCAGAATAGCTTTGACTAGCCTAGGGGCAAAGTCTAGGCAGGATGGGGAGACTGACAGAGCCTGCAGATCCCCAATCCTCTTTGAAGAAGTAATAGCCATAAGAAAAACCATCTTAAGAGACAGAAGCTTGACAGGCGCTGACTCTAGTGGCTCGAACGGGGTGTCGGCCAGGCCTTCGAGTACGATAGTTAAGTCCCATGAAGGGACCATCGCTCTAGTGGGCGGCTTCAACCGTTTAGCTCCACGAATAAAACGGGCAACTAAATGGTGCTTGCCCACAGAAACCCCGTCATTCAGAGCGTGACAGGCCGAAATAGCGGCTACGTACGTTCTGAGCGTACTAGGGCATAAGCCTGAGGACAACTTTTCTTGCAGAAACTCCAGCACTGAAACAATCTGGCAGTGAACTGGGTCTATGTGTCTTGCCATGCACCAATTTTCAAATACACTCCATTTGAGGGCATAAGTTCTTCTAGTGGAGGGAGCCTGGCACTTAAAATGGTTTCAATTACGCTGGCTGAAAGTCAAGTCAAGTCAATTTTATTTATATAGCGCTTTTAACAATTGACGTTGTCGCAAAGCAGCTTTACACAATAAAAAGAAGTAAGTTTTTATGCAATGTATATGAATCAAAATGACAAGATTGTCCCCGATGAGCAAGCCGAGGGCGACGGTGGCAAGGAAAAACTCCCTGAGATGGTAATAGGAAGAAACCTTGAGAGGAACCAGACTCAACAGGGAACCCATCCTCATCTGGGTGATAACGGATAGCAGGAATTGCTCAGCATAATAATGTGTAAGACTGGAAGTTCAGTATAACAGGAGATGTTTTAAAATTAAAATGAGTCCAGTTTGTTCCCGGAGGCTCAGGTAGACTGTAGGGGATTCCGGTCCTGAGTTATCGAACAACTGAAGTCACAGGTCCCCAGAGCATCACTCGATGACAGGACAGTCTTCATGGAAACCATCCCCAGCCACCATACGAATCCAGGCAGACCACACGGGGCATCCATGCGACGAGCTCTCCAACCAGAAGCAGGACTCCAGGATGGGTTAGACGGCTCCAGAGGGCAGAGGGGTCTGGATCACTGGCAACTCAGGAGCGAAACATGTATAGCTCGACAGAGAGACAGAGAGAGGGAAAGAAGAGGGAGAGAGAGAGAGAGGAGAGAGCAGAAAAGGAGAGAACAGAAAATAAGGAGAGATGGCAGTTAGGTATGGTCACAGTCAACATGTATAGGTGAATGTATATTTAGTGCAAAGTGCAAGCAGAGACTCCGGCAGGACTAACTATAACAGCATAACTAAAAGGGAGAGCCAGAAGGAAACACAAACATGAGGGCTCCCTGAGATGTAAAGCAACCAATCACCTCACCGTCAACAAACCTGAGTGAACAATGAGAGTGGGGAGGACAGCATCTAAACATACCAGTTCACCAGAATACTCTACGTCTATGAGTCCCCCAGATCTGCTCCTTTACCTAAAGTTAATCTATTTACAAAAATGCTTGGCTAAATAAATAGGTTTTTAGCCTAGACTTAAACACTGAGACTGTGTCTGAGTCCCGAACATTAATAGGAAGACTATTCCATAACTTCGGGGCTTTGTAAGAAAAAGCCCTGCCCCCTGCTGTAGTTTTAATAATACGTGGTACTGACAGGCAGCCTGCATTCTTTGATCGAAGTAGGCGTGGCGGATCGTAAGACACTAACAGTTCACTCAAATACTGTGGCGCGAGACCATTTAGTGCTTTAAATGTCAAAAGTAGTATCTTAAAATCGATGCGAAATTTCACAGGGAGCCAATGCAGTGTAGATAAGATAGGGGTGATGTGCTCGTATTTTCTGGTTTTAGTGAGGACTCTCGCTGCTGCATTCTGTACTAACTGAAGCTTGTTTATACACCTAATTGAACAACCAGACAGTAAGGCGTTACAATAGTCCAACCTAGACGTGATAAAAGCATGAACTAGTTTTTCTGCATCATTTAGTGACAATATGTTTCTTATCTTGGCAATATTTCTAAGGTGAAAGAAAGCTATCCTGGTGATATTATCTACATGTGCTTCAAACGAAAGGCTGGAATCTATAATCACACCGAGGTCTTTTACTGTTGCACTTGATGGAACAGAAAGGCCATCTAAAGTTACAGTGTGATCAGAAAGCTTACTTCTAGCTACTTGTGGTCCTATGACCAGAACTTCTGTCTTATCAGGATTAAGCAGAAGAAAATTAATTAACATCCAATCTCGTATATCCTGCACACACTGCTCGATTTTAGCAAACTGGTTTTTCTCATCTGGTTTTGCTGAGACATATAATTGTGTGTCATCAGCATAACAATGAAAACTAATACCATGTTTACGAATTATGTTGCCCAGAGGAAGCATGTAAAGGGAAAAAAGCAGTGGGCCTAAAACTGAGCCCTGTGGAACACCAAACTCCACTTGAGAACATGAGGAATGGTCACCATTTAAATCTACAAACTGATAACGATCAGTCAAATAGGATCTGAGCCACAAGAGGGCAGTTCCCTTAATTCCTACTACCTTTTCTAATCTGTGAAGGAGAATACTATGATCAATGGTGTCAAAAGCTGCACTGAGGTCCAGTAACACAAGTATAGTGACGCAACCCTGATCCGAGGCCCTTAGGAGGTCGTTTACTACTTTAACAAGTGCTGTCTCTGTGCTGTGATGAGGCCTAAATCCTGACTGATACAGTTCATTTATGCTATTTCTGTGTAGATGTGAACATAGCTGCTGTGATACTACCTTTTCCAAAATCTTGGAGATAAAGGGAAGGTTTGATATCGGCCTGTAATTAGAAAGCAGACAGGGGTCAAGGTCAGGTTTCTTGATTAGCGGTTTAATAACGGCTAATTTAAAGGATTTGGGGACATACCCACTACTGAGTGAACAGTTAATTACTTTCAACAGGGGTTCTATTATTGCTGGTACTATCTGTTTGAGAAAATGTGTCGGTATAGGATCTAATATACAGGTTGACGATTTTGAAGAAGAGATGAGTGAAATTAGTTCCCTCGCTTCAAGGGGAGTAAAGTGTTCTAAGTTCTGATGTGATGTGGTTAGATCATCTGAATTATTTAAATTGTCTGTTTTCAAAGCCTGAATTTTTTGCCTAATATTTATGATTTTGTTATTGAAAAAGTTCATGAAATCCTCACTACTGCATGATGTTGTTGTGGAGATTTCTGCAGTGGTCTTGTTTTTAGTTAAGTTAGCTACGGTATTAAATAAAAATCTCGGGTTGTTTTTGTTATTTTCTATAAGAGTGGAGAGATACGTTGATCTAGCATCACTGAGAGCTTTTTTATAGTTCAGGATGCTCTCCTTCCAAGCTATTTTGAATACTATCAATTTAGTTTGGCGCCATTTACGTTCGAATTTTCGAGGGGTTTGTTTTAAAGCACGGGTGTCGTCATTATACCAAGGAGCGAGTTTCTTATCTCTAATCATTTTCCTTTCCTTAACTGGAGCTACATTATCTAAGCTATAACGAAGTGCTGACTCTAGATATTCATTCGCCTGTTCGAGTTCTGTGAAGTCAGATGGCGATCCAATCAAAGTTGATAACTCTGGAAGATTATTGATAAAGCTCTGTGCGGTATTTGATGTAAATGTACGTTTAAGGTGGAAGCGCGGTGCTGTGCTGCATACATTATTACTATAACACGCTTTAATCGAGACAAGGTAGTGATCTGAGATAACTTCAGACTGTGGAATTGTGGTTATATTTCCTATAATTAATCCGAAGGATAATATTAAATCTAAAGTGTGACCTGCTTTATGAGTGGGTCCTACTACACACTGATTTACTCCTACTGAGTCCAGTAAGGACATAAATGCTGTTCTCAGAGGGTCTTCTGGATTCTCAAAATGAATATTAAAGTCTCCAGCAATTACCGCTTTGTCTACAGAAACAACAAGGTTTGAGAGGAAATCTGCAAATTCGCAGAGAAACTCCGAGTACGGCCCTGGGGGTCTGTAAATGATGATTAGCGGGATCGACTGAGCTGACTTTATGTTACTATAGAGAACTTCAAATGCATTAGATTTAAAACTGTGTTTTTGTACGAGAGACAGATTATCGTTATAAATAACTGCGACTCCTCCTCCTCTACCAGTTAGCCGAGGCTGGTGTATGTAGCTGTATCCAGGAGGGCTAGCTTCATTTAGAGCTACATACTCATCCTGTTTAATCCAGGTTTCTGTTAAACATAAGATATCAAACTCCTGATCTGTGATAATTTCATTAACAATAACTGCTTTAGATGCGAGAGATCTAATATTTAACAGTCCTAGCTTCAGATCAGAGTTGCCGGCTGCGCATTCAGTGTGATCTGAGTTTGTGGTATCTATGTTAATTAAATTACTAAAACAGACTTTCTGAGTATTTCTAAATTTATGTTTAGCTCGGCGAACAGACACAGTCTCAATATGATGAACCCTGAGTGACGACTCTCTGCAGCTAGCAGACGGTTGGTTTAGCCTGTCTGTCTGCTCCCTGGCCTGGGCTCTGGATTGTCACAGATTAACTAGGCCTCTTCTGAGACTATGTGCTATACTGCAAGAAATGAGAGCAGCACCTTCCCGAGTGGGATGGACACCGTCCCGCCCTAACAGGCCAGTTTTGCCCTCAAAGGTCTTCCAATTGTCTATGAAGCCCACGTTGTTTTCGGAGCACCACCTGGACATCCAGCGGTTCAGCGACCATAACCTGCTGTAAGCTATGTCGCCACGTCTCATTGGGATGGGACCAGAGCAAACTACTTCTTCGGACATCGCCTTCGCTATATTAAACACCTCTGTAAAGTTACTCTTACTAACCTCTGACTGACGAAGGTGTATATCGTTAGCTCCAGCATGTACCACTATCTTAGAGAACCTATGCTGACCTAGAGCCCTAAGATTACCTGCTATGTCCGGTGCTCTGGCTCCCGGGATACACCTGACCACTGCCGCTGGCGCCCCTAAAGGCCTGGCTAATTTCACATGTCTCAGTATCGAGTCTCCTATAACCAGAGCTCTTTCAGGTTTCTCAGCGGGTGCATCACTGAGGAGAGCGAACCTGTTGGACACGTGAAGCGCAGAAGAGGTGTGCTCCGGTGGGCTAGCCTTAGCGTTAGCTTTGGCTGAACGAGTATGCCGCCGAGTCGTCACCCACTCGCCCCACTGTGAGGGCTCTACTGCCGGAGTCGGGGGCTGATTATCTCCGCCTGCGGCACCCAGACTTTCCGCTACAAGATTAACGCTGCTCTCGCGCTCTCTAACCCTCCCTAAAGTCTGGATGCGCTCCTCTAATGCTACTATCTTTTCCGTCAGGGTGCTAACTAACACACACTTATCACAAATAAAATTATCACTAATGACGGAGGAAGAATGTCTAAACATCCTGCACTCCACACACTGAGCGAGCTGAATGGTAGACATGATAATGTACCTTTGTGTCGGAGTTGTGATTATTTGGTGATGGATTCGCTTGTTGTTGGTCAGATGATACGCACGTTCTCCCAAAAAGCGCAAAAATCGGATAAAGTCCAGTAGTATTAAAGCGTAAAAACGGGAAAAATATATAATTATAAAAAACTAAACAAAATATAATCTAAAACGCTGTTCCAAACAGACGAGGAACTTTCGCGGGAACAATACGAAAAACAGGAAGCTACGTCACCAGCCTGAAAAGCCCAGCATGTCTCAGTTGGTCCCGTTCAGGGGCCAAACATGAAGGTTCCAGAGCTCGGGCCGGGGATGAAGTATTGTCCCCTGTGCCTGAGACAGAAGATCCCTCCTCACTGGAATCACCCAGGGTGAGCCGTCGAGGAGAGATATTAGACCCGAGAACCACACTCTGCTCGGCCAATGGGGCGCTATCAATAAGAGGCTCAACCCTTGTTGACGGACCCTTGCCAGGACTCCCGGGAGCAGAACTATAGGTGGAAACGCATAAAGGCGTAACCTGGGCCACGTGTGGGCCATTGCGTCCAGACCCAGGGGAGCTGGAGGAGTCAGAGAGTAGTAAAGGGGGCATTGTGCTGTCTCTTGTGAGGCAAAGAGGTCCACCTCTGTTACGGAAAATCTTTCCCAGATTTGACTGACTATTTCGGGGTGGAGCTTCCATTCCCCCTGTTCTACAGCTTGTCTGGATAGCAAGTCTGCTCCTACATTCATGTGCCCTGGAATGTAAATCGCCCTGAGGGACAGGAACTTGTCCTGTGCCCAAAGCAGAACCTGGTGCGCTAGCTTGTTCAAGCGGCGCGAGCGCAGTCCACCCTGGTGATTTATGTACGAGACTACCGCAGTGCTGTCCACCCGCACTAGGACATGGTAGCCTCTCAACTGCTGGAGGAAGTGTTTCAGGGCCAGAAACAGAGCCATCATTTCGAGGCAATTGATGTGCCACGCGAGAAGATGACCTCTCCAGCTCCCTTGTGCTGGACGGCCATCCAAGACCGCACCCCAGCCCGTGAGGGAAGCGTCTGTCGTTAGCATCTTACGACGACAAGACGGACCTAGAGTGGGACCCAAAGTCAGAAACCGGGGTCTGAACCACATAGAAAGGGTACGATGCCCCCGGCGCGTAACCCTTATTAGCCTCTGGGGGTTGGCCCTTGAATGAAACCCCCTGGCTCTTAGCCACAGCTGAAACGCTCTCATGTGCAGAAGGCCCAAAGGTATCACCGTGGACGCAGCTGCCATGAGGCCTAAAGATTTCTGAAAGTCATGAACAGTGACCTTCTGGCCGAGCTTGATTTCCTTCAGGGTGTTGAGAATGGATTCGACATGAGCAGGAGACAACTGTGCCCGCATCGTGACCGAATCCCATGTGACACCCAAATGTGTTGTCCTCTGAACAGGAAGGAGAACGCTTTTTGTGGCGTTGAGTCTCAATCCTAAAGAATGAAGATGGGCTAGGATGATATCCGATGTCGAAGCGCTAGCTCCTGAGACTGGGCCAGAATCAGCCAGTCGTCTATGTAATTCAAAATACGGATGCCCTGGAGTCGTAAAGGAGCCAGAGCTGCATCCATGCATTTTGTATATGTGCGGGGTGACAGAGCTTGGCCAAATGGAAGGACCCGATACTGTTAAGCTTCGCCCCCAAAGGCGAACCTCAGGAACTTCCTGTGCTGTGGCAATATTTCTATATGGAAATATGCATCCTTGAGATCGATTGTCACAAACCAATCCTCTAGTTGAATTTGAGAAACCATTATTTTGACAGTCAACATTTTGAATCTGGATTTCCTGAGATAGCGGTTCAAGCCGCGAAGATCCAAGATCGGACGCAACCCCCCCCCTCTCTTGGGCACCAAAAAGTACCGACTGTAGTAGCCCGACTCTCTGTCTGGAAGGGGAACATGTTCTATGGCCCCTTTGCCCAGCAGAGTCTGTAACTCCTGGGCCAGCAGATGTGCTCGGTCCGGTTTCACGGAAGTGGAGACCACGCCGTTGAAACGCGGAGGACGATGTGCAAACTGAGTCCACGCTGCCAGCTTCTCCGAAAGGGGCACGAGCTTTGACACTTCGGCTGGATGGGGGGGTGTTAGGTGTTGGGTATCCTGAAGTATGGCAGGAGATACCCGAACACCCAACTCTTCGTTGGAGACCGGCGCTCCCCGAAACACCAGTGGTGGCGGGGATTGAACACCGACCTCCAGGGAGTGCCAGGGAGGAGGCCCTGCTTTGTAATGAAAATCCAGGCGCCCCTCCCTGGGGGGGGAACACCCCCACGGCCCCAGGCGCACGAACCTCAGGGCTTCTTCGAAGAGAGGAAGCTCCTCAGATCTGGTCTTTTTGAGGCAGATTTCTGGGAAGAGCGGCAAGCCCCACCCCAGTCTTTACGAGGGGGTGTGCGGCTGGTCACGCTCTCCTTCTGGACCTCACGCCTTATAGGGGCCAGACCTGGCCGGGGCCGGGTGGCCGACGGTCCCGGTTCTTGAGCACGGCGGGGAAGGAACCTCCCAAAGACCTGTTCATATAGCTTCGGCTGCCGAAACCTAGTGGCGACGGAACTAACAGCCTCGCCAAAAAGGCCGGAAGGCGAGACGGGGGCATCAAGGAGGACAGCACGATCCTTATCCTTGATGCCCGAGAGGTTCAGCCACAGTTGCCTCTCCGTGGATACCATGGCAGCCATAGAACGTCCCACAGCACGGGCCGTCTGCTTGGTTGCACGGAGAGACAGGTCTGTGGCTCGGCGCAGCTCTGCAAACGCCTTGTCATCAATAACCCCGCCGGTGCTCAGGTCCTTCAGCAGGTCAGCCTTGTAAGCCTGCAAAACCGCCATGGTGTGCAGTGAAGCGCCAGCCTGTCCTGCTGCCTGAAAAGCTTTACCCACCAAAGCAGATGTCAATCTGCACGGCTTGGAGGAGCGAGTAGGCTTTTTCAGGGAGGATGATGTCCCAGGAGAGAGATAGCCCGCAAGCGTCTCTTCTATCTGGGGCATCATCATATAACCGCGTGCTTTCGCATCAACGATATTCGAATAAGTCGAAGTCGATGGCACAAAAACACGCGATGAATACGGCTTGCTCCGTGAAAGAGTTAATTCATCATGGAGGTCACCAAAGAAGGGGAGAGAGAGACGTTGAGGCTCCTCCCCCCGGCCACCCGACAGAAACCTGTCGTCTAATCTCGAACGCTTAATGGAATCTCGCTGCTGCGGCCAGTCAATATGCAATCGCTCGACCGCACGCGTTACAACCTCTAATAATTCCTCATAAGCTCTGTGAGCACTGGAGGAGCATTGTGAGGCTACTTCCATGGAAGCGAGAGAGGAAGATTCTTCCGCTCCTTCACAAGAAGCGCCGGAGCGCGCTTGCGAAGCGGAAGCTAAAACTTCCTGATCCGGAGAGAGCGCGAGAGAAAGGGGAAATTCCGTCTCGTGCGCGTCTGCCAGATCAGCACGCGAGCCCCAGGAATGCGCCGCGGCTCGCGGTTTCTCTTTAAAGAAAGCGAGCCGCGCGCGAAGCACCTTAGTAGGGAGAAGATCATAGTACTCACATTCTCCCTGAAGCCCGAGGCGAGCGTGTTCTTCCCCCAAGCACTCGAAACAAAATTCGTGAAGATCGCCCTCCGAAAGAGATCTATCACATGGAGGCACGCATCTCTTAAGCAACTCCGCCATATCGGTTTTTTATTTTTGCTTTTGTTACGGCTTGCATGCACACGCAAACACAAAGCGGTCCTGAAGACAAAAAGATCTGAGGATGTTTCCGGTTCACTCCTATTTATAACCTGCAGGTGCACCTTATTCGGTGACGTCATGTCTGCACAGGTTATAAGCCGAAGGTATTCGGCGGGTTTGACATGCACAGGCTTCACAACCGGGCAACAAAGATGTTCCCATAGCGTTTTCACGCAGCATTGATTGTAGCTTTTGAAAGGGAACACCTGATCCAACTAAACAAGTCATTAAGGCTTATTTGAAAACTACATGGTATGTATGTTGGAGCAGGGTTGGAACAAATCTCTGTGGGGCTGCGGCCCTCCAGGAACTGAGTTTGAGACCCCTGTGCTAAACAGATACAGATTCTGGTTGCAGCATTGCATACTGCCACTAGGTGTCAGCATAAGCAAAATCTAAAAAATGCCTGCTTAACAATGAGGACTTTATTCAAGTATGTACATATCCAGTATTAATAACCCCAAGAAGCTGAAATAAATTAGTTTTTATGTAAAATACTACAACTTTGACCACCACTGTCAGATGCACCACCCTTGCTTGTGGTAGTCTCATACTGGTAGGCTTCACATTCGAGGGTTCGGCGGAAAAAGCAGTGATACACTCCCGAATCAGTGAAGGTCACATTGTGGATGTAGATAGAAGCATCCTGCAGGTCATTGGTCTTTCTACTTCTATTCCAAGCCACGCAGTCTTTAAAGAGGTCATCAATTATGATAGATGTTTCACCATCATAAGTATAGATCTATGTAAACAACATCTTCACGTCAAACACTTCTTTATCCCGTTTTAAAGTTTAACAAAGCTTTGTGATGTCTGTTGTACCTTTACTAAATGCTTGTTTTTTGTTTTTTACATAATCTAGTTTTAGTTTTTGTTGTACAGTACTGTGCAAAAGTCTTGAGCTGTCCATTTCTTCAAATTAAATTTTGTAGATTGAATAAGAGGAACAAGTGTTTTACTGCAACAGGCTGCAAAGTGCCTAAAGACATTATTTTAAAAGGTGGTTGTTTATGTGACAACCTAGTCATCAACCTCATTTCCCCTCTCGTCTGTTTCAACCACTCAGCATTCAGCATCACCAGTATACTAATCACCGGCCTGATCATCTGTCATCATCTGGACCTATTTCCCACTGGCTCACTTAAGTTAAATGTTTTTATGCTACAATGATTCATAGATAACAGATCAACATGCGAGCCCCAGGAATGCGCCGAAGCACCTTAATAGGGAGAAGATCGCAATACTCACAAAGATTTGATAAGACAGATGAATGGCTGTGAATGAAAACGACTTTTTAGATATAGCCCTGCGGGAAGAGGAAAGAAGAAGAAAAAAGGAAAGAAAGAAAAAAGTATAATAAGCCTGTGAGATAATAATATTAGTGCTTCGCTTAGCAAGCACCACTAATAAATATATAAGGATTATGGAATATAGAGGTGGTAAGTTTGACATTTTTGCAATGTCTTTCCCAGATTCCACTAGTGGTAAATATTAATGATAACTTTGCTTCTACCTGACATTGGATTATGAGAAGCTTCCCCTGTTGACACACACACCAGGAGGACTTCCATATAAGCGGTTGCTTTTTTAAAATTGGTCATTGACCAATTATTAGTTACCACCACAAGTTCATGCTGCTTGACTTTTTAAGGTTCTTGTTAGTCTTTTGGCTGCTCCTGTCGAGGGGCAGCGGCAGCAGTTGACACAGCACGTTAACGAGCCAACCCTAAACACATTCCTGAGCAACTAGCTCCTAGACTTTCTGACAGCGAAGCCTCAGTCGATCTGGATCAGGAACAGCTTCTCCAACACTACTACATGGAGCAATGGGGCCCTCAGGGCTGTGTGCTTTGTCCATTGCTGTTCACTCTGCTTGTCTGTGCAGGAATGAGTAGTTTGAACTTATATTACCAGGTTTGGTTCTCAGTAGCAAAAATGAGAGGAGGTGCCATGGCTGGCGCAGAACCAACAACCTGTCTGTGAATGTGAGAAAAAAAAAACTAAATAAATGGTTGTTGACATCAGGATAGTATAGAGGGTGCACCCCGTGGAGATTGTCAAGAACACTAAATTCCTTGGTGTCCACCTGGTGAAGATCCTTTTGTGTCTCGTAGATGTTTTACCTAAAATCCTTTAGCAAGTTTTTCACTCTTTGAATGTTTGACTATGTGAATTTTCAGCTGTTTGCTTTTTTATGTGGAATATTCTTCTTTTAAATTTTGCAACCTACAATAACTTTGTGTTTCTTTGTTCTTGTTGTTTGCTTGTTTGTTTGCATTCCCAACAAGTGCTTTTTGACACTCATAGCATGTAGTTGGTATCCTTGTGCATCTGACCTTGTGTATCTTACATTTGTTTATGGTAACCAAAGGGTTTGTAGTTTGTATTTTTGCTTTCTTATTCTTCGCTTTCTTTTTTCCAAGGGAAAGAATGTAAATGCCATGTAAATGCCATGTAAATATAAAGGTTGCAGTTAGTTGAGTGACCTGTTCAAACTTTTACTAGAGCTCAGAATCATCACAGCAGAGAAGATGTCCAAGTTTATCTCTGTTCTTGTGCTCCTTTTTGAGGTTGTTTCAGGTGTGACAAGACAATATATTTTTCGTTCAGAGGCTGTGACCTGGTGGAATGCTCAATGGTACTGTCGAAACTACTTTAAGGATCTGGCTTCGATCACTAATGCTGAGGAAAACGAGAGGCTCTATGCAGTTGCGCAGGAAAAAAATAATACTTGGATTGGCTTATACAAAGGCCAATATTATTATTGGTCTGATCAAACACAAAGCAACTATTTTCCATGGGCCAGCACCCAGCCTTCTAATCTTACCTGGGGCTGTGTTGACATCGAGCAAACTGGCTGGAAACTTCAGGTCTGTGATCAACAACAGCCTTTTGTTTGTTATGTGTTTTTAGTTCTGGTAAATGAGAAAATGACTTGGGAAGAAGCTTTTCAATATTGCAAGGTGAACTACACTGGCCTGGCCTCCCTGGCCTTTGACTCACAGGATCTGGCAGCTAAAACTGAGAGCATTCAATCCCAAACAGACAGTATGTGGTCTGCCCTGCGCTTCCTGGATGGAAATTGGTTTTGGTTGAGCCGGGGGGAATTCAGGGACGAGGTGTTGCCTGCATGCCCAGCTCCACCTTATCGCTGTGGTGCTCGTAACATCAAAACACACGTTTGGGAAAACAGAGACTGCAATGAGAAGCTTAATTTCCTCTGCTACTACTAAGAAGAGGTGATTTTTATTTATTGCTTTTTTTTTTACCTTTTATTAATCCACAAGGGAAATTATTAACAATATACATAATCAGGGGTTGTAACAGTTAAGGGGTTAAAGCTAAAATATAAGCTGATCAGTTTTAAGGTAATTAGTAATAGTATTATTTCAGGTTTAAGCCCACATGCATGTCTATCTGTGTTTCTGTACAGCAGAACTTTCTGCCTAACTTATTAATACAAAGAAAAATTTTTTTGTAAGGTGGAGTATCCTACACTTTGTTTATGCTGTACTTCCTTTGTCGTCAGCCAAATGCACTTCCTGTTTAAAGTTGATTCTTATATATAGCACATGATGGTTCATAACATCACTTTTACTTAACATTTTAATTTTAGCACAAAACACAGTCAAGTTGGATATTTTACACGCCCTCATCTCAGACGGCTGTGAATATGTTTGCTCTAACGACCCGTGTTTTATTGCATTGTGGCACTTCACCTCACTGCTTGTTATTAGCACATAGTTTTGAAACATAGCTGGTTTTAAACTTCCCACAGAAAGAATAAGCATACATTGATCTGTCCATTCATCTTTGAACATTTAGTTTTTAAAAGTTACATATCTTATTTGAAGTAAGCCATGCTGTGTCACTTGTTTGTTTGCGTTTCATGAGTATTTGGGTGCTTTCCAGGGGCATTATTGTCATTTATGTCTGTATTGTGCATTCTCTGGGTATTAACGTTAAACTATCTGTTGAGTGAAGTGTAAAACCACTTTGAGAGCAAAAGTGTTGTATTCACCTAAATAGCGAGCTGCTGTGAGGTAATCTGACACAAACTCTCATAATATCCCTTCTGCTCAACATTTTGATTTAATTTTGTTGCAGATTTAACTTCAAGCAAATACTGAAGGACTGGCAAAATTTCATAAAATTCTGTCTGATCAATTTTCCATCTTGCTGTGATAAAATCAGCTGGACAGACAGACTAAAAAATTTGCGGTCCTCCAATGTATGAAACTGAAATATATAATTGAAAGAGATAGTTCTGACCAATGTACAGACAAAACCTTTTTATATATATAATGCTTGCTATATATATATATATATATATATAACTTGCATCACAGTGTCAGCATTATCTTGAAGGTGAATAAAAAAGCATACTACAATGAATGACATTTTTTTTCTCCTCTCTCATCAGATCACTTTTTCCGTGGGTTGCAGTCATCTTCAAAACATATATATTCACGACCTGAATCTCATCTGAGCTAGGCAGAGTATGAGTAGTGTTGTCATAAGATTAAAACATAACTGTATGCACTGGAAGAGGGTTTCTGATGTGTACAGAAATAGGGAAAGGGTAAATTTATGTTCTTTAAAATCCAATAGATAAATGAATTATATTTTAATATTTTTTACTTTGCATTTTGCTACTTTTTAAACTTAAAAAAATAATTTTAAACTTTGAGAATATTCTCTTTTAGGATAACTAAAATAAATATTTATTTCTTATCCTTTAATAAGGTTAAAGCTGATGATCTGATATGGTGACTGCTACTGATGGTTATGTAGTAGTTATCATTTTAATTTGATGGGATCTTAAACTTTGCTTTTGAATTAAAATGTATTTGTATAGCACCTTATACATAGTGTCTTTTCTGAGTACCAACATTATTTGTCATTGTATCCATAGCATGTTTACACAGATTTGAACTGCAAAATATAAAACACCATTTACAGTCTTTTACTTAGTCTGGCAATTTATTGCATTCAATCACACCATTTTAATTGCTGTATATCTTTACTTTTTTGGGGGCAGTCTTGGCTTGGTGTGTTAAGGCGAGTGGAGCTCTCCAACCAGCACCAAGCGGGGCACCAGGACGAGTCAGACAGGTCTGGAGGCCAGAGGGGGTTTGGATCACTGGCATCTCAGGAACTTTATGTTTAGCATGACAGATAGATAGTTGGATAAAGAGAGAGAGAGAGAGCAGTTTGCTATACAGTTTGGTAAGCTTTGCTTGGTTGGTTTCCGCAGGGTACACTGGTTTCCACCCACAGAATAAAAACATGCTCTTGAGTATCGCACAATGAACTACACCGGACAGACCTTCCAGAGACCAATCAGACCACAACTAACAGTGTGTGGCCTGCACTGATAAGAAAATGGCTCTGGGTAAGCACGGAGTATTTAGGAATAATGGTCTGACTCCCTTCAAGTCTAGCTCCATGTTACCAATATGGAGCTTGCAATAACAAAATATATGTTTTCAAGATCTCAAATCTTCTACAGCTACTCTTTTATATCTCATCCCCCCCTTAAAACAAATATATCAAAAATACATAAACAGTAAACTCCACCTTAATTTCAGGTTTGTCAGATGTATACGGGTAAAAACTGGCACAAAAAAAAAACGTAAATGTCCACAAACAACCATCACTGCATGAAAAGAGCTGTATCCGGACAAATATGGTATGGGAAATCTCCGCTAAACTTTAAGTTTGCTAGATGTCTGAGGCAGAGTGCTTGGAAAGGGAGAATGCAAAAGGAAATTTTGTGAAACGACCAGATACCTCATGTATGTGGATGTATACAGGAATCGTTGAAACTTTCTAGAAGTCCTCATAGCTAGCAGTGAGAGGTGATGGCTGTGAGGTGTAAAGCCCCTTTTTTTAGCGATTTAACTTAACGAGAGCGGCACGATGTCAGGAAGAGGCAAGGGCGGGAAATAACGCGTCCCTTGACCACAGCAGCGGAGAAGCCGGTGACGAACGCCAGAAGCTTCCTGTTTTTTCTTCTCCAAGGTTCGGAAGGCCGGCAGCGCAGGCTTGAAGGCTTCCGTGTTTGCAGTAAGGAGAAAAAAAAAAAAAAAAACCTGTACGCGTCTTCTTTTTGTGAACAATTGAAAAACAAAATGGCGTCCCACGTCGGTCCCCCGCCGACGGTTGGGAGACACTGGGCCCGTTTGAAATACACAGGCTCAGGGGAAACCCCGAGCAGGAAAGAAATAGGATCTGACCTATTACAAAGTCAATGGGTCACAACTTTAGACGTTCACTCTTTCATTGCTATGACTAATAAAAAAGACTACTTCAACAGTGAACAAGCTTTGCACAAATTTACAGCAATTTTTAATACAAGTGGCAATAGCTTCTGGAAAACCTGGGAGATTAATTCTTCAACCGCAGTTGATACCAAACATGTCATTGTAAAATTCTGGACTGGTCGAATAGCTGATGCTGATATTGAACATTACCTTTTACGTTATTGTCAAATTTTACAACCTGTTTACAAGCCTGTCGATGAATACGGTCTTTGGTATGGAGTCCGGAAATATAAAATTAAACTTAAAAAAAATCCTGATGGTTCGCTGATGAAAATTCCCAGTTCTATTACAATGGGTCCTTATAATGGAACAATCTCTTATCCTGGACAAACTCAAAGCTGCTTTATATGCAGTGCACATGACCACCAAGCTAAAGACTGCAGAGAGACAAGATGCTGGAAATGTGGCCATTTCGGGCACAAGGGAAAGGTTTGTACCAATAGAGAAGTGTGTAATCTTTGTCAGACAGAAGGCCACACTTTCTTTCAGTGCCCAAAATCTTACAGTAATAAACTCAAATTAAGACAACAGGCAGGTGAATCCAGCACTGTCCAAATCACCCAGGTACAAACAACAGCAGAAGAGAAAACCAAGCAAGGTAAACAAGTTGCAAATGCAAACAGCTGGGAAGAAACACGATGATGTGGAAGCCTCCTCTTCTGGAAGCAGCTCCACCAGCGGGAGCGACAGCGACTCTGACTCATCGGACAGCGACAGCTCAGATGATTCTGATAAACAACAGGATGTACAGGCAGGAGGAGAGACACAGGAGAGAGACAAACAGACCTGACGAGGCAACCAAAATCAATTCAAGTAAAACACGTGAGACCGCGGTCAAGCACAAGGACAATGCTGTACCAAAACATGGAAAAGAGCTGAAGATGTACATCAACACCTGAACTAACTCAAGATCTAGGAATAAACATATCAAAAACTTACTCGGAGACTAAAAAGAGGATTCTTACATCACCAGATCAGGGAAAAACTGAAAAACCCAAGATGAAAAAGACAAAGGTAAATGATCATTGACCTTTACTTCCGTTTAAATGTCTTTGGACTTGATAATTGCTACCTCAAATGTAAGAGGAATTCAATCCAAGGCTAATAGACTTACAAAATTAAAAACTCTTTGTCAAGAACATTGACATCTTATGTATACAAGAAACTAGATTAACAGAGAGACAAAAGAGTTGCGTGATAGAGGACCCTCTTTTTTTTCAATTGGCGAAAATAAGGCAGATGGTATAGCAATATTATTTTATAACAAGACTAAAACTATTAAAAATCGAGAGATTATTCCAGGTAGACTGATGTTCGTAGATGTCTTTTATTGGTCGGAAAATTAGAATAATTAATCTGTATACAGCGCAAGATACAGTTAGGAAAATTCAATTATTTAGAAAACTTAAAACGCTATTATGCGTCGGTTTTCCGATAATAATCTGTGGTGACTTTAACACTATTACTGATGAAAATGATAGGATTTCAGATAAATTGTGTAAAATTTGAAGAGAAGTCCCTTCTTAAGAAATATGATGAATGAACACCAATGCTTGGATGCTTTTAGAATTTTATTTCCAATGAAGATTGATTTTACAAGATTTGATGTTAACTGCAAAACCCGGATTGACAGAATTTACATTAAACAACAATCTTGGAGCAAAATATTACAAGACTAAATTATTAATTGACTCAGACCATTTAACTGTGATATGTGGACTTTATTTCCAAAATGTTCCAAAAGAGAGTTTTTGGAAATTAAATGTACAAATGTTAAAAAAGCTTTTCTTTGATCCTAGATACAAAAAATGAAATAAATAGAATAAAATCCTTAGATGTACCTACAACAAGTAATTGTGAACTATGGGAGGTTTTAAAAAACCAAGTAAAGACCCTTTTAAAATATAAAAGTCGTGTATATAACAAAGAAAAAAATGATGAATATAATGGTATTATAAATAAATATATTGAGCTTAAAACAAAAGCCTACCGAAATGAAATTGAAGAAAGCATTATAAATAACCTTAAAAAAAAAATAGAATCTTACCATAATGAAACCTTGCTTAATATTCAGGTGCAAGCAGGAACAAACACAGAAGAACTTTTAAATTCAAACAAAAGTATATCAATATACAATAAAAGAAAAAAATCTAACTTTATTGGAGCAATTAAGGCAGAAGATGGAATGGTGGTAAACCAACCCGATGAAATCAGAAAAACAATCCGCCAATTGTGTTTAAATATGTACAAGGAAATCGAAATTGATGATAACCTTTTAAAAACTTTTCTAAATGATCAAGCCCAAATAACCAAGTTTCCAAAAAATATAGATCAAGAAGTCGAAGAGAGTGAAATCATCTCAGCAATTAAATAAAAAAAATAATCACCAGGTACAGATGGTCTTCCTCTAGAATTCTATGACATATTTTCTTCAGACATATCCAAACTCTTAACAAAGGCTTTTAATGAAGGCATTAAAAAAGGCTTCATGTATGACTCCTTTTATGAAGGAATTTTATCTTTACTATATAAAAAAGGAGAGACACAAGACATTAATAATTGGAGACACTTAACTCTAATGAATGTTGATTATAAAATATTTGCGAAAATAATCATGAATCGTATAAGTGAAATATTAGACTTAATCATTTCCAAAGAGCAAACATGTGCAATCAAAGGTAGACTCATGTGGGGCAATTTAAGCACCTTAAGAGAACTTGTGTATGAGAAACACGAAGACGCAAATGGAAGATGCGTAACTTAAGTTACAAAGTGCGAATTAATATCATCAAAACATTCGTATTATCTAAAATAATGTTTTTAACATGCATCTTTCCACCACCAGATAAATGGATTAAAAAACTTAAATTATGCTGCAACTTCATCTGGGACACGACCAGAGAAGTCACTAAACGAGAATTATTATTTAAGAACAGAGACCTAGGCGGATTAGGTGCCATCGATTTTCGGGATCAAAACCAAAATATCTGCCATAAAAATAATCTCAAGCGGGATCAACAGAAATGCAAAATGGATTGGAAACATTACAAATTGGAAACAAAAAAGGGCCGCCTCAGAACCGAAGTACCGTACTACAAACTTATATTTTCACATTTTACACATAAATACCGCGACTTAAACATCGATTGGATAAATGACTCAAACAAGAAAATTTTTACTTTAATTAATGACCAAGTCCATGGAAAAACAATAGCCTTTAAAAACCTTGAAATTGACCAAAATGTTGAATGCATAAAAAACTTACAAAATAAAAACCTCTCAGAGAACATTCGAGACACATCCTGGCTGGTGGCAGTAAGAAGACTCCCAGTAAGAGCAGTAGTCAAATGGAGCTGCTTTGTTAAGACGACCAAGTGCCCCACGCCAGGATGTGAAGAAGTTGAAACACTAGAACATTTTCTTCTTGAATATTATCGCTCTAAGGAAGTGTGGGAAAAAATAAATGACATTGGTGTTAAAATTGATATTAATATGAAATCATTGTCTTATGGCATATTTAATGGAAAATTTAATCAAAATGAACATGATGTTATGTGGTACATTATATGTTTAACTAAATCAAAACTTTGGAAAACACGCTGTAGGATGACCATTGATCAACAATTTGTGTCCAGTGAAAAAGTTGTTAAAAGTATTCAAATACCTTTGAAAAAACAAAGGACTATGAACAGGACTTTGGGAGTTTCTGTTGTGTGGGACACGCTTTCCTTGTAGATGTGGAAATGTAGTGAGTGTTGAGTTTTATTTGCAGGTTTGACATTCTCTGGGGTTTTTTTTTCTCCTTTAAAACTCGTGACCTACTTGTTTCCTGAATGAGATTATCGCTGTGGCTATTGTAATTTATTGTGACTATCATTGTAATAAAAAAATTTAAAAAATTAATTAAAAAAAAAAAGGTCCTTTTGTATGTTAATGACTAGCAGAAAGAGGTGCTGTCCTTCTTATCATGGCCGGGTGTGGGGATTGGCCATGGTGTGCCTTAGTCTCTTCTGCTTGAGAGTTTGAAGGAGAAGCAAGCTACACACACTGCTCCTCTCAAAGAGGCTATCCAGCATCTTTATGCACTTGAGTGCAAGTTTGATGAGAGAAGACCACAGGAAGAGTCAAGCCATGTGAATACAAGAGCTAAGAGCACGGATAACGTGGGCATTACGGTAAGTTAAGCTTTATGTTAGCTGACAATATAGTTGTCATGGGTCTAGCTGGTGGTGCTGGCTAGACCCGGCTGATGTTGTTGCCGTGGGCATGGGGGTAGGCGTGAAGGCAGAGGGGTGTGCAAACAAAGTCCTTTTATTATCCAACTAAAAAACAGACAAACGAACAAATAAACAACAAACTCAAACTAAAACTAGGGCTCAGGAAAAACACAGGGAACCAGGAGCTGACATGGGATCTAGGAGCTGACACAGGGAACCGACAGAGAGAACTGGGGATGAGGAAACATGGAGCTGAAGCTAACTAAGACACATAGGGGAACTAGAGACTGGAGAGGCAGGGCTGGAGACTGGCGAGACAGGGGACTAGAGACAGGGGACTAGACTGGCTGGGTTAGTGGTTAGTTGGGTTAGTAGCTAAATGGAATGCTGGGGACACTGGATGCTGACCTAACCAGGTTAGTATCTAATGGAGTTAGTGGCTAACCGGGTTAGTACTGACCTAATAGGGGGAACTGAACACAAAAGGAAAGGCACACATGAGGCTATTCCAAACTAGGGGCTAACCCTACTAGCAATCAAGGCCTAGTAGCGGCTAACCCTGCTAGCAGCTAGGCCCGCATGTGGCTACACAAAACTAAACAGACAAAGAATTAAACCAGAAGACAGAACAGTACTTACACTGGAGGAGACACAGCCTAACTAAACACTGAACAGAACAGCTCCATGAATCCATCAACACAAGGAACATGAGGAAAACAAAGGTAAAACAATATTAAAACTAAAATATAAATTCAAAGAAACAATCAAAAAGGAATGCCCACATGACAGTAGTTACAAATACAAACAGACAAACAATGCTCAACCCAGTTTCCCAGAACAAACTGATATTTATAGAAGCTTTAACGAGCCACCTCAGTTCAGGTGAGCACTCATCACCTGACTGAGGTGGCTTCTGGGAAACTGAGTCATCCAACAAGAACTACACACAGAGACAGTGACCTCTGGTGGAGGTTCCTAACAACAGTAGTAATTGATACCTTGCCAAGTTAGCCTAAGCACTTAGCTATGCATCTACTTTTTGTTACTTGCATTGCTGTAGGTGTCCAGCATATTTAACAGTTTGTCATGTCAGAATTATACGATGTTGTTTAAAAATGTATGTATTAAAGCATTTTTAATTCAACGTTACAGGAAGCTGTAAGGAGTCTCCATAATTCAGAAAACAATCCACATAAATACCTGGGTAAGAATGTTGTTTCTTTACCTGCTATGTATGGGTTTTTTACATAATCATTTTAAATGTAATTAATGACACAACTCTCTTTCCACACAGAATAAGTTCACTTTATGATCAGGCGGTGATGACATATCTGCTGGAGGAATTAAAGATGACTTTTGCAGATGCAGACCCTGAGTGTATAAAGGGTAATCAGACATTGTTATTGTAATTATTTTCATGTCCCTTAATTTTTGTCCCTCTAATAATTTGAATTGTTTCTGTCACTTATCTGATTTTTTTATTATTATTTTTATCCAGCATGTTACAGGACTTACTATGAGACACTGCAGAGGAAATACTCTTTGTCTCGGCCAGGAAAGTCTCAGCTAAGAGACTCCATTACGACAGGGGCTATAAACCGACAAAGATGAGTAAGTGTACATCATCTACTGTATGTATTAAGTTTGGTACATCTCAGAGTGTTTTTAGGGGTTAAGGATAGGATGGGATGGATAGGATGTCTCTACATACCTGCCCAATAACCAATCAAGTCACTAAGTTATGAGGGCTTGGGTTGGGCTAAATAAAAATAATGGGTAATGTCCCAATAGATGTCAGGGGTTTGGAAGTGTTTAAAAAACAACCAATCAAAGTAGAGATAAATAAACCAAGAGGAAAGAGCAGAGTTGTGCAAAGGTGTAAAATGCAAATGGGGCTTGAGGTGTGAAGGTCTCGTGACAAAATCCTTGAGTGGATTATTTGCCATGGCAACAAATGGCTGTACCATGGAAGGATTCCTCAGCGAGATACATCCGAATTGGTATCAATCCGGAAGTATCCTAGCTTGGTGGAATTTGATGTATACGGTCAGTGGTACTTGAAGATACTTCCGAAAATCAGTGGTGTATACGGGAGTTTCCTAGTACAGATACACCTAGGTGGATATGATACAACAGAAGACACAGGAAGAACTGCCAAATACACCAAAAAGGCTGAAAAAGGCACTTAATGCAATCATTACGTTGCTTGTTTTAATTGTGTCTTACAAAGTTGGGGCTACTACTCTTTTATCTAATCTGTATTGTTCCTCTCATTGTTTGTTTGTTCTGACCAGTCTTAAAAAGGTCACAATATATGTTCGTGTTGATTTTCTTTCTAACATTCATGTAAAACCCTTTATAAATTATTTTGCAAAACAATGTAGCTTGGTGTAAGCCATTAAACATTTTCCACTTTCATTTTTTTTTACAGGACACAGTCTGGCGTCTGCATAATTCAAAAAACTATTTGCCCAGATATGATCCACAGAGTATAAATATTTGGACATAACTTTTTGGTATTGTGTATTAAATGGTTATTAGCAATCTAACATAATCATGTCTGGGTTTCTCCTCTTAACAGGGTAAATTCCCTCCACAATCTAATGGTGCTTCCAAAGACGTTATGTGACAATTTTGCTGATGTTGAGCAACTGGTGTTGCTAATATTATGTTTTGTTCTGTTGAGCATCCTGCAAGACATAGTATGAAAACCCTAAGGAGAAAATATTCAATGGACCAGCCTAACAATTCAGAACTGAGGGAATCATTTAAAGCTTTGGCCAAAAACAAAGAAAGAAAAGAGTATGTTTAGGAATGTGATAAATGTTGTTAATTTTACCTTCTATTCCTTTTAAATAGTTATTACTCTTTCAAAAAAAGGTATAAAGTCCTCCAGACAGATGTAGAACTGCGTCTCTGGAACTCGGCAACTCATGAATTAATATCTGATGAAGATAGCGTTATTGATGGCAGGCCAGGCCGGTTGTTAAACCACCTCTGCACGGAAGCCCACAACTGTGATGGCACAGAGTGACAAGGCTGACATAGAATATTCAACTTTCAACCAATAAGATAAAGGCAAATGCATATGGTGGTCCAATAGCTGATAAGATTCTGGGTTGGGCTTAAAAGAAGAAGAACCAATAAAAAGTTTCGGGTTGAAACTAACTTGAACTGGCTATAGGTGTGAAATGCAAATATCTCTTGGGTGTGAAAAAATCCTGAGAGGATTATCTGCCATGACAACAGTCACACATCTGAAACGGTACAGATGCGGATGTATACGGACGTGTGGAATTTGACATTTTCAGACAGTATTTTTCGGAATATATCCGAAAATCTGTGGAATTTACGGGAATTTACTGGTCTGTATGCAGCTCTTTTCATGCAGTGTGTTTTCTGTTCTTAGCTGAGAGGAGTGGCATCCAGTTTGGTCTTCTGCTTGGAGTTGAAATGGAGTTAATTGAGTTCCTGTTGCCTTTCTATCAGATCGAACCAGTCTGACCATTCTCCTCTTACCTTTAGCATCAACAAGGCATTTTTGCTCAGAGAACTGTTGCTCACTGGATACTCTCTCTTTTTCGGGTCATTCTCTGCAAACCCAAGACATTGTTGTGTGTGAAAATCCCAGTAAATCATCAACTTTGAAAATACCCTGACCAGCTCATCTCGAACTAACTACTATTCCATGCTTAAAGACTCTTAAATCACTTATCTTCCCCATCCTGATACTTGATTTGAACTTCAAGTATTTTTAACTTCTTGACAATGTCTACATGACTTAATACAGACTAAATGTGCTCCCTTCTTGGTTTTTTAAAATTTTTTTATATTTGTCATACTTAAATTATTCAGATCATATTACACAAACATAACCCAATTAAATAAAAAAAAATGCAGTTTAAAAAAATGGTGATTTCATTTATTAAGGGAAAAAACTGTTGGTATGATGTTGTTTTTATGAAATGTTGTATTAGTTTTATTCCAGGTGTAAGGGAACACGCATCTTCCAAAAAGTCTTGGGGATAATCAAGATATTGTTTGGCAAATGTGAGATGTGTTGTTTTAGGTCAGCAGTGGCTTTTACCTTGGAAATTTCCCATGAACACTTACCCTAATTGAGGCAGAGTGAGGCCTGCAGTAACTCTAACCCTGTGAAACCATTACCGCACCTTCCCCAGCAACAATCTTTTTTTTTTTTTACTTTGACATTCTTTGCTCATCCTACTAATGCATTTGTTTATGGTATGGTAATTTGATGAAATACTGATGATGTCAGGGTGTCTTGTGGAGTAAATAACTGCAAATGTCATGTAAATCTAAAAGCTGTGGGGTGAAGTGGTAAGAGAAAGACTGTATTTTCTTTATATCAGTGATAAACCAGCCTAGTGTGAAAAATGAGAAACATACATGTTTAAATGGAGCCAGGACTTTTCTTATTGGAGCCAAAACGAATTTGATGGTTATTAGAACCAAGAAACAAGAGAATAAAACTAAACTAATCCTGGTGATGTGAAAAAAAAAAAAGCTTCTTTGCACAAACACATTGAAAGTCATTAGGGTCAGAACATCAGCAACAGTTTTTAGTCTTTTTTAGTTTTTAGAAAATTTTATTTTCTTTGTGATGAATTCTGTAAGCACAGGAACCTTTCTTCAATGAGAACATATTGCTAGAAATACTGAGCATGCTCATTTTTAAATGGTTAAATTGCACAAATAAAAAGACAGCTAGCTTAGACTTTATCAGTTTTTTGTATAGGTTGCTCACATCTCGCCAGACCTTAGGGACAGAAAGCAGGGAACCTCTACAGGTGAATGTTTGCGGTGTTCAGAGCCTTACAGCACCGAACAGCCACATGTGATTCAGGTTGTGCGGTGGGTAAGGGTTAGCATTCTGTAACTTATAATTAGTGAGCACTGTGACATCATACCCAAATGACACTCAAGGCAATGGTCAAATCAGCATTCAAATCATAAGGATGTGAGAGTGTGTGGCGATACACTATATGGTGAAAATTGTGGAGAAAACATATAAATATTATAGATGCTAATGGACTTTAGGAAGAACTCACTCCAGTGTGGCTGCGTTTAATTAACACCAAAACTAAATACAACACAGTGCCCTGCAAAAGTATTTATCCCCCTTGAGCTTTTCCACATTTTGTCACCTTACAACCACAACCATTAATGCATTTTATTGCCATTTTACATCACTCTCTGCAAAAAAATTGAGACTGGGGTGGAGGTTCAACTTCCTGCAGAACAATTACACACAGTTGGACTCTTTTTTTACTAATTAGGTGACTTCTGAAGTCAATGGGTTCCACTGGATTTTAGTTAAAGGTATCAGAATAAAGGGGGCTTAATACGAATGCACACCACACTATTCAGATGTATCTATTTGTAAAGAATAGCAACGCGCCTTTCACATGCCACTCCTGCGAGCCTTCAACAGGCAGCTCCCAGGTGCTCCTCAGGTGGCTCCTACGTCCCTCCTGTGAAACTCAAGCACACACTTTATGTCCGCTGCACAACTCCGCTTCACAGTTCTCCGGATGTACATCAGCAACCCAACAGACCCCGAGCTACACTTCCCTCTTTGTTTTATAGCGCAGGTAGTCCAAGATCCATTAACAGAGATGGCTCACCAGCTGTGCCTATTTCCGCGGCTCCTCCATTTCACACATCTGCAGAAGGGGAGGCCGTCTAGCTAGTGAGTGAGGAGCGATATCACACACGTGCACAAAATTGTTGGTACCCTTCGGTCAATGAAAGAAAAACTGACAATGGTCACATAAATAACTTTAATCTGACAAAAGTAATAATTAAAAAATATTCTATGAATGTTAACCAATGAAAGTCAGACATTTGTTACGTCCCTGACGTATTATATATATATATTTTATATGATGCTTTGTGTTGCCTGCTGTTTTGGGTGTTTCTCTCCCCGTTTGTAAAGCAGGTTTAATTGGCCTCTACGTTGGAGAGGGGTGCTGATTGGAGGATCATTCAGTCATGTGTGCTTTACTCCAGCCTCCAGCGTCTCCATTGGACAAGCACTTCCTCAACCTGTGTGCTTTACTCCCACCTCCTGCGTCTCCATTGGACAAGCTCCCCTGAACCTGTGCACCTTCCTCCCGCCTCCTGTGTTGTGATTGGACTAGCACTTTGTGCAGCTGTATTTAAACACCATCCTGCCTGCTGCTCGGGAGACAACTGCTTAGCTTGTTATGGTGTTTTCCTTGTGTATATTTGATTTACCGTGTACTGACCTTTTGCTGCCTTTTTCGACCTCGTTTTTGTTATTGCCCTTTGTACATAAATTTGTACAGTTTGTAAATAGTATCCTGTAAATAGTGGTAAGTAGGGAGTCAACGCCCTTTTTGTTCTCTTCCCCCTGTTTCTCCTGGTTATGCTAGTTAGGGAGTTAGGTAAGACTTAATGTATTTTGGTTTGTTTTTGTTGTTAGGTTAGGTAGTCTTTTGTGGCTTTAGTTAGCGGCATTTGTTTATTATTTTGGCATTGTCGGCTCCTGAAGAGATTACCAACTTTGTAAATATTTGTACATTAAACCGCAGTTGATCTCACCCCCTGTTTATTTCCCCACTATTTTCTTTCCTGTTTCCAATTGTCATTGTCTTCACTCTGTTGCGGCCTGACCCTAGACCAGGACGTAACAGAATTGGGGGCTCATCCGGGATTTTGTTGTTTAGTTGCTGGTTTGGGTTTTTTTTTTTTTTGACCGTAGGAGGTGTGAGTGTTTGTCACTAATATGGCAACCAAATTTAATTTGGACCAGTTTGCTATTTGTCCTTCAGTGGAGGAATTTGAAAGGTGCAGGAAGGATGATTTATTGCTGCTTGCGGACTTTTACAGCATCTCGGTCCCACGGAGCGCGAATAAGCGCGACATTAAACAAATGCTTCACGCGGAGCTAACTAAACAGCGCATTCTAGTCGATCCTACCGAGGCGGGTGTTGCAAGCCAGTCTGGTAAGTCCGAGAAGTCAGCTACAGCGGAGGCTGTGGTCGAACCTACGGACCCCGCACGCATAGATCCCCCGGTAGTAGGTTCGCCGCTGAATGACCCAAAGCTCGCGCTGCAGTTGAAGCAATTGGACCTAGAGTTGGCCCGTCAGCATTATGAAGCTCAACTGCTTCAATTTCGCATGGTCGAACTCGAGTCTCAGAGGGAAATTAAATTAAAGGAATTGGAGTTGGCATTAAGGAATAAGCCAGCTTCAGATTCTCTTGTTCGTGGCCCTCTGTCTCCCGTTCGTGCGTCATCCCCTGTTCTGCACCCTGCTCCTGCAACCCCGGTACAGGCCAGTGAACCAGCACCCACGTCAATACAAACATCATCTTCAGCTGTAAGTTCATCTGGTCTTGATATTAGTAAGCATATTGCTTTAGCTCCTATGTTCAGAGAAAGTGAAGTAGATACATACTTCACTGTATTTGAGCGTATTGCAGCCACATTACAGTGGCCTAGAAGCATCTGGTCACTTTTATTGCAATGCAAGTTTGTTGGGAAGGCACAGGAAGTGTGTTCTGCTTTAACTTTAGAGCAGAGTTTAGACTACGAAACTGTTAAAAGTGCTGTTTTACGCGCTTATGAGCTTGTCCCTGAGGCCTATCGGCAGAAATTTAGAAAACATGTCAAATCTGCCAACCAAACCTATGTTGAGTTTGCACGTGAGAAATCTGTATTGTTTGATAAATGGTGCACTGCCAGTAAAGTTAATACTTTTGAGGGATTGAAGGAGTTAATGCTGTTGGAGGAATTTAAGAATTGTGTTGCGGAGACGGTGGTAGTTTATCTGAATGAGCAGAAGATCACATCACTTTCAAGTGCAGCTGTCTCGGCAGATGAATTCGCGCTGACTCATAAAACCACTTTCTCTCCCCCACGCCGTGAAAATTCCCAGCGTAGTGTAAGAAGCCCTCCAAGTTCTCAGAAAGTTACCCATGAGCGTCGGGAATGTTTCTATTGCCATGAAAGGGGCCATCTCATTGCTGCTTGTCCTATCTTGGCTCGTAAAAACGGTAGGAAAACGCAGACCCAGCCCAAAAGTATTGCATTAACACATGTACCAACAACGCACCAACAAGATAGAAAATGCTCACAATCCTCTGTAGATCCTACTTTCGAACCTTTTATTATGGAAGGTGTTGTGTCCTTATCTAATTCTGAGTTGGAACAAAAAACACTTTGCATGCTGAGGGACACCGGTTCTGCCCAGTCATTCATTTTAGAGGGTCTTCTGCCTTTGTCTGATGAAACTAGTTGTGGTGCGGATGTACTAGTACAAGGCATTGAAATGGAAATAGTGAAGGCTCCTCTACATAACATATTTCTGCGATCCAAGTTAGTTACTGGTCTCGTTAAGGTTGCAGTCCATTCTCAGCTGCCAGTAAAAGGTGTTTCATTCATTCTAGGCAATGACTTAGCTGGGGGGAATGTTTGCCAGTTGCCTATTGTTACAGATGTACCTGTAATAGATAAGAATGAGATACTCTCACGTAAATTTCTGCTAGTGTTTAACTCATGCGTGGTGACACGCGCTCAGGCTCGTAAGAAGAAAGGGGCGGAAGACATTTCTGATTCATTCATGTGTGCGGAAGACCCCATATTTAAACCTTCTGTGGTGCCTTCACCTCCTGTGAATAAGTCACATACTACTTTTACTCCAATCTTGGAACCCAGTGGTGCTAAACTTTTATTTGGACGTGATCAGCTGGTAACTGCTCAAAAATCTGATAACTCCCTTCAACCCTGTTTCACTTTGGCAGTTAAGGAAGCAGAATTATCGCAGCGACCTACTGCATATTTTATTAAAGATCAGCTGTTAATGCGTAAATGGACGCCTAAAAATTCTGATAATGACTGGAGTTCAGTATTTCAGGTTGTGGTCCCAAAACCTTATACTAGTCACGTGTTGAGTATTGCTCACGACCATGACTTGTCGGGGCATCTGGGTATTCGGAAAACATATGCTCGAATTCTAAAACATTTCTTCTGGCCGGCTCTGAAATCAGATGTAGCGTCCTACTGTCGTTCGTGTCCAATCTGCCAAATTGCAGGTAAACCTAACCAGGTTATCCCTCGTGCTCCGCTCTGCCCAATTCCTGCGATGGGAGAACCATTTGAAAGAATTTTGATAGATTGTGTAGGTCCCCTTCCTCGAACTAAGTCAGGAAATTCATATTTACTCTCTCTATTGTGTGCCGCATCTAGATATCCTGAGGCTATACCACTTCGTAACATTAAGTCTCGAGTTATTGTACGTGCCCTGACCAAGTTCTTTTCTACCTTTGGATTACCCAAGTACGTCCAGTCTGACCGTGGTTCCAATTTTATGTCAGCCCTGCTTAAAAGAGTGTTGGAAGAACTTAATATAAAGCATCAGGTCTCTAGTGCCTATCACCCAGAATCACAAGGTGTGTTAGAAAGATTCCACCAAACACTAAAATCGATGCTTCGTACATATTGCTTGCAGCACAGAAAGGACTGGGACGAAGCGATTCCATTCCTACTATTTGCAATACGTGATACTGTACAAGAGTCTCTTGGATTTAGCCCAGCAGAGTTGGTTTTTGGCCATTCTGTTCGAGGTCCTTTGAAAGTGCTTCAGGAGAAACTTGTGTCTCCTACTTCGGTCAGTCCTCTACCTAGAAACATTTTAGATTATGTAAGCTCTGTTCGAGAACGCCTGCATACGGCATGTAAGTTAGCTCATCGTTCGCTCACAGCCTCGCAGGCCAAGATGAAAAGGAGATTCGATAAGAAGGCTGTTTTACGTGAATTTAAAGAAGGTGACCAAGTGCTGGCTTTGCTTCCTATTACAGGTTCTGCCCTTCAAGCTAGGTTTTCTGGTCCGTATGTTGTTAGTTCTCGATTAAGTAGCACCGATTATGTGATAAAGACACCTGACAGAAGGAGGAAGACTCGTGTCTGCCATGTAAACATGTTAAAACCTTTTCTGTCTCGAAATACTGAGGGGATTTCCCCAGTCACCCCTGTTGCGGCTATCTCTACAGGCATTACACCTGAATATTCCCCGGAATCTGATGGTCTTAATTTGGGTAGAGCATCTGTTCCTTGTGCGAGTTTGTCAAACTCTGTGTGGTTAAGTAAACTTGAGTGCAAACTTGTCCATCTACCAGCTTCCGCCCAGAAAGACATCACTAGGCTCATAAGGAATCACCCCGCACTCTTTTCGGACACACCCTCACGCACAACCGTCATTGAACATGACATAGATGTAGGTGAACACCGACCTATTAAACAAAATGCCTACCGAGTTAACCCGACCAAACGTGCTATTATGAAGCAGGAGACTGATTATTTGCTAAGAAATCAGTTAGCCATTCCTAGTGGTAGTCCATGGTGCTCTCCCTGTCTGTTGGTCCCGAAATCTGACAAGAGTTATCGATTTTGCACAGATTATCGTAAAGTTAACTCTGTTACCAAGGCTGACTCATTTCCTCTTCCCAGGATGGAGGACTGTGTTGACCGGATAGGTCAGCCAAAGTATGCAAACCTTCTTCGTGACTTGATCCCTTTTGTGTGGTCTGCTACTTGTCAAGATGCATTTAATGCTGTGAAGCTATTGCTGTGCAGTGCACCTGTTCTGTCTGCCTCTAATTTTAACAAACCCTTCCAATTGGAGGTAGACGCCAGTGGTACCGGGATAGGTGCAGTACTCACCCAAGAAGATGCTCATGGTATCGATCACCCTGTGAGTTTCTTTTCCCGCAAATTTAATCGTTGTCAGCTTAATTATAGTACCATTGAGAAGGAAGCTCTTGCCCTCTTACTCGCCCTTCAGTATTTTGAGGTGTATATTGGATCCAGTTCTGAACCAATAGTGGTGTTTACTGACCACAACCCACTCGTGTTATTACAGCGTATGACTAATAGTAACCAACGACTCATGCGCTGGGCCTTGATTGTGCAGGGATTTAATATTGACATTCGGCATAAAAAGGGTTCTGAAAACATTGTAGCAGACACATTATCTCGCTGTGAATCTGAGTAAAAAAAAAAAATTAATTTAATTTTCAATCTTAAGGGGGAGGGTGTTACGTCCCTGACGTATTATATATATATATATATATATATATATATATTTTATATGATGCTTTGTGTTGCCTGCTGTTTTGGGTGTTTCTCTCCCCGTTTGTAAAGCAGGTTTAATTGGCCTCTACGTTGGAGAGGGGTGCTGATTGGAGGATCATTCAGTCATGTGTGCTTTACTCCAGCCTCCAGCGTCTCCATTGGACAAGCACTTCCTCAACCTGTGTGCTTTACTCCCACCTCCTGCGTCTCCATTGGACAAGCTCCCCTGAACCTGTGCACCTTCCTCCCGCCTCCTGTGTTGTGATTGGACTAGCACTTTGTGCAGCTGTATTTAAACACCATCCTGCCTGCTGCTCGGGAGACAACTGCTTAGCTTGTTATGGTGTTTTCCTTGTGTATATTTGATTTACCGTGTACTGACCTTTTGCTGCCTTTTTCGACCTCGTTTTTGTTATTGCCCTTTGTACATAAATTTGTACAGTTTGTAAATAGTATCCTGTAAATAGTGGTAAGTAGGGAGTCAACGCCCTTTTTGTTCTCTTCCCCCTGTTTCTCCTGGTTATGCTAGTTAGGGAGTTAGGTAAGACTTAATGTATTTTGGTTTGTTTTTGTTGTTAGGTTAGGTAGTCTTTTGTGGCTTTAGTTAGCGGCATTTGTTTATTATTTTGGCATTGTCGGCTCCTGAAGAGATTACCAACTTTGTAAATATTTGTACATTAAACCGCAGTTGATCTCACCCCCTGTTTATTTCCCCACTATTTTCTTTTCTGTTTCCAATTGTCATTGTCTTCATTCTCTGTTGCGGCCTGACCCTAGACCAGGACGTAACACATTGCTTTTCAACCATGCTTCAACAGAATTCTTTAAAAAAATAAACTCATGGAACAGGCCTGGACAAAAATGATGGTACCCCTAGAAAATACTGAAAATAATGTGACCAAAGGGACATGTTAATTCAAGGTGTGTCCACTAATTAGCATCACAGGTGTCTACAATCTTGTAATCAGTCAGTGGGCCTATATATATGGCTTCAGGTAGTCACTGTGTTGTTTGGTGACATGGTATGTACCACACTCAACATGGACCAGAGGAAGCGAAGGAAAGAGTTGTCTCAGGAGATTCGAAAGAAAATTATAGACAAGCAGGTTAAAGGTAAAGGCTATAAGACCATTTCCAAGCAGCTAGATGTTCCTGTGACTACAGTTGCACAGATTATTCAGAAATTTAAGATCCATGGGACTGCAGCCAACCTCCCTGGACGTGGCCGCAGGAGGAAAATTGATGACAAATCAAAGAGACGGATAATCTGAATGGTAACAAAAGAGCCCAGAAAGACTTCTAAAGATCTTTCACCTGAAAGGTGAACTTCATGCTCAAGGAACATCAGTGTCAGATCGCACCATCCGTCGATGTTTGAGCCAAAGTGGACTACATGGGAGACGCCCAAGGAGGACACCATTGTTGAAAACAAATCATAAAAAAGCCAGACTGGAATATACCAAACTACATGTTGACAAGCCACAAAGCTTCTGGGATACAGACGAGACAAAAATTTAACCTTTTGCCAAGGCACATCAGCTCTATGTTCACAGATGGAAAAATGAAGCATATCAAGAAAAGAACACAGTGAAACATGGAGGAGGCTCTGTTATGTTATGGGGCTGCTTTGCTGCATCTGGCACAGGGTGTCTTGAATCTGTGCAGGGTACAATGAAATCTCAAGACTATCAAGGGATTCTAGAGAGAAATGTGTTGGCCAGTGTCAGAAAGCTGGGTCTCAGCCGCAAGTCATGGGTCTTGCAACAGGACAAACACAAACACACAGCTAAAAACACCCAAGAATGGCTAAGAGGAAAACATTGGACTATTCTAAAGTGGCCTTCTATGAGCCCTGACCTCAATGCTATTGAGCATCTTTGGAAGGAGCTGAAACATGCTGTCTGGAAAAGGCACCCTTCAAACCGAAAACAACTGGAGCAGCTTGCTCATGAGGAGTGGGCCAAAATACCTGCAGAGAGGTGCAGAAGTCTTATTGACAGTTACAGGAATCGTTTGATTGCAGTGATTGCCTCAAAAGGTTGTGCAACAAACTGTTAAGTTAGGGGTGCCATTATTTTTTTCCAGGCCTGTTCCATGAGTTCATTTTTTAAAATAATTCCGTTGAAGCGTGGTTGAAAAGCAATGTCTGACTTTCATTGGTTAACATTCATATAATTCTTATTTATTATTACTTTTGTCAGATTAAAGTTATTTCTGTGACCATTGTGAGTTTTTCTTTCATTGACCGAAGGGTACCAACAATTTTGTCCACGTGTGTAGATGTTCTTGGAGCTAAATGGGCATATCCTCATAGCCCTGCTCCAAAAAGCTATTATAAACCATTCCCAGAAGAATGCAGGTCATCTTAACAGAAGGGCGAAACTAAAGTTGAATGTAATGTTCAAAAAGCACTTTTAACAGTGGCGTTGTCACCAAGCAGCTTTGCAGAATCAAAAGAAAATTAGAGAAATTCATTGATTTGCAGTCATACCGAGTGCTAGGAGGCTGGAAGTTCAATATAACAGTAGATGTGTTTAAGTTAATATGGAGTCCACTATTCACACATTAGCGGGCAGCACAGTATAATTTGTCATAATAGAGAATTATTTGTAAAAGTTTGTTTAGAAATGTAACAAAAAAATCCAGATAGTTATAAAATTGTTATACTTACAATTAGAATCACAGTACTGTTTGCATTTCTTACATATTATAAAGGTATCCAGACTATATTACACTATGTGAGCCTTTAAGCAACATTAATAATAATGTCTCATCCATTAGTCGGAGATATTTATATCTATTTATGTTTATATCTCCTACTATTGTAGAAGTGTAATATTTCTTACAATAAAATTCTAAATAAATTTCATTTGTCACATACACTGTCATACACAGTTAGTGTATGATATGCAGTTAAAAGCGTATACGACTGTTCATGACCTAAAAAGGGAAGGATCTATTCTAAAGACAGAAAGACAGGATTTTACTGCAATAAGAAACATTGCAGTGAGAGCAATGTAAGTTTTAAAATAAAAAACATTTGAGCTAAATGTACAAATCTACAATTTACAGTTACAATAAAAATATTCCCAAGCACCTTGGATGGCCGTCTCTCAAGCGATGTGAGGTGTTGATGTGGAAAGACCGTGACAGGCCATGCATGATGTGAACACTGAAGTGCCGGGAGCTGTCCACTCTCTTAACTTTGACCTAGTTGATGACGGAGTAAATAAATGTGCAGTAATGTCAGTTCTAATGAGAACAAGTCGGAAACACCATTAGCAAGCGCACTAAGACTTACAGTGAAAATAAAAAAATTTCTGAGAACATTGTAACAAATCATAAATGCTGCTCTCTAGTGGTCAGCTATAGAATTATAAAAATTACTGAGTGCACTTTCCAGCAAACAAACCCTCTCCAAAATAATGATATAAACAAAATATGTCCACCACACAAAAGAGACATGAATTGGACAAATTTCTGGGTCTGTTTTTAGCATTCGAGAACATGTCATAAGTCACAGGCGTCGCTAGACCTCACTATTGATCTGCTGTGCTCCAGTATGATCTCATGTTCCAGTTTAACAAGCTTTTATATTAGTCAGTGGATTCATTTAGATTGAGAATAATGGGAAGGAATGGATTATATTTTCTAATCCACAACTGCACCTGCCAAAATACAGTACCAGTCAAACATTTTAGGGATTTATTTTCTACATTACTGAACAATACTGCAGATTACAAAAATATGCAAGAAGACATCTTACATTAGGTAATTAAGGAACAACAGTAGCAGCAACAGCAGTCAGTTGGTATTTTAAGACACGAAGGTCAGCTGTTCTGGAACAGTTCTTGCAAGAACAGTATTATCAAGTGCAGTTGCAAAACCCATCGAACACCATGATAAAACTGGCTCTCCTGAAGACCATCCTAGAAAAGCAAGACTAAAAGACTTACCTCTGCCACAAAGGAGAAGTTCATTTAGAGTTACCAGCCTCAGAAATCACCAATTAACAATCAGCACCTCAGATTAGAGCCATTATAAAGCTTTACAGAACATAAGCAACGGTAACATCTCAATATCAATATTCTCAGGCAGTGATACGCAGGCACATCTCAATTTTATATTTTTTTCAGCATTGTTTTACAGTGTAGAAAGAAATAGAAATCTGGAAAGACCATGGAGTTAGAAGTTGTGTTCAAATTTTTGACTGGAAGTGTATAACAGAATTTTGGTGACCTACACACTCGCATGGCAATCTTTACAAGCTGTTGGTGTGTGAAACAAGAATTAAGATATGATAGCACGATGGGGTTTAATTAAGTTTTTGAAATAGAGCAGATGAGTTATTTTGGCTATGTTCACATCACAGCCCACATTGCTGAAAGCTGATTTTTGGTCAGATTGGATTTGCATGTCATGACGATTCAGATTCATAGTTCAATTCAATTTATTTGTATTAAGTGTAGCGCTTTTAACAATTGTCATTATTGCAAAGCAGCTTTACACAATCGAAAGAATCATGGGAGTTTGTATGAAATATGAATGTGTATGAATCAAAATGAGATTTCTGATGACCAAGACAAGGGCGATGGCGAGAGTGGCAAACTCCCTGAGATGGCATTAGGAAGGAACCTTGAGAGGAACCAGACTCAAAAGGGAACCCATCCTCATATGGGTGATAACGGATAGCAAGGATTGATCTGCAGTCATACTGTGTGTTTGGAGGCTTGAAGTTCAGTATAACATGACATTAATATAGAGTCCAGTTTGTTGTTAGAGGCTCAGGTAGACTTTACAGTCCTGAAAATTCCAGTCCTGAACTATCAAGCGACTACAGTAGCAAGTCCTCCGAGAATAGCTGTCAGCATCAGTCGAGGCCTGGACCGTCTTTGTGGTAAAGTGGAACCGTCCCCAGTCACCACACGCATCCCAGGCAGACCACACGGGGCATCCATGTGACAAGAACTCCAACCAGAAGCGGGACACCAGGACGAGTCAGACAGGTCCAGAAGGCAGAGGGGGTCTGAATGGGTTTGAAGGGAGAGGGGGAGAGAGAAAAGAAAGAAGAGAAGAGAGCAGAAAAGAAGGAGACATAACAGTTAAATATAGTCACAGTCACACAATATGTAAGGGGAATGTACTGTATATTTAGTGCAGACTGCAAGCAGGGACTCTGGCAGGACTAACTATGACAGCATCACTAAAAGGGAGAGCCAGAAGAAAACACAGACATCGGGCCTCCCTGAGATGTAAAGCAACATAGGCGTGGCGGATTGTAAGACACTAGCAGGTCAATTATACTGCGGCGCTAGACCATTTAATGCTTTATACGTCAAGTTAAAGTTACACTGTGACCAAAAAGCTTGCTTCTAGCTGCATGTGGTTCTACTGTATAACTAGAACTTCTGTCTTATCAGGATTAAGCAGAAGAAAGTTAATTAACATCCAGTGTAAACACAGGGGGGGCTCAATCCAGTGTCTTCTTGTGCCAGTTCCAAGTCTGGATAAATGTAGAGGGTTGTGACAGAAATGGCATCCAACGTGAGACATTTGTCAAATCAAATGATGCGAATCATTAACAGGACTTCCATACTGGATCAGCCGTGGCCCGAGGTAACAACGACCACCACCGGTGCTGTTTGCCTACAGGGTGCTGGTGGAAATTGAGCTACTGTTGGTTGAAGGAGAGGAGGAAGGCGTGTTCATAGGCAGAGAGAGAGGAGGCAAGCGTTTAGGAGTGACAGTAGGGACTTTGAATGTTGGGACTATGACAGGGAAGACAAGAGAGTTGGTTTGTAAGGAATGTTCTGAAGGTGAAAAGAGTATCAGATACAGTAGGTTGACGAGTCTGAAGCTGGAAATTGATGGTGTGATATGTAATGTTGTTAGTGGTTATGCCCCACAGGTAGGATGTGAGTAAGAAGAGAAGGAGACATTCTGGAGTGAGTTAGATGAAATGATGCAGAGCATCCCCAGAGGTGAGAGAGTGGTGATTGGTGCAGATTTTAATGGACATACTGAGGTAGGGAACAGAGGTGACGAGAATGTGATGGGCGGGTTGTTTCTTTAGGACAGGAATGTGCAAGGACAGATGGTGGTGGAGTTTGCAAAGAGGAAGTGAATCTGCATCTTCTGAAAGAAAGTAAACGTAGGGTGACATATAAGAGTGGAGGCAGAAGCACTCAGGTGGACTACATCTTGTGTCGACATTGTAATCTGAAGGACATCAGTGACTCCAAAGTACTGGTAGGGGAACCAGACAGCAAAGGATGATGGTGTGTAAAATGGTGAGGAAGGTGAAGGGGACAAAGGCAAAACAGAGGACAAAGTGGTGGAAGTTGAAAAAGGAAGAATGTTGTGCAGTTTTCTGGGAGGAGTTGAGGTAGCCTCTGGATTGTCAGTAGGTGTTTCTAGTTGACTGGACAACTACAGCTAAGGTGATCAGGGAGACAGGTAGGAGGGTACTTAGCATATCATCAGGAAAGGAAAAATTGAACACGGAGACTTGGTGGTGGAACATGGAAGTCCAGGAGTGTATACAAAGATGGAGGAATCCATAGAAGGTAATAGAGAGTTTTGTGTCTTTTTAGATTTAGGGAAAGCATATGACAGGGTGCCAAGAGAGGAGCTGTGGTATTGTATGAGTAACTCTGAAGTGGCAGAGTGGTGCAGGACATGTATAAGAGCTGTAAGATAGTGGTGAGATGTGTTGTAGGTGTGACAGAAGAGCTCAAGGTGGAGGTGGGTCTGCATCAAGGATCAGCTCTGAGCCCCTTTTTGTTTGCTATTGTGATGGACAGGATGACAGATGAGGTTAGACAGGAGTCTCGATAGACAACGATGTTTGCAGATGACATTGTGCTTTGTAGCAAGAGCAGGGAAGAGGTGGAGGAAAATCTAGAGAGGTGGAAGTATGCTCTGGAAAGTAAAGGAATTAAGGTTAGCCATAGCAAATGTGTGAATACAAGTGTGTGAATGAGAGGAACCTAAGTGGAACTGTAAGGCTACAGTGGGCAGAAGTAAAGAAGGGGCAGGACTTTAAGTACTTAGGGTTAACGGTCCAGAGCACTGGGGAGTGTGGAAAGGAGATGAAGAGATGTGTACAGGCAGGTTGGAATAAGTGGAGAAAAGTGTCAGGTGTGTTATGTGACAAAAGATTATCAGGGAAAATGAAAGGAAAGGTGTACAGAATAGTGGTGGAACCAGCGATGCTCTACGGCTGATAGAGACAGTGGCATTAAAAAAAATACAGGAGGCAGAGGGGGAGGTAGCAGGGATGAAATTCTCTTTGGGAGTGACAATGATACATAGGATCAAGAATGAGGTCATCAGAGGGACAACCCGTGTTAGATGTTTTGGAGATAAAGTCACAGAGGCCAGATTGAGGTAGTTTGGACATGTTCAGTGTAGAGATTGTGAGCATATTGGTAGAAGGAAGCTGAGGTTGGAACTGCCAGGCAGGAGGTCTAGATAAAGACCAAAGAGGAGATTTATGGATGCAGTGAGAGAGGACATAAAGTTAGGGTTAGATGGAGGCAGATGATTCGCTGTGGCAACCCCTGAAAGGGAATAGCCAAAAAACAAAGAAGAAGAAGAAGAAGTTAATTACCATCCAGCCTATTATGTCCTTCACACATTGCTCAACTTTATTAAGCTGTTTTTTTCTCATCTGATTATGCTGAGACGTATAACTGTGTGTCATCAACATAAAAATTAAAACTAATACCATGCTTATGAATGATGTTGCCCAAAGGAAGCATGTAAAGAGGAAAAGGTAGTGGGCCTACATTTACATTTAGGCATTTGGCAGACGCTCTTATCCATAGCGACTTACAAAAAGTGCTTTAAAGTTTACATCACTGGATAGATACTTAGACTGGGTTAACTAGGTCAATAACTAAGTGGCATTAGTCTAACACAACTGTGAAGAGGGTTTTTTTTTGGGGGGGGGGGGGATGGGGGATCGGGTTAGTCCTGTAAGTACTGGAGAAATAAATATGTTTTGAGTCGTCGTTTAAAGATTGTCAAAGTCTCTGCTATACTGACATCTAGAGGAAGTTCGTTCCACCAGAACGTGCCAGAACAGAAAAGAGTTTGGATGAATGCCGCCCTCGATCCCTGAGAGATGGTGGGATGAGACGAGCAGTGCTGGAGGATCGCTAATCATCATTTACAGACCCCCAGGGCCGTACTCGGAGTTTCTCTGTGAATTTGCAGATTTCCTCTCAAACCTTGTTGTTTCTGTAGACAAAGCGTTAATTGCTGGAGACTTTAATATTCATTTTGAGAATCAAGAAGACCCTCTGAGAACAGCATTCTTGTCCATATTGGACTCAGTAGGAGTAAATCAGTCTGTAGTAGGACCCACTCATAAAGCAGGTCACACATTAGATTTAATATTATCCTTCGGATTAATTATAGGAAATATAATCACAATTCCACAGTCTGAAGTTATCTCAGATCACTATCTTGTCTCGATTAAAGCGTGTCATAGTAATAATGTATGCACAGCACCGCGCTTCCACCTTAAACGTACATTTACATCAAATACCGCACAGAGCTTTATCAATAATCTTCCAGAGTTATCAACTTTGATTGGATCGCCATCTGACTTCACAGAACTCGAACAGGCGAATGAATATCTAGAGTCAGCACTTCGTTATAGCTTAGATAATGTAGCTCCAGTTAAAAGGAAAATGATTAGAGATAAGAAACTCGCTCCTTGGTATAATGACCACACACGTGCTTTAAAACAAACCGCTGGAAAATTTGACCGTAAATGGCGCCAAACTAAATTGTTAGTATTCAAAATAGCTTGGAAGGAGAGCATCCTGAACTATAAAAAAGCTCTCAGTGATGCTAGATCAACGTATCTCTCCACTCTTATAGAAAATAACAAAAATAACCCGAGATTTTTATTTAATACCGTAGCTAAATTAACTAAAAACAAAACCACTGCAGAAACCTCCACAACAACATCATGCAGTAGTGAGGATTTCATGAACTTTTTCAATAACAAATTCATAAATATTCGGCAAAAAATTCAGGCTTTGAAACCAGACATTTTAAATAATTCAGATGAACTAACCACATCACATCAGAACTTAGAACACTTTACTCCCCTTGAAGCGAGGGAACTAATTTCACTCATCTCTTCTTCAAAATCATCAACCTGTATATTAGATCCTATATCGGCACATTTTCTCAAACAGATAGTACCAGCAATAATAGAACCCCTGTTGAAAGTAATTAACTGTTAACTCAGTAGTGGGTATGTCCCCAAATCCTTTAAATTAGCCGTTATTAAACCGCTAATCAAGAAACCTGACCTTGACCCCAGTCAGCTTTCTAATTACAGCCTGATATCAAACCTTCCCTTTATCTCCAAGATTCTGGAAAAGGTAGTATCACAGCAGCTATGTTCACATCTACACAGAAATAGCATAAATGAACTGTATCAGTCAGGATTTAGGCCTCAGCACAGAGACAGCACTTGTTAAAGTAGTAAACGACCTCCTATGGGCCTCTGATCAGGGTTGGGTCACTATACTTGTGTTACTGGACCTCAGTGCAGCTTTTGACACCATTGATCATAGTATTCTCCTTCACAGATTAGAAAAGGTAGTAGGAATTAAGGGAACTGCCCTCTTGTGGCTCATATCCTATTTGACTGATCGTTATCAGTTTGTAGATTTAGATGGTGACCATTCCTCATGTTCTCAAGTGGAGTTTGGTGTTCCACAGGGTTCAGTTTTAGGCCCACTGCTTTTTTCTCTTTACATGCTTCCTCTGGGCAACATAATTCGCAAAACATGGTATTAGTTTTCATTGTTATACTGATGACACACAATTATATGTCTCAGCAAAACCAGATGAGAAAAACCAGTTTGCTAAAGTCGAGCAGTGTGTGCAGGATATACGAGATTGGATGTTAATTAATTTTCTTCTGCTTAATCCTGATAAGACAGAAGTTCTGGTCATAGGACCACATGTAGCTAGAAGTAAGCTTTCTGATCACACTGTAACTTTAGATGGCCTTTCTTTTCCATCAAATGCAACAGTAAAAGACCTTGGTGTGATTAGAGATTCCAGCCTTTCGTTTGAAGCACATGTAGATAATATCACCAGGATAGCTTTCTTTCACCTTAGAAATATTGCCAAGATTAGAAACATATTGTCACTAAATGATGCAGAAAAACTAGTTCATGCCTTTATCACCTCTAGGTTGGACTATTGTAACGCCTTACTGTCTGGTTGTTCAACTAGGTGTATAAACAAGCTTCAGTTAGTACAGAATGCAGCAGCGAGAGTCCTCACTAAAACCAGAAGATACGAGCACATGTCCCCTATCTTATCTACACTGCATTGGCTCCCTGTGAAATTTTGCATCGATTTTAAGATACTACTTTTGACATTTAAAGCACTAAATGGTCTCGCGCCACAGTATTTGAGTGAACTGCTAGTGTCTTACGATCCGCCACGCCTACTTCGATCAAAGAATGCAGGCTGCCTGTCAGTACCACGTATTATTAAAACTACAGCAGGGGGCAGATCTTTTTCTTACAAAGCCCCAAAGTTATGGAATAGTCTTCCTATTAATGTTCGGGACTCAGACACAGTCTCAGTGTTTAAGTCTAGGCTAAAAACCTATTTATTAAGCCAAGCATTTTTGTAAATAGATTAACCTTAGGTAAAGGAGCAGATCTGGGGGACTCATGGATGTAGAGTATTCTGGTGAACTTGTATGTTTAGATGCTGTCTTCCCCACTCTCATTGATCATGCAGGTTTGTTGACGGTGAGGTGATTGGTTGCTTTACATCACAGGGAGCCCTCATGTCTGTGTTTCCTTCTGGCTCTCCCTTTTAGTTATGCTGTTATAGTTAGTCCTGCCGGAGTCCCTGCTTGCACTTTGCACTAAATATACATTCACCTTATACATGTTGACTGTGACCATACCTAACTGCCATCTCTCCTTATTTTCTGTTCTCTCCTCTTCTGCTCTCTCCTCTCTCTCTCTCCCTCTCTCCTTTCCCTCTCTCTGTCGAGCTATACATGTCACTCCTGAGTTGCCAGTGATCCAGACCCCTCTGACCTCTGGACCCGTCTAACCCGTCCTGGAGTCCTGCTTCTGGTTGGAGATCTCGTCGCATGGATGCCCCGTGTGGTCTGCCTGGATTCGTGTGGTGGCTGGTGATGGTTTCCATGAAGACTGTCCTGTCATCGATTGATGCTCTGGGGACCTGTGACTTCAGTTGTTCGATAACTCAGGACTGGAATCTCCTACAGTCTACCTGAGCCTCCAGGAACAAACTGGACTCCTTTTAATTTTTAATTTTAAACACATCTCCTGTTATACTGAACTTCCAGTACACATTATTATGCTGATCAATCCCTGCTATCCGTTGTCACCCAGATGAGGATGGGTTCCCTGTTGAGTCTGGTTCCTCTCAAGGTTTCTTCCTATTACCATCTCAGGGAGTTTTTCCTTGCCACCGTCACCCTCGGCTTGCTCATCAGGGACAATCTTATCATTTTGATTCATACACATTGCATACAAACTTACTTCTTTTATTGTGTAAAGCTGCTTTGCGACAATGTCAATTGTTAAAAGCGCTATATAAATAAAATTGACTTGACTTGACTTGACTTTTTAATTTGATGCGGGCAGCTACAGGAAGCCAGTGCAGGAAGCGGAGGAGTGTGGTGGTGTGGGAGAACTTGGGAAGGTTGAAAATGAGACGTGCTGCTGCATTCTGGATCAGGTGCAGAGGACGAGTCGTGGACAGAGGCAGGCCTAAAATTGAACACTGTGGAACACCAAACTCCACTTAAGAACATGCAGAATAGTCACCATTTAAATCTACAACCTCATAACGATCAGTCAAATAGGATTTGAGCCAGGAGTGGGCCGTTCCCGTAATTCCTACTACATTTTCTAATCTGACGCAACCCTAATCAGAGGCCAATAGGAGGTCATTTACTACTTTAACAAGTTCTGTATCTGTGCTGATATGAGGCCTAAATCCTGATTGATACAGTTCTTGTATGCTATTTCTATATAGATATGAAGATAGAATCTTCGAGATAAAGGGGAGGTTTGATATCGGCCTGTAATTGGACAGCTGACAGGTGTCAAGGTCAGTTTCTTAATTAGTTTAATAGCTGCTAATTTAAAAGATTTTGGAACATACCTATTATCTGGTTATCAGACTATTATCTGATTTCAATGTGGACGTGTCTGTCCTCTGATATGGTACACATGCAAATTGGTACGTCTTTGCTCACGCTATCTGGATTAAAACACATCATGAGTTCATGCAACTGCTCATTTATTTCAAACATTGGATACGATGTTGGCGAAATATATGCTTGGGGTTTTGCTTGCAGGACGAGGACGTCAAGCCAGACGCCGCGCTTTAGTTGTTTTAACCCTGCTGTGAAATCCTTGAACTGCTGGTGCAGACTGACATCAGCAAGCACCCTACGTATGCATAGAAGGAAAAGTGCTCTTTTTGAAATGAGCATTAGCTATGCATTTGACTTATCTGGGACCACATATGAAAGTGACTTAAAAACATCAGGTTTGTGCATTCAGTCAGCATTTTAAAAAATCAGATTTGTGTCAAATTAGGGTAAAAAATGTGGAGAAAATTTGGGATTAAGTGACTTCAGGCTGGTGATGTGAATGTAGCCTTTGACTAAAAAAAAAAAAAAAGCCTGCACATGGACATCAGAAAATTTCTGAAATACTCAAATAAAAACAGATAAATCTGGAGCAAATAATCATGATAATGTTTGATATGAACATTAACTGAAGCTCTTGACTTGCATTTATGCATTGTGATGATGCCACGTGATTCGCTGCTCATGAAAAAAATTAAATTAATGAATAAACAAGCAGGTGTTCAAGGGTTTGTTTTAAATTATCTTTATTTATTAATGTTTGTATGTATATTAAAGTATATATGTACAAACCCGATTCCAAAAAAGTTGGGGCACTGTACAAAGTGTAAATAAAAACAGAATGCAATGAAGTGGATGTTTCAACTTTAAATATTTTATCCAGAATAGAATATAGATAACATATCTAATGTTGAAAGTGAGACATTTTGAAATGTCATGCCAAATATTGGCTCATTCTGGAATTCAGGGGTGCTACACATTCCAAAAAAGTTGGGACACATAGCAATAAGAGGCCGGAAAAGTTAAAAAAAGCTGGAGGACCAATTTGCAACTTATTAGGTTAATTGGCAACATGATTAGGTATGAAAAGAACCTCTCAGAGTGGCAGTGTCTCTCAGAAATCAAGAGAGGCAGAGGATCACCAATTCCCCCAATGCTGCGGCAAAAAATATTGGCGCAATATCAGAAAGGAGATTCTCAGAGAAAAATTGCAAAGTGTTTGAAGTTATCATCATCTACAGTGCATAATATCTTCCAAAGATTCAAAGAATCTGGAACAATGACACCATGTCATCCAGACTAAAAAGGACAAGGACAACCCAAGTTGTTATCAGCGTTCAGTTCAGAAGCCTGCATCTCTGATGGTATGGGATTGCATGAGTGCTTGTGGCACAGGCAGCTTACACATCTGGAAAGACACCATAAATGCTGAAAGGTACAGTATATCTAAGTTCTAGAACAACATATGCTCCCATCCAGATGTCGTTTCTTTCAGGGAAGACCTTGCATTTTCCAACTGACAATGGCAGTGTCACGGTCCGAACAGGCATAGTGGATCCAAGCGCAGAGCGCGTGTGGAATATAGCGCCGATTATCCTGTGATGAACGCGCTGTTTGTTTTGTGAATGAAAGCTCCCGTTGTGCGGAGATGCGGCGGCACGGCGCGAGCCTCGCGTAGAGAATGCGGAAGTGAAGAGCCGGTGCGCGCTGAACGCTACTCTGGTCCGCGGGGAATAATCGTGGTTGTGAGCGTGCTTGGTTCGAGGTCATGAGATCAAATACAGTCCGTGATCCTGATTCGTGGTCATGAAACGTGAGCGATGGTCGATATCCAGAAATCCGAAAAAGCACTAATCCAAAACGTGAAACGAGAGCAAGGTGCGTGAAACAGAGCGTGGGTCGAGATCCAAAAGTCAAGGCAGTGAAAAACGCTGGAAAATTGGGCATGAGGGCACACAATAATCTGGCGAGAGGTGGTGGTTTGTGAAAGAGTTTTATAGAGCAGAGTAATGAATGAAATGAAGAACAGGTGTGCTGAGACGGTGAATGAGGCGGCAAAATGAAAGCAGTGGACTGGAGTGTAGAGCGGAGTCACAGGTGATCATCACTTGGCTTGAGGTGTGGGGGTGACCTGGTGTACCGTGACAGGCAGACCACATACTGCATCAATTACAACATCATGGCTGCGTAGGAGAAGGATCTTCGTACTGAAATGGCCAGCCTGCAGTCCAGATCTTTCACCTATAGAAAACATTTGGCGCATCATAAAGAGGAAGATGCGATAAAGAAGACCTAAGACAGTTGAACAACTAGAAGCCTGTATTAGACAAGAATGGGACAACATTCCTATTCCTAAACTTGAGCAACTTGTCTCCTCAGTACCCAGATGTTTGCAGACTGTTATAAAAAGAATCAGGTTTGTATATTAATATTTATATACATTTTTAATTTACTGAAAAAAAATGCAAATTCACAGCAGGTTTAGCAGCAGCACACACTTTTTCACTCCTTGACTTTTTGACTCTAAATTTCGAATAGTTTTAAATTTTTTATGTGGATTTTCTTAGTTGAAGTTATTTATATTATTACAAATATAATTGTTATACAGATAATCAAGAATCACTGGTCTGCCATTTGTGTTTGTAGCACTGCTGGACTCATGCCGCATGGTTTTGTATCTTTACTTTGTTTAGGGTAATTTGATGCAAAAACTCTTGAACATTCTTCTTTTCTTGCATTTAACTCTTGGAGTGTACTCCAAGGGCATTAATGTAAATTTTATGTAGCTATTAGGGTTGTACTTGAGAAACCTGTACAAAGTTTTTAGAGGTCAGAAACATTGCAGCAGAGAAGATGATGTCCCTGTTTATTTCTGTTCTGGTGCTCCTTTTTGGGGTTGCTTCAAGTCTGACACGAGAATATATATTTTTTTCAGACATCATGAGCTGGAACAATGCTCAGAGCTACTGCCAGACGTACTACAGGGATCTGGCTACAGTCACAAATGCTGAGGAAAACCGCAGGCTCTATACAGGTGCGCAGAACAATGTTAATACCTGGATTGGATTATACAGTCGTAATAAGTACTTGTTTTGGTCTGATCAAACACAAAGTGACTACTTTCCATGGAACATCACCCAGCCTCTTAATTATTCCCAGGGCTGTGTTGAGATTGAGCAAAATGGCTGGAATTTTCAGATCTGTGAACAACAACAGCCTTTTGTTTGTTACATGTTTTTAGTCTTGGTAAATAAGAAAATGACTTGGGAAGAAGCTCATGAGTATTGCAAGGTGAACTACACTGGCCTGGCCTCCCTGGCCTTCCCATCACAGGTTCTGGCGGCTGAAGTGGAGAGCAATCAATCCCAAACAGACAATGTGTGGACCGGCCTGCGCTTCCTGGATGGAAAATGGCTCTGGTTGAGCCAGAGGGAATTGGGGAACCTGGGGTTGCCTTTGTGCCCAGCTCCACCTTACCGCTGTGGTGCTCGTAATATCAAAACACACGTTTGGGAAAACAGAGACTGCAACCAGAAGCTTAATTTCCTCTGCTATTACTAACGTGAGTAACTAAATAATGTCTAGATTATTAATTGTTAAATAATGGTCAGATATTTTGTAATCTAAATATGAATTTCATCACCACCATTAATTCCCAAGAGTCTCTTTAAAGATACCAAATAATAATAATAATAATAATAATAATAATAATAATAATTTGATGCTATGATATGACACATTTTTCATTTTCTACTATTTTCTTCTAAACAGATGACTTTCCATTCCTTTCCATGGGTCGGCTTCAACACGAATATATGCATGACATTATACAGTGACCTCAAAAGAGCTAGATTTGAAGTATCTTTAAGTCTGGTTTCAAATTCTAATTTAAAATCAAAATAATTAATTCAAATGTAATGGTTTAGTCATTAAGTTGAAACATCACTATGCACTTGTAAAAGACTAATACATAAAGAATTGGAAAAAGTTTTAATTAAATATGTCCTTTTTAAATACACATATAAGATGGATTTGATATATAAAATTTATCTTTTTTTAATAAAGTAATGTTATGGAAAATTTATGTTTTACTTTGAAATGAAAAAAGAATAGCAGCCCTGCCCTTTGCATGTAAATCACTTTCATTTAGATTTGTTGGTCAGAGATAAATGTGTCAAATTACATGTCGGCCCAGTAACAGTAATGAAAAACAATTAGTAATGGTAAATCTAGAACAAATATACAATAATTTTAGATAAATCTCATGCTGTCAAAAAATATCACATGTTCTTATATTATAGTGACACATATTTCTTTACATTTTACTTATTCTATAAAAAAAATATTGTATAAAACGTTTCTTTGGTTTTTAGGTTTTATGGCATTAGGGAAATCTTTGTGCATTATTATCAGTGCAGTGTAGTAATAGTGTGCTGGGGACCCGAATCTACACAGATTTCAACACAGATCATCACAGTACAATATATTCACGAATAGAATAGAATCTATAGATCTGTAATTGAAAATTGAAGAATCAAAAGACTTTATTGAGGCAACGGGAATAATATAGTTCCTCTAACGAGAGAAGATGGGCACCCAATAATCTTCTGGGCTTAGTTAATTACCCCCTGGAGGTCTTTTTTCTGTGCATGTGTACAGCTAGAAAACCAATATTCAATATTAATGAAAAAAAAAAAGACCTGACAAATAAATATATATAAAAAAAAAACATTTCAAACTGTATATTTTTAAAAGAGGAAAATAATGTCATAACTGTAGAATTTATTTTAGTGTTTCTATTAGAGTACTCAAAACTGTGTACATTTTTTATGTAGAATCTCAATAACATCCCGTTTACTAGCTGTCACTTCTCCATTTATGACCCAAATGAGGATGGGTTCCCAGTTGAGTCTGGTTCCTCTCAAGGTTTCTTCCTCTTTCCATCTCAGGAAGCTTTTCCTTGCCACTGTCGCCGTTGCCATCAACTTGCTCATCAGAGACTATCTGATCATTATGATCTAAACACGTTTTTCCCGCTCATACACATTCCCATGATTTTCTTTAAAATTTGTAAAGCTGCTTTAAGACAATGACCATTGTTAAAAGTGTGATAAAAATAAAACTGAATTGAATTACCCTTTGCACAGTATTTCATCCCATTGCCTACATTAAACTTAGCCATTGCTGTATTATCTATGCTTCTGTTGTTAATGACTCTGCACGGACTTGATATTGATTGCCCTATGATATTATGTTTGTGCCTCACCTGAATTTTTTTAATGTTTGGAACTTTGATTTCCTGAACTATTTGTGTGAACTATTTGCTGCTGCTTAATATGTTTTTTTTTTAACAAATGCTCAGTGTTTTATGTCTGTGTTCTGACAGTATACTATGCCCCAACATGAATGCAAGTACAGTGAACGTTTGTTTAAGAAAATATCAAGCAGGAACCAGTCCGGAACATCAGACCATCTCAAGTTTCTCATCAGTCACTCATCATCTATACTATTTTATCCTGTGTACGGGATCGAGGGGGCCTGGAGCCTATCCCAGGAGACTTAGGGCATGAGACGCTTATACCCTGGGAATCAAACCCGGACCCTGGCGGTGCAAGGAGACAGTGCTAACCACTAAGCCACCATGCCGCACATCAGTTTGTTTATTTTCATTATTGTAAAATAAAATTGTAAACAGTAAACAGGCAAGGTCAGAAAATTAGAAATTTCTAGTAAACAACTGGAGAATATCACAAAGATTGTAGAATGTATGTTAAGCAATGGGTGAGACATACTGAGCATCTCACAACAATCAACCACAACATACATCATACACCATTAACATACTGACATTGCTAATCAATTATATATGAGTAAACCGGTGACAGGCTCATGGGTACCAATGGCTCACCTATGCCCACAGGGACCAAAGGTCAGCACGTCCGGTCTAATCTCACATAAAAGCCAACGCAGCACAACATGCTGAGGTCCCCAACCTCGCCTCTAAACTCCCCAGATCCCGATCCAGTTGATTGGTATGTGCCAGACAAACAAATTCGATCCATGGAGGCCCCACCCCATACTCTACAAAGAATCCACTGCCAACATGCTTGTGCCAGACACCACACCTACTGAGGTCTTGTGGAGCCATGCCAATAAGGGCCAGAGCAGCCCAGATGGTACAAGTGAACACCTTAAACAATACCGGGCTTAATGTTTTGTGTTGTAATGTAAAAAAGTATTTGCCCCCGTTCTGAATTGTACTTTTTTGCATACTTATCACAAATTGTAACATTACACAAAGATAATCTGACTAAATACGAAATGCAGTTTTTAAATCATGATTTCATTTATTGAGGGAAAAAGCTGTCCAAACCTGCCTGGCTCCATGTGAAAAAGTAAATGCCCCTAAACCTAATAACTGGTTGTGGCACCCTAGGCCGCAACAACTGTAATCAAGTTGTGATATTGAAAATTAGTTTTTCACATCACTGTGGAGGAATTGTGGCCCACTCTTCTTTGCAGTATTGTTTTAATTCAGCCACATGGGAGGGATTTCAAGAAAGAATGCCTGTTTAAGGTCACCTGAATCGGATAAAAGTCAGGACTTTGACTAGGCCACTCCAAATCCCCAAATTTGTTTTTGTTTTGAGCCAATCAGAGATGGACTTGCTAGTGTCATTTGGATCATTGTTCTGCTGTATAATTCAAGTGCGCTTGAGCTTGAAGTCACTAGAAACAACATGAGAATATTGGTATGATGGTTTATATATGAAATGCTGTATTAGTTTTACGCCACACCTTCCAAAAACTTTTGGATATGTTGGGTATGATCTAGATTTTTTTTGGCAAAAGTTTGTGTTCTTTTTGGTTGGCAGTGGCCTTCGCCTTGAAACCATACCATGGAGGCCATTTTTTCCCAGTGTCTTTCTTATTGTTGAATCATGAATACTGACCTTAACTGAGGCAAATGATGCCTGCAGTACTTTAGATGTTGTTCTTGGTTCTTTAATTTACATTTACATTTAGGCATTTGAAAGACACCTATTATCCGGAGCAACTTACAAAAAGTGCTTTGAAGTTTCCGTCATTGCTTATATGCTTACACTGGGTTACTAGGTTACTAACTTAGTGCCACCAGTCAAACAGAGTTGGGAAGGGGATTTTTTTGGGGGGTGGGGGGATTAGTCAAAGTACTTAAGAAACAAATAGGTCTTGAGTCATCGTTTAAAGATAGTATAAAGACTCGACTGTGCGGACATCTAGAGGAAGTTCATTGTAACATCTGTACCACCACAGCACGGGGAAATAAGATCTAGCTCACCGGATTACTGAGTTGACCCTTTGTCCCCACCTAGTGTGTCTACGTGTGTACTGTCTACACATTAACACTAATGAAGAGCACCTGTGTACCCCCCGTGTGTCTACCTATATATTCCGGTCGAACCCGTAGCACTTTGTCTGTCCACTGTTGTGCACATTACGTTTTGTTTGTATACGAACTAATGTTTCTAACACATCTTTTGTCTCCCGATTTCCCCCAGGACTGAGCGGTGTCTGCAGGTGTGGCGTTATTAGATGACGCAAGGAGTCATAACTCCGGACCTGGTTTGTTGGCCTAAGTGCCTGTTTTGTTTTTTGTTGTCTTTTCTTTTGTTCCCGCCTGCAGACCCCCGCTGGGGAGAAAAGAGTGTATCTTTTGGTTTTCTCTTTTGGGTTCTTTTTGGCGTTTTTCCTGCCAAGAAAAAATAATAAATCTGAAAAAAGAATGGAACCTGCATCTGCGTCTCATTTACAGGAGATAGACATGACATTCATTCCATCAACTAGGTGCCAGAACAGAAAAGAGTCTAGATGAAGGTCTTCCATAATCCCTGAGAGATGGTGGGACCAGGCGAACAGTGCTGGAGGATCGGAGGGAACGTGGTGTGGTGTGATTAGAGCTGAGAGTAAATTAAAATTTTTGTAAATTAAAAATGTATACAAATATTAATATAAACAAATATCATTTCAAACAGACCCCCAAACACCTGCTTGTTTATTAATTCATTTCATTTATTCAGTCAGCAGTCTATCATGGGGCATCATCACAATGCATAAATGCAAGTCAAGAGCTTCAGTTAATGTTCATATCAAACATCATGATTATTGGCTCCAGATTTGTCTTGTTTGGTTTACGTATTTCAGGAACTGTCAGTCTCAGCTGGTGTCGAAGAATTTTCTGAAGTCCATGTGTAGCGCAGCCACATAATTGGGGGGTTTATATAGGCACCTAAAGGGGGTAAAGAAAAATAAAACCACCGGGCCATATAAACCGACTCCGATAGGGTTTATTTTGTTCCAATAAAGACTGTGTTTTGGTTTTGGGTTTAAGCTCTTGCAAGCATGCGTGATCGCGGCGCGAGGGAACCCGGATGTTGCGCCGCATCACGTGACCCGGCATAAAAGCGGAACCAGCAAACATGTCGGGGTGGAGAGATGAAGAGTACGCAGCGCTGCTTTTACAAGAGAGAGAGATTGATTGCCGCAACCAGTGAATTATTTGGAAATAACCATCAATCCCGCCACTCATCTACAAACACTCGCAATAACTACACGAACTTTGGACATTGTCGTACATACATACTCACACACACACACACCTTTGTATATTTTGTATATTTATTTGTATATATTGTGGGTTTTTGGTGCACCTCTTTGGTTTATTATTCCACTTAATACATTTTGGGTTTATGTTTACAATCGTTGTGTTGCGTCATTTCTTGTTTTTTAAGGTTGTCTGAATGCACAAAGCTGATGTTTTTGGATTGGATCTAAGTCACTTTCATATATGGTCCCAGATAAATCAAATGCATAGCTGATGCTCAATCATGCAACCTGATCACTTTCAAAAAGATCACTTTTTCCTTCTGTGCATGCGTGGGGTACTCACTGACATCAGTCTGCACCAGCAGTGCGAGGATTTTACTGCATGGTTAAAACAGCTAAAGCGTGTCGTCTGGCTTCTTGACATCCTCATCCTGCGAGCAAAACCCAAGCACATTTTTTGCCAACATCATATCCATGAGCAGTTGCACAAACTCATGATATGTTTTAATCCAGATAGCGTGAGCAAAGACATAACAAGTTGCACATGTTCTTTATAAACTTTATAAAAGGTATTTACAAAAGGGGGAACCATGTGAGGCGTGGCTAAGCCCCGCAACCACATCTGATTAGACCATTCACCCATGTGATGGACTGGCTCTGAGGGCTCAAAAACCCAAGGTCCGAACGTCATCTATACGTCTGAAGGTCGAAGCAAGCTCTTTCATCGCTTTCCACCGTCGACTTTCGCCCTACGTCTAATGGGCAAATGAACAACTCATCCACTCTCCAAGATCTTCAAGAAACTTTGTGTCAGAACTCCGAAGTCCCTAAACAATGAACTCTTAGAAGAACTTCAAGAGCTTCGCCGTCAGTAACCAAGCAATCAACTCTTCACCGAAGGGCTTCTCCGAAAGACGTCATCCCAGCATCAGAGCACCAGCCAATCAGCAGGGCTGTGATTCCCTATCAATGTAGCGCAAGTAATCATACAAAGCTTCAAACCTTGCTGAAATTTGTGCTCAATTCGTAACTAAACCATAAGATTAAACCCAAGACTCTGCTCTTGTGACTAAACAGTACTAGAAGAACTCCATTAACTCTCACCCTCCCAACTGTTTGTGTGGGTGTGTGCGCTGGTGTGTTTAAATAGCGTAGTTTCATGTATCGTAGATTAGTCAAATAAATTCTTTTTACTATATACATAACTGTTGTCTTGGTCATGTATTTTAAAGTTTAAATGTTTGCCCAGATCTTATGTTACCTACTCTTAATTGATAAATACCAAGTTTTGTATTATTGTCATTGGCCGCGGAATAAACAGGAAGATGCACTCAATTGTGCTATACGGTGGATGGATAGTATATAAAGTGTATGCTATAAATTGTAAATCAGTTTATCAAATTAACACGAATCATTAAAGATTCAATTCACCTCTGACCCAGAGCTGAACCCCTTTCTGGGCAACATAATTCATAAGCATGATATTAGTTTTCATTGTTATGCTGATGACACACAGTTATATGTCTCAGCAAAACCTGATGAGAAAAAAACAGCTTAATAAAGTTGAGCAATGTGTGAAGGACATAAGGCTGGATGTTAATTTATCTCCTTCTGCTTAATCCTGATAAGACAGAAGTTCTAGTCATAGGACCACATGCAGCTAGGAGCAAGCTTTTTAATCACATTATAACTTTAGATGGCCTTTCTGTTCCCTCAAGTGCAACAGTAAAAGAGATTGGTGTGAATAGTGATTCCAGACTTTCATTTGAAGCACCTGTAGATAATATTAGTAGGATAGCATTCTTTCACCTCAGAAATATTGCCAAGGTAAGGAATATATTGTCACTAAACGATGCAGAAAAACTAGTTAATGCTTTTATCACCTGTAGGATTGATTATTGTAACGCCTTACTGTCTGGTTTATTTAACTAAGTGCATAAACAAGCTTCAGTTAGTCCAGAATGCTGCAGCGAGAGTCCTCAGACACATTATATATAATTTTTTATATATACATTTTAGATATATTTATATATAAAATGAACCAGAAGATATTCAATTCAATTCAATTCAATTTTATTTCTATAGCGCTTTTAACAATGGTCATTGTCTCAAAGCAGCTTCACAGAAATGAAAAGAAAATGAAAAGAAGACTTATGGAAATGTTTATATGTGTAAGAAAAATGTGTCTAGATAATGAGATTGTCCCTGATGAGCAAGCCAAGGGTGACGGAGCAGCATGTCAGGAGCAGCATGTGTAGCTCCAAACCAACATGAAGAAGAATCCAGCTGGAGCAGGTCCTCCTCTGGATGCCCCAGGAACCTCGCAGGGTTGGCTGCTGTCTACTGAAGCTGGCACAATCTCCAGATGCCTCAGGATGGGTGGAAAAATAAAGAGCAGGTGAAAAGAATTAGTGTGGTTGCCATTCAGGATAGATGTACTGGAGTATGAGGTAAAGAAATAAATTATGTGTATGCCAGATTAAAGAGATACAATCACATCACCCCTATCTTATCCTCACTGCACTGGCTCGCGGTGAAATTTTGCATCAATTTTAAAATACTACTTTTGACATAGAAAGCATTAAATGGTCCAATGCTACAGTATCTGAGTGAATTGCTAGTGTCTTACGATCCCCCATGCCTACTTCGATCAAAAGATGCAGGCTGCTTCTTAGTACCACGTATTATGAAAACTACAGCAGGGTCAAAGCCACAAAGTTATGGAATATAGTATTATGGTGTACAATAGTGAGGTCTAGCGATGCCCGTCACTTATGTTATAGAATGCTAAAAACGAACCCAAAAATTTGTCCAATCCATCTCTCTTTTGTGTGGTGGAGATATTTTGTTTATATCATTATTTTGAACAGAGTCTGCTTGCTGGACGTGCACTCAGCAATTTTTATTATTCTACAGCTGACCACAAGAGAGCAGCATTTATGGTTTGTTACAATGTTCTCGGAAATGACTTCCACTTTACAGGAAGGCTTCTCACTGGTCTGTTCAAACAGTTATTAAAGTCAATATAAATCATTGTAATTTATTTTATTTCCACTGTGAATCTTAGTTATGTACTTGCTAATGGGGTTTTTGACTTGTACTCATTAGAACTGACATTATTGCACATTTATACTGTATACACTTTCATCAACAAGAGCCAAGTTAAGAAAGTGGACAGCTTACGGCGACCTCAGTGTTAACATCACGCATGGCCTTTCATAGTCTTTCCAAAATAACACCTCGATCACTTGAGAAACTGCTATACAAGGTGCATAGGAACTTTTATTCATGTACCACAGAGAGCATCCTGACTGGAAACATCACAAACTGGTTTGAGAACAGCACCATGCAGGACAGACAAGCTCTACAGAGGGTAGAGCGATCAGCTTGCCTTTGTCTCCTTCACATCTGTTTTGGAGCACACAACATTACTCACCACATTGCACATCTGCAGAACTGCTCAAATGCTACAACATTTCTTGTTCTTGTTTACACAAAACAAGAATGATTAACTTGCACTTTAAAACAAGAACAGTAACACTGCTGCTAACACACACATCATTTCATTCCATACCTCATATTCCACTTATGCTGCTGCTATACTATACTGTATTATATTGCAGATTCTGCACATCCTGTTTAATTTATAATACACTTTTGATTTTTCTATTTTAATTACAACAATTAATGATACAACAATTACGACAATGCCGCTGTTGAAAGTGTTATGTAAATAAATTGAATTAAACCATCAGACCTATATGTGCTTTTCGAACATCACATTCTACTTTAGTCTTACCCTTCTGTTAAGATGACCTGCATTCTTCTGGGAATGGTTTATAATAGCTTTATGGAGCAGGGCTATGGGGATTTGCCCTTTTAGCTCCAAGAACATTAGTGACTATAGTGCCTTGTAAAAGTATTCATACCCAAACACAAAGTGGTTGTGAAGTGGAAGGAAAATGATGAAGGGTTTCCAAATTCTTTACAAATGGATATCTGAAAAGTGTGGTGTGCATTTGTATTAAGCCCCCTTTACTCTGATACCTCTAACTAAAATCCAGTGGAACCCATTGCCTTCAGAAGTCAACTAATTAGTAAATTATTTAGTTATATTATTTAGTTTTATTATTTATTTATTTATTTTTAATTTAATTGATTTTATTTAATAAATAATTAGTATGACACAACTGCAAACCTACCAAGACATGGCCGTCCACCTAAACTGACAGGAAAGCATTAATCAGAGAAGCAGCCAAGACACCAATAGTAACTCTGGAGGAGCTGCAGAGATCCACAGCTCAGGTGGAAGAATCTGTCTGCAGGTCAACTACTAGTTGTGCACTACACAAAGCTGGCCTTTATGGAAGATTAACAAGAAAAAAGCCATTGCTGAAATAAAGCCATAAAAAGTTCTGTTTGCAGTTTGCGGCAAGCCATGTGGGCGACATACCACACATGTGGAAAAAGGAGCTCTGGTCAGATGAGACCCAAATTAAACTTTTTTAGCAAAATACTCAACGGTATGTGTGGCGAAAAACCAACACTGCATATCACCCAGAACACACCATCGCCTTCGTGAAACATGGTGGTGGCAGCATCATGTTATAGGAATGCATTTCTTGTGACCGGGAAGTTGTTTAGAGTTGATGGGAAGATGGATGGAGACAAATACAGGGAAATCTTAGAAGAAAAACTGTTAGTGTCTGCAAAAGACTTGAGACTGGGTGGAGGTTCAACTTCCAGCAGAACAATTACACACTGGTGTACTCTTTTTTTCTGGAGGACTCTTTCTTTTCTTTTAGGCGACTTCTGAAGGCAATTTGTTTCATTGGATTTTAGTTAAAGGTATTAGAGTAAAAGGGGCTGAATACAAATACACACCAGACTTTCCAGATTTTTATTTGAATTTTTTTTAACCATTTATAATTTTTCTTTCACTTCACAGTTATGTGTCACTTTGTGTTGATCTTGGTGTAAAATGACAATAAAATACATTAATGTTGTAAAATACATGTGGTTGTAAGGTGACAAAATGTGGAAAAGTTCAAGGGGTATGAATACTTTTGCAGGGCACTGTATTGTATTTAATTTTGGTGTTGTTTGACCGTAGCCACACTGGAGTGAGTTCTTCCTAAGTTCCACTAGCATCTCTAATATTTCTTGGACACTGAACTCTAAGTTGTTTTCTCCATAATTTTCTCCATATAGTGTATCGCCACACACTCTCACATCCTTATGATTTGAATGCTGATTTGACCATTGCTTTGAGTGTCATTTGGGTATGATGTCACAGTGCTCACTAATTATAAGTTACAGAATGCTAACCCTTACCCACCGCACAACCTGAATCACCTGTGGCTGTTTGGTGCTGTATGCCTCTGAACACCGCAAACATTCACCTGTAGAGGTTCAATGCTTTCTGTCCCTAAGTTTTGGGGAGATGTGAGCAACCTACATTGAAAAATTGCTAACTCTGAGCTAGCAGTCTTTTTATTTTTGCTATTTAACCATTTAAAAATGAGCACGCTCAGTATTTCTAGCAATATGTTCTCATCGAAGAAAAGTTCCTGTGCTTACAAAATTCATCACAAAGAAAATAAAATCCGTAAAAATATTAAAACTAAAAACTAAAAAAGACTAAAAATTGTTGTTGGTGTTCTGACCCTAATGTCTTTCAATGCATTTTGTGCAAAGAAGCTTTTTTTACATCACCATCCAGGATTAGTTTAGTTTTATTCTATTGTTTCTTGGGTCTAATAACCATCAAATTAGATTTGACCTTATTTAAAAAAGTCCTGGCTCCATTTAAACAAGCAAGTTTTTCATTTTTAACACTAGGCTGGTTTATCACTGATGTAAAGAAAATACAGTCTTTCTCTCACCGCCTCACCCCACAGCTTTCAGATTTACATGACATTTGCACTTGTTTACTCCACAAGAAATCGATTTCATCAAATTACCATACTTTAAACAAATGAATTAGTAGGATGAGCAAAGTTAAAAAAGACCATTGCTGGGGCAGGTGGGGTAATGGTTTCAAAGGGATAGAGTTACTGCATGCCTTTCTCTGCCTCTTTTAGGGTAAGTGTTAATGCTTCAACAATGAGACTGGGAAAAAATGGCATCCATTGGAAATTTCCAAGGTGAAAGCAACTGCTGGCCAAAAACAACACTCATCTCTCATTTGCCAAAAAATATTTTGATTATCCCCAAGACTTTATGGAAGGTATTTTTCCCTGTATTTAATCATGTAGACATTGTGAAGAAGATAAAAATACTTGAAGTTCAAATCAAGTATCAGAATGGGGAAGATAAGTGATATAAGTGACTTTGAGCATGCAATGGTTGTTAGTTCCAGATGGGCTGGTCTGAGTATTTCCAAAGCTGCTGATTCACTGGGATTTTCACACACAACAATGTTTTGGTTTTGCAGAGACTTGAGTCTTTTGCATGACCCAAAAGAGAGAGAGTATCCAGTGAGAAACAGTTCTCTGAGCAAAAATGCCTTGTAGATATTAGAGGTAAGAGGAGAATGGTCAGACTGGTTCGAGCTGATAGAAAGGCAACAGGAACTTAACTGACTCCATGTCAAACCTTGAAGCAGATGGGCTACAGCAGCAGAAGACCAAACTGGATGCCACTCTTGTCAGCTAAGAACAGAAAACCCACTGCATGAAAAGAACTGTATACAGACCAGTAAATTCCTGTAAATTCCACCGAAAAATATATTCAGAAAAATACTGGCCGAAAATATCAAATTCCACATGTCCGTATACGTCCGCATCTGTACCGTTTCAGATGTGTGACTGTTGTCAGGGCAGATAATCCTCTCAGGATTTTTTGACACCCAAGAGATATTTGCATTTCATGCCTATAGCCCTTTCAAGTCAGGTTCAACCTAAAACGTTTTGATGGTTTTTCTTCTTTTAAGCCCAACCCAGAATCTTATCAGCTATTGGACCATCATAAGCATTTGCCTTTATCGTATTGGTTGCGCTTAAATTTTAACCCACACACACCTCCAGATATGTAAATAATTTTTCAATAATGTTCAAAATATAAATGCTCAGACAGTGATGGACGTTTAATATCTTTTATTACAAGAATGGAATATATAAAAAAAGAACAAATTGAAATATCCAATTAATAACAATAAAAAAAAATTATATGGAATATAAAGCTGTATGAACTATATAAAAAGAACGAAATTACAGTTGAATAAATAAAGTTGAATATCACTCTATTTTAAAAGAGAAATAACAATTTTAAAGAAGTAGAAAGTAAAATGAACAACGTTTATCACATTCCTAAACTTACTCTTTTCTTTCTTTGTTTTTGGCCAATTCTGATTGTCTGGCTGGTCCATTGAATATTTTCTCCTTAGGGTTTTCATACTATGTCTTGCAGGATGCTCAACAGAACAAAACATATTATCAGCAACACCAGTTTCTCAACACCCGAGTCAACATCAGCAACAATGAGAAGAACAGTACAGATTTGATAAAAGAGTAGTAGCCTTAACTTTATAAAAACTCAATTAAAGCAAACAACGCAATGGTCGCATTATGTGGCCATTTCAGCCTTTTTAGTATATTTGGCAGTTAGAATCACAGTAGGCATCTAACACCTTTCACGTCCAATTCAAGGTGTTCCAAGGTGTAACTAATGATGTGGCCATGAGTAAATGTTCTAAGCCTGATGTTTGTTAATGCACACTGGTTAAATTTTATTAGATTTGAAATGAAATTTCACAAACCGTGCTGGTTTTTTGAATTTATTAATTCATATCTTTACTTTTTTCTCATTATAAATAAACAGTTATTTTTAAAGAAAAAATAGGTAAAACTTTTTTTCATTTTATGGTTCTGTCAATGCCAAATAAATCTCTTTCAAAAGCTCAACAACTCACATAACAGCATTTGCATTTACATGACCTTTAGACTTTTTACTGTGGCAGTTTTTCCTGACATACTTACAAGGAAGGCAGAACAACATCTCTGCCAGTCAAATTACCATAACTAATCTCCTCAGGATTAACATTTATTAACATATCTAAACAATAAATGCTTGTAGGAAGGAGAATGAGTGTCATAACAAAACACAATACCTAACTTTGCAAATTTTCAAAACTCTACTAGTTCCCTTTCAAAAGCTACACTCAATGCTGCGTGAAAACGCTATGGGAACATCTCTTTGTTCTCTGGTTGTGAAGCCTGTGTGTATCAAAACGCTGAATACTTCGGCTTATAACCCCAGTCAGGTGACGTCACCGGATAAGGTGCACCTGCAGGGTATAAATAGGAGTGAACTGGAAACATCCTCAGATCTTTTTTTTCTTCAGGACTGCTTTGTGTTTGCGTGTGTGTGTGTGTGCAACAGAATCACGGTAGGAAAGAAAACCTTTACTTACCAATAGAGGCAGAGTTGGTTGAGAGATGCGTTCCTCCGTGTGATAGATATCTTTGGGAAGGCTATCTTTATGACTTTCTCTTTGAGTGCTTGGATTTCAAGGAGAGTGCAAGCATTGTGATCTCCTCCCTATTAAGGCGCTTCGTGCACGGCTCGCGTTCTTTAAAGAGAAACCGCGAGCCGCAGCGCATTCCTGGGGTTCGCGTGCGTATGAGACGGTATTTCCCCTCTCTCTCGCGCCCTCCCCTGATCAGGAAGATTTTAGCGTCAGCTTCTCAAGCGCGCCGCGGTGCTTCTTGTAAGTGGGCGGAAGGGACTTTCTCCCTTGCTTCCTTGGAGATAGCGTGCCGATCTGGCAGACGCGCATGAGACGGAATTCCCCCTTTCTCTCGCACTCTTGCCGGATCAGAAAGTTTTAGCGTACGCTTCTCAAGTGCGCTCCGGCGCTTTTTGTGAAGGGGCGGAAGAGACTATCTCTCTTGCTGCAATAAATAAATAAATAAAACAATTTTTAAAATAAAAATAATAAAAATAATAATAATAATAATAAAAAATTCCCTAAGCGCTCAAAGTTAGACCACAGGTTTCTGTCGGGTGGCCAGGGTAGGGGCCTCAATGAGGGTCCCTCCCTTTTTTTGGCGACCTCCATGACGAGTTAACTTTTTCATGAAATAAGCCTTATTCATCCCATATTTTATGATGATGCCCCAGATTGAAGAGACGCTTGCGAGCTATCTCTCTCCGGGGAGCTCATCCTCCCTGAAAAAGCTCACACTGCCCACCAAGCCGTGTAGACTAACATCTTCGTTGGTGGGGAAAGCTTTTCAGGCAGCGGGTCAGGCTGGTGCAGCCCTGCACACCATGACGGTTTTGCAGGCATACCAGGCTCACCAGCTGAGAGTTCTGAGCACTATCTATCGACGACGACGAGCAGCCCGTGCTATCGGCTGTTCTGTGGCTGTCGCGGTCGCCACGGAGAGACATCTGTGACTTAACCTCACGGGCATCAAGGGTCAAGGATTGCGTTTTCCTCCTTGATGCCCCCCTCTCGCCTTCCGGCTTCTTTGGTGATGCTGTAAACACCGCCGCCGCTAGGTTCGGGAGGTGAAGCTCTATGAGCAGACATTGGTGAGGTTTCTCCCCTGCCGTGTTCAGGAGTCGGGACTGTCGGCCACCCAGTCCCGACCAGGTCTGGTCCCCACGAGGCGTGAGGCGCAGAAGGAGAGTGTGGTGAGGCAGTTACCCACTCGAAGAGACAACGGAGGGACTCGCCGCGCTTTGCAATTCGCCGCAAAAAGAGAAGGACGTCCTGAGGTCAAGGTGCCCAGGACCACAGGGGTGTCTCCCCCTGGGGAGTGACGTGTAAAAATTCCAATAAGAGATAAAGACTCCTCCCTGACAACCTCTGGGGGCCATTGTCTAATCTCCGCTACCACTGGTGTTTCCGGAAGCAGCGGTCTCCAGCGAAATGTTAGGTGCTCGGTTCCTTCCTGCCTTGTTTCCAGATGCTGGACACCTAACATTGCACATCGTCCTCCGCGTTTTCAATGCCGTTGTCTCCACTTCCATGAGCGCATCTGCTGACTTGGCAGTTACAGACTTTGCTGGAAAAAGGGGCCATAGAACATGTTCCCCTGCCAGACAGGCTACTAAGGTCAGTATTTCCTGGTTTCCAAGAGAGATGGGGGGGTTGCGGCCAATTTGACATCTTCTTAGGCTGAACATCCAAATATTGACAGCCAAAATGATTGTTTCTCAAATTCAAACAGAGGTTTGGTTTGTGACGGTCAACCTGAACGATGCATATTTTAATATAGAAATATTACCACAACACAGGAGGTTCCTGAGGTTTGCTTTCGGGGGCGAAGCTTACCAGTATCGGCTCCTTCCATCTGGCCTAGCCCTGTCATCCTGCACATATATAAAATGCACGGATGCAGCTCTGGCTCTATGATTCCAGGGCATCCGTATTCTGAATTGCATAGACGACTGGCTCATCCTGGCTCAGTCTTAGTAGCTAGCGCTTTGACATCGGGATGTCGTCCTAGCTCATTTCCATTCTTTTGGATTGACACTCAATGCCACAAAACTTTAGGGCCAATCCCCAGAGGGTAATAAGGGTTACATGCCGGGGGGCTTTGTACTCTTTCTATGTGGTTCAGACCCCGGTTTCTGACTTTGGGTCCCACTTTAGGTCCGTCTTGTCATCGCAACATGCTAATGACAGACGCTTCCCTCATGGACTGGGGTGCGGTCTTGGATGGCCATCCAGCACAAGGGAGCTGAAGAGGTCATTTTCTCGCATGGCACACCAATTGCCTCGACATGATGGCTCTGTTTCTGGCCCTGAAACACTTCCTCCAGCAGTTGAGAGCCTATCATGTCCTAGTGCGTGGACAACACTGTGGTAGTCTCGTACATAAATCGCCAGGGTGGACTGTGCTCGTGCCACTTGAACAAGCTAGCGCACCAGGTTCTGCTTTGGGCACAGGACAAGTTCCTGTCCCTCAGGGCGATTTACATTCTGGGGCACATGAATGTAGGAGTGGACAGACAAGCTGTGACGCATGGGGAATGGAAACTTCACCCCGAAGTAGTCAGTCAAATCCGGGAAAGATTTTATGTAGCAGAGGTGGACCTCTTGGCATCGCAAGAGGCAGCACAATGTCCCCTTTACTACTCTCTGACTCCTCCAGCTCCCCTGGGTCTGGATGCGATGGCCCACACGTGGCCCAGATTACGCCTTTATGCATTTCCTCCGATAGTTCTGCTCCGAGGAGTCCTGGCGAGGGTCCGCCAACAGGGTTTGCCCCTCTTATCAATAGCACCCCATTGGCCGACCAGAGTGTGGTTCTTGGATCTAATATCTTTCCTTGACGGCTCACCCTGGGTGATTCCAGTGCGGCGGGTTCTTCTGTGTCAGGCGCAGGGGACAATATTTCATCCCCGGCCCGAGTTCTGGAACCTTCACGTCTGGCCCCTGAAGGGGACCAACTATGAGATGCTGGTCTTCCAGCCAGCATAATTGAAACCAGGGCTCCCTCCAGTAGAAGAACTTACAGTATGCCCTCAAATGGAGTGTATTTGAAAGTTGGTGCATGGCAAGACATGTACACCCAGTTCACTCCCAGATTGTTTCAGTGCTGGAGTTTCTGCAAGAAAAGTTGTCCTCTCAGAGGACTCTCAGAGCATACGTAGCCGCTATTTCGGCATGCTCTGACCGATGGGGTTTCTGTGAGAAAGCACCATTTAGTTGCCCGTTTTATTCGTGGAGCTAAACGATTGAGGTCGCCCACTAGAGCGACGGTCCCTTTGTGGGACTTAGCTGTTGTGCTCGAAGGCCTGGCTGACACCCCTTTCAAACCACTAGAGTCAGCGCCTGTCAGGCTTCTGTCTCTTAAGATGTTTTTTCTCATGGCTATTACTTCTTCAAAGAGGATTGGGGATCTACAGGCTCTGTCAGTCTCCCCATCCTGCCTAGACTTTGCCCCTGGGCTAGTCAAAGCTATTCTGCATCCTCACCCAAACCTTCTTCCGAAGATTCCATTCTCGACCACACACCCTGTCGTTCTTGAAGCCTTCTGTCCTCCGCCTTTGAAAGCTCCAGAGCAGGAAAGACTTGACTCTCTGTGTGCAGTATGTGCTCTTCAGATTTACGTCCACCGCACTAGCCAGTGGCGTAAGTCAGAGCAGCTTTTCATTTGCCATGGGGGCCGCAACCGGTGGGTGGCCGCCACTAGACAGACGCTGTCACACTGGGTGAGAGATGCTATTGCCCTAGCCTATGAGGCGCGTGGTCACACTTCGCCTCTGGGAATCACGGCTCATTCGACCAGGGGGATTGCCTCATCAATTGCTCTGGCAAGAGGCGTCCCCTTGCAGCAGGTGTGTGATGCCGCAGGCTGGTCCCCTCTGCACACATTTAGATTTGATAGTCTGGATGTCAATGCTACTCCGGGCTCGCGGATCCTCGAGTCAGCATCCCAGAGCTAGGAGTGAGACCTCCCTGGCTATTGTGCGCACATGCTACACAACCTGGGGGTCCAGACTCTTGCACTGCGGTGTCGTTGGTATTCTCGTTCCCATAGCGTTTTCACGCAGCATCGAGTGTAGCTTTTGAAAGGGAACGTCTTGGGTTAGCTGTAACCCTGTTCCTTGATAAATCGGGAACGAGATGCTGCGCTTGATGCCGCACTGCTGACGTGCCTGGACATCCTTCAGGCAAAATTGACCTGAGGATGTTTCCGGTTCACTCCTATTTATAACCTGCAGGTGCATCTTATCCGATGTCACCTGACTGAAGTTGTAAGCCGAAGTATTCGGCGTTTTGATACATACAGGCTTCACAACCGGAGAACAATGTTCCCATAGCGTTTTCACGCAGCATCTCGTTCCCGCTTTATCAAGGAACAGGGTTACAGCTAAGTAACCCGAGACGTTTATGCTCCAGATTTGACTATTGTAATGACTTGTTGTGTCTAAATTTTCTAGTAGATACACAAGGAGGCTCCAGTTAGTATATAATACAGCAGCAAAAGTCTTTATGCTCCTGCCAATGCTCTTTGATCTTAAGGTGCAGCCTGGTCACATGAGGCATGGAGCCTGTCCCACGGCTGTAGGAAGGGGACACCCAGTAGAGATGCCAATTATCCTACTCTTCTTGTTTTTGTTTTGGTGTACCCAGAGGAAACCAACCAAGCAAGCTTACCAAACTGTATAGCAAACTCTCTCTCTCTCTCTCTCTCTCTCTCTGTATATATATATATATATAAAAAACTATCTATCTGTCATGCTACACACAGCATTCCTGAGCTGCCAGTGATCCAGACCCCCTCTGCCATCCAGACCTGTCGGATTCATCCTGGTGCCCCGCTTGGTGCTGGTTGGAGATCTCCACTCAGAGAGGCCGATATGGAACTTTCAGAGTGCCCGATATAAAACGGTGGAGTGGCTGCCCAGGACCTCCTGCTAGGAGCATCAGGAGCTGTGCCTTAAGGGGCTGTTCTGTCTTGGTTCTTCCTGTATTTGTTCCCCAGTTTCTGTGTTTGTGTTTTTGACTTGTGTTTGAGAAGATTCATGTGGACCCTTGGTACCAGATAATCACAAGATCCTGGTTACATTGTTACCTTACCTGCTATTTGCACAAGAACTGTTTTTTTTTATATATATATCATTGCTGCTAATTAAAGGAAAATTTACGGTTTTCATCTCGCTGTAAGGGTCTACCACCAGAAGTCGCTGTGTGCATGTTTGTTTTTGTTTTGTAGTTTTATTAGTCGACTCAGTTTCCCAGAAGGCACCTTGGTCAGGTGATGCGGGTGCTCACCTGAACCGAGGTAGCTTATTATTAGTTTTGTTATAAATAGCTGGTTGTTCTGGGAAACTGGGTCGAGCATTAATACTGTCAGTGGGCATATGTTTTCGTTTTGTTTTGATTATGTTTTATTTTATTTATGTTTGTTTATCTGGGCTCTGTTGTGTTTGGTGAATTGTATAATGTATAAGTGTGTCTTTTTGGTTTATTTTGTGTATTTGTGTGTGTACTGTGTGGTGTGTCTCCTGTGTGTTCCCTTAGCCTCCAGTGTGCTCCTCTAACCTCCAGTGTGCTCCTCTAGCCTCCAGTGTGCTCCCCTAGCCTCCAGTGTGCTCCCCTAGCCTCCAGTGTGCTCTCCTTTAGCCTCCCGTATGTTTCCCTTAGCCTCCCGTATGTTTCCCTTAGCCTCCCTTATGTTTCCCTTAGCCTCCCGTATGTTTCCCTTATCCTCCCTTATGTTTCCCTTAGCTTCCCGTATGTTTCCCTTAGCCTCCGGTGTGTTCCCTTAGCCTCCAGTGTGTTCCCTTAGCCTCCGGTGTGTTCCCCTAGCCTCCGGTGTGTTCCTGTGCATTCCCTTAGCTTCCTGTGTGCTCCCCTAGCTTCCTGTCTCTAGCCCTTGTGTCCCTGGTCCTGCCTGGTCTCGTCCAGTCTCTAGCCCTGTCTCGTCCAGTATCTAGCCCCTATGTCCCTGGTCCTGCCTGGTCTCGTCCAGTCTCTAGTCTTCCTGTCCCGTCCAGTCTCTAGTAGTCTTGTCCCGTCCAGTCTTCCTGTCCCGTCCAGTCTCTAAGCTCTCGTGTCAGTCCTGTTAAGAACCTCCACTAGAGGTCACTGTTTATGTCTGTCGGTCTTGTGTAGTTCTTGTTGGTTGACTCAGTTTCCCACAAGGCACCTCAGTCAGATGATGAGTGCTCACCTGGACTGAGGTGCCTCATTAAAGCTTCTATAAATAGCAGTCTGTTCTGGGAAACTGGGTCGAGCATTGTTTGTCTGTTGGTTTGTTATGTTTATATTTGTAACTACCGTCATGTGGGCATTCCTTTTGTTTGGTTCTTGTTTCTTTAAGTTTATACTTTGTTTTGTTTTGTAGCCTTTGTTTGTCTAGGGCTCTACTGTTTGTTCTCCTTATGTTCCTTGTGTTGCTGGATTCATGGAGCTATCCTGTTTCATGTTTAGCTAGGCTGTCTCCTCCTGTATCCTGTGTAAGTACTGTTCTGTCTTCTGGTTTAGTTTTGTGTAGCCACATGCAGGCCTAGCCGCTAGCAGGGTTAGCCGCTAGTAGGCCTTAATTGCTAGTAGGGTTAGCCCTTAGTAGGGTTAGCCTCCTGTAGGCTAGCCTCTAGGGGAATTGACTGCTAGTGGTTCTGGTCGCTAGTAGGTTAGCCGCTAGTTTGGAGTAGCCTCATGTGTGCTTTGCCTTTGTGTTCAGTTCCCCACCATTAGGTCAGTACTAACCCGGTTAGCCACTAACCCCTTTAGATACTAACCTGGTTAGGTCAGCATCCAGTGTCCCCAGCATTCCATGTAGCTACTAACCCAACTAACCACTAACCCAGCCTGTTCCATCTCTTCTCCTGTCTCTAGTCTCTCCTGTCTCTAGTCTCTCCTGTCTCTCCAGTCTCTAGTCTCTGTGCTCCCAGTCCTGTCTCTCCAGTCTCCAGTCCTGTCTAGCCCTGTCTCTCCCGTCTCCTGTCTCTCCAGTCTCTAGTTCCCCTATGTGTCTTAGTTAGCTTCAGCTCCATGTTTCCTCATCCCCAGTTCTCTTTGTCGGTTCCCTGTATCAGCTCCTGGTTCCCTGCGTCAGCTCCTGGTTCCCTGTCAATTCCTGGCTCCCATGTCAGCTCTTGTCCCTGTGTTGGCGCGCCGTTCCCTGTCAGTTCCTGGCTCCCATGTCAGCTCTTGTCCCTGTGTTGGCGCGCCGTCCCTGTTTTTCCTGAGCCCTAGTTTTAGTTTGAGTTTGTTGTTTTGGTTCCTTTGTTTGTTTGTTTGTTTGTTTGTTTGTCTGTTTTGAGTTTTGTTAAATAAAGACTTTCTGTTTGCAACACCCCTCTGCCTTCATGCCTACCTCCATGCCCACGGCAACCCCATCAGCCGGGTCTAGCCAGCACCCCCAGCTAGACCCATGACAGTCCTCAAGCCTTCGTGTCAGTCCTCAAGCCTTCGAAATGCTTAATAGGTCTTGTATATGCTAAAAGTGCTGGTAAAAGCTAAAAGAGACTGTAAACGCTTCGAGAGATTGTGTGTATGTATGTGTGTGTGTTTGTCCAGAGCCCATGTGTGTATTTTGTTCGTTCTTTGTTTGTAAATTAAAGACGTTTATGTTTAAAAACCACCCCTCTGTGCCTATGCCTGCCCTTTATGCCCACAGCAATAACATCTGCCCAAACTGCCTGTCATACCAGTTTGTGATACCCGCTACCTCAACTTATTCCTCTGTATTGGATTCAGCAATTGGCAGAGGTGAGTAATAACATGTTACATTTACTTGAGTAACATTTAGAAAAAAAAGACTTCTATGAGTAGTTTTACTGCATCATACTTTTTATATCTACTTAAGTAGAGAAATGCTTCTCTTACTCCACTACATTCGGCTACACTCTACTCGTTACTGTTCTAACCATTTATTCTACACATGCAGCGGGTAGAGCTATATGACAAAACAGACACACTTTGCAAACCTGACTTCTACCTTGAGAAAACATGCAGTAGGTTTAGCTGTTTCATTAAATGTTGCAATGTTAGCAATGTTAGCATATATAATTATACTAATTATACTATTGCCCTGCGATGGATTGTCACCCTGTCCAGGGTGTACCCTGCCTTATGCCCTAAGCCTTCAGGGACAGGCTCCAGTATATGGTACTTTATTTATATATATATATATATACACTCACCTAAAGGATTATTAGGAACACCTGTTCAATTTCTCATTAATGCAGTTATCTAATCAACCAATCACATGGCAGTTGCTTCAATGCATTTAGGGGTGTGGTCCTGGTCAAGACAATCTCCTGAACTCCAAACTGAATGTCAGAATGGGAAAGAAAGATGATTTACGCAATTTTGAGCGTTGCATGGTTGTTGGTGCCAGACGGGCCGGTCTGAGTATTTAATAATCTGCTCAGTTACTGGGATTTTCACGCACAACCATTTCTAGGGTTTACAAAAAATGGTGTGAAAAGGGAAAAACATCCAGTATGCGGCAGTCCTGTGGGTGAAAATGCCTTGTTGATGCTAGAGGTCAGAGGAGAATGGGCCAACTGATTCAAGCTGATAGAAGTGCAACTTTGACTGAAATAACCACTGGTTACAGCCGAGGTATGCAGCAAAGCATTTGTGAAGCCACAACACGCACAACCTTGAGGCGGATGGGTTACAACAGCAGAAGACCCCACCGGGTACCACTCATCTCCACTACAAATAGGAAAAAGAGGCTACAATTTGCACGAGCTCACCAAAATTGAACAGTTGAAGACTGGAAAAATGTTGCCTGGTCTGATGAGTCTCAATTTCTGTGGAGACATTCAAATGGTAGAGTCAGAATTTGGCATAAACAGAATGAGAACATGGATCCATCATGCCTTGTTACCACTGTGCAGGCTGTTGGTGGTGTTGTAATGGTGTGGGGGATCGTTTCTTGGCACACTTTAGGCCCCTTAGTGCCAATTGGGCATCGTTTAAATGCCACGACCTACTTGAGCATTGTTTCTGACCATGTACCCATCCTCTGATGGCTACTTCCAGCAGGATAATGCACCATGTCACAAAGCTCGAATCATTTCAAATTGGTTTCTTGAACATGACAATGAGTTCACTGTACTAAAATCGCCCCCACAGTCACCAGATCTCAACCCAATAGGGCATCTTTGGGATGTGGTGGAATGGGAGCTTCGTGCCCTGGATGTGCATCCCACAAATCTCCATCAACTGCAAGATGCTCTCCTATCAGTATGGGCCAACATTTCTAAAGAATGCTTTCAGCACCTTGTTGAATCAATGCCACGTAGAATTAAGGCAGTTCTGAAGGCAAAAGGGGGTCAAACACCGTATTAGTATGGTGTTCCTAATAATCCTTTAGGTGAGTGTGTGTATGTATATATATATATATACTAGAGAGAGAGAGAGAGAGAGAATTTCCAAAAAAAAAAACTAATCGGACATTACGATTGAAACAGTTACTCAGTACTTGAGTAGTCTTTTCACTGAATACTTTTTTACTCTTACTTAAGTAATATTTTTGATTACTGCTTCTTACTTCTACTAGTAAAATTATTTTGATCTACAGCTACTCTTACTTGAGTAAATCTTTTTGGCTACTCTACCCACATCTGGCAATTGGTGGATTGGTGTCAGCTATTATATGATGCCCCTGGAGACAGGGTTAAGGGCCTTGCCAAGGGCCCAACAGCTGCAACCTGGTGAAGCTGGGGCTCAAACCACTGACCTTCTGATCAGTAACTCAGAGGCTTAACACACTGAGCCAAGACTACTGCCCCGAAAGCAAGCAAAGATGTACAGTAATAAAAAAAATGGTGTGCTTGATTAAGTAAAAGACTGTAAATGGTGTTTTATATTTTGCAGTTCGAATCTGTGTGAACATGCCATAGATACAGTGACAGAGAATGTTGGTACTCAGAAAAGACACTACGTACAAGGTGCTGTACAAATAAATTTTAATTAAAAAGCCAAAGATTAAATTTATTAAATTTTTTCCCGTGATAAAAATTATAACTACTTGGTAGCAGTCACCATATCAGATCATGAGCTTTAACCTTACTAAAGGTTAAGAAATATTTATTTAAGTTGTCCTAAAAGAGAATATTAGGAAGTTTAAATTTAAAAAGTTTGTTAGAAGTAGAAAAATGCAAAGTAAAAATAATGAAATATAATTTATTTATATATGGGTTATCAAAGAACATAAATGTACCCTTTATCAATTTATGTACACTTCAGAAATCCTCTTCCAGTGCATACAGTGATGTTTTAACCTTATGACCACACTACTCATACTCTAAGTCTAGCTCTGATGAGATTCAGGTCGAGAATATATTCTTTTTGAAGATGACTGCAACCCACGGAAAGCGATCTGATAAGAGAGGAGAAAAAAATGTCATTTATTGTACTGTATGTTTTTTTTATGTATTCATCTTCAAGATAATGCTGACACTGTGATGCAAGTAATATATATAGTATATAAGAAAAGAAATGTTTTATCTTTACATTGGCCAGAATTCGCTTTTTCAATTAAATATTTAAGTTTCATACATTGGATGACCTAAAACCAGTCTCAAAATTTTTTGTCTGTCTGTCTGTCTGTCCAGCTGATTTTGTCACAGCATGATGCAAAATTGACCGCACAGAATTTAATGAAATTTTACCAGTCCTTCAGTATTTGTTAGAATAAGTTTAATCTGCACCAAAATTAAATCAAAATGTCGAGTTGAAAGGACATTATGAGCAAGTGTGTGCCAGATTACCTCACAGCATCCCTCGCTCATTTTTGGATGAATACAGCGCTTTTGCTCTCGAAGTGGGCATGGTTATAGACTTCACTCAACAGATAGTTTACTGTTAATACACATTGTACACGCAGTACAGACAAATGACAATAATGCCCCTACAAAGCGCCCAAATACTCAAGAAACACACAGCATGGCTTACTTCAAATAAGATATATAACTTTTAAAAACTGAATATTCAAAGATGAATGGACAGATCAATGTATGTTTATTCTTCCTGTGGGACGTTTGAAATCATCATGTTTCAAAACTATGTGGTAATAGCAACAGTGAGGTGAAGTGCCACTATGCAATAAAACACGGGTCATTAGAGCAAACATATTCACAGCCGTCTGAGGTGAGGGCGTATAAAATACCCAACCTGACTTCATCTGCTAAAATTAAAATGCTAAGTAAAAGTGATTTTATGAAACATCATGTGCGGGATATAAGAATCAACCTTAAACAGGGAGTGCATTAGGTCGACGACAAAAGAAGTCCAACATAGCATGAACAAGGTGTAGAATACTCCACCTCAAAAAATTTAATTTCTTTATATTAATAAATTAGGCAGAAGGTTCTGCTGTACAGAAAGACAGATAGACATGAATGTGGGCTTCAACCTGAAATAATATTACTAATTACATTAAAACTGATCAGATTATTTTTAAGCTTTTATTTCTTTAAGCTTTTAACTGTTTATAAAAACACATATATTAGTCAATGGCGCTTTTGTCCACTCACTTACTCAAATGCTACAGGGAATTTGGGAATGGCAATCAGCCTAATCTGCATGTCTTCGGACTGTGGCCGGAAACCAGAGTACTCTGAGGAAACCCACTAAACACGGGGAGAACATGCAAACTCCACGCACACAGACCCGAGGTGGGAATCAAACCCAGATCCTGGAGGTGGTGCTAACCACTGATTATGTATATTGCTAATAATTTCCCCCTGTGGATTAATAAAAGTTTTAAAAAATTGCAATTAAAAAATTCACCTCTTCTTAGTAGTAGCAGAGGAAATTAAGCTTCTCATTGCAGTCTCTGTTTTCCCAAACGTGTGTTTTGATGTTACGAGCACCACAGCGGTAAGGTGGAGCTGGGCATGCAGGCAACACCTCGTCCCCCAAATCCTCCTGGCTCAACCAAAACCATTTTCCATCCAAGAATCGCAGGGCAGCCCACATACTGTCTGTTTGGGATTGAATGCTCTCAGCTTTAGCTGCCAGATCCTGTGAGTCAAAGGCCAAGGAAGCCAGGCCAGTGTAGTTCACCTTGCAATATTCAAAAGCTTCTTCCCAAGTCATTTTCTCATTTACCAGAACTAAAAACACATAACAAACAAAAGGCTGTTGTTGATCACAGACCTGAAGTTTCCAGCCAGTTTGCTCGATGTCAACACAGCCCCAGGTAAGGTAAGAAGGCTGGGTGCTGGCCCATGGAAAATAGTTGCTTTGTGTTTGATCAGACCAAAAGTAATATTGGCTTTTGAATAAGCCAATCCAAGTATTATTTCTGTTCTGCGCAACTGCATAGAGCCTCTGGTTTTCCTCAGCATTAGTGATTGAAGCCAGATCCTTAAAGTAGTTTCGACAGTACCATTGAGCATTCCACCAGGTCACAGCCTCTGAACGAAAAATATATTGTCTTGTCAGACCTGAAGCAAACCCAAAAAGGAGCACAAGAACAGAGATAAACAGGGACATCTTCTCTGCTGTGATGATTCTGAGCTCTAGTAAACATTTGAACAGATCTCTCAACTAACTGCAACCTTTATATTTACATGGCATTTACATTCTTTCCCTTGGGGAAAAAGAAAGCCAAGAATAAGAAAGCAAGCATACAAACCAATTAAGTTTTCCATATAATAACCATAAACAAATGCAAGATGCACAAGGATACCAAATACATGTCAGAATCCAGTGGTGCTTCAAATTTAAATCATAAAAAGCACTTGTTGGGAATGCAAGCAAACAAACAAGCAAACAACAAGAACAAAGATACACAAAGTTATCATAGGTTGCAAAATTTCAAGTATGAAAATTCCACATAAAAAAAGACTAGGATTTATTAGGTAAACCATCCAGGACCCACAAAAGGTTCTGCACCAAGTTAACAACCATCTCTTTAGTTTTTTTTTTCCATGTTCACAGACAGGTTGTTGGTTGTGCACCAACCATGGCACCTCCTCTCATTCTTGCTACTGAGAACCACCATGATTGTGTGATCAGCAAACCTTATAATATAATTCAAGCTGCTCATTCCTGCACAGACTAGACTCAGCAGAGTGAACAGCAATGGACAGAACACCCAGCCCTGAGGACCCCACTGCTCCATGTAGTAGTGCTGGAGAAGCCGTTCCTGATCCAGATCGACTGAGGCTTCGCAGTCAGAAAGTCCAGGAGCTAGTTGTTTAGGGATGTGTTAAGGCCCAGCAGGCTCAGCTTTTCAATCAGCTGCTGAGGAAAGATTGTGTTGAATGCTGAGCTGAAGTTTACCAACATGTGTCCTCATTGTCTGTGTTTTTGAGTGCCAAAGGCAGGGAGGTGGTCATGGTGTTGTCTGTTGAATGATACATGAACTGCGGTGTTCCAGTGAAGGGGCAGTAGCATGTTGATGTGCCTTATGATGAGCCTCTTGAAACACTTCATGAGGGTGGGTGTGAGAGCAATAGGAAGGACCTGAGATGAGGAAGGACCATGGCGATGTCTAGGGTACAGGGAGGATGTGGCCTTTAAGTGGGTTGAAACAATGCTCAGGGAGATGTTGAAGATGTCCATGAGAACATCCACTACTTGGTCTACACATCCTCTGAGCACCCTGCCAGTAATGTTGTCTGACCAATAGAACCCCCTTGGGTTGGCGCTGTGCAAAAGTTTTACTCACTTCAGCTGTGTTAAGACAGAGTACCTGCTCGTTGGTATAAGGGGTGGTCTTCCTCAAGCATAGATGTCGCTTAGCGCATCTGGAAGGGAAGAACCACTTTAACAGAAGGAGTTGTTGTCCTCTAGTTTATGGTGGCCCGAAAGCCCTGTCACATGGACCATGTTTTGCTCTCCTGGAAGGAGTGGTTGTGGATTTTCTGAGCATGGGCATGCTTATAGCCTCTCTGAAGTTAGGAATTTGGGAGTTATTTTTGATAAGGATTTTAGGTTTGATAAACATAATTCTGCCTGCTGCCTTCGATCCTCCCATCAGGCACCATTGGTCTTAGGACTGTTTCCAATATCACATTAATTAAGGCCAAACTAAAAACCTTTCTATTCTCTCAAGCATACAATGTTAATGAATGTATCCTCTGGTTATAATGTTCTTATCAAATGCTCTTATCAAATGTTCTTTTAAAGCGGTGTTTACAGTGATTTTATATGCCTTTGTCCTCTGTTTTATTTTCAGTTTAAATTTGTAAGACAAATTTTTTCCTCTTCTCTATTTTATTTGATTTTAATCAATGTTTTATTTTTATTATTTTCACCAATTTTCTTTTTAAACTTGTAAACCACCAATCTTTCGACAATCCTCAGAAGTGGTTTGTAGTGTCTGATGAGTGGTCATTATTCTTCAATTAGCATAGCAAAGAGCTAGGGCGTTTGCTCCTCTCATTGCAAAGTACACATGCTGATGAGATCACTGAATTGAAACCACTGATTTGCATGGGTGAAATCTCGGGCAACATAGACAGTCCATCTGGGTGTGTACTTGGTCTGCGATTTAAGGGATTGCATACAGCCACAACAAAAACAGCAGTGATTTCCCGTGATAAATAAAAAGGTCTGCCGTTAACACTCACAAACTCCACTAGTGGTGAGCAGTATCAAGAAATTAATACAGAGTTCTATATGGAGACTTTATGGAGTAGTGGCAAGAAGAAAGCCATTGTTAAAAGAACGCCATAAGAAGTCATATTTGCAGTTTGCAATAAACCATGTGGGGTGGAACAGCAAACATGTGGAAGAAAGTGCTCTGGTCAGATACTGTAGGACCAAAATGTGAGTTTTTCGCCTAAATGCAAAATCACATGCACACACCAGAACCTTGACACACCATTGTGAACACACTACTGTGAATATGAGTGTGTCAGCATCATGTAGTGGAGATACTTTTCTTCGGCAGGGTATCAGGGAAGCAGGTCAGAATTGATGGGAAGAAGGGTGGAGCCAAATACAGTACAGGGCAATCTTAGAAGAAAACCTGTTAGAGTCTGCAAAAGACTTGAGACTGGGTCGGAGGTTCACCTTGCAGCAGGACAACGACCCTAAACATACAGCCATAGCTACATTGGAATGGTTTAGATTAAAGCATATTGATGTGTTAGAATTTTGCAAAGAAAAATGGGCAAACATTCCACTCTCTATAGCTATGTTTACACTGTCAGTTAAATGCGACCCAATTCCGATTTTTTGCTCCTATGCGACACATATCGGATATTTTCTATGTCCGTGTAAACAGGAAAAAAACGCATGCATTCTGATATTTCGAGATCGGTTTCAGGCCTCCTTCATATGTGGAAATAAATCAGATATGTGCTAATGTGATTGTCGTGTAAACAGACAGATCGGATTTTCTGAGGCATTGCGTTCTGTACTGTACGTCATTAAAACTGCGACTTCTTCGCAGTTTAATGATGTAATCAGGCACACCGAGGCACTGCTCATCCCAAACAGATGCACCAGTGTGCGCTAGCCCAAGCATATTTCGCCTTCGTCCATCTTGGCTAGTCTGTAGTGCAAGAACCTCCCTTTAAGTATGCGCGATGTTTCAGACGGTATGGCAAGTGTAAACACTTCAATCGGATATGAGTCATAGTTGAAAGAACGTGTAAACAGATGGTCAGAAAAATCAGATATAGGCAACAAATCAGATTTGGGCATCGAGACCTGCAGTGTAAATGGGGCTTATATGTACAAAACTGGTAGAGACATACCCCAACATACTTGCAGCTGTAATTGCAGCTGCAAGTATGTTGCAGCTGTAATTGCAGCGAAAGGTGGTTCTACAAAATGGAACTTTTGATATTTATTTACAGATATTTTTCAGATATTTACGTCACAATTATGTGCCACTGTTCACATAAAATCCCAATAAAATACATTTATGTTTGTAGCTGTAACTTGACAAAATATAGGAAAGTTCAAAGGTGTGAATACTTTTGCAAGGCACTGTATCTTGAATTTTAGAATAGAAATTTTATTTGCTAAATTTTTAAACCTAAAATTTTTATTTTAGTTATTTATTAATATTTTATTTTCCTCCAAGAAAGAAGAATCTGCTGAAAACTAATGATTAACCTTTAAAATGCCCAAACCCAAGCCACTGGATGCAGTGCCGGCGCCAAGCCCAGATAAAATGGGAGGGGTGCATCAGAAAGGGCATTCAGCGTAAAAATGCTGTGTTAAATGCTGCTGTGATCCCTCGACAGGAGCAGCCAAAAGACTAACAAAACCTTTAAAAAGTCAAGCAGCATGAATCTATGGCAGCAACTAATAATTGGTGAATGACCAATTAAAAAAAGGCAACCGCTTATATGGAAGTCCTCCTGATATGTGTTAACAGGGGAGGCTTCTCATATCAAAATGTCCATTAGTGTTTTCAGGTATGTCAGTGAAAGCAAAGTTATCATTAAAATTGACCACTAGTGGAATATGGGAATGAAATCGCAAAAATAAAAGTATAATTCAACTCTTATTTTTAAAAAAAATAGGAAAAAAAAGGATATGTCACTCTACAGTATATTCCACAATCCTTTACTCAATATATATTTATTAGTGGTGCTTGCGAAGCAAAGTACTATTATTATTATTATTATTATCTCACAGGCTTATTATTCTTTTTTCCCTCTTCCCTTTTTTTCTTCTTCCATACAAAAGTTTGTCCCGTACCATTTGTCGTAGACCAATGAAATGACGCATGCTTTGACTTTCCCTGCGGGCACAATTTACCCCCGTCCCATAGACTTAACATTGAGACCATCTTTGAGGGGTTCTAGCACAGAGCAAGAATTTGGTACAATTCCCCTGGGGAACAAGAGGTGAATTTGGTGAATTAAATGGGGAATTTGGGCCGTAACTAGTGCCATACCATTTGTCGTGGACCCATGGAAGAAGTATCTAATCATACGGCTTGTTCTGGAATGCGGTGCTTGACATAATTTTTCTAAGGGGTGGGCTGGAAAATTGCCCCTGCAGGGCAATACCTATAAACTTCATATAAGGGAAGGTGCTGGTTGTGCTGTGTGCAAATCTGGTGTTAGAATTGAAGAGATGCTACCCAAAAAAAAAAAAGGAACTACAGCAGTATGGAAATTTAAGTACTTAAACAAATTAAACACATCAGTGTGAAGAGTGTGAAGACTGGTATTATAGATAAAAACCCAGCTGTTTTATATACTTGAGGGTTTTATATTAACTGGATAGTGGTTTTTATTCACGGCTATTCACCTGTCTCATCCGATCTTTGGGAGTTCTGTGCATAAGTCCTGGATGGCCAAATCATTTAAAAGCAGTCTGAAATCCATTTAGAATAAGAATGCATGCAAACATCCAAGTGATTTTATAGGCAAAATTGGGATGAATTGTCCAGTAGTATCCCACAAATTAAATAATCAAATCAATATAATTACTCTAAAAACATGTGATGATCTCAATTTGATTATTATTATTATTATTATTATTATTATTATTATTATTATTATTATTATTAATGTTTCTCAATTTTTAAACTTTCTCAATTTTCAAACTATCATGCATTTTTACCACAAGCACTGTCACAAAGCACATTTACAGAAAAAAAATCTGGATATAAATAATTATTCATAAGCTAGAGGGAACGAAGCAATTTGGGCAAGAAAAAAAACCTGAGACAAAAATGAGAAAGAAACCTAGAGAGTTACGAGACTTCAAAGGGAACACATCCTGATTTGGTTAATACCAGATAGTATGACCATAAATAAATCAGTTCCATATCTGTGTGTTCTGTGTGATGTTGAAAGTAATTGAAATATATCAGGAAATATTTTTAATTTGAAATAAGTCTTTTGTTGAGGTACTGTTCACTGATAAAGATTTGGGTACAAAACAGTTTTTGGCAATTTCAGTTAATAAACAATTGTCACTATAAACCAACGTAGTGAAATTGTCACTTTAATTGTGTTAAGCATTTTTTTTTTTAATTACGCTCTTTATGATTTTATGGGTTTGATGCTTGACTTCATTGTTTTCTGTGTCATTTACTGTTATTTCCTGTTTTTCCATTGTTAAAGTTATATTGACACAGAAATTAGCATTTACTCTTTCCTCCACCTGCTCCAACAAAAAGCATCCCGATATGTAAATTGTTTACTCCAAATAAATTAATACATGCAAATAAAGTTGAAATGGTTTCAAAATTGAAGCTTCATTCACAGCATGAAAGAGTGACATCTGCTGGTGAAGAGTGTGTGGTGCAGTGAAAGAAGTGAAAGTCTTATTTGCTAGCAGTGCTTTAAAAAGGAGATAAGAAAGGAAGAGTCCAAGGGCCAGTCAGTGACAAGGTGCCCTTAAAAATGCTATGCTTAATCATGCCACACTAGTGGCACCCCTCTATCTATCTATCTATCTATCTATCTATCTATCTATCTATCTATCTATCTATCTATCTATCTATCTATCTATCTATCTATCATCTTACCTTCAACACACCATACACTGCCAAAATATCTGGACACATGACATTTACAACCATATGTGGATCTTCCTCAAACCTGTAACAAAAATGTGGATGTATGCATGTATGCAAAATGTCTTTTTATTGTGTTTTGCAATACGAAATTTACCAACATTTAGCTTACTCTATTGAAAATTGTATGTGTGTATGTGTGCCCACGTGTTAATATACTGTACATGAGCACATATGTATGTATGTGCATAAGTGAGTGCGTGTATGTATTAAATCTGTGGATGCATTATTATTATCATTATTATTATTATTAGAGAGGAATTATTTGACAAGCACGCACAGCTGTGATGGTCAGGTATACACGATGTCAATAAACCCTGCAGCCTGTACGGATCCGGTGACGTCATAAATAAATAAATAAATCCTTGCTCGTGTATACCCCCCCTCACTCCCCCTCCCCGCCTCTCTCTCTCTCACACACACACAATCTGGGTTCCGGTTCCGGCTTTTTTACCGCAATGCATCAGACACAGATGGCGAATCCCAAATTGCTCCTTTAATGTACGTATAGTGAACTGTTTATGGCGTGGAGGCTATTCACTCTTACCCTACATAGGCCACCTAGACAGGCTGGAAGGCGTCATTTGTGTATATATCAAAAATAAATAAATAAATAAATAAATAAATGTAGGCCAGTTCAGACCTAGACAGAGGACACGGATGATACAGAGATACAGAGAGAGAGAGAGAGAGAGAGAGGCGTACGCACGAGTTCTGTATCGCGCGCATCACATCTGTCCGCGCGCGCTCCAGATGCAAACAGCAGCCGCTCCTCCAACTCCACACACTTAACAAGTGCGAGAATTGTTTTTTTTTCCCTTTCTTTTTTTCTTTTCGAAGATTATTACATTACCTATTACAGGCTTTCCATCCATCGACACACACAGACGCGTAAAACCGGGGGGAAAAAAACAAACCGTTTTTCTTTTAATCCGCGCAGTTATGCATAGAAACCGACTCAACATTTCATGCGAAGTCGATGAGAAGATATCAAAACAAATACAAAAATAATAATAATATCAACAACAACATCAACAACAATAATAACCATAATAACAGAAAAAAAAAACAACAACAAAAGGCAGAAGGGCATCGAGAGGACAGCAGCGCCGGGAAACCCAACCAGTAACCATTATTGTGATTAAACATCTGTATGTGCATGTGGAATGGCTAGGATGCGTTAAAACGACATGCGTCAGTCGCATGTCTTGTTTTTGGGTGCATTAACGTTACCAACAAGGCAACCCGCATGCTCCATTGTTACACGCTCCTTATAGAAACTCACGCCTCACTACGCATGCATGGACAGATTTCAATATTTTACATTATTAATGTGTGTTTTAGGCGTAACTCTTTTGCGTGCAGATGTTTGTCCTTCACGTACACATCTCAGGATTGTGCATAGTCTCAGGTATTGCACTTTTTCTGAACAGGATTTCTAAAAAAAAATGATATGCAACCTGCTTACAATACAGCCATCCTTTTGAGAAACAGTAGCGTAATGTATATTTTCTTATTAGAATGTTAAATCAAATTGTACAAATGCAGATATATATTTATTTTACAATTTTAGCCAAAGAATCAAGCACTTTGGATGAAGCATGTGGAAGCTTTAATGCATGACTTTTGCACATGTACTGTATAGCGTATGCTGCTCTGATTTTGTACCCTAAAATTTAATTTCTATTAGGTAATAAAACTAACCGAACCTAAACAAGTCTTCCATGGACGCTTCTCCAACTTGGTTTGTTTCATAGCCAGGTTATCAATCCGTATATATAGAATAAAGGTGTAAAGGTATAATCAGCCAAACTCCCTCCTGAATAGAAAAGTCTGAATAGGACCAGATCCAGTCTCGCTTCTAAAACTACAGTGCTGCTGACTTAAACTACACAACTCAAAGGCGCCAGTTTCCTGTGATACAACAGATTCCTCTTAAGCACCCCCCTTCCCTCTGCATCAAGGATGGCACCGACAGCACACCACTTCCTGTCAAGCATGACTGCCAGGTGCTTCCTGTTCCTGGGTGTACTCTGTGCTCTCTGGGGTGAGTCAACATTTTTCTCGCAGTAGTGCCTGGAAGACATTAAGGCAAAGGATTGTCTATAGTACATCCATTATGTAGGGCTTTAATATCTCTTCAACACACTTGCTCATATACAGCAATCCACCTACCTAAGCATTCTCACTTGCTCCCATTGCTCGGAGCTCTCTGTCGTAATGGAACCTTACGAGAAGGCGGCACAAACAGACACTAGATGATACTTCTCATGAGATCACAAGCTCAGTATAATACAAAACAATATATAGATAAATACAGAAGTTTATTAGGTTAATGACATGTAAACAATTCTACTCAGCTTGTAGACATTCATATCTAATGTAAGCTTTAACCAAATAAGAAAAAAAATGGTCAAATCCAATATGCATGAATTGAAATGTAATTTATTGATTTTGTATTGTTAAGATCTAGTTACAGAAAATTAATACTATAAAACATAAGTAATTATTCATTAGTGGTTTTGAGCCTAAGGGCCCAATTTATGCTTTAAGTATTTAGTTGCATACTGAGTACATTTGCATTTATATTGAGTTTTTCCTGACTCAGTTATACTGAAATATACAAAATCAACGGTAGGGTTGGAAATCACTATGGATACGATATTATCATGATACCTAGTTACTAAAGCTAAAAATTAATAATAATAATAATAATAATAAAAAGGTTTCCATGAAGTGTTGCACGAAAAGAATCATGATACTTAACTGAATCAAAATTTTCCTCATAGCTCTAGTAAATACTGTAGGTATATTAGAAAAAGTGCAACAATACAAATACACTGCTTGCATTCTATAAAATGTGCAGAGAAATCTCATGACATTGAGACCGTGAAAACAATACAATGAGCAGTAAAGGAAAGCATGTAAAGCAAAATAACTAGTGTGGAATATTAGGATATTATCTGTATACAGTATGCAAAGGAATAAAAGCAAAAGCACTTCTCTATAAGTGTATCATTCATTATTGCATTATTTCAAATAAAAATTTTATTTGTCACATACACAGTACGATATGCAGTGAAATAATGCTTATAGGACCGCTCGTGACCTTAAAATCAAGATTATCAAAAAGAAATACATTATGGAACATAGAAATAATAAAATCTAGAAAAAAACTTAGCTGCAGAAGAAGAAGAACAACAAAATATAAAATATAGGATATAAAAATATTTTAAAAACTTAGCTGTACAAAATATAGACCATAATGGCTGTTCAAATATGGAAAATATTTGCAAAGTTATTTGTCTTATTATATTTGTCTTATTATTATTATTGCTTAGATATTAATCTATTTAATAATGTAAATATATGAATCGATATACATTTATAGTACAATTATAATACAAATAACCGTATTCAGTCAATACAAACACTAATAAAGTATAATAAAATTCATGTTTGTGTGTGTAAATAGTTTACTTAGTACAAATGTATAGTGCAACAATCCAGTGCTCTTGTGGGTATTTTTTCCCCCTTGGTATCACTGCAGTGATAATTTGCCTCAAGTGTGGTTCTGTTTAAACTGTATATTTATCGATGTGCCCCTGTGTGTTCGCCAGTCTCCCTGTGTAACGGGGCGTGTGCTGAAGTGGACTCCGACACTGAAGCAGTAGCAGGGAACGGCTTTAAACTCGGCTGCATTTCCTGCAAGATGAGAGGAGAGGTGGAGGCCAGCGCTATCGCCGACTGGTACTTCAGGGCCAAGGGAGAGACAGAGTTTGTACATGTGAGTTCTGTAATGTATGTCTACCTTTTAACAAATGTATGAGGAAGTGAGGAAAATGATTCAACAGTTAAACCAAGTAAAGAAAACAACGAATCACAGATTGTTGTTATTGATGAGTTCTGATTTTAATTTATTAATGAATGACACATCATACTTTATTTTCTCAATTTTTCTCATGTTGTGGAGCATCTGTGACCTAGTTAGTTTCATCAAGCAGTGATGCTATTACAGCATTAAACAGGTATTTTTTTTTAACATGCCTCTTTTTTTCTCTCTCTCCTAAAGTTAATAAGATTTTCTCTTCAAAGAAATTTCCATCAACTGTCATGAGTAATTATGCAAAAAAACAAAAACAAAAACAACATCTGTTCATTAAACTTATACTGATCAGCCACACCATTATGACCACCCTCCTAATATTGAATAGGTCCCCACCACCCTCCCTGCCCGTTTGCCACCATAACAGTAATGACCTGTGTGCTCTGATGCCTTTCTATTGGAACCAGCATCAACCTTTTTCTCAGTTTGAACCACAGTAACTCTTCTATTGGATCGGACTACACGGGCCAGCCTTAGCTCCCCAAGTGCATCAGTGAGCCTTGTATATCCATGACCCTGTCACCAGTTCACCGGTTTCCCTTTCTTGGATCACTTTTGGTATGTCCTGACCATTGAAGACTGGGAACACCCCAAAAGAGGTGCAGTTTTGGAGTTGGAGGGAAAGAAAGAAAGGAAAACCGGTAAACTGGTGATAGAGTCATGGGTGGATAAAGTTCACTGATGCACATGAATATTTTGATTCAATAGATTTGATGTGGATCAAATTGCTGAAAAGGTTAATGCTGGTTGTGATACAAACGTGTCAGAACACACATGCATTAGTATAGACATTTGATTTACAATCAAAGTTTTTGTACCTTCGATCAGAACGTCAGTTTTAGAAAATTAATCAACACCTTCTGAACAAATATATTACAAACTGTCTGTGGTATGAAACACCTGATAATTAAACCACTAATGCTGGATAGTGATTTTACAGAAAATGTACATTATGTCATTAACAAGTATCTTAGATGTGACCTTCAGAAGTGATCCCTATGGCTAATACAATCATATATATATATATTTTTTACTTGAGAATTAGTTCAACAGCTGTTTAAACCCTGTGACCACTGTTGTACATTGCTGTGCAAAAGTCTTGACCCCCTCCTTTCTTCATATTTTGTTTACAAAAAGAAATTTTTTGTTGTTTTGTTTTTGTTTGTTTGTTTATAATGAAGTCTTGATGAATAGTTCTCCGGAGTTCCGGAGTGAAATTTTCAGTTCACTGTACCTGATCGCTTTCAGAGGAATGGTCTTTATGTTTTATGTTTAAAACATCTAACTTAAGGCATGAACCAGTGAGAAACAGGTGCAGATGGTGACAGATGGTGTGGAACAGACGAGAGGGGAAATGAGGTTTCTGCCGAGGTTGCCATAACAACATAACATAAACAACAATCTTTAGGCACTTTGCAGGCTGTCACAATAAAACAATTGTTCCTGTTCCTTTAATTTAATCTACATAATTTAATTGAATTTGATGAATTGGACAGCTCAAGACATTTGCACAGTACTGTTCAACAAAAACTAAAACTAGATTATGGAAAAAACAAGCCTTTAGTAAAGGTAATGCAGACTCCACGATGCTTTGTTAAACTTTAACAAACAGCATAAAGAAGTGTTTGATGTGAAGATGTTGTTGTTGTTGTTTACATAGATCTATACTTATGATGGTGAGACGTCTATCATAATTGATGACCGCTTCGAGGACCGCGTGGCCTGGGATGGAAGTAAAAAGACCAACGACCTGCAGGATGCCTCTATCTACATCCAAAATGTGACCTTTAATGATTCGGGAGTGTATCGCTGCTTTTTCCGCCGAACCCTCGAATATGAAGCCTACCAGTATGAGACTACCGCCAGCAAGGTGGTGCACCTGACAGTGGTGGCTAAAGGTGTAGTATTTGACATAAAACCAATTTATTTCAGCTTCATGGGGTACTGGATATGTACAGTACATACTTGCATAAACTGCTAAGCAGGCATATTTTAGATCTTGTTTGTTGCTTCTGCTGACACCTAGTGGCAGTATGCAATGCTGCAACCAGTATCTGTATCTGTTTCGCATTTCACAGTGCATTTGAATTTATACCTAATATGTCAGGAACACTGCAAATCATTGGGGGGAAACCGAGGTAGAAATACAAGCATGGTCAGCAAGGTGTTTGATGGTTCCTGAACCTTAGCGTCTCAAGTGGAGACGTGTGCAAAACTTTATTTTTCAAATACTCACACAGTTATTGTTTTTGTTTCTATCTAGCTGAGATATTTTAATGACTTATTTAGTTGGCTAATTTAAACAAATTAATCACCTGACACTGATCAGGCAGGTTTTATGGATGAATGAAGCCAGACATTTATCTTAATGAACATGGTATCTATTAGTACTGTAAGCTTCACATCTAACATTTCACAGCCCAGTTAAAATGAAACTTCCCACTCCCACTCCGACTATTTTTGTTATCTCCTATGGGATCCCAGACCTCAAGCACACATCTAGAGTGAAATCAAATCTGTAGCTATTTTTGTCCTTTTTAAACAGTCGGCCAATTCTGTTTAAGTCATATTCGGTTACATCCATAAACTATCCTTGGGCCATTATTTATCAAGATTTTCACATATGCAGCACTAATATGTTCTAATATGCTTTGCTTTAATCTGCTTTAACCTGACATATGAACACCTAAATATAGACACATGACATTAATCTGGGAGATATGTACCATTTTACACATAATTAAACATGGGAGCAGTGGAGATACTGTATCAGACCAGCCTTTTCAGAAAACACACTCTATGATGTTTCGTACAACATTCACAGCAGCAAACAAGTGTAGTATGTAACAGTGTGCACAAGCACAATGGCAACCTCAGGACTAGCTTGGATATGGCTGAAGATTTCTGACAGACAGACAGTGGTTAGCAACCTTGTGGAACCTTGAATTGCGAGTAATGTGGTTTACGAGTGTTCCGCAAACCGAGCAAAGATTTTTAATACATTTTTAATCGGAAACCGAGCAAGTATTAGTTCACGAGCGCCAAGTGTCATGTATCACGCATGCGACTCTTATTTTGACACTGAGCGTCACTCTCTCGCCTTTTCACCCCCCCCGACTTCGCATTCACATAGAAACTCTGCTCGTCTCACACACACGCACAGACGCTGTCTCGCCCTTTTACCCCCTCCCCGGCTTCACAAACACACGGACACTCTGCTCTGTCGCGATTGTTTTCAAAGGTAAGATGTTGGTTCATTTGATTTTTTTTTTTTTTTTTTTTACTTTTACTTTACAGCAGTGATTCCCTTAGTATGCGCTTATGCCAGTCTCAGATAGATGTCTTTTTTCCCTGTTAAAACGGTGTTTCCGCTGTGTTTATGCGTTTGTTGTGAAACTTAAAAAGTGATTCCGTTAATATACGCTCATGCCAGTCTCAGAGAGATTTATTTTTTTCCTGTTAAAACGGTGTTTCCATTGTGTGTGTGTGTGTGTTTGTTGTGAAACTTAAAAAGCGAGGTGGGGAGAGGGAGGAGGAGTGTTACTGTGTAAAATGAGGCGAGGGAAGGGGCTAATTCCACAGACACACACACACACACACACACTGCGCCTGCGCGCACCAACGGAAACACTGTCGGGATTTATTTGTACTTTTTTAAAAAGGTAAAGTGCAGATCTGTTTTATTTTCATTTTATAGATTGTATTAATTATTTTTATGTTTTTCTTTTTTGGGGCTGTGGAACGAATAATTTGAGTTTTCATTATTTCTTATGGGAAATTATGATTTGGTTTACGAGTGTTTTGGAACACGAATCCACTTCCGGAACGAATTATGCTCGTAATCCAAGGTTCCACTGTATACAAATCATGGACTTGGGTAAACCTAGAGATACCCTACAGTAGGTCAAGTATTACTCAAGTAAAAGTAGAAGTCCTGCATTTACATATTATCTTGAGTAAAAGTACAAAAGTACCTACCTTCAAATTTACTTAAGCAACTCTCTCTCTCTCTCTCTCTCTCTCTCTCTCTCTCTGTTTCCTGACTGTGAGTGTGCTATTTTCTTTGCCGTCTTTAACCAGCTCTGCTTCTGATTTCAAACACTTGTAACATGCAGTTATGTATAATTATCAGCAGGTGGCTAAATTTCTGCTTAGTGTAACGGAACGCTATGCAGAAATGCAATGAAGTAAAAGTACACATATTTTCTTTAGGATGTAGTGGAGTAAAAGTAAAAGGGATCCTCTAAAAAACTTACTCAGGTAAAGTAGAGAAGTATGAAATACGTGAAATACGTACATTTACTTAGTTACCTTCCACCTCTTACCAACAGTGATGGGGGTGTCCTCTGCTTTCAAAATGTGGTGAAAAACGGTGACTGGTGCTGGATCATGCTTGGGACTATTTCTTTAAAGTGTAGGGAGAAAGCTACAGTAGGTTTTCCCGTTTTTTTTTTAACATAAAGTGACTTGAGCAGGGCGGCTCGAACGTGTAGTGGTTAGCACTGTTGCCTTACACCTTCAGGGTCTGGGTTCAATTCCCGCCTCTGTTCTGTGTGCATGGAGTTTGCATGTTCTCCCTGTGCTTGTTGGGTTGCCTCCAGGTTCTCTGGTTTCCTCCCACAGTCCAAAGATATGCAGGTTATGTTAACTGGCCGTTCCCAAATTGCCCGTAGTGTGTGTGTGCCCTGTGATGAATTGGCACTCTGTCCAGGGTACACTCTGTCTCGTGCCCTAAGTCGCAGGGATAGGCTCCAGGCCCCTCGCGACCCTGAATACAGGATAAAGTGCTATAGGCAGTGATTCGAAGATGACTCGAGTAAGAACAATCTGAAAATTTTGTCAATGACTCTAGTTTCAGCTGCAGAGTCAGCTGCAATGGTATATTAGAGGAATGACATGTCACGCACCACTGAAGCTGTTCTTCCTTCCACCAGGCTGAACGGCGAACAAGTTGGAAATGTGGAAACGTTTTGTAATTATTATTATTGCTCACTCGTAAATATTCACCAATTATTTAAAGGCTTAGGTCAAGCTTACTTCTGCTTTAGAGATTATAATGTTTCAGACATGCTTGTTGGAATTAATAGAGTATAGTAGAGGAGTACTGTACTGTATGTTGAGAGAGGTAAGACCCGACAAAATAGTGTGTTTAGAGAGGGTTCCAGCTGTGCTAATGCTGACATTACACTTCCTTATTCCAAATTACACGGGGCATGCAATGTAATTCTCTCTTGCTTTCCTCTGTCTTTCTTTCTTAGCGACACGCGGCATGGCCTCCATCATTTCAGAAGTAATGATGTACGTGTCAATCATTGGGCTGCAGCTGTGGCTGTTGGTGGAGATGATCTATTGCTACAGAAAGATTGCTGCAGCCGGGGACGAGGCCCTCAGAGCCAGCGCGTCAGTACCATGTTCACCTACATTATAACTTTTCATATTTCAATAACTTATTCGCATGTTCTCATAACTAGTAGCACGTAGCATGAAAGAGGTTTTTTCTTAATAATAGTCTGACAGATTTATTCCTTAAATTTGTCGACCTAACATAAACATAGATGCTTATTTTACGCTTGGCCGACTTTGGCCAATTCCAACCCACCAGCTAGATCTTGTCACACTACAGCTACCAATTGACATGAACAATATGTTTCATCCAAGGCATGCCAAGCCAGTACATATCTTTAATATGAGGGAAGCTAAACACGATCTTGTGCATACATACTGTAAGCTCACAGATACCCCTTATTGGCTAGTTTTACTCAGAATTAAAAGCAACAACATCTTGCCCATCAGGGAGCATAACTAATTTAGCACTTTATAGGATGGATGTACCATTTTTGGGATTGTGACCTATGACCTATTATCATATCACAGTATGTATTTAATTACTGTACTACTGTTTGAAAATACAAAAAAAAAGTAAGAATGACATGTGGCTTAACACCAGATATAGTTTCTCTGATAATATAATGATAGCCCGTGAGATAGCAGGATTAAAGTGAGGTTTAAGGTAAGTTAAATATAGTTAGCTAAATACAGTACAGACCAAAAGTTTGGACACACCTTCTCATTCAAAGAGTTTGAATTTGTATTATGGCAAGAAAAAAGCAGCTAAGTGAAGAGAAACGAGTGGCCATCATTACTTTAAGAAATGAAGGTCAGTCAGTCCGAAAAATTGGGAAAACTTTGAAAGTGTCCCCAAGTGCAGTCACAAAAACCATCAAGCGCTACAAAGAAACTGGCTCACATGCGGGACCGCCCCAGGAAAGGAAGACCGAGAGTCACCTCTGCTGCGGAGGATAAGTTCATCCGAGTCACCAGCCTCAGAAATCGCAGGTTAACAGCAGCTCAGATCAGAGAGCAGGTCAATGCCACACGGAGTTCTAGCAGCAGACACATCTCTAGAACAACTGTTAAGAGGAGACTGTGGGAATCAGGCCTTCATGCTAGAATATCTGCTAGGAAACCACTGCTGAGGACAGGCAACAAGCAGAAGAGACGCGTTTGGGCTAAAGAACACAATAAGGAACACAATAAAGAAAACTCGCTGAATGAGAAGGCGTGTCCAAACTTTTGGTCTGTACTATATATTCAAAGTCAAATCGGGACTGTTGATTGTGCAGAATAACAGAACACAGTAATGGGCATAAAAACTCAATTTATTTCTTTATATATACAGTAATGCATTTATCTCAATGTTTCACTGGTTCTTGGATACCATCAAAGTAGAAAATATTCTCAGTACAATGAAGCCATGTTTGGACTGCCTGCTTCATATCTGAAGCGTTGGCCTCCCAGGAACTCCTTTATGGAAATGGTTTGACGGGAGGTCGCGATAACTACCAGTTGAGTTCCTGTGATTGTGTGGACAGTTCCCACAGACAGATGACGAGATGACAAGCTCAAGGATCATGCGTTCCACTCTCTGAATGTTCACGGGAAGGACTCTGTAGCGGCCTCAAACTTTTTGAGTCTGTTTTACTTTTGAGTCTGTGCTTGAAGTCTATTGTAAATGTCAACCAGTTTAATGACTTCATTCAGGAGACATTTCATCATAAGTCCTGGTTTGACTCGAACACTTCTTCTACCATGCTGTGTATTCATCATAAGTGGAGCAGTGGTGGCTCTAACGGGTAAGGCTCTGTGTTGCTCATCGGAAGGTCAGGGGTTCGAGCCCCAGGACCGTCAAGTTGCCACTGTTAAGCCCGTAACACTATCTGCGCTATCCAGGGGGTGCTGTATCCTGGCCTACCCGGTGCTCTGACTCTGGGGATACTGTATGTGACAAAATCATTTCACGGTAATTTAAGGCACACAGACAAATAATCAAATCCTTTTTTTAAAAATTTGTCTAATGACTATTGATTAGGGATTCTTTTTCCTCAAAGCAATTCATTGCCACAATATGGTGTTTACAATTCAGTCATGAGAAATGTCATCACAAGGTTGCTCATGTCAATGACTTTTCTCATCACAATGAGTACAACAATAAATAGCTTTCTTTCATTCAGTTATTTATAAAAACGAATCATACAAAAACCGAATATTTCAACTCTGGTAAGTGGCTATGATATAACCAAGATCCTACCCACTGAAGTACCTCTGTGTTAGATAACACTGGAGTCTGCTTGGCTTTAAATGTTCTTTATTTAAGCCGTGTCTGTTATTTTTTATTTTTTCGCTGAGTACCACTGCATTCATATCGATTATTCTACAGCAGAAATGATATGGGTCAGAATCCTGAGTTTTTAGGGAAAGAAGGATCTCATCTCATATCAATTTATTGCGGTATTTAACCATATTTAACCTGTGAATGACAGCTTCGCTTCTGTTTCGTATGTGTATTGCAGAGAGGAGTATTTAGCAATAGCATCGGAAAGCAAAGATAACTGCACAGGAGTGCAGGTGGCAGAATAACAGAGGTGAGTTCAGCGAAATTCACAAAATGTGAGGCCGATGAAATGAAAGCATCGACGAAGCGTGCGCGTGAGAGCTTTTCGAAGGACAGCGTGTACTCTCTGCTTTAGAGAGGCAGAAGAAAAGAAAGAGAAGCCAAGGTCAAGAGTCAGGCGTCGTCTCTGTTTGTTGTAGTCCACTGCCTGGCTGTCAGAAAGCTTCATCGCATTTCCACAGCTGCCAGCAGTAATCTCGTTTCTAACTGGCGTACTGTCATTTCGATTATTATGCAATTAATATCATGGCTTGAATCGTAGCAGTCTGTGTGTAATACAGGTAGACAGTTAATTAAAAAAAAAAATATTGATTTACAATAAGTAGCACATGCTGTAGTCATTGAATTGTTATAAAACCACCCAGATTTCTATTACAAATTTGTAGCTTGTATAAAAATTACTATAAAAAACAAGACGGTAACGTACTGACTTATTGATCTGTTTGCTTTCAGGCTTTACCTGCGTTACCCATATTCACCTCCACGTTCCTGCCTTCTGCTTCCCCTGCACATCGTCACAAATCGACACGTTTTTGTACTTATTAAGCGACATCCTTATCCGAGTCCCGCGGTGTTCCTGCACTGTTCGTCCTGTTCGTTTTTCTAGTTCAGCATGACATGCTTCCTGGATGAGTATTGGGTCAGTATGCAGTTCTGGAGTGCACTTCAGGATCGGGATCAGGAAATGGATATTTGCAGCAGAAAAACCTGCCAGTTTGCATGAGTGTAATAATAGGGCATGATTATACATTAGTCTCTCGAGTATATTGCACCTCATATGCTTTAATATAGAAACTGTATGAAATGCATTACCTACCTACTGTATAGATTAGGGTTGCCACCCTTTTGTCTTTTCTTTTTTTCTTTCTTTCTTCCAGACAGTCTGGTTTTACCTGTCATTCATTTTTTATAATGAAGTAAGCTTAAAACAAGCAATAAAATCTTATTGGTCAGGTTGTTTATTGTTAAGTCATACTGTATTCCACCGGTCCTGGATAAGTTTTGTCATTTAGCACAAACCAACCATCCAACCAACCATCCAACCAACCAACCAACCAACAAGCAAGCAAGCAAACAAACAAACAAACAAACAAACAAACAAACAAACAAACAAACAAACAAACAGGAAGTCATTAAGAGAGTCTGAAACAGAAGCCATGTTACGCCAGGAATCTGCATTTACTTTAATTTCAGATTGTCGTTAAGCTGGCGCATTTGAGAGCAAACCATTTCTGATAAAAATCAAAGTCAAGTACCAAGTACGGCTAAAAGAAACACTAACAATGAATCAAAAGAATTGTTTTTTTTAACTAAAATGTGTGGTATAGTGTTAATAGGTGTGTGTCTGGTGAAAAGGTGGCAACCCTAGTATGTTTTCCTGTACTGATAACAGTAAACAAACAAACAAAAAATACAGTGCTGAAAATACAGTAAGCAATAGTCCAATATTGCACTAGGGGTCAGTAAGGAGCAGTGAATTATGCACAGCCTTGTTCATTTCCAGGGCAGTATGTCCCACGGTGTACCGACACAACGCTATTGGTGCATGCGCTAGGCTACACTGACATGCCAGGGGAACAGTCAGCTATACTGTAAGTTTGAGCCATTCTGTTCCCGTCATTCAATGCTGGAGCAACTTAGATCATACTGTACATATAAACCCTTAAAATGTGATGCAGCTGCCTTCAGGCAACACGCGAAATGTAGATCCTACGCGGCATTGTGCGCTTACTTGTTCAACCAAGTAAAGATTTTACTCTTCAGTCTAGGCATTACTGGTAATATTCATTATTAATGACTGAATACTGAATACAAACTAGTGAATGTAATAATCTATATGAATATGATATCACCTCCTGCTAATGCAATGCAATATAAGCCAATAGTTTTCGGGATCAAGTTTATGCACTTTAGTCTCTTCGGCAAATGCATGATCAATCAGCGAATAAGCAATGCAAATACTGTGTGCTAGATTCTATATATAAACCTATTTCTGCTATAATCCTCCACATATTTTTATGAGAAAAAAAAAAAGATAAAGAGTGAAAAATGATGGAAACGGTGAAGGAAACCTTGATGACTGTGTATGTTTGGGAGGGTATTAAATTAAACTTGAATAAATAAAACATTTGTGTGTGTGAGTGTTCTAGACTGATGTTTAATGAATGAATGCACCAGGACACTGTCACGCAGTGCAATGTGATTTAATACCAACATAAAGCCTTTAAATCAGCACTGTGCTCTATACTCCAGAGTAGTCATTATTATCATTTCAGTCAACATGCCAATTAAGGTACTGGTATATTTAAGCACGACCTCACTTTTATACAACAGTTCCACAAACAGCGTTTATTATCTACAGATTATGATTTGCTTATTTATTCAGTTATTTCTCTCCACCGACAAAAATCCTTCTGCGATTAGATGAACAGACTAACCACATATTTACATATTTACGCTTAAACTGGTACCTCGGCATACTTCTAAAGGCGAGAAGTCATATTGTGAAAAGCATTTTCCCTAGGAAATAATCTAAGTGTAGATATTTCGTTCCAGCCACCCAAAAATATGACCAATATTTCTAATTTCCAACACTAAAATGATATTTTTTTCATTTAAAAAAACATTTAAAAAAGACATTCAACCTCACTTACTCTTAATTTATGATTCATCTTGGCACCGGCTGCTTTAAAAACGAAACTGAAAGTGGCTCATATTTCTTCTTGATATCATAATACCTTGATAACATTAGACCCATGGTGCTATGTCTTTATTAAGTCTTGATCGGCTACTAGAAGTACGCTCGACCTGAAATATGCCGAAATTTTAGTTCTTAAGGCAAAAAATTTTTGTATGCCAAGATACCACTGTATTAAAGGCCTGCTAACTTCCGGGCTCCGGTTTGAATCCTAAATACTGTTAAACGGAAAGCTACTGCAGCTATGTACAGTAGGACGTACATTCCCTTTTTCCACAGACCAAGTAGTGCCTAAAGACAGACAGGTTATATTCAGGATGCAGCCATGTGTTAGAACCTAGTTAGTTTTGTAGCTAACATTAGTCGTGAACAGAACAACATGATCCAGAATGCCTTAGAAGTGATTACTAGGTAGACAACGTGTAATATAAGTTGACATAACATTATCAGATGTGTTTTCTTGGTGTGGATGCTTCACCGATTGGTTTTGAAACTTGGCTTTGGCAGGCAGCAGCTCTCTCTTCAGTACTGCGGATCGTACAGACCTACTTTCACCCACGCTGCCACCAACAGTTAGTGTAAATAACGATGGTTAGAACACCTGTACACATGTATACAGAGTGATACATATAGTATAGTTTAACATCCCAGTGCTGTTATGCTGTATATCACCACTCGTGGAATGCCTCTCTGTTGTATAATTTTATTTACAAGGTAGTGTTAGATAAGTCGAAAATTTCATTTTAAAATGAAAATTGAAACGTTTCGTTGCTGTCCGTCTCTAAGGTACTGAGTAAACATGAAAACAGGAAAGAAGGCCTTTCTTGCAGAAGGAAATTAAATTAAATTAACCCTGGTAATGTAATTAGAATTTCAGGACTTTCTGAAACGTATATTAAGTGAATATGCCAAAGTACATGATTTTAGTTTATATATTAAAGTTAGCATTTTTCTTATGTATTAAAGTGCTCTGAAACACATTTCTGTCTTTAGTATTATCATTAATGTTTTAAATGTTGCCATTACTTAACAAGTTTTTGCTTTATTTTTACTTTACATTTTACATTTTTTTAATATTTATATTTTACTTATTAAGTTTTATGTCTTAATGCCTTCATATGTAGAAAGAGTAGAAACGGGTGGCACTGGTTCTCTTTCACCCCTAACCACAGGGGAAGCAAGAATCATCAGGATGCCTTGTTGTTCATGTGTACAAGCAGCCCAGGTTACGTACATGATTACTGAATAGTGTTACAGAGACAAATTCCTTATCAATTGCTTGCCTCGTAAACATCACATCACGTACACGGCACCTTGTGACTATCCTCCATGCGACAAGACGTTGTGATTAAAACTCTGGACTGTTAATATGATGCTTGATAAAGGCCTTAAAAGCTGTTTTGCTTAATTGTAAATGACATTCAGAGAGTAATAACTCCACCCAAGCATGCTTTGATGGTTCAGTGGTTAAAAGTTATGGGCCTTTATTACATTATACACTCCAAATTCAGACTGTATATTTGAAGTGCAGAATTTCACCATACTGGGCACGCTACAGTGACAGAGTTTTTCTGATACAAAACCTCTACTAAGGTGCACACCAAACACCTAAAACATATCTAGGGTGTTAGTTTTCATCCAATTGAGCTAGAGTCTTATACAGTATTATCACTAGTCTTATACAGTAGGTTTATGATGGTCTGCGACGAAGAATGAAGGGAATGGGGCTACATGCTTAGATTAAAGTTGGTTAATTTTTGACATTCATCTTATTGACACTAATAACATTTAAATGGATTGTGGAAGCTGTCACTGTCTGTTCTGTGCCCCCCTGCCCGAATTTGCATCATTTGCAACATTACTGAGAATGACGCATGCCAGCTGTTGTACAGTCTCAGAGAAAATCGGTGTATAATTCTGTTTTAAGACTGAAATACAGACTTATTCATTTACATTCCATTTGCATTCCATTTCCTCTAAATACTTTTATAAATAAATATAATAATAATAATAATAACAATAATAATAATATTCATAATATTATAATAATATGTATTATTTATTATATCCATAATAATATAGATAATACTTTCAAAAGGGTATTATAGAAATGGCCTTATCCTATGCGTAACAATAATTTGTTACGCACTCCATGTCTAACAATAATATTATAATTATTATTGGTGGTTATTGGTATATTATGATAGTATTCGTGTCTATTCTATTCATAAAAAAAACGAAATTTCTATCAAAGCTAGAACACCTAGCCATACAAACAAATTATTGAGCTAAAAAAGACCAACTGCATGAAAAACGCTAAAATGGACAGGAAGGTATCTGTCTATTCAGATGTCACGGTTTAAATGTAAGGAGCATTTCTCATAAAATGAATCTAAAGGGGAAGACATACAGGAAGCCCCTCACTGCGAACACTAGTTTGTCTTCCAGAGCCCTGTGCCAACGTGTCCATTTGAACCAACCGATGCATGACTGAACACAGCATGATTACTACAGATCCAGCAACAGATTTAATGCATTTCACAGCAATGTGCAATTTACCAGACATCTATTTTATATATTATATACCGTAAGTATCTCAAAAAAAAAAAAAAAAAAAAAAAACAAGACATGAGATAATGACATATGGCCTGCTTGCCAACCTGGGGAGCTCATGCTCAAAATACTGTGTTTGTCTACACAACTAAATAAACAACTGTGTTCTATAGTTCTAAATGTGATTAAGCTATTTTACATTTCTGAATTTGGTTGGAGCAGTCACAGGGTTTGGAAAACCCACTTTGACACAAACAAACAAACAAACAAACAAACATTGCTCCCCTCCTAAGAACCACCTTTTTTAACGCATTAAATTAACTGAGACAAATTCAGAGTATGTTTGTTTCTGTGTGGAAATGAAATGTACAAAATGTATTATTATTATTATTATTATTATTATTATTACTGTCTGTAAGATCATGGAGAGCCCAGGGACAAAGGTGGGTTACACACTGAATGAGGTGCCAACCCATTACAGAGGTGCCAACCCATTACAGAGCGCACGCACACACACACACATACACACACATACACACACATATCCCTAATCACACACTACAGGTAATTTGGAAACACCAATCAGCCTACGCTCCATGTCTTTTGGAGAAACTGCTTAACAAAACTGAAGTACCCTGAAAAAAAAAAAAAAACAAGCACAGGGAGAGCAAATGCCACACGCACACACTGAAGGCCAAGACTAGAGCAACCTTGTTCCTTTAATATTATTATTATTATTATTATTATTATTATTATTATTTTTATTAATGATAAACATTTTTATAAGCTTTGTCCAAAGAAAATGTAGATTCAGTCAGTCCCAGGTTTGATTTTGATCTCAGCTTATTTTCTGTGCGATGTTCCTTTAAATGTTCTCCCCATATCTCTGTCGGTTTCTTCTGAGATTTCCAGGTCCCTTATACCTCCCAAAACATGGCAGTAGATGAATGTGTGTGACTATGCATGGTGCTATAAATGAATGAATGAATTGCTGTTGTTAGTCTTTCTGTTGCTTCCATCGAGGGGTCGCCACATCGGACCATCCGAGCCACACACAACTTGGCACAGGTTTTGTGCCAGATGCTTTCCCATTTTATCTAGGCTAGGAACCGGCACTGCATCCAGTGGCTGGGGTTTAGGCACTGGGTGGGAAATGAACCTGGGCCTTCCACATGGCAGGTGAGAAAACTACCACTGAGCCACCAATGTCCTAAATGAATGAATTAATGATAATAATAATAATAATAATAATTCATTCATCTTCTATACCGCTTTATTCTGTACACAGGGTAGCAGTGGGGCACGAGGTGGGGGGACAGGTGGCAATCCATCACAGGGCACACATACAGACAGACACACACAGCCTTCACTTTTACATAATTGGCGGTAAAAGTGAAGGCACACGACTAGATGATCACTCACGCGCTTATTGTCTATACCGCTTTATCCTGTCGTCAGGGTCACGGGGAGTCTGGAGACTTTCCCAGGACACTTAGGGCATGAAGTTGGGTACACCCTGGATTTGGTGCCAATCCATCACATGGCACACACACACACACACACACACACACACACACACACACACACACACACACACACACACACACACACACACACACACCAAATAGCTTAATCTGCATGGCTTACTGAAACTGTGGGTGGAAACCCGCCAAGCACCGGGAGAGCATGCAAACTCCATACACACAGACTCAGGAATTGACCCTGGAAGTGCGAGACGACAGTGCCAACCATTACACCACCATGCTGCCTTAATAATAATAATAATAATAATAATAATAATAATTTCCTCTCTCTCTCTCTCTCTCTCTCTCTCTCTGTATGTGTGTGTGCGGTAGAACGACACTACTGCAATCAGCTTACATGATCATAAGATGTACTGTACTGGATAGTTTCCCGAGAGCGCGCCTGAGTGTGACTTTGCGCGTTCCCGAACACATATCATGACTGATATACAGAGAGCGAGAGAGAGAGAGTTTAGTGTGTGTGTGTGTGTGTGAGAGAGAGAGAGAGAGAGAGAGAGAGACATCAGTTGAAGGAGTTTAAAATCCCCCTCATCTGCTCAAAGTCATTTGGATCAGTATCCGGGTAGCGCAGTAATTCATGCGCACGCCTCTAACACACGTTATGCCCCCCCCCCCCCCCCCCCCCACCTCCTTATCTCTCTCTCTCTCTCACCGTCTCTCTCTCTCTCTCTCTCTCTCTCTCTCTCTCTCCTCCACTTTACTGCTTGCGCGCATCGCAATTATACCACACTTAGCAGTCCGGCATCCTTCTCCCCTCCTCCTCCCCGACATTATGGATTAAATAAATTTGCGGTTGATTTTCGTTGCCATAGCTGATCCATCCGCTCCGCCGACATGGGCTTCTGCTGTAACGGCCGCCTACATGCTCGCACGGCGCACCGCTGTGGCTGCTTCTAGCCCGGATGAGGCTTGTTAGAAAGTACCGTCAGATTACCCGGTGAGGCGGGTGGCTGCGTTCGATGCCGTTGGATCATGTCCTATGTGTCTTCACAAGGTAAGAGCTGAAATACGCCTGTTTGTGCCTATTAAATAAAATACAAATACATATATACATGTATATCTATACATTAATTACATCCATCTGCTTTTCTTTCTCCATCTCTCCTCCTGCTGAGACGGCACGCGTTGCGTAATTCCCACATCATCCGTTAAGACTTTGGATCAAAGCGGCTGTTTGTAGTTTTAAAAGCATACACACACACACACACACACACACACACACACACACACACACACACACATATATATATATATATATATATATATATATATATATATATATATATATATAGTTACAAACATGGGGCATCTGCTACAATAATAATAATAATAATAATAATAAAAATTAAATAAAATTAAAAAAAAAATAAAGGATCGCTTCCATGACGACGGTTGTTATGCGACGGCGTAGTGCTGTAGTGAAGCGGCTCGTTCGTTCCGTTACCTGTTGGTGTGTGTGTGTGTGTGTGTGTGTGTGTGTGTGTGAGAGTGTGATTTAATAATAAAAAAAAACACTTTACACCCCAACATTTAGGCTGCGGATACAAATGTATCAATGCGGGAAATTATAGAAACATAATAACAAGTTTATCATTATCATTATTATTATTAGTTTTACTTTTAACTTTCATCCGCAGAGAGATCAAACGTCCGCGTGCGTGACGGCGTGACGCGCGTGTTCCGCGCTGATGCAGATGTGCGCTCCAAGGCCGAAACAGTTTATTTATAGCGGGTGAAACGACCCCAGCAGTGTGTGTTTGTGTGTGTGTGTGAGAGAGAGAGAGAGAGAGAGTGAGAGTGCGTATGCGCGCGCGCGTGTGTGTGTGTGTGTGGTAGTGGTGGGCGCAAGTGAGGAGGAACACACCGAATAGATGCTTGCACTAAGAGAGATTCGAGAGTAACAGGACCACTTCAGTTTAAATGCCGAGGTCGTTTTTCTCTCCACACACACATACACACATACACATACACACTCATACACTTGCTCACTCACTCCACAGGCCAATGGACTGAGAAAAATAATGCAAACCTTCAAAAAAAATTAATGATAGTGCTCATTTTAATGATGTGCACACTCGACAGAAGTATAGAAAGAGTCTTTTCACTCATTAGAAAGAAAAGAAAAGAAAGATTTGTCACGTGTACAGCACCTTACAGCACAGTGAAATTCTTTCTTGTGTATCCCAGTGAGGGTCAGCACACCTGGAGCAGACCATGTTAAAGGCCTTGATTAAGGGCTCAACAGTAGTCACTTGGCAGCGCAGGGGGTCGGACCCATAAAACCATCCGAGCCATAACCATATGAGTCGCCACTGAATATTACCCCGACCTAGGAATCAGTGACTCCGGGTAGGTTTCTTGCCTGCCATGTGAAAGGCCAGGGTTCAATGCCCAAACTCCAGCCATGTGACACAGTGCTGATCCCAAACCCGGATAAAGTTTTAGGGTTGTGTCATGAAGGGCATCTTTACAGACGTAAAACCTGTGCCAAGTTAGGTGTAGATTGGATGGTCCGCTGTGGCGAATCCTCAGCTTGTGCAAAGAACATGAAAGATATTTAAAACATTTGTACGTTAACAACGTGTTGATCTGCGGGCTTGGCAAAAGTTTCTTAAGTGGGTGAGAAAACCCCGTTTCGAAACCTGACTGCATATATAACATGAGGTATCTCGTTCGGGGACCTTCATCTCTTGTTTTCTACAGTATATACAAAAAAAATGCCGTGATCCATTACATGTGTATTACAGTACAGCGAAGCTGAGGTCAGAGTGCAGTGTCAGCCAGCATATGGCACCCTGGAGTATACATGGTCAAGGGCCTTGCATGGCAGCTTGGCAGTGCTCAGGCTTGAACCCATGGCATTCTGATCAACCTTAATTCTTGAGCAACTGCGGCCCCAAAAAGGGACTTTTCAGTACTGTACGTGCAGTATATAACCTGATAGTCAAAATAAACTCATATGCTACCGGTTTATGTACTATATGTAACATAATGTACTTTCTATCCTGTTAGTGTGAACACATTTAAATTTCACCATATAACATTCTCGGGTGTTGTAGTGTCATCTCTCTGTTTTAATTTAATATTTATGACATGGTGTACACACAACATCCAAGTCACATAACATCCTATATCACAGAATGTATCACAGATGTGACATAAAGCATGACTGTATTTGTTTGTGCTCAGATATTAGTCATTTTATAGACACTATACACGCCATATAAGACTCTGGGGGCGGACCTTCATGGACACGGGCCTGAATTATTCAAATGTCAAACCTACCTAGATGTTCAGGACCTTATCTTGAAAGAAGAAAAAAAAATGGAAAAAAATCTTACATAATTGCACCATTTTCATATAAAATGTCTTTTCTCCACCATGAGTCAGGAGTCATCAGCTAGTGCAACTGCAGTCTGGACCCAGGAAGAGTTTTTCAGCAGCTTACACCAAGTAAAAAAAAAAAAAAAAAAAAAAAGCACCAGAACAGCTGATAATAGTATGAAGAAAATGGCCTCAAGTTTTCTAAACTGTTTGTATCTGAAGCAGATCCTCCATTGCAGCAAATCATACATTTATGCAGATTATTTAGCTGAAGGTATCTCATTAGATCAGAGTCTAGCTACGAGGCTTAACGGATTAAATCAGAGAGATGAGAGTTATCACTGACTTTTTTGTGATTTTTTAAAATGTTATTTACGCTCTCTGATATTTTTAACAAGCTGATGTTAACAAAGAAATAGACAGAGAGGTATGCGTTCCTTATCTCAGCGTCAACAACCATGATGCTATTCCTACGCGGCTCTTTTATATCCAGGCACTGATTGAATCATTATTAATCGCTAAGCATTAAAATGTAACCGTTGTCAGAATTTAGTCATGTTATCTGCTTATTCAGATTTTTGTAAGTAAAGAATTTTCCCTAACATCAGGCAGTAAAGGCTAACATTTTCTCTGAGACACACAAAGCACTCATCTCTACAAACCACACACTGCTCGGCCATGTTGTTGGCATTGACAGTCATTTTTCCGTCTTAAAAGTTTCTTTCATCCCCACTGAAACTGGACAGGTGACAGAAATCGTCTATCTCGAGCACGCACAGATGGCACAAGCTACCAGAGCTAGCAGGTTTACACTATCATATACATTTGCCAAATTTTAAATCAATGTCATTGTGAACTGAAAGCAGGGTGGATAAGATCTTGCATATGTTAAAAAATTCGAACAAGGTGGCATTTATTAAGTCATCGAGTTGCCAGTTTTTTTAGTCATACTAGCATGAGATGCTTTCTGTGGTAACGTGCTCATCCATATTCATCAAACGTGTTTTTAGTCCAAATAAAAAGGCACTGTGTGCCACCAAACAACGCAGCACAGCTAATCCAGCTAAGTCGCCATTTCAGAAAGGTCAACTTATTAGCTTGCATCAAGCAAAGACTGCATTAGAACTACTGGAATTGCGTAGACTCAGCAAAAAAATCAAGTCAGCTGACAACTTGAATGTACTGAACTGACCAGGTTAATCACATCTATGGAGGTTTTCTTTCCTGACGGCTTGGACATATTCCAGGACTGAAATTGTGGAAGAGCAGGTGTGGGAGCATGAGGAATAATTTTCACATGTGGACTTGCCACCAGGCACGGTGTTGTAGTGGTTAGCACTGTCGCTTTGCACCTCTGGGTGCATTTTCTCCCCGTGCTTGGTGGGTTTCCTCCTGGTATTCCTGTTTCCTCCCTCAGTCCAAAGACATGTTAGGTTAGACAAAGACAGGTTAGGTTAGTTGGCGTTCCCAAATTGGCCGTCATGTGTGAATGAGAGTGTATGTGTGCCCTGGATGGATTGGAACCCTGTCTATGGTATACCCCGCCTCGTTCCCTAAGTCTCCTGGGATAGGCTCCAGGCCCCCCGTGACCCTGAATACAGGATAAAGCAGTATAGATGATGAGTGAGTGAACTGGCCACCACATTGTGCACCGTATTCAAAGTTAAAGATGTTGGAATGAAATTTTATAGTGTGCAACGTTTTTTGATAACTAGTGCTTTCCTTCCCTAAGATTCCAATTTAGCAGGGCAACTACAACATGTCTTCGGGTAAGCACATTACTTTTAGTTGCCTGGTGGGCTAGTTAATAAATTCATGATCCCTCCCTATGATTTGACGTGACACTTAATATTTACACTTTCTGCTCTTGTCTCGGCCCCCTTGTGTTGTCACGCAAAGTTATTCAGCTGTTTCTTTTTAGTTAATAATTTGAATGTCTATTTAAATTCTCATATTTCTATCTATTGCTGGTTCATGTTAATGTGCATCATTGAGCTGTTTTCCCTGTTTCCTTATTTCGGTGGTTCCATTTCCAAGTTCCAAAGCATTAGTTTGACTTTCTGGTTTTGCCCCGTGTGCCTGGTTCTCCTGTATCTGGGTATGGATTATCTTGGTTTTTAATGTCTCAAGTATTTCAGTATCTGTGAGTATCAGTATCTCTGTCCTGCCCTCAGTCAAAAGTATTCATTAAATTGATTACATACTTCATCAACAGCTGCATAAATGTTGCAAGTTGTATGCTTTACTGGCACATTTTAAGGATTGGGATATACAGTATTAAGTAGAAAATCAACAGTCAGCTCTTGAATTTGATGTGTTGGAAGTAGGAAAAATGGGTAAGCCATTGTGATGGCTAGACAACTGGGTCAATGCATCTAGAAAATAGCAGGTCTTGTGGTGTGTTCCCATTTTGTAGTGGCAGGGTCATGGACACCCATGGTTCACTGTTGTTATTGAGAGTGGTGATGGCTATTCTGTTTGCTCCATCTGGGAAGAAGGGAAGCCAGAGAAGGTGGTGTGATGCTCTGGGGAAAAGTTCTGCTTATAAACCTTGGGTCCTGGAATTCACTCACATATTCACTCATTGTATATACTCCTTTATCCTGTAATCAGGGTCACAGAGGGCCTGGAGACTATCCCAGGAGACCTGGAATACACCTCGGACAGGGTGCCAGTCTATCGCAGGGCACACACACTCTCACGGCAAGCAATTTGGTAATGCCAATTAGCCTAATCTGCAGGTCTTTGGACTGTGGGAGGAAACTGGAGGAAAACCACCAAGAACGGGGTGAAGATGCAAACTCCATGCACACACCCAGTGTCTTTCAGCAGGATGTCGCATCACATTGAAAACTTGTTCAGGAATGGTTTGAAGAACATGACAAAGTGTTCAAAGTGTTAACTTGGCCTTCAAATTCCCCAGGTCTCAGGCCAATCAATGATCTGTAGGATGTGCTGGACATTCCATTCCAAGTCCAATCCATTGAGGCCCCTCCTCATATCTCACATATTGGTGACAGATACCACAGCACACCTCCAGAGGTATTGTGGAGTCCATGCCTTGATATTTCAGAGCTGCTTTAGCACCACAATATTAGGTAGGGGTTTTAATATTACGGTGGATCAGGGTATATACCTTGGAGAAGCAACCCAAATAACCTCTATCACAAAAGTGGAACTATGAATTGTTACTAAGTGTGTTAATAAAAATGTGTGTTACTTAGGATGTGTCTTAGGTGAAACGATGTCAAAATGTACATCTGAAAATATCAAAGATGCAAAACCTTGAGGTGAAGAAATGTACCTGTGCTCTGAGTGACAGCGAGTGGTTTCCTTGGCTGGAACATAGTATAAGACAGAGATTTCACACTCCAGCTGGAGCCATTTGTCCCACATGATCGCTCCCCAGGTGGAGGATTTGGCAAGTCTACGGGCATTTTACATCCTTCTTTACAACCTTTACAACTTCAGCATGAATGAAGTTACAAACATTTTCATCACATACCAACATGGAATGATAATAATAATTATCATAATGTTTTCATTTTGTGCCCAAAATAAAGCACTCACTTAAAAAAAATCAACGAATGTACCTACTCAGCCCACAATAACGCCGCTATTGACGTAACCCGTGTGCCCAATCTCAACCACATTTGACTCAGCTATTTGTACTAAACTGTATGCTTTTCACTAGGTGGGTCCCCTGAAGGGTATGTAATTTATATCTTTAGTTACCTGATTGTAAAGACATATCATTACAGAGCATCACTGAAGCCTATAATTGGACCTTTGGGGGCACATTTACACTGCTTGTACCTGTAAAGAACCTGACAGCGTGGGTGGTCTTAGGTCTCCAGAAAAGGAGCACTTTTGTCAATGTTCTGGCCTGCAGCCAAAGTCACACACCGCTGAATAGGAACTGTATTTCACAGTAATACTACTACTAGGCTCCTGGTCATGTGACACAGCAGAACAGGATGACATCATCCTGGTTATGAACGAGATCCATCCTCAAGTCCGCCGTTAAGTGGAATTTGTCGGTAAATCGGAACAGGAACATATGGATCTTATATAGCGCCGGTTTGGTCAAGTGTTTGTCTTCGTAGCCATTCGTAATAAACATGTTAAACATAACATTTCTAGGTACACATTAATGTAAAAAATTAAGTGCCTTAAAGTTCTTAAAGCAATTTATATAAATGTTGTTAAGAATAGAAAATGTTAACATGGTTAACACTTGGAAGCTTCATAGAAAGATCATAGAAAACCATAAAAAGTTCATGAGAGATCAGTACAGTGCACTGCAGCTCGGATGAAATCCCAGTGCAAACAGTTTGTCCATGGAGGAAATATGGAAATATTGTGGCCGTAAACATCACGTCAGGGAGAACCCCTGGATGGATCTTAAGATTTTGTGTTTTTGTGCTTAAAATGTTAACGACATTGGTGACATGGGTGTTGGTTGTTTGTTGGTTCATAGTCTTTTGTTTCACAGTTGTTCTCGTTTCGTCTGTTGAATAGTTGCATTACCTGAGCCCTAGGTTTTTGCATGTGTTCTTTGTCTTGCCTTTGTTGCGTTTTATTTAGTTTCCTGTTGTCTGCAATACTGTTATTATTTTTCTTAGTATAGTTCCACGGTTTTAATTAGTTTCCATATAATATTTATATTTATATATTTATTATATTAAGTATATAACTTAATAATAGTGTTTTGTACAGTACATGGCTGATACTGTACGTACATCTTCATAATGAAGTTCAAAAATATTCTGAACTTCTTGTTTAGTGTTGACGTGGACAGCTTTGAGCTGGCCCGCTCATAAAAACCTGTGATACGGAGTGTTAGCATGAATCTGTTAAAATTGTTAAATCTAACCTTGCACACTACGCTACTAAATAGTGCGCCATAATAGATACTAAATTAATTTCTAAATCCAATCGACTATTCGATAGTGAATTCTAAAAGATATTAAATCCACGGCTAAATCCCATCCTATACACTAAACTACTAAATAGTGTATTCAGGGTCGCGGGGGGGGCCAGGAGTCTATCCAAGGGGACCGAGGTGGGGTACACCATGGATATGGTGCATATTAATTGCAGGACATAGTCACATCTCACACTACTGTCAATTTGGGAACGCCATTTAGTCTAATCTGCAGGTCTTTGAACTGTGGAAGAACATGCAAACCTCATGCACACAGAGCCGAGAACCGAACCCAGACCCTGGTGGTGCAAGGCGACAGCGCTAACCACTAAGCCACCATGCCAGAAACGTGCACATGATGCTGTTTATTACAGAAATGCATTCATAGTTTCTGTAGTCACATGTATCCAAAACATGGTCCTGACATTGTAGTAGGTACATTGCGACAATTCTTGACCGTTCAGCATGGTTCATAGTGGAGTCCTAGATACTGTACATCTAATACTGTACCTTTCATAGCTCATGTGTAGTTCACGTGATTAGAGCATGTGACATCACAGAGTTGAGCGACCAAGAACCGTCAAGAATTTCAATTCAAAAATGTTGTACACCAGTGACTTGTATACTCAAAGGGGCATTTATGAGTTATGTTCACATTTACAGCAGGAGCCTTATACAGAGCGACTTACATTTGATCTCATTACACATATGAGCAGTTGAGTGTCAAGGGCCCAACATTGGCAGCTTAGTGGTGATGGGGTTTAAACCTGGGACCTCTTGATGAGTAGTGCAACACCTTAACCACTGAGCTACCCTTGAGGTAACATAGACGTTACATTTAATAATTAGACGATGAAGAGATTATTGAAGTTGATGGGTTTAGCGTTGGAAAGATTGGGCCTGATGCCGGTGCCAGCAATGTGGCTCCAGATGGCGAATGGTGGTAAGCTTCCTCAACCTGACAAACCCCTGGAGCCACACAGTTTTCATGATTTCATGAGTGTTACAAATTAGTGTATGCCTTTTTGTTTATTACAAACCATTGTACAGTATATAACTTTGTAGTGGTGCCAGAGTGTGTTTGTGGTTGGCTCTGTTAGATGTCTCACCTCCATGGGTTAGGGGTGTCTAATCTCACCTCCATATGATTGAGTCCATATGGGCTTCAAGTGCACTTCGGTCCTTGCATATGGTGGCTCTCTGGATAAGCTATCATGTGACAAAAGTGTCTTTGAAGTGTCATTCCATGGCAAAGATGCGAATTTTAAGGACTACCTCACTGACAACTGACACATCGACCGGACCATTGTAACTATAATCAGCAAGAAAAAAGGAATTACACAAAAGGAACCGACACGAAAATAACGATTAAACCAGTATGCAGACAGAGGGTTCAGTGTGAACTTCACAAAGATTATAACTTCGCAAAGTACGGAGGAATGTTCTGGACTATTTATAGTATATTTAGACACAGGTGTCCAATATTCTGGAAGACGATATTGCAGTATGAAATTAGTTTTGGCTCTGTAAATAGGTTCTACTGCACAGCAAGGCTCTGTGTTCCACAATAGATTACACCAAATGGAGAAAAAAAGTCATTAAAAACGTAGTTTGCGAATGAATGAACCTCCGTCCGCAGAACAGAACTGACGAGCTCTTGTTGTTTCGATGTATTGAGAATCTTTCCATGTTGCATTCAAATATACTTAGGTTTCTTTCACAAATAATCACCAGGCTTGTAAATTTCCCTTAAGCAGCTCAGCTCTAGTTTAAAACACACAGTGCCAGCATCAGGAACACGTGGTTCCAGCCGGTCAGGGCTCTACACCTCTCCATGGCACATTTCTGCATCCATCCCCCCTCCCCCCCCCCCCCTCCTCCCCCTCCCCTCCCCTCCCCTTCTATTTTTGGATGGTCTCACTCCAGCTGGGTGAAAACTAACATGCATCCCACATGCTACATCAGTAGGTAGATATTGTGTAGAGAGGGCAAACTGTATCAAATACCCCTCTATGCAGAAGCAAACATTTAAACCAAAGATCCGGGAGGTGGAGGCAGCTCGGAGCGTTTCAGGCCTGATGATTCAATGTGAAGACTTAAATGTGCTCCTGCAGCAAGGACTACTCCACAGATTGTCTGTACATGGACTGAAATGCAACGTCTTGCTGGCTAGTGTTGGTCTGATAGTTTGGCAGGAAGAAAAGAAGAAGACTGTTCAAGGCAGTTAATGTTTTTTAAAACTACCTACCTAGATATTCACAATGCCATGAAGGGATTTGAGTTTTCACACTAATAGTGCAAACTTCCTGTTTTAACATACAGCATAGGAATATATATATATATATATATATATATATATATATATATATATATATATATATATATATATATATATATATATATATACGCACACAGCACACAGTAGGTAGTCCCCTACTGTGACATGCTGTCTAAGCTGCCCTAACTGTTCAGGAATAGAACTGTTTCAGATTAACACAATGTACACACGTGGACAAAATTGTTGGTACCCTTCGCTCAATGACAGAAAAACTCACAATGGTGACAGAAATAACTTTAATCTGACAAAAGTAATAATAAATAAGAATTCTATGAATATTAACCAATGAAAGTCAGACATTGCTTTTCAACCATGCTTCAACGGAATTATATAAAAAAAACTCATGGAACAGGCCTGGACAAAAATTATGGTACCCCTAACTTAATAGTTTGTTGCACAACCTTTTGAGGCAATCACTGCAATCAAACGATTCCTGTAACTGTCAATGAGACTTCTGCACCTCTCTGCAGGTATTTTGGCCCACTCCTCATGAGCAAGCTGCTCCAGTTGTTTCCGGTTTGAAGGGTGCCTTTTCCAGACAGCATGTTTCAGCTCCTTCCAAAGATGCTCAATAGGATTGAGGTCAGGGCTCATAGAAGGCCACTTTAGAATAGTCCAATGTTTTCCTCTTGGCCATTCTTGGGTGTTTTTAGCTGTGTGTTTTGGGTCATTGTCCTGTTGCAAGACCCATGACCTGCGACTGAGACCCAGCTTTCTGACACTGGCCAGCACATTTCTCTCTAGAATCCTTTGATAGTCTTGAGATTTCATTGTACCCTGCACAGATTCAAGACACCCTGTGCCAGATGCAGCAAAGCAGCCCCAGAACATAACAGAGCCTCCTCCATCTTTCACAGTAGGGACAGTGTTCTTTAATTTTTCCGTCTGTGAACATAGAGCTGATGTGCCTTGGCAAAAAGTTCAATTTTTGTCTCATCTGTCCATAGGACATTCTCCCAGAAGCTTTGTGGCTTGTCAACATGTAGTTTGGCATATTCCAGTCTGGCTTTTTATGATTTGTTTTCAACAATGGTGTCCTCCTTGGTCGTCTCCCATGTAGTCCACTTTGGCTCAAACAACGACGGATGGTGCGATCCGACACTGATGTTCCTTGAGCATGAAGTTCACCTTGGATCTCTTTAGAAGTCTTTCTGGGCTCTTTTGTTACCATTCGGATTATCCGTCTCTTTGATTTGTCATCAATTTTCCTCCTGCGGCCACGTCCAGGGAGGTTGGCTACAGTCCCATGGATCTTAAATTTCTGAATAATATGTACAACTGTAGTCACAGGAACATCTAGCTGCTTGGAAATGGTCTTATAGCCTTTACCTTTAACATGCTTGTCTATAATTTTCTTTCGAATCTCCTGAGACAACTCTTTCCTTCGCTTCCTCTGGTCCATGTTGAGTGTGGTACATACCATGTCACCAAACAACACAGTGACTACCTGGAGCCCTATATATAGGCCCACTGACTGATTACAAGATTGTAGACACCTGTGATGCTAATTAGTGGACACACCTTGAATTAACATGTCACATTATTTTCAGTATTTTCTAGGGGTACCATTATTTTTGTCCAGGCCTGTTCCATGAGTTCATTTTTTAAAATAATTCAGTTGAAGCATGGTTGAAAAGCAATGTCTGACTTTCATTGGTTAACATTCATAGAATTTTTTTTAAATTATTACTTTTGTCAGATTAAAGTTATTTCTGTGACCATTGTGAGTTTTTCTTTCATTGACCCAAGGGTACCAACAATTTTGTCCACGTGTGTACTTCTCTCCTGACGAAAGAAGTAGCGTAAACAATGTGTAAAATACTCAACCTTACAAAATGTTATTTGTATGTGGACTTCAACCTGAAATACTAATAATAATATCACTGATTACATTAAAGCCGATCAGTTTATTTTTAGCTTTAACGTTGTAACTATCTCCACAGACTCTTTAACCGTCAGCGACGGGTACTTACGGTAGTCTACTGTACATAATGAGACTGAAGATCTTATATTATAAGATCTATGTGATATGATGAACACTTGAAGGTATGTCGCTATAAGAAGAATGATCAACTGCAAGGAAAATGTCATTCAGATTAATAATAAAGTTGATTATTTTCCTATAACAGCACTTAATCCTCTAATGTAACTGCAGTTCCCGCAATCATCCGCCAGTTATACTTTTCATTCATTTAAAGTTACACTCATGTTGCCTTAATGTAACTTTATCACCATGTTAATGCCTAGACCATGTAATACCCGCCAACAGAATAACTGCCCACAAATCTGCAGGTTTTAAAGCAATTATCCCAGAAATGTAATAAAATTCCCACAAACATAATAGCAGTTGCTTTTGCATTTTCATGGATTTGTGGGAAGGGGAAAATCCTCAGCTTTCAAGACTGTAATAACGTCCCACAAATGCAATAAGGAATTTGTTAAGTTTGTGGGAGTATTACATTTGTGAGGTGTTATTACTTTGGTGGGTGTTACACAAACCATATTATTTATGAATTATTTTATTATGTTCTTTGTCTTCTTAACATCAAGAAAGAAAGAAAGGAAGAAAAAAAAAGAATCAATAAATAACAAACATGGTTTGTGTCATACCCGCTGAAGTAATAACACCTCACAAATGCAATAAAGCACGAATGTAATGCAAATCTGTAGCTTTTAATGTAATAATCCCTCAAACTTAACACATTTGTGGGACGTTATTACAATTCCTAAAGATTTTCACCTCGCATAATAAGTTTGTGAGAAAACATGGCTGTCTAATTGTTTCTTTCCCTATGGCATATACAGTATACATGGAGGTGCTGTAGTGTATATCAATAGTGTGTTGCTGTATATTATTGTATATTATTGACATGAACCCCATTCATGAAGACGTCCAGCTCTTAACAGCGTGAAGCGTTCTCTGCTCCGACTCGTGACTTCATTATTGACTGATCAGTCGGAGCAGGTGTGTGAGCGACGGGGAAGAGTTTAATCTGTGCAGGTCCGCAGGAACGGTGTTAATAACCCCTGATATAAATAATATTCACGACACGCAGTGGTCAGTATTTTACGTGATTAGGGGATTAGCGGAGGTTTGCCGTACTGCCGTACTGTGTGCTTTGCTTGTCTCATGAGGTTCTGAATGGAACCTTAATTCAAGTTTTCATGTGTGTTTTCCCATTCAAAAATGTTCATTTCTAGTCTAGATGATTATTTTTTACCGTCGTAATGTTTTCAGTCTGATTTGATGACGGGATAACGCGATCCACGCCGTCATTATTCTACACTCAACCGCCTGTCTAAGCGTGTCCAGGTATTCTAATACACAGACTGTATTAAACAATATTTGTATTGTTTTCCATTATGTTAATGGCTTTAGGGCACATAAAAGTAATGTCATTTATTTTTCACAGTGCAATGCGCTGCCAAGAACAACCCTTCCAGAACACTGATCTAATGTGCGGCTCATATTTCATCCCTCTGGTAGCACATCGTTTGCATGAGTTCATTAACTTTTAATAGTCTTAGATACAGTATCGAACTCTTCGGCTGTTACCCTATGCTGAAAATAATGTTAGTGTTGCTATTTATACAGGAAATGGATTAAGGAGTTACACAACGCTGAGAAGTATAGAATAGCGGCAGTGCCCTATCTGTGTCTGAGAGAGACCCGCTGTGGGTTTGCAGTCCCGTGATGGCTGAAGCTTTGTGTTAAATTGTATTTAGATACACCGCAGAGTGAATATGCCGGCAGTCTTAGCAAGCTGAACGCTCGACAATCTAATCGTATCATGCTGTGAGCTGGAATGTGCCATTTTATACAATTCTATAGTTACCATAATCAAGGGGATAGCATCATTTCGTTCAGCAGTAGAAAAATGTTTAAAAAATGTAGCATTTTTAATTCGGCAGATTTCTCCTTAAAGCCACCACCATCACCTGTCTACCCTTTGGAGAACTATGAAGCCTTTCGTATCAATCTATAACATTTGTACCGCTTATTAAAGCCGCTCCTAAAAGGTATTAAGAAAAACATGGGAAAGGAAATAATAAAAGAAGGAAAAAAGTTTCTTGCATTTGTCAAGAGTACAATGATTTTTGTTAGACAAGACAATAAAAGCGAGAATAAATATACTTAAGTCGGTGGTCTTTCAGCTGCTCTCAGCAAGGGGGCGCCACATCGGACCATGGTTTTACACCAGATGCCTGATGCAACCCTCTCATTTTATCCGGGTTTGGGACCGGCACTGCATCCAGTGGCTGGGGTTTGAGCACTGGCCAGGAATCGAACCCAAGGCGAGACACCCACCACTGAGCCACACGAAATATACTTAAACAAACAAACAAACAAACAAATAAATAAATAAATGTAATGATTTTATGTTGTGAATATGCTTTAGTGAAGTATTTAAAAAAATGAAAAGTCCCACAACAATCACCTACTGTAAGGGCTCACACATAGAGTGCCCGATAATTTGGTTTTTGTAGTTTGTTTGTAGACCTGAACCGAGGTAGCTCATTAGATACGTTATAAAATGCCGTTTGTTCTGGGAAACTGGGTCGAGCGTTGGTTTTGTCATGTGGGCATTTGTTTTGGTTTGCTTTAGTTTGTATTCGTTTAAGTTATGTTTCTTAACCTCTGTATTAAGTAGGCTCTAGTTTTGTTATATTTATGTTAATTGTGCTTTAGTGTTATGGAGCTGTTAGTGTAAGTACTGTTCTGTGTGTTTCCCAATGTCTGTGTAAGACCCTAGTTTGTTTAGTTACTGTTGTTGTCCGTATGTCTCCTTGTCTCAGTGTCTCTTAGTGTAAGCTTAGCCTCTAGCATGGTTAGCCCCTAGTAGGATTAGCCGCTAGGAGGATTAGCCTTTTGTGTGTCTCCTCTCTTGTATGTTTAGACACTAGTCTGTTTAACTACTAACTTGCTTACTGTAGCTCTTAGTCTGTCTCGTCCCTAGTTCATTTCAGCACCAAGTTTGTTTTGTGTTTTGCAGAAGAGCCTGTGTTTTGGTTTCTTCGTTTGTTTATGTTCGTTATTATTTGTTTGGGTAATAAAAGGACTCTTTATCAACCCCTCTGCGCTTATGCCTGCCCTTCTTATGCCCACGGCATCAACATCAGCCGCAATAACACCCAGAACATGACCCCTACCCTCTTCCGGGAACAATAAGGGCTGCGTTTCAAAACAAAAAATCGATATACCTGTACTGTGGTAAAGTTATAAATCGAAAGCATAAATTTTAAAAACTACCAAAGCTACAACTAAGAGGGGAAGATACTGTAAAAAGCCAAATTGTAAAATGGGAAAATTAGAAATAGTCAGCCAAAAAAAAAACCTCAGGAAAAGAAGAATAGTATGATGTGTATATAATATTAATAATATTATCATATTATGATCAGAATATTATCATATATATTAATATATAATGTACAGTGATAAATTTTGTATTCAAATATTTTTAGAAATGTTTCTTTTCCTGAAGTGTGTATAAATTATTTCGGCTGACTCTGTACAGTATCTAAATTTGGTGGACTATTAATGTCTCTTAAAAGACAGAGAAACAGAGAATGAAAGAAAAAGAAAGCAAGAACAATAAACCTTGGACATATACTGTATGTGTTAGCGATATGTGTATACGGTTACATGGATTATGGATTTGTTTAGTCAATTTTAAATGTGAGGGCTAGAGATATTAAGTATTAATAGTTAACCTTCTTTTGATTGTGTAAAGCTGCTTTGTGACAATGTCAATTGTTAAAAGCGCTATACAAATAAAATTGAATCGAATTGAATTGAACCAATTTATTGTTAAGCATGTTTATTTGTCTGATTTAAACGTTATTAATCGATAAGGTTTGTTTTGCATCTATTAGAGCTGTAATCTAATGGCAGGTTTGCTTTCCTAACTTATTTAGGTAGGTGGTTCAGTGTGTTAAAGCTCGGGGTTACTTATCGGAAGGTCTCAATTTCGAACCCCAGCTCTGCCAGGTTACCGCTGTTGGGCCCTTGAGCAGGGCCCTTAACCCTGTCTGCTACAGGGGAGCTGTGTAATGACTGCCCCTGTGCTCTGACCCCAGCCTACTACCATTATTACTACTATTATTAATGATGAATTGATCACTGATCATTAACTTGTTTGATGGGAAAAGAAAAATGTGAGAAATTTGCAACCCTTCTGGGAGTGAAAAAAAGAAAAGAAAGGAAAAGCAAGAAAAGGTAAAAATTCAAACATATGAAAGAAAAAATTGATCATTAATTATAGGAAAAATATTATAACCATATAAGTACACTTTTAAAACACCATTAAATAATTGAATAAAAACAATCCCCCGATAAACTGTTAGAAAGGTTTAGGTAGGTTTTGTGAATTGGATTGGAGTTATAACACTCAACATCATAGATAATTCATCTGCTTAAAAATGGCCTTTGTTTTTTAAATGTGAAGAACGCAGAAGTGTTTTATTTACAGGCCGAAACAGGAACGAGTAAGCACTCAGAAACCTCAAACTGACACCCACAGGATCTTTAGCTCATTTGTTGCTGTAAATTGGTGCTAGATGAGTTTGAACATCAGCAGCACTAATGATCACTGCACTTGAAAGCAATTCCTAAAATGGAAGGATGGACTTGGCACAAACTCACTCGCTACAGAACCTCATTGTCTTTCACACAAAATCAGACACGCTCTGAAATGTTTTTTTTTTTTTTTTTTTTTAAAGTGTGATCCTTTCTCTAATACGGAAATATGAATACAGATGAGACACAGATTACTGAGCAGCATATGTTGTGGTGTAATTGAAAATCAGCTTGTGCTTATTAAGAGGGGTTAAGGAAAAAAAAAACCAGCCCAGTATGTTGTAAGCTTGTTCCCTGATGTGCTCTCAACACAGCATTTCACTAATAGTGAACATTTATGCATGCATACATTACCAATCTATTAAGATGTTGCTGAACACATATTGGGCAAATACATGCATTTAAAGTAACTAATGCTAAGTGCATGCCACATTATGTCTCAAATTCTCACACAATACACTAACACTCACAGACAAGAGTCATACACTAGACTAGTGCTCACAGACAAGAGTCACACACTATACAAGTGCTCACAGACAAGAGTCATACACTAGACTAGTGCTCACAGACGAGGGTCACACACTACACTAGTGCTCACAGACAAGGGTTACAAACTACACTAGTGCTCACAAACAAGGGCCACACACTACACTAGTGCTCACAGACAAGGGTTACAAACTACACTAGTGCTCACAAACAAGGGCCACACACTACACTAGTGCTCACAGAACAGGGTCACACACTACACTAGTGCTCACAGACAAGGGTTACAAACTACACTAGTGCTCACAAACAAGGGCCACACACTACACTAGTGCTTAAAGACAAGGGTCACACACTACACTAGTGCTCACAGAACAGAGTCACACACTACACTAGGGCTCACAGACAAGGGTTACAAACTACACTAGCGCTCACAAACAAGGGCCACACACTACACTAGTGCTTACAGACAAGGGTCACACACTACACTCGTGCTCACAAACAAGGGTCATACACTAAAGCTCACAGACAAGGGTCACACACTAGTGCTCACAGACAAGGGTCACACACTATACTAGTGCTCACAGACAAGGGTCACACACTACACTAGTGCTCACAGACAAGTGTCACAAACTACACTTGTGCTCAAAGACAAGGGTCACACACTACACTAGTGCTCACAGACAAGGGTCACACACTATACAAGTGCTCACAGACAAGGGTCACACACTACACTAGAGCTCACAGACAAGGGTCACACACTAAAGCTCACAGACAAGGGTCACTCACTACACTAGAGCTCACAGACAAGAGTCACACACTAGAGCTCACAGACAGGATTCACACACTAGTGCTCACAGACAAGGGTCACACACTACACTAGTGCTCACAGACAAGAGTCACACACTAGTGCTCAACGACAAGGGTCACAAACTACACTCAGGCTCACAGACAAGTGTCACAAACTACACTCATGCTCACAGACAAGGGTCACACACTATACAAGTGCTCACAAACAAGAGTCACACACTACACTAGTGCTCACAGACAAGGGTCACACACTATACAAGTGCTCACAGACAAGAGTCACACTACACTAGTGCTCACAGACAAGGGTTACAAACTACACTAGTCCTCACAGACAAGTGTCACAAACTACACTAGTGCTCAAAGACAAGGGTCACACACTACACTAGTGCTCACAGACAAGTGTCACAAACTACACTAGAGCTCAAAGACAAGTGTCACAAACTACACTCATGCTCACAGACAAGGGTCACACACTATACAAGTGCTCACAGACAAGAGTCACACACTACACTAGTGCTCACAGACAAGGGTTACAAACTACACTAGTCCTCACAGACAAGAGTCACACACTACACTAGTGCTCACAGACAAGGGTTACACACTACACTAGTCCTCACAGACAAGTGTCACAAACTACACTAGTGCTCAAAGACAAGGGTCACACACTACACTAGTGCTCACAGACAAGGGTCACACACTTCACTAGTGCTCACAGACTAGGGTCACACACTATACAAGTGCTCACAGACAAGAGTCACACACTACACTAATGCTCACAGGCAAGGGTCACACACTAGAGCTCACAGACAAGGGTCACACACTAAAGCTTACAGACAAGGGTCACACACTACACTAGAGCTCACAGACAAGAGTCACACACTAGAGCTCACAGACAACGGTCACACACTACACTAATGCTCACAGACAAGAGTCACACTACACTAGTGCTCACAGACAAGGGTTACAAACTACACTAGTGCTCACAGACAAGTGTCACAAACTACACTAGTGCTCACAGACAAGGGTCACACACTACACTAGAGCTCAAAGACGAGGGTCACAAACTACACTCATGCTCACAGACAAGGGTCACACACTATACAAGTGCTCACAAACAAGAGTCACACACTACACTAGTGCTCACAGACAAGGGGTACACACTATACAAGTGCTCACAGACAAGGGGTACACACTATACAAGTGCTCACAGACAAGAGTCACAAACTACACTAGTGCTCACAGACAAGGGTTACAAACTACACTAGTCCTCACAGACAAGGGTCACTCACTAGAGCTCACAGACAAGGGTCACACACTAAAGCTCACAGACAAGGGTCACTCACTACACTAGAGCTCACAGACAAGAGTCACACACTAGAGCTCACAGACAGGATTCACACACTAGTGCTCACAGACAAGGGTCACACACTACACTAGTGCTCACAGACAAGAGTCACACACTAGTGCTCAACGACAAGGGTCACAAACTACACTCAGGCTCACAGACAAGTGTCACAAACTACACTCATGCTCACAGACAAGGGTCACACACTATACAAGTGCTCACAAACAAGAGTCACACACTACACTAGTGCTCACAGACAAGGGTCACACACTATACAAGTGCTCACAGACAAGAGTCACACTACACTAGTGCTCACAGACAAGGGTTACAAACTACACTAGTCCTCACAGACAAGTGTCACAAACTACACTAGTGCTCAAAGACAAGGGTCACACACTACACTAGTGCTCACAGACAAGTGTCACAAACTACACTAGAGCTCAAAGACAAGTGTCACAAACTACACTCATGCTCACAGACAAGGGTCACACACTATACAAGTGCTCACAGACAAGAGTCACACACTACACTAGTGCTCACAGACAAGGGTTACAAACTACACTAGTCCTCACAGACAAGAGTCACACACTACACTAGTGCTCACAGACAAGGGTTACACACTACACTAGTCCTCACAGACAAGTGTCACAAACTACACTAGTGCTCAAAGACAAGGGTCACACACTACACTAGTGCTCACAGACAAGGGTCACACACTTCACTAGTGCTCACAGACTAGGGTCACACACTATACAAGTGCTCACAGACAAGAGTCACACACTACACTAATGCTCACAGACAAGGGTCACACACTAGAGCTCACAGACAAGGGTCACACACTAAAGCTTACAGACAAGGGTCACACACTACACTAGAGCTCACAGACAAGAGTCACACACTAGAGCTCACAGACAACGGTCACACACTACACTAGTGCTCACAGACAAGAGTCACACTACACTAGTGCTCACAGACAAGGGTTACAAACTACACTAGTGCTCACAGACAAGTGTCACAAACTACACTAGTGCTCACAGACAAGGGTCACACACTACACTAGAGCTCAAAGACGAGGGTCACAAACTACACTCATGCTCACAGACAAGGGTCACACACTATACAAGTGCTCACAAACAAGAGTCACACACTACACTAGTGCTCACAGACAAGGGGTACACACTATACAAGTGCTCACAGACAAGGGGTACACACTATACAAGTGCTCACAGACAAGAGTCACAAACTACACTAGTGCTCACAGACAAGGGTTACAAACTACACTAGTCCTCACAGACAAGTGTCACAAACTACACTAGTGCTCAAAGACAAGGGTCACACACTACACTAGTGCTCACAGACAAGGGTCACACACTATACAAGTGCTCACAGACAAGGGTCACACACTAGAGCTCACAGACAAGAGTCACAAACTACACTAGTGCTCACAGACAAGGGTCACACACTAGAGCTCACAGACAAGGGTCACACTCTACACTAGAGCTCACAGACAAGAGTCACACACTAGAGCTCACAGACAAGATTCACACACTAGAGCTCACAGACAACGGTCACACACTACACTAATGCTCACAGACAACAGTCTCACTATACGCTGGTGTTTTTGTTCAAGTTCTCTCAGTTCAAATGTGCCACCAAGAAACAACTCCATGAACAAGTGCAAGTTTAAATCAACTGTCTAAAACCTGCAAAAACAGTAGACGTTTGAATTTGATTCACGTTTACACCAGTAAATAGTTTAATAATACATAGCGGTGGTAAGACAGAGTGCTAAATCTTCTTTCACCCACGGGACCTTTACAGCTTTTGGCTATGCGCAGACCCTCTCTTTAAACTGTGTCATTTCTTTGGTCTTAATTGAATGATTGCTATTATTATAGTAATCTATGAATGTGTGTTGGCACACTTTTCTTTGTTTCTTGTATTCTTTAATTGATGCCAGTAATATGAAAGGATTGATTGAGAGTCATAAGCACTTCTATTAGTCATGCCCCAGCAGGATTTTTTTTTTTTTGGTTGTCAAAACGTTGTGGCGATATTAATTTGGCAACCTGACCATTATACCTGCCTTTTTTCACTGTGAGTCACTGCTGCTGACCTGTTATATATGTGTGTGTGTGCATAAAAATCATCATCAGTGCATCAGTGGAGAACAAATGCAGAGTGTAAAATCTAGTGCAGGGATTTTTGGATAGCTGCATGCTGTGTTATCTGAAACAGTCAGTCTAAACTTACTTTCACAGCAATGAGGCACAAATATCCCATGTACATATGGCCATATGTTTGTGGTATTATTATTATAATTATTATTATTATTATTATTATTATTATTATTATTATTATTATTATTATTATTATTGTGAATTTTTTTGTATTTCGGTATACTGTATCAAGATCCGATAGTTTTCCCCATCCTTACTTTATAATGCTGCTGCACTTGGTTCCAGAAACGTCTATACTAATCCATCTATAAACATTAATAGCAATGTGATGTAGATAAAAAAAAAAAAAAAAACATTTAAACATAATTTTTTTTTATCCTAGAAAAAACAGATATCTAAGACAAAGACTGAAACCGCACATTAGAAACTTGAGTACACAAGTACACAATAATGACCTATGTTTACTGTGGTATACAGTGTATATATGTATATGTATATTTATCTATAGTAAAAATAATTTTTATATATGTTTATCATGTCTGCATTAATATGCACAAAACCATCGATTATTTATTTATTTTTTTACATCACTGAGGGATATTTGCATACATGTAAATACAGCAACGTATTACATTACAGACAAGTTTTCAGATGGAAAGAAAAACACCTATTCTCATATTCTCCAGCACACTCAGTAAAACCTCCCAGCTGTTTTACTTGTATCTAACAGTACAAATGATTTCAAGCAAAGAGTTTTCACACCAAATATTTTGCGTTTCTTCAGTGCTCTTTATTGAAGTTTCTTTTATGTAGAAATGTTTTTAAAATCAGCTTTTCTTATGGTATTTTTTGCATATTCCCAAGATGTTTACACAGTAAACAGCTGATAGGTTTTACTGAGTGTGCTGGAGAATATGCCAGGGTTCTTCTGGAAACTTTGTCACACTCAGGTCCTTTTTATTCTCATGCACAACCAAGGAGACTACATTAGGTTATTTTACTTACATCTGAAAACTGCCCTGTTGCTTTCTTTACAGGCATACAAATATTATTCTGTAATGTTATTTATGTATTCATTTGTAAACTTTTTTAAACAACATTTGTACTAGACATAATACAGTCTTTTGCATAGTACTATATATATATATATATATATATATATATATATATATATATATATATATATATATATACATACACACTGTATATATATATATATATATATATATATATATATATATATATATATATATATATATATATATATATATACTGTATATATCGTGTCTTATAGAGCGCATAACATTTGTCAGCTGACATTTCTGTAAGAATTGGATGTATAAAGACAGCTAACACATTGCTCCTAGGTTTCTGTGCACAATGCATCAACCATCCATTACCCTGTTGTTCTGTGGAACGAGGCCAGCAAAGGACCACCGCTGAGCAGATATTATGTAGCTGAATCTCAGCATTTACACTCAAATGTGTGTGTGTGTGTGTGTGTGTGTGTGTGTGTGTGTGTGTGTGTGTGTGTGTGTGTGTGTGTGTGTGTGTGGTGCAGGTATGAGCAGTAGGAATTTTAAACACCTCGCTGTCATTTGGGTCAGCATGAAAGGTTAGAAAGCAATTAGGACACACTGTGCATAGAAAAAGATAAGAATAAAGGAACAAAAATCCCCTCTAACCATAGCAGTATTGATGACTTTAAGTAAAAATATGCTGCTCGGTGTATTTGATAGTCTTACATACAGTGAGCACCCTGCATATTACATAGATAAAGGATTGCAATTTCCCGAAAAAAATTAATTATAGTGGTTAAATATAGACTTTAGTGAGCAATTTAAAAGTATGTTGTTCTCTCATCGCGCTTATAGATTTATGTTTGCAAGGATGGCAAGGATGACCTTTCCATGGAAGCACCCCTTTATAATTTATAAGATATATCTCATCCATGGGGAAGACCCGGGTTCGATTCCGAGCCAATGCCAAATTCCACTGGGTGCTGTGCCGGTCCCAAGCCCGGATACAATGGGAGGGTTGCGTCAGGAAGGGCATCTGGATTGGAAGGTCCAGTGTGGCGGCTCCTCGACGAAAGCAGCTGAAAGACTTACTTAAAAATAATGAAAACCTTAAGACGTCTTCCAGCACCTCTATCTCCTTTGCTAGCTGCATCTGGTGACCTATATACCGAACGCCAAGAATCACTTTGCGGATGAACATTTCATTTAAATCTTAATATTTTAACGCAAAAAAATTGGGGGGAAATGCACACTCTAGTGAATTCACTTTATCTACATAACCTTTATAATGCAATTGGTTTGGATCGATTCCAAAATCTTTACATCATTTACTTTCTTTCTTTCTTTCTTTCTTTCTTTTTTTTTTTTCAACAGACTCTCATATAAATAGATGTTATTTCTTACCTAACCGCCCTCCGAGGCAGTCTTTTTTTAGGGGATAAAATGAACATAGCAGCACTCTCAGTAAAAACGCTACTGATTTAGAGGTCTACAGTCCAAATACCGTCTTCGGGGCGGTAACTAAGATGGACATTAAGTACCGCTGTTACGTCTGTTGAGGAAACATTTAGACTATGACCTGGGACATGAAATTGAACCTGACAGTATTAAAAAAAATAAAATCATGAACTACCCGGGATACACTGGGTGAAGAGGCGATAACACTGAAAACTGCGCGACATCGCTGACACTGATGAGATCCAGCTCTCAGTAGGATTATGGTTGCTGACTCAGACGTGTTTTTTGCTCCTTAGTCCAACACGCAGAGTCAAATTAGCACATTACAGCATTGTACACACACACACACACATACACATACACATACACATACACACACACCCTTGAGTAGACACTACCTGCTCAGGGTCACTCTAAGCCATAGACATGCAAAGCGATCGAGCCGGCAAGACCTGGCCTGCAATCCAGTGTGAAATGTGACATGCATCTAACCTACAACTAAGTGTATGGAAATAGCCTGGGCTAAATATGGAGAGGAGGTAAAAAAAAAAAAAAAAAAAAAAAAAAAACCCTCTAAAATTACGCAAGCAGAGAAAAAGATGGGGCAAACAGACACCCTACTGGCAAAAAAAAAAAAAAAAAAAGTCAGATATTAGGTAATAACACATTTATACATATTTTTTTAAAGGGGCCATCGTAAAGGGAGCCTACAGTATTATGCAAAATTTAAAATTCACATTTTAGCCATTTGTAGACATTCAGACATGTTTCCAGTGTACGCTAACAGGACAAATAAAAATATAAGAAAGAAAATGCTATATTTGCTATATTGCAAAAAAATAATACAATAAAATGCTATATTTGAAAATATTTTATAATTTACACAAGTATACAATTAGCAGAGAACCCTGAAGTTTTCTATGTTTTCTATATTTGTGCAGAAGTTTTTCTTATATTTTTATTTATTTTTATCCTCATAACTAATTTTTCTATATTTCTCTTTCTTATTTTATTCATGTTTATTTTCTACTGATAATATTTTTTAAGGTAATTCACTGCATATCCTGCTGTGTATGACTGTGTATGTGACAAATACAATTTGAATTTGAATTTGGTGGAAATTTCTATCAATCTTGTAGGTTGCTTTTTATATTTTTTCTACGTATTCAGAATTAGGATGTATCAGCTCCGTTAACTTTCTGGTTCTGGGGTTGAATCTCACATAATGTAAAATGGAAAGCTTATGCTCTATGTACAGTAGGGTGTATAATCCCTTATTCCACACACCAAGTAGTGGCCTTGATCAGGGGTTACAGAGTGATTTGGAACGAGTTAGAAGCCGTTACTACAGTAAGAAGACAGTGTGTTGATGAAGATGGCATACCATTATTACATGTATGTTCTTGCTGAAAGAGGGCCTGTGATTATTTTTTTTTGAATGTGGGTTTTGGCAGGCAGCTGCTCTCTCCTCAGTACTGCAGGCTTTACCGCGCTACATTCACCCATACTGTGGCCTGGAAGTTTAACAATTGTAGAACACCTGTGACGTTACATATGCTGTGGTTAAACGTCCCAGTGCTGTTACGCTCTATATCGTCACTCGTGGAATGCCTCTCATTCCAATCAGATTATTCTGTCTGAGTGATGTAAAAAAAATGTTTTTAACGCATTGCTTAGTCATATGTGTGGCAGAGAAGTGACACCAGAGAGACATTGACAGCAATTATTTTAATGCGTAAGGTAAAAGTCTTGTGGTTGTGCTGTTATATAAAAAAAAGAAGAAAAGAATCATTGACAGGGTGACCCAGTATGCCCTGGTTTCTTCTATTCCTTTAATTTCAAATGAAATAAAAATTATTAGTTATATTTATTTAAAAAAAAACATATTTATACCAAACATATCTGTTTATTACACATAATAATGTTAAATGGCAATTTTGAAAATATGACTTCGCAACTATAAACGGTCAATTCCCTCGCATACAGTAGTTCTCGGTCCTGTAGCCTTTCCTGTAGGATGTAAACTTACTGACCATTACAGAGCACTGACACTGGAGACTCCTTCTTAAGGAAAGCTTCAACTTTCAACAAACAGATTTTTAATCTTTTCTAAATAGCATCATTTTAATCAGTGTGCCATGCTGTTAGTTTTTGATTATGCATGTCTATATGAATGAGTCACAAACCTGTATAAGGTATAAACCTGTGATTTGAGCTACAGGGAAAACTACTATTAAACGTAAACCAGACGTAAACCATTGTGTAATAAATCCCATAACCATATCAGTGTTTAATAACCATGAACAGAGTAGATTTTTTCCGTTTGCAAAATCTGCTGTCTGGGTAGTTCAGTGGTTAAGGCATTGGCCTATGGTCATGAAGTTTCCAGGTTTGAATCCCCCAACCATTACGTTGCTACTGTCAGGTCGTTGAGCAAGACGCTTAACCCTCAACTGCCCAGATGTACAAAAAGATTAAAATGTAAGTCCCTCTGGATAAGGCTGTCTGCCAAATGCTATAAAAGTCTTGAGCCTTCTCCTCCTCATTCATTTTCATATTAAGTTAAAATAATGATGTCAATTAAAAGAAAGAACAGGCTGCAAAAAGTGCCTAAAGATAAAGTTTTAAAACCGGTTGTTTATGTAACAGCCTCAGCAGCGACCTCATTTCCCCTCTCGTCTGTTCCAGCCACTCAGCATTCAGCATCAGCAGGATACTAATCACCTCCTGATCATCTGTCATCATCTGCACCTGTTTCTCACTGGTTCATGCCTTCAGTTAGATGTTTTCTTTTATTTATTTTTTTATGCGTGAATGATTCATAGGTCACTGTGTGGATTAACAAGCAAAAACATTCCTCTGAAACTGCTCAGGTACAGGGACTGGGCTGAAAATGAGGGCCAAGAAAAGTAATTGCAGAAACCTGTTGAACTATTTCTCAAGACTACATTAAGCTTTTTTTTTTTTTACACTACGAGGCTCAAAACTGCTAGCACAGTGTAAAAATGTTGGTTCAAAAGCTTGTAATAGGTTCGAGGTTTCCTCTAAATGTGAAGATGTAAGATGTGATTGGTAAAATGTTCCCCAGTCTGATCTGTGCCATAACATGAACATGTACACTAATGTGCATTACAGTCTTATAAATAACATGCAATACCTGGTAGGTCTTTTGTATTTATGTATGATATGAGCATTAATTGCAGTACATTTTTAAAACATGTTGTTTTGTAATGTAGTTTGTATGGTACAGTTGTACAAATCATTACACGCCACTGTATAGTATTCCTGGATAGGACCTCATTTAATTCCTCAAAGCTAAGACGTTGGAAACCTTTCCTTGACATCCTGGAGCATGTAGACGATTACATCACACTGCAGATTTCTCAGCTGTACATTCATTATGTCTGAGCATATATCAGGTGTCCTATTGGATTTAGATCTGGTCACTTGGGAGGCCATTAAACACATTGATTCCAGATCCATTCAGAGACATCGCCAGATGGATGATCATGCTGGAAGTAACCATTATATGAAGATAAAGTTCTGGCCAAAATGCAATCCATGTGTTTAGCACACGTGTTTAGTAATGGTACAGCATTCAAGCTCAATTGTTATTAAAGAGGACCAGAAAATATTCTCCATACCATTACACCGCCAGCAGAGAGAACTTTTGACATGGCACAGGTTGGGTCCATGGAATCCTGTTGATGCAAAATTCTGAATCTGTAATATACATCGGAAACTGACACTCATGAGAACATGTTTTCCCAGTAACATTGGGAAATAACCAAAATGCTTCTGATTCTTGTTTTTGGGTGTCGGAACTAGAACGCAGTGTGTTTATCTACTTTTGTAGCAGAGCTGCCTCAAGCTTTGATGTAGTATAAGTTCTATTGTAAAGAATGGGTGTTTGAGTTATAATAGCCTTCCTGGCAGCTCAATCCAATCTGGCCATTCTCCTCTCAAAGGTGCTCAAAGTTTCTTTCCACTGATCCTCACTGGAAGTTTCCTGTTCTTTGGATCATTCTGTGTAAACTCCCGAGATGGTTGTAAATGTGAGAATCCCAAGGGAATATCCGTTTCAGAAATACTCAAACCAGAGCCCAGCCCAAGGTACCAAGAAAAATCATTCCCAATTAACTATTAATTATGTGCATGGTCAGTCAGTGTTACCATTTTCTCTTTTTTGATGTGAACATCAAGTGAATTTCTTGACCTATATCTGCATGGATATACAGTACACCTCTGCTCTGCAGAGGATTTCCAAATGTGACACTTAACAAGGTAGCGAGTGTGATCAGCAGTGCTCTAATCACACTCAGAAGCACTTTCTAGAGCAGGTTGGAAACAACTGGATTATCTAGCTTGCCTCTTTCTTGCTTGGAAAATCTAGCTTGCTTATGGAGGTTCTGGGCCATGTGATACCTCGGCATTCGAATTTAGTCCATTCCAGGGGCGACTTCTTAAGGGGAAAGTTTGTGTTGTGGAACGCATTTTCCCATAGGAAATAATGTAAATGCAGGTAATCCGTTCCAACCACCAATTTTCAACACTATAATCATATTTTTTGGTAATAAAGACAAACGAAACATTTATGTAAATGAAGTCAAATCTTAAATAAATAGATATTAAACCTCACTTAACCTTAATTTATGATTCCTCTTGGCACCGGCTGCTTTAAAAACTGAAAGTTGCTCTTTTTCTCCTTGCTTCTGTCTTTGCTAACATTCGAACATTCGGATCTTACACAAAATACACACGTCGACAAAATTGTTGGTACCCTTCGGTCAATGAAAGAAAAACTCACAATGGTCACATAAATAACTTTAATCTGACAAAAGTAATAATTAAAAAAAATTCTATAAATGTTAACCAATGAAAGTCAGACATTGCTTTTCAACCATGAATTATTTAAAAAAATAAACTCATGGAACAGGCCTGCACAAAAATGATGGTACCCCTAGAAAATACTGACAATAATGTGACCAAAGGGACATGTTAATTCAAGGTGTGTCCACTAATTAGCATCACAGGTGTCTACAATCTTGTAATCAGTCAGTGGGCCTATATATAGGGCTCCAGGTAGTCACTGTGTTGTTTGGTGACATGGTATGTACCACACTCAACATGGACCAGAGGAAGCGAAGGAAAGAGTTGTCTCAGGAGATTCGAAAGAAAATTATAGACAAGCATGTTAAAGGTAAAGGCTATAAGACCATTTCCAAGCAGCTAGATGTTCCTGTGACTACAGTTGCATATATTATTCATAAATGGGACTGTAGCCAACCTCCCTGGACGTGGAGGAAAATTGATGACAAATCAAAGAGATGGATAATCCGAATGGTACCAAAAGAGCCCAGAAAGACTTCTAAAGAGATCCAAGGAGAACTTCATGCTCAAGGAACATCAGTGTCAGATCGCACCATCCGTCGTTGTTTGAGCCAAAGTGGACTACATGGGAGACGACCAAGGAGGACACCATTGTTGAAAACAAATCATAAAAAAGCCAGACTCGAATATGCCAAACTACATGTTGACAAGCCACAAAGCTTCTGGGAGAATGTCCTATGGACAGATGAGACAAAAATGGAACTTTTTGCCAAGGCAAATTTTGCTAATTATACTTTAAGCATATGAAGAAAAGAACACTGTCCCTACTGTGAAACATGGAGGAGGCTCTGTTATGTTCTGGGGCTGCTTTGCTGCATCTGGCACAGGGTGTCTTGAATCTGTGCAGGGTACAATGAAATCTCAAGACTATCAAGGGATTCTAGAGAGAAATGTGCTGGCCAGTGTCAGAAAGCTGGGTCTCAGTCGCAGGTCATGGGTCTTGCAACAGGACAATAACCCAAAACACACAGCTAAAAACACCCAAGAATGGCTAAGAGGAAAACATTGGACTATTCTAAAGTGGCCTTCTATGAGCCCTGACCTCAATCCTATTGAGCATCTTTGGAAAGAGCTGAAACATGGTGTCTGGAAAAGGCGCCCTTCAAACCGGAAACAACTGGAGCAGCTTGCTCATGAGGAGTGGGCCAAAATACCTGCAGAGAGGTGCAGAAGTCTCATTGACAGTTACAGGAATCGTTTGATTGCAGTGATTGCCTCAAAAGGTTGTGCAACAAACTATTAAGTTAGGGGTGCCATTATTTTTGTCCAGGCCTGAGTCCATTTTTTTTTCATAATTCCGTTGAAGCATGGTTGAAAAGCAATGTCTGACTTTCATTGGTTAACATTCATAGAATTCTTATTTATTATTACTTTTGTCAGATTAAAGTTATTTCTGTGACCATTGTGAGTTTTTCTTTCATTGACCGAAGGGTACCAACAATTTTGTCCACGTGTGTATACAAAAACAAAATTGAAACTTGCTTTGCTTGGCTTTCCACTGACGCAAACAAGTTTTGAACGGCTCCCGGACAAACAAGCAACTTGTCGGTGTTTGGTTCACCTTGGTTTGTTCGTTCGTATGCCTAAAATGCTCTGTATGCCGAGGCAAATTTCCTAAAGAATTTCAGTTCTTAATTTGTAAGTTCATACAGGTACCACTGTTTGTCCGTTGTTCACTTTTGATTTTATAATTACTTGTTAAGATCCGTGTGGAGCATAAAAATCTGTTTCATATTTCTGTATTATTGTAAACAAGGAAAGGTTTTACATCTATACTATACATAAACCAACAACTAGCATCATGTCTACTTCCTTGTTCTGCATGCATGGCCACAGATGCAACTCTCTCTCTCTCTCTCTCACACTCATTCTCTATACCTGTATATCCTGTAGGCCTGGAGCCTATCTCATGGGACTCGGGGCACAAAGGGGGGGTACACTCTGGACAGGGTACCGACCTATCACAAGGCACCACACTCACACACTCACTCACTATCAACAATCCATTTTAACTAAAGAGCAAACACAGTCATATACGATAAAATTGCTGGAGTTTTAATGATCATGTCACCAGCCCTAACGTCACAGCTTCACAGACAATATGCATGGAACTAACAGTACCATGCTAAGTAGACAGGTCTGTCTTGATACTTTATATATACACTGTGTGTATATACAGTATATACACAGCGTTAAGGACTTTGCTCAAGGGCTCAATATTGTCAGCTTGGCAGAGCTGGGGCGTGAACTGCTGACCATCTGATCTGTAACCCAGTGCCTTAAACCCCTGAGGATTTCATTAACAGATATGATCTAGATTTTGGAGCGCTTAAATAGAAAACAATTTTCAGGTCATGCACAAGTGCAGCACTGAACAATAATATCAACCACTTGTTTTCATGAGTAGAGAGTAGAACTAGTATTTAATTACCCCCCTGAGCTACTACTGCCCCCCAAAACCATGAGATTGTACAAGCAGGCCTCGAAACAGCTCTGCAAATCAGCAAAAACAAGCCACACAAAAAGGGGATTTAATGCATACAGTATAAATATTTATACACATATTTCACTTTGCACTACAAACCAGAATCCTAAGATCACTCAAAGTACATGTACTGTATGAAATGTGGGTGGATGTGACCCTGCAAATAAAAAATATACTATAGTATACCGTATCCTTAAAATAATAGCCAGTACAAGTTCCTTAAAATTTAGTGTGCTGTTAACACCTAAGGACTACTGAAGTCAATTAAAGCATAACATATGCTTTAGATGGCCATCGATCGTGCCCAGTGGATGTATATAGCAGAAGGGGTGGAGCCTGCATGTTGTATGCAAATCGTCTCATCTGTCATGGATAATTCTCCACCACACCACCAGAGGGCAACCTCCTATGAGTTCTAGATAGCCCTATTTTGTTTGTTTCTATATTTCCAGTCTTCAACGCACAATATGTAATGCACTTGGTCAAGAATGCAAAGCCTTGCTCACAGTTGGTTTTAAGTGTACTGTAAGTGCTGAGCCTTATGTTCTTGACTATTTATAGATTAAACATTTGGCTTAAAGTATGTTTAAGTGTATTTACAGTTAATTTTTATCATGTTATGTCAAACTTCCATACAGTGGTACTAGACTTGATGGTCACTCAAGCAAGTTTTACTTACTCAGTCATCTTCTATAATGCTTTATCCTGTATACATGGTTAGAGCCTATCCCACAAGGCAGGGTATACCCTGGACGGGGTGCCAAACCATTGCAGGGCTCACACAATGCCTTGCATACACATACTCACACACTACGGACAATTTGGCCACACCAATTAACCTAACCTGCATGTCTTTGGACTGTGGGAGGAAACCGGAGTACCCAGAGGAAACCCACCAAACACGAGGAGAACATGCAAACTCCATGCACACATGACCATGGCAGGAACCGAACCCGCTAAGCCACTGTGCCGCTGGAGATAGTTTACCAGAATGGTTCTCTTGGGCAGAGAACATAAATCGTTTACTTGAGTAAAATAGCGATATCCCAATTAAAACATTACTCAAGTAAAAGTAGAAGTCCTTTGTTTACAGTACTACTGATCAATCACTTTCAAATGTAATACTAACATCAAATGTAGCCTTTAAGTCATAGTAAGAGAGTCTCTCTCTTTCTGCTTCCAAACTATAAACGTGCTATTTTCATCGCTGTCTAAGACTATCCCCCACATCCGATTTCAAACACCTGCTACATCATTGGGAAGGCAAGTCACACAACTGCATATAATAGCCAGCAGGTGGCGAGATTACCTCTTAATACAGTACATTACCCTGTTTCCCACGGTGCATTTGTATCCTGATTGGGCTATTATTCTCATTATTAGTGGGATGTTAGGGTCCATGTACATGCACCTACAGACTCCAAAACCGTTAATCCATGGTGCTGGTTGTGAAGCTTCACAATAAAGTGGTTATGGGGGAAAATGTTGAGAGGAGTTATAAAGTGTTTATCAAAGCTTTGAACCTCTTCTTGAGTACTGTGAGATCCATAATAACAAACTGGAAGAAAAAAATGCCACACTACAGATCAGACTGTCCTTTCTAACTGAGCACACAGGCAAAAAAAGGTAATCGACAGCGAGTCTAGTTCTTCACAGATTTGGCCTCTGTGCGAGAATGACCAGAAGGATGGCACTTTTGGGAAATAATAAATGAAAGGGAACGCATAGAGAGCACTAGATGGCATGTGACAAAATCGGAGAGCTTTTGGAGAAAAAAATAAAGGTTTTGAGCCTTTTGGTCTCAAAGGGAAAGCAGAAGGTTTTGGCACAGAACACATACAGAGAAAGGTAACACAATTATTTCTATCATACACACACATTGCAACAACAACAAAAAAAAGAATTGCTTATTGTATTTTTTTATGGCATCCAGTACAACAGTATTCTTGCTTATGTAATATTGCGTACGAATATCATATACTGTAAGTCCTCAACATATGAATGAATTCCGTTCTGAGAGCTTGTTCGTAAGTCCAGTTTGTTTGTAAGTCCAATAAACACAGTCTAGGTACGAGGATACTGACACAATTGGCTATACACAGTATATATTAAAGTACTGTGTACTTTATTGAATTGAAATCGATTCATGTTAAAAGAACGAGAAACGTCTGCCATCTTTTCACCTCGCTCCATTCCCTCAATTATTTTCACTTTTGTCTCCATCATTATTGCTCGGCACTTCTTAGCGGTACCAGTTTCATGGCTGCTTTTACGCTTGCTTCCGGACATCCTGGGGTTGTACTGCACTTGCAGTTTACCCACGTGAGACAATGTATACCGGACATGTGATCTAGCTTCCGCGACTGAACGTGAATGATTGAATGCATGTTTGTACTGTAAGTTCGTAATCTGAATGTCCGTATCCTGGGGACTTACTGTATTTTACTTCAATGCGCCATTTTGGACATATCTACTGGTGATTGTATTTTGATGACAAGATGAAATAAAAAAAATCTAACAAATTACATCAGGGAACATGGCTAAGACAGTGCCAGAGCAGGATCTGAGAAAGAAAGAGAGAGAAAAAAAAAAACAGTGAGCCTAACAGGAAGGATCTGCATCATGCAGAGGAACAGTTGCATGATCTGCTGCATAGCAGCAGGGGCGAGAGGAATCTTCTTGCGCTGCTTTCCCATTCCAAATTACATCCTCAACAGTAAATTACACCGCTCATTCGAACCCGAATCTCAGACATCCTCCTAAGTGCTAAGTCCAGTAACTAATTACAGCTCGCACAAGGCTTAACTTGATGTATTCTTTCATGATTCCCTCAGGCATCATGTGTGAAATGCAGATATCTGGTGTCGTACCCACACCGATGCTTACAGTATATACGCCCGGCCTGCGCTAGATACGCCTATAGTCTTGGGTCTGGAATCTTTCCAGAGGCGCTAGGCACATCAGCTCCCGAGCTGAGAGCTCCCGAAATATATTTAGAGAAGTCTTCCCACTTGGATGCCATACTGGTAACACCCTCCAGGCAGCTATTTTTGAGGCAAGCATGACTAGACCTCTGTGTGTTCGAATGCCGAGCTATACACGTTGGATGGAGCTCAGAGACATTTGGAAGTTAATTCGTCACGAACGGCTTTAGGCACCAGCTGTAGCCGCGGAGCGGCGTGCGTCTGCCAGCTCCTCATCAGGAAGTGGACGGAAGTTGTGCAGCCTCGCTCGTCCGAGGGAACACGATTGGCGTTACGCTTTTAGCACGCGCGGGTTTTGATGTCACACAGCGTTCTGTTCCAGTCACGCGAGTAAAATCAAAATCCATTGACAAAAAAACCCGACAACACAGGAAGCGAACCTTGCTGGACGTCTTATCGTCCCATGGACCTGAAAATGCACTCAGTGTTCTTTCTTTAATAAAATATCTTTACAAGCCCCAAACCCGCAGTCACCCCCTCACCCCGTTTACACCTACATATGCTTTAGATTCAGAGAGAGAGAGATATGAAGAGAGGAGGAGTGAGTGAGTGAGTGAGTGTGGGGAGACTATTCACTCTTGCACATCCACGATGGTTGCTATGGGAACAAAGTGTTGGTTCCATTTTTTAAAATAGTTCTCTCGTCGTCCCTCCTTCTCCTTCCATCACTTCTTTCCCATCCCGATATCTTTCTTTCCCTCTCCCTCTCTTTTTCTCTGCCTCCCCTCTCATCCCTTCGTTGCCCAGTACTTCTCGTTCTCCTACTCCCTCTGCCTCTCTCGCTCTCTCTTATTCGGTGGTTTTTCGGTCTGTTCCGTGTTGAGTTGTCATGGCGACTGGCTGTAGGTGTGTGAGCGTGTGAAACAGAGTGGGCGTCACGGAAGTGACATCTCTTGGGCTATAACCCATCTTCCTCTTTCTCCCTCTCCCTCTCGCTATCTCTCGCTCTCTTGCTTGCTGTGGGGGCGAGCAGGACACAAAAGCAATGTCAGAATGGGTTTTAAATTCCTCGCCTCAGTGTGTGTGTAACATCTTCAATCTTTCTTTACCTAAAAATAACTCGGTATGAGCTGCAGTATGGATTATAAACCCAGGGATTTATGTATCCAGTAGAAACTGGCAAAACGATGACATGATATGGATATCATTCAAAGTTCTGTTACAGTACGCCTTTACTGAGAGTGTTGCAGGCTTCCTCGGTACTTTTACGTCACCGGCCAAGTCTCTGCTTTACTCACAGTAACAAGCTGCTGATTGGACGATACGATCTGTGCAAAAAATACCACACTTTTTAATTTTTTTTTTTTTTAAGTAGGTCCCACTGTTTCAGCTAGCAAACTCAAACATCATTATAGAGTGCCTTGTGTAAATGCTCAGCCTCTTGAAACTTTATATATTTTGAAGCATTAATAATAATAATAATAATAATAATAATAATAATAATAATAATAATAATACAGTAATAGTGTTGCACAGTGACTTAGAGGTTATTGCTGTCACCTTGCACCTGCAGGGTCGGGGTTCGATTCCCACCTCGGGTCAATGTGCATTGAGTTTGCATGCTGCTTGGTTTGTTTCCTCTCACAGTCCAAAGACTTAGAGATTAGGCTAATCGGTGTTGCCTGTAGTGTGTGAAGGAGTGTGTGTGCCCTGTCCACGGTGCCTCGTGCCCAAAGTTTCCAGGCCACCTAAGACCCTGTACCCAGAATAAACAGTCTAGATGATGAATAAATTAATAATAATAATAATAATAATAACAATAATAATAATAATAATAATAATAATAATTTAAAGTGAAATTAAAGTGTTGGTTTCAATAGTATCAGGTGAAAATGTCACAAACATCATAAGATATGTTTAAACAGCATTATGCTGTCAAAAGTGTTCTTTCCAAAAGCCATTATTGTACTGTATGGTTCACATTTCACTTTATTAGTGTTTAACATTATGGAATATACTGACTAGCGCATGGATGGTTTCAATTCTTTCTGCATCCCTTTCTTTCTTTCTTTCTTTCTTTCTTTCTTTCTTTCTTTCTTTCTTTCCATCCTCCTCGCAGATGGAAGGTGTGTGTCTCCGTGTTCCCGGCCTCACACTCCTCTGAATGGCCATGCCCACGACTCCCCCGGCTGGAGCCGCCCGCTCCGCGTCCGAGACGGAGACCAGTTCTACATGCTGGACCAAGAAGAGGTAAACTCACATACAGACATTATCACCTCCTGGCACAAGGACTATTCAATATGAACCTGGTCTGTTCCTGTTTTTGTCCACTAGAGGGAGCACTTGCTCTTCAGAGAATTTCCTGAACATCCTTTTAACCACGCCTACTGTTTCCTAAGACTCCATATAGAGTGCAATTAATGAGCCATGAATTCATGCAGATGTTGTATGAATCATATTTAGCCGTGTTGGGATTAAAAAGCACAGATTTTGTACAGAAACAAGATAATATATGAGATATTATTATTATTATTATTATTATTATTATTATTATTATATTTTTTTGTCAAGCTGTATTCAGATAAGATACACTTTATGGACAAAAGTATTTGGCCAAACGTGTTAATTATTGAATTCAGGAGTTTCCTTATCCCTAGTGAAGGGCAATGTTAATGCTTCAGCATACCAAGACATCTTGGACAATGCTATGCTTCCAACTTTGTGGCAACAGTTTGTGGAAGGCCCTTTTCTATTTTTTATTGGACTACTGATTGGAAGGTCCTAGGCTCAAACCCCAGTGCACCAAAGTTGCCACAAAACTGGGCCCTTGTGCAAGGCCTTCAACCCTCAAGTGCTCAGATAAAAGAAGAGATAAAGACGCGATGGTGTCTGCCAAATGTCGTAAATGGAACGTAAGAACTTGACGAGCCGAGGTTGTGAGCCAGGGCTTCTCGTCCAACATCAGTGCATGACCTCATAAACGCTCTACAGAATGAATGGGCACGAATTCCCACAGGAACACTCCAAAGCAGTGAGCAGACAGTAAATCATAGAAATGCAGAAGTTCCAAGTGCAGAAGTAGGTCATCAGGCAGGTCTGGAGTACATAAGAAGCTCGACTGAAAGAGAGAGAGAGTGAGAAAGAGAGAGAGAGAATGAGAGAGAGAGTGCGCAAATGGTTAGGTACAGTACGGTCTTGATTAATATGTTTAAAAAGGTAGGCGCTCAGAAACAGAGTGCACATGGGGACTCCGTCAGGTCTTGCTATGACGGTGTTAATAAAGAGTGGTGCTGGAAGTTAACATGGGTAAGAAGAAAGTCTGGGCCATGAAACCTGAGTAATCTTCTAAGAGTACTGTATGAGGTAACAGCATCCTATCCAAGGAGACTTAGGGCACACCCTGGATTTGCCAATTCACAGGGTACACACACACTATAGGCAATTTGGGAACAGCCAAATAACCGAACCTGCATAGGTCTTTGGACTGTGGGAGGAAACCCACCAAGCAAACAGAGGCGGGAATCGAACCTGGACCCTTGAGGCGCAAAGCGACAGTGCTAACCACTACACCACCCTCATAAGAACCTAAAGAGAGCCTTAGTGTTGAACAGACAGTTGAAGGCTAAGGGCCACGCTCAACTGGGTGGCGCTGGGATTTGAACCCGGGACCTTCTCGAACTGTAGCCCAATGCCTTAACCACCGATCTACTCCTGACTCAGCTGGACAGGGAACTCTTTATACCCAAATCTCACCTATAGCCAAGAGAAAAGCTGTTTAACAAATATTCACAGTCTCGACTTAAAGTTTGAGAAGATTGAAGACTGAGTCCCGAACACTAATTAGAGAGTTGCTTTTATAGGCAATCTCACGCTGCTCCGGGAGTTTGTTGGTAAATACCGTTTGCGGACAATCAGGAGGCGAAGTTGTGTATAGCTCGTGAATCTCCTCCGTCATTTCATCATCTTACCGCAACCATGATACAGGGGTACGGTCTAATTGTTTTCACTGGTGTCTCCTCCCGTGAGTTTTCAAACTGTCTGGGTAATGCATCAGCTTTTCCATTTTTAGAATGGGGCAGAAAGAAGAACGTGCGAAGTGGAAATGAGATTTAAAAAAAAAGAAAAAAGGAGAAAGAGAGAGAGAGAGAGAGCGAGAGAGCAGTATACTAGGTTATCTCGGCTTAGTTCTCTTAATGTATTTTAATGATCGGAGACCTATTTCTATGATCAGGGCAAATGAGAAACTGCTGATCTATGCCCTCGAGCCTGTATCTCCATTCCTTCAAAACCACATTAATGGCCAGTAATTCAGTTTCCCCACATCATAGTTTCGTCGCTCGGGGCTGAGCTGACAGAAATAGAAGGCACACAGATGGGATTTGCCTGGTTAACCCGGCTATTGTGACAGTGTAACTGGAATTCTATTTTCACAGGAAGCTGCATCAGAATGCTAAAGGATAAGTGCACTCGAAAAACACGTACCAAGATGTCGACTGTCCTGCGTTATCTTCTGTACTGTATGTGTTTGTCCTGCCAGAGGTCTAGTTTTTCCCCTTAGGAGAGTGGGAGGATAAAGGGTGGCTCAAAAAGTGATATCACCTTTATGTTACATTACTTTACTTAAGAAAAGACTTACAGTAATCAAGAGGGGTTGTGGTTTTTCACAAACATTTCAAAATGTGAGTAGTAGTAAGGGGAGATTAATTTAATTTTAAAAGAAGCTAAACATGATCATGCATGATAGCCTTTTTCATAGTAAAAAAAAAAAAACTCTCTCTCTCTCTCCCTCTCTGCAATTGCACATAGTTGTCAGCAGGTGGTGAACTGCACACTTCGAATACTTCCACACCACTGTGGTTATGTAACGCAATGACACACAGTGTGTTACCTTGGTGACTGTGTTAAAAGATTTGTAGTACTAAAATGTGTTAAAATGCTACTTCACTGATTAATATCTGATTAATATCAATAGTTTTTTATGGATATTTTTCAAACAAAAACAGGAATGACAAGTTTAACATCATATTGCATTACGTTATTAGGCATGCAGAGAAACTCGTGTAAAAGTACAGACAATTTTTGTCGGGTTTAGTGGAGTAAAAGTAAAAAAAAAAAATATAGTAATATATATATAGTATATATTGCAGTAACAAAGGAAATTGAATCAGATGCACGGCATCCCGAAGGGATTTATTCTAGTGATGAGTCGTTCATGAACGATTCGTTCGTTTTGAACGAATCTTTAACATGACTCAGAAGAACGAGTAGTCTCTGACAGTGTTTCGTTCATTTTCTACTAGGTGCGCATGCGCAAATCATCGCAAAACCACAGAGTCGTTCGTTCTTTTGTCACGTGACTCCCATAGACGCTATGAAGTGCAATAGATTCGACTCAGACTAGAAGATATGATGGTGAGCTGCTGAGATGGTGAGCTGCATTGTAATATTTTCATTACTGGAACTATAGACAGAATTTTGTGTGTGTAGACGTGTTGGGGGTCCGTTTATTAAAAATGTAACAATTTATTTTATTTCTGATTAAAAAAAAAACGAAATGGACTAAATGACTCAAAAAAAGATTTGTTCATTTTGACGAACGAGATTCAAAGAACCGAGTCACTAAAATGTGTCAAACTTCCCCATCACTAGTTTATTCTTCTTACATCACAGCAGGTTGTTAAAGAACAGAATTTGTTATTAATTAGGTATGACAATGTTTGTAGATAGCTCAAAAATTATTGAACATCCATGAAACAAATAATAATATATCACACAGGTATAAACAGCTTTTTCATTACCAGCTGCTTTTTTGTCCTTTTCTTTTTTTTTTTTCTCTTGAAGACACACAAGTGCAAAAATGCAGCATGGTGTCCAGGTTACTGAGAAACTGAAAAGTGCATAAAATGTCGGTCCTGTAGGCTGTTACTTGTCCCATGTCATAAAACCTGCTGCCTGCTAGAAGGCCCTGACACTGGAGACTCCTTCCATAAATGTTACAGAAACTCTTCCATATGAACTTTTTTGCTTTAAACAATAACACAGTTTTAAATCCTTTTATACTTCCTTGAGATTATTTGTGCGACGCATCCACCATACAAATGATCATTTATTAAAAACCAGTGCATTGATATTAATATCACAGCCAGGACTATAATGTCAGAGCGGCCGTTTGAAAATTAATTAACACCTAGATTCAGGAATTAAACAGCGCTGCTGTATACATAAATAACTATCCATACACTGCAGCTCCTGCTTCTTTGGTGCATTTATAAACCCATTTCTCATTTCCCGGTACTCATAGTCGCCTTGTACACAGTATTCCATTATATTCCCTATTCACTGCAGAGTATATGAAAGGCGTTCAAGTCAAACGAGTACGGTGATGAGACAAGTAGCCGCAGTAAAACATTTGAAGGGCGCAAATGATTTAGAGAAGGTCATCATACCGTACATTTTTACTCTCATACTGTAACTGTGTTCTGTTATTCTACACAATCAAAAGTCGCAGTTTGGCTTGAATAATCGTATTTATATACGGTAATAATCGTGTTATATATACTGTAAAGAGGTGCAAAAGTCTGAGATTTTATTGATAAAATTTTTTTTTTAGGTTTGGGAATTTTTTTTATTTATAAAAACGAAAGCAAATAAACATTCAATGTTCAATGCGTGACACTGACCATGTAAACTGCTTTTGTACAAAAGTTTCGGTTTTAATCTTCTCTATTGGACCGGGTGACAATCGGATTTGGACAAACTTGTGGCAGCTCAAGTGCACACTGTCATTAAAGCTAAAAGTGGAGCGTACAGTACTACATGCTAAGAGACTCTGAAATGCATGTAAATTAAAAGGCAATTTGTTGTCAATAATATCATTTGTTTTAAAAAATGATTGTAAAAACAATGTTTAAAGAATATAAAATAGAAACATTTCCACTGTTGATTTTATACCAAAAATATGGATTTTGATCCAAAAAAGGTTTTTAAAATAAAACACAGAAATTCATGACATTGAACATCCAAAATTTAAATAGTTAATGACACATTTTTATAACTGTATCAATTAAATAATGAATAATAAGGTCAGTGGATCCACACAGAACTGGCTAATCAGGAGTCTGACTGTCAAAGTGCAAACTGTGCTTCCATTATGATGTGAACAGCATACAGTATCTCAATCAGCACCTGCTCTCAGGTGTTAAGAGCAGTAGAAGACTTCTGCATTATTTGTAGCGTTTGAAAGCATTGATTCATAAGAAGTGGGAGAGTTTTCTCTTTGCCGAACACTGATATTTGACACACCTTTAAAATCAAGCCACTTAAAAATGAGACAATGGATTCATGATGACTATTGTAAAAAAAAATAAAGCAAACACAGTGACCATAAGATTCACAAGTCACCGTCTAGGAAAAAGCAATTAATCATATACCTGAATTCTATTCATCCATCCATCTAGGAACCTCTGTACTCCAACTAGGGACCATGGAGGCCAATGGTGATCATTGTATTTATCCCCGTTTTTATGTCCGTGGGAGGACCTCCGGTCAACATTCACACACAATGGGCAATTTGGACCACCTATTAGCCTAATGTGCATGTCTTTGAACTGTGGGAGGAAACCCACCAAGCACGGGGAGAACATGCAATCTCCCTGCACTCAGACCTGAGGCGGGAATCAAACCCGGACCCTTAGGGACAATGTTATCCATTACGCCACCATGACTGAATTAAACACCAAATAAACCATTTAGCCGCTTAACCTGTCGAGTAAGAAGAGGTCGTCGAGCTTGTCAGGCAGATTTCTCACTTAATGCCCATCCTTAACGGCGAGGTAGACTTAACCTAAGCTTAAGCCTCACACCTTTTCTTATTCTTGCACCTGCTCCTGTAGCCGCTGTTTTTTGTCCTGCGTGTACTTTCATTATGGGACAGACACTGCAGCCCTGACCTGAATAAAGACTGAGGGAGTTCAGCCGCAGCACAACCTCAGCGTTGAAAGAATTTCAGAATTCTTTATACATTTGTGCCACCCACTAGAAATGTCTCTGTGTATATGTTCTGTATGCTGAGTAATCAAGGAAAAGCACAAATGCATATTTGCCTGAGTGATGAACAATAGAAAAACGTTATTATACAGCATATCCTTTTTATCGTTATGTACTGTACAGTAGAGTCCATGCCAATCCATTTTCCTTGGGTGGTACTTGGATGTCAAACTTGTTTTGTTTAAGACGGTGAGACACAATTATACTCCTCATTGAACAGTTTTTTTAATAAGAATGACAAAAAAAAAAGACAGACGAAATACAAAATTCAGTTAAACCCACGACTGTGCACAGAAAAGCTTCCTAACCCTAACTTCTGTGTACATTCAGGTTTTACTGAAGTCATTACGAGAAAAGAACAAAGGTTAAATTTCTAAACCATTTAGCAGGCTGTGCACTGGAGAAATTCAAACATTCCTGGTTTAAGAATACATTTGCCTGGTTGATGTACACACAGTCCTGTCCAACAGAAAAAGTAGTTCGCTTGCGTGTACGGTATATTCTGTATACCGTACACGCATATTCACCCACTACAGGAAATTTGGAAACACCAATTAGTCCAATCTGCATGTCTTTCGACTGTGGAAGGAAACCAGAGAACCCGGAGGAAACCCACCAATCACCAAGGTGGGAATTGAACCCTCAACCATGGAGGTGCGAGGCCACAATGCTAACATTACACCACAGTGACTGATTCAACTTATACTGTAGTGCTTTTGATTTCTAATCTTCCAACAAAAAGAACACAATAGGGTCCAAGGTGTCCAGTGCTGTAGGTAATTATAAGATCTTAATAACCTTGTGTATATTAAGATCTTATAATATACTATACAGACTACAGACCTCCTGGATCGCTGCTTTAGATTAACACGTATAAAAAAAATCCCTTCCCTTGGTTGATGAGTGAGAGAAGCTACAGCTGGCCTAGAGGGGGCAGTATGCTCACGCACTATGTCGGTCCATGACCAGTCCAGCATCTATAACTCCTTTCTTCCTCACAGAAGCCGTGCTATGTTGGTCCAGAATGGTCCATTAAAGCCCTTCTCGTATTCCCTTCTTCTTTCAAATGTCAAGTCGGTGCCTTTATTTAAAAAAAAAAAAAAAAATCTTCTTAATTTATTGATTGCTCTCTTCAAAGATCCCGGTAGGATTGGCATGAACTGAACACTGAGGTATAATTAAATAGGTGAGCAACTAGCATTTTAATGAACTTAAAGATTTTTTTTAACCCATTCAATAAATGAGTCAATCAATTTTATCTGTCCGTGATGGCCTTGATCATTGGAAGTAATGGAATTGTTGTATTGATCTTTACGATATTATTAATATTTAAACATCTAATATATTGCATTTAGTTTTTTAATGAAAAATCCTATATAGTGGTTTTACGTCAGACTTTAATCAGATATCATACCAGCTCATTTTTTGTAAAATAAAAGGCACTTTAGGAAACATTATTATTATTATTATTATTATTATTATTATTATTATTATTTTACAGCAGCCAGTTAACAAATTCTAAAAAGAGATATAAAAGGCTAGTGTGACCAACAAGCAGTAAAATTTAAGGAAAATATATAAAACAAGAAAAGAAAGAACTCTCTTTTTAAGATTTTATTGTGTTATATCATTACTTCAGATTTAATTCTTATTTATATCAGTTCATGGACCCCTGGACTGTAAATTCATAAAAATGCTATTAAAAAAAAAAAAAAAAACTTTACTCCACTTCAGCTCCCATTTACAGTAAAGTGGTAATGGGATAATTGAAATGTCTTTCTCTTTCCCTAATTAACGTCATTTAATTCTTAATTAATTGAAGAAAGAACTTCCTGGTACAAATCCTACTACTCTGGGTGAGGAAACGTGGCCTAATTAGGACCAGTTAATAATAATTAATAATACTGAACAGCCATAACATTACAACCACTAACATTATTTATCTTCTTACAATGGCACCTGTCAAAGGGGGTGGGGCTTATTATTCAACAAACAAACAGACCGTTCTAAAGGTGATGTGTTGGAAGAAGGAAAATGGCTAAGCATAAGAATCGGACTGACTTTGACACTAGGGTGTTTCAGGTATGCAGTGATTAGTAACTACTGGAAGTGGTCCAGTGAGTGGTCCGTTCACTGATCCCACAAAAGAGCTACTAGAAAACAAATTGCTAAAGATTTTTATGCTGGATATGAGAGAAGGGTATTCGAACACAGTGCATTGAAGCTTGCATATGGAGCTGTGAAGATGCAAACCGGAATGTCCATGCTGACCCGTGTCCACTGCCGAAAGCTGCTAAAATGGACACCCGAGCACCAGAACTGGACCATGGAGCAATGCAAGACGGTTGGTCTGGACTGATGAATCACATCTTCTTTTACATCATGTGGACAGCAGGGTCTCTTATCTGGGGAAGAGATGGCACCAGGATGCCCCCCCTCGAAGAAGGCAAGCCAGCAGAGGCAGTGTGATGCTTGGGAACCTTGACTCCTGGCATTTATTTAGATGTTACTTTGACATCTGCCACCTACTTGAATTTTGCTGCAGACCTACTGTAGTACAACGGTATTTCCTTACAGCAGTGGCCTCTTTCAGCAGGATCGTGCACCCTGCTACACTACAAACACTGTTTGAGGAACATGACTTGGTGTTGCCATTGACTTGACCTCCAAATTGCTCAGATCTTAACTGTATCAAAGATCTATGGGATGTGCTGGAACAAGTCTAATCCATGGAGGTCCCACTTCGGGCTTGGTTCCAGAACCCAGAACACACCTTCAGTGGTCTAGTGGAGTCCATGCCTCCATGGGTCAGGGTTGTTTTGGTGACACAACATTAGACAAGTAGATTTAATATCATGGCGCTGATCATTATATTAATAGCAGGTCTCATTCGTGCAAATTTATGCATAAGGTCTCATTTACTGTATGTTCTTCAAAGAATTTCACTGTATTTGTTTCTTTTTTGTTAATTTGTAGGCAATACACCTATAGCTTGGATTCCTGTTTTACTGCATAGGTAGCTTTCCTTCACTTTCCTTCTGAAGCATCTTTCTGATCTGTATGGAATCTTAACGCTAAGAGGAATACATCCAATTCAGTACATATTCTGCTGAGCCTCAGTCATGGCCTGCTTTCATTTGTAGTTCCTGGTTTAAATCAAGACACTTTCTTTTGCTTGAGACAGCAATTCTTATGGCATTCCCCTGCTTGCATAGAAATGGCTTTTGAGACGGAACATGGACTTTTGTATTTCATTTATTTTTTGCTTGTTTTAGTTCCTTTCAGTTTATGTATATTAATTCATACAAGTCCCTCAGGATCCATTTGTTGTCTTTTTCACTTATTAAGTGAATTCTGCAATTACATTCCCAATAAAATGTGTCTGCACAGTGATTAGTTCAATTTTCATATACATTCCCTTAATTACAGCTCTAAAAGAAGACAAACTCTCCTCACTCTCGACCATTTCCTTTTCCTTTTCGGATATCTACTGTATTGTTTGAGACCCAGTCAGATAGTTGCATACTGTACATTGTTATTTTCCTATAAAGCTCAATAGCCTGTTGTTTATTCAGTCATCAAGTTAACTGGGTCGGTACATCAAGGGCCCATAGTCACAGTGTTGAGTTAGTTGTGCATAGGTAAAGTGCAATGTTTCACTGAACCATGTCACATGTAAGAGAACATATTAGATATATTTTATATAAACACGTTCTAAACAAAAAGTCATTGAACTGATTATACTACATATAACTTAGTTAATATTTCTTAATACTTAATTACAGTAAGTTATGTATGGAGGGAATGTGATTAATTCATGTAATAAGAATGTTATGAAATTAGTGGTTATGTAATTTTGAGATGACACTTAACCTGATTAAAACAAGCCTGGTATAACAGCACGGCGGGAAATATTCCTGACTCATAACACCAGCGGACAAGGTTTCTTAAAGTCTTAGTTTAGTTTAGAGTGCTGATTTACAGCCTTGGGAATTAATCATCAAACCATGTTGGAAATATGAAAAGGAACTATGTTAAAGTATCCCAATTCAGTTATCAAACTGATGTACACACTTACTTAACAGCAAAGAAAAGCTTTTATTCTCGAGTCTATGGCTGGTATTTTTTGGGACACATCAGGACAATGCTATAGTTATTAATGGCATGGTGACTATTGTTAAAAAAAAAAAAAAAAACCTTGTCTCTGACAATTCCATTGAAATTTTCACTCAAGGTCAATTTAACAAACTCAGAGGTGTTCATTTCATGCAGGTGATTTGAATAATCTGAATAACCTGCGCAGATATTTAAGTTACGTATGACCTATGTGCATAATCAGGCTCTGAATGAGAGAAACGTTTCCCTGCATACGAATAAAACAAACACTTTGACTATAAGCCAGAAGTGGGCATATTCACAATCTAGTAATCAAAGGTGGATTCAGTAGTCAAGTAAAAGTACAATAACTTGCTTAAAAATGTATTCCAAGACAAGCAGAAGTACAAGTCGAATTTTTTTTTTTTTTCCTGAAGTTGAAGTACATAGAGCAGGAGCAGGGATAGCTCAGTAGTCAAGGTGCTCGACTACTGATTGCTGCTGTTGGACCTCTCTGCAAGGCCCTTAAACCCTCAACCACTGAGATGTGTAATGAAATAAAATGTGAGTCGCTCTGGATAAGGGTGTCTATAAAAAAACATAAAAGTGTCGCCTGCCAAATGCCTCCAGTTTAAGTACATGTACAAAACTGCAAGTGACTGAGTTACTCAAGAACAGTATTTTATACACAATTACTGTTGATATATATAACGAATGTGCAAGTCTAGTAGAGATTGGTAGCAAAACGTATGTATGAATGTCAAATCATATTCTACAGTAAGCATCTCTCATTAACTTAGCTATCTACTGTAGTTTATACTATTGCGTTCCTGTATAATGCAAATATCCTATGGGATTAAACATAGGCATATTGGAAACATATAGAGAATACAATAAAGTTAAAGGCCTGAAAACCTTTAAAGGCTTGAAACAAACAAAATGCTTAAGAGTTCACAACTCTTTTGATCAGTACGTTAGCTGATTAGCTAGATCAATTCTGATATTGCCTTGACAGCTACATCATGAAGGAGTTTTTAGGGTCTTGAAAAATACCCTTAAAGAATATACAGTACAGCCCAGAGACCAAGTGGGTGGAAATCCATTGCCCAGGTAATCGGCAATCTCTCAAAGCTCTCATAACGTCCTGCCAGCCATTTCTGTAAATTTGGACTGCTTGGACTGGTGAAATTATTTTGTTCCTGTCCTTCCGACATGGGGTGTAGCTCCTTCATGATGTGGTAGTCTCTATTTTATCAAATTTAGAGGTGTTTAAAAAGGATCAAATATCGTAAATACTATAAACACTTAAGCAAGGGAACAGAGCAGTTAGAGTAGTAGTATCAATTTAACAAACTCAGAGTAGTTAGTAGCTAGTAACTAACAAACGTGTGATTTTCTCTCAGTCTATGAAATGAAAATCTTCGATATGGCCAAAGGGTTATGGACTAACCAGTACATAGTGCACATTGCTCATTTGTGTGGAAGCCAACAATTTTATAGAATGTCAATTTCCCTTCAGTGGACCTAAGGAGCTCGAACCTGCATTTTATGCACGCTTTTTTTTCTTCTTTTTTTTTTTCATGATAATGTTTTATTTCTGGCTTTTTATTGTTGGTCTTTATTTCTCTAACTCGGAAATAAAGGCCGGAATCCTTCCAAGGATTTCTGTGAAATTAAATGAAATAGTCATCTGAGTCATGCTTTCAGGACAAAAATAGTTTATTCGCTCGGGTTTAAATAAGATGTACTGCTTCTGTTCCTCTTTGGAGTTTGTCAACCAATTGCGGGTGCTTCCTGATGATACACCAATTTGCCGGTTTATTAGATACAATAATCCACTAACTAATAAACTGGCAACTCGGTGTAAGTCAATTAGGTTGTACAGCTGTATCTAATATAGCAAATTAAAATGTCCCAACTGTTAAGTGTCCATCTTCAGCAGCCCCATCAGGTTATAGAAAGACCTTTGTGACTGCTGTGTCCAGTGTTGTATAAAAAAAAAAAAGGCTTTGGGCTACTTGCCAAGAGTACGCTGAAAACGGCTCATTGTAGAATGTTTTTTATGGAACAATGGCGAGATTTCACAGTTGAGTAGTGCTAGGGATTTCGTTTAATCTTTAAGAACGATGATTTTTCCTGTCCAAATGTTTTCACCCTCTTCAGGTGGGAAGCAATGATAAAAAAAAAAAAAATACTATTTTCAATGTATTTATACCTTTACACTAGACTACAGTTTAATGATTCTGGGTTCACTGTAAATGTTAAGTAATATATTTCTTACAGTGATAAATAATGACAGTTTAGCCAGCAGTAAAGCATTCATAGTTGCTTAAGGAGCATCTGTCAATCAGGATTTTCCTCATCCATGGCTTTAGTGGACATGAATTTCGAATTCAAAATGAACATTTCTGGAAGGAAAATCTCTAGTCTCTAGCAGTTAGTTAATGAATGAATGAATGAGCTTCTTATTGAAACACTTGATCATACCAGCTTAACAATGAAAACCCTTGCAATAAATTAAACGGATATAATTAATTAAATTCTAAGTTGTATATTTCCACTACAAACCCGCCAGGAAACCTAAGTGTGGATGAGCCTTACCTACATATCATAATAATTATGCTTTAATGATGTTCACCATCAGAATAACATTGTTTTTTTTTAAAGTTAAAATTGAAACAGCGATATTTTGATATAGTTTTGAATGAACCAACCAAACACAATGTTGCGACCTTAAAACAACCAAAATGTAATGTTTATTTAGAGCTTTTATGCTGATTAATATACGTCCGAATTATATTTTTAGTCCGAGCAAATCCATGGTCTCTTAAGTTTCTAACAAAGTGTAAAATTCCAATCAGAATTTGGGACGACTCAACAGCTTCCCGCGCACAGTGTGTGTCTCTTGTGTCACACATCTCTTAGTGCTTGTTATGTCACTTCTCTTTTTCATTTTCTTTCAGAAAAATTAGTGGGGTGCATTTTAGCTCCCAAATTACTGTGCTGTAATGTGGTGTTAGGGTGCACTGCGTCCAAACTTTTACAGAACAGATCTCAGACGCTACGTAGGTTTTTCCTGTACCTGTTTTGCTTGTTTTTAATGTAATATTTCAGTAAATTGCTGTTATTCAGTTGTTGTTTTTCATGTAACGTATGCATTTTTATGAACATTACCAGGCTGTCCTCAAGTGGTCCAGTGACTGGCACCTAGAGTTTGCGCCCTGCTTAGGCCATCAGTTTGGCATTAATATTGTTTTAAAATGATTTTTGCAACATTGTGTTGCAAAACAACCTAATACCAAAATTGTCCAAAATGTCCATAACGTCGCCCAATTAATGCCACCACAATGTTATAACGACCAGAAATATCTACTGGGAAGCAATTAATTGCCACATGCACATTATGGCATATTGAAATCTTTTTCTTTCCATACAATATACTGTTTAAGTGCTGTTGCTTGTTATCCAGTGCCTTAACCAAGAAACCAAATTATTTTCCCCATCCTCATATCCCAGCAGATTCTAAAAGGAGGTTTATGGTACAGTATCCCTGCAGCAGAGAGGGTTAAATGCCTTGCTGAAAGGTCCAACTGTGGCAGCTTGGAAGTGCTGAGGCTTGAACCCCCAACCTTCTAATCACTAACCCAGAGCCTTAACCACTGAGCCACCACCACCATTTGGGCCATTTAAAACGAAAACCTAAAGCTGTTCAATGCAAATAACATACAGTATTTATATTTGTCTACATCTTAAATCAATAGCTGTGATGAGACAGATAACGGTGTGTTCCCTCAAATTCCTCCATGTAAATCTCAATTATGTTTGCATGTATTTTTTTGGGGGGGGGTAGGTGTTTAACTAGGCAATAATTTTTCCCAAAGACAGAGTATGATGAGTCATAATCTGTTTATATACAGAACCTTAGCATTTATTCCTCGTTTGACTCGCATCATATCCCCTCCAGCACTGGTTGAAACCTTCCCCCAGATCTAAAGAAATCTGTCACTGTGATGCACAGGAACCTTCATACAGGCATCAGTGTGCTTCTCATCAGTTCTTCAAGTGACATAATTGGGACACATTACTTCATATGGCACTCTGCTTCTGGTTGTCACGCCAGAGTTTATGACTTGTAAGGTTCTACAGTACCACTTTGTTTTTTGCCTTTCTACCAAACCTGTTTTTTGGCTCTAATTTACAGTACTCTAACAGATCCTGGGCAACCGTCCTGACTGCATCTCCTTCTGTCCCATAAGGAGATGACCTTCAAAATGAATAAAGGGGTCCTCCATGGAATTCCCTTTTCTCACAATTCCTGTAGTTTAACATTGTGTGGGCTCTTTCTGTGGAGAGATCCATAGCTCAGATGAGAAAATCTGCACGCAAGTCAAGCTTGAAGCGTCCACAACCCGGGGGGGGGGGGGGGGGGGATGTTTCTGCAAGAATCTGAGACGAAAGCCATTGCTGAAACAAAAGTCATGTGAAATCCTGTTTGGAGACTCTGCAAACATTGAAATGGGTTCTTTGGTCCGATGAGACGACTGTTTCAACCAACTTTTGGAAGTGCTTCAAAACCAAGAAGCCAGAAGCCTCCTCAGTAACACCAATAGCAGGCCAGGTTACAGTATTTATTTACTGCACTGGTTGATCACCATCAGTCACAGTGGTGGAAAAGTCACCAAAACATCAGATCTCAAAGCATTTGTCCCTGTCCTGTCCATGAACCCGAATTTACCCGAGCCTTTTCAATGTGTTAGTGGGAGGTGCTCTGGATTTGAGCCCACTGTTTGTGGGATAAGCGCCAAACCATTCGACCATGCAAGACAAGGTGGTTACTAGTGGAGAGCACACTTGTCACATGACCTTGTTCTTTCATGATGAGTCTGTAAGGTTGTGCGCTTGTCATGTCTAACAGCCCAACAGGTCTGAAACACAAGATGTTATATGTTTACATGGCCACATTATGGTGGTTACAAGGACCTCTTTACTAGCTTTCAAACAATTTTAAAGCTTACAGAAATCTGCAGACTTTGGATCTCGTTTTTCTATTACGGAGCTCATGCTGTGTCAGTCGATCACAAACACAATATTTTTTATATATATATATATATATATATATATATATTGAAACTGTAGTCCATGTTGTATACAATAATAAAGCTCTGTTCATGCCAGTTTTTGATTTATTGCAATCTGACCGAGATGTGAGTTCGATTGTATGGTTTGGTGAAGATTTAATTAATGAACAAGGTAACTGTTTGTGTCAAACTTAACACAGTTTTAGTGAACAAGGGCTAATGTTCCCACCTTCAGGTCTGTGTGCATGGAATTTGCATATTCTTCCCGTTCTTGGTGGGTTTCCTCCGGTTTCCTCCCACAGTCCATTGTGCAGTGGATAGACATGTCAAGGACATAACATGGGCAGATAACATGATATACATATGTACATATATGAGGTCTGTATAATACAGTGAGGGTGTTCTGAATGAGTGAGTGTGTGTGTGCGCATGTGTGCCCTTGGATGGATTGGCACCCTGCTCAGTATGTAACACACCATGTCCCTGAGTTCTCCTGGGATAGGCTCTGGGCCTCCCGCAACCCTGTACGAAATGAGCTGTATAGGGAATGAATAAAAAGAGTAAGTGTGTGTTCATCATCCTCTGGAACTTCATCATATCTATTCCATATTACATATCATATGTAGGTGAAGATATTTTAAAATAGTTTTACCCAGTTGAATTGTTTTTGCTTCAGAACTTAAAAAAAAAAAGAGCCTATTGGAGTTGTTATTTTTCTTCATTTAGATTTCATAGGAAATTTTCAGAGAATCAAAATTAAGAAACCAAAATGTGAATCAAATCAAATCATGACTGGAGTGAATCACTTTACACCCTACTGGTCAGTGAAAATGAATATATTAAAAAGTAGTCTATTTATTACACAAAACAAAAAAATGACAACGCTGTACTCAGTGCCCTTGAATCCACTTTAACAACTCGTCCATGAAACGCATACACAGTCGACGTAGGGTTATTACGGTCATGAGGTCATCATTTTGATCAGGTGTGAAACAAGCAAGCAGGAATACTCATAGCATCCTACACACAGACGGCATGTTTCAGCTCCTTCCAAAGATGCTCAATAGGATTGAGATCAGGGCTCATAGAAGGCCACTTTAGAATAGTCCAATGTTTTCCTCTTAGCCATTCTTGGGTGTTTTTAGCTGTGTGTTTTGGGTCATTGTCCTGTTGCAAGACCCATGACCTGCGACTGAGACCCAGCTTTCTGACACTGGCCAGCACATTTCTCTCTAGAATCCCTTGATAGTCTTGAGATTTCATTGTACCTGCACAGATTCAAGACACCCTGTGCCAGATGCAGCAAAGCAGCCCCAGAACATAACAGAGCCTCCTCCATGTTTCACAGTAGGGACAGTGTTCTTTTCTTCATATGCTTCATTTTTCCATCTGTGAACATAGAGCTGATGTGCCTTGGCAAAAAGTTCCATTTTTGTCTCATCTGTCCATAGGACATTCTCCCAGAAGCTTTGTGGCTTGTCAACATGTAGTTTGGCATATTCCAGTCTGGCTTTTTATGATTTGTTTTCAACAATGGTGTCCTCCTTGGTCGTCTCCCATGTAGTCCACTTTGGCTCAAACAACGACGGATGGTGCGATCTGACACTGATGTTCCTTGAGCATGAAGTTCACCTTGGATCTCTTTAGAAATCTTTCTGGGCTCTTTTGTTACCATTCGGATTATCCGTCTCTTTGAATTGTCTTCAATTTTCCTCCTGCGGCCACGTCCAGGGAGGTTGGCTACAGTCCCATGGATCTTAAATTTCTGAATAATATGTGCAACTGTAGTCACAGGAACATCTAGCTGCTTGGAAATGGTCTTATAGCCTTTACCTTTAACATGCTTGTCTATAATTTTCTTTCGAATCTCCTGAGACAACTCTTTCCTTCGCTTCCTCTGGTCCATGTTGAGTGTGGTACATACCATGTCACCAAACAACACAGTGACTACCTGGAGCCCTATATATAGGCCCACTGACTGATTACAAGATTGTAGACACCTGTGATGCTAATTAGTGGACACAGCTTGAATTAACATGTCCCTTTGGTCACATTATTTTCAGTATTTTCTAGGGGTACCATCATTTTTGTCCAGGCCTGTTCCATGAGTTTATTTTTTTTTAAATAATCCTGTTGAAGCATGGTTGAAAAGCAATGTCTGACTTTCATTGGTTAACATTCATAGAATTTTTTTTAATTATTACTTTTGTCAGATTAAAGTTATTTATGTGACCATTGTGAGTTTTTCTTTCATTGACCGAAGGGTACCAACAATTTTGTCCACGTGTGTACATATGAACATTCGAATTACAAACTTTCATAGATACAGTACAAATATGGCGGAATCGTATATAAATTTTTAAAGTTTTTTTTTCTGCACGCCTTTTTATCCATCGTCCGCGAAGAATTGCGTTGGAGTGCTTCGAAAGTATTTTGGGTGCTGGGTCATATCGCTATACATCATATAACAAAACAATGTGCGGAAGGAGAAAGCTGAAAACCATCAGAAGGGCGAAAGCAAAAAGAATGATTAGAAAGTGATGGATGACATGTATAGCAGAATGCTGTTTATATCGTACCTATAATGACATTTCCACACAACAGCCGATCCAAAATAGTGCACAATTAAGCGAGGAATTTTGAGGTTAACGTGTTACAGATAAATCAATCGTACAGCTCGAGCTATTAGATTTTAACGCGGTGAAAAGTAAATGACACACGGCATGCAACTCTATTTGTTTCTTTTTTTTAATCCATCTAAACGGGCATCCATAAATTCTCTCTCTACCTCACACACAGTCTGCATACACACACAAACACACGCACACACACACACACACACACACACACACACACACACACACACACACACACACACACACACACACACACACACACACACACACACACACACACACACACTCCCCTCCTCTTTTCATCGCAAAACACTCTTAAGACACACACACTTTGGGATATATACTGTATATCCGGGAGATAAATCAGTAAACTCGGTCCCCAGATAATATTTTTATCCCATGGGAATCGTACATAAGAAGCGCCAGACAATAACGATTGAGACAAAAGTGAAAATAATTGAGAGGTGAAAAGATGGCAGACATTGTTCTTGTTCTTTTAACATGAATCATTCAACCATCTCCACGATTCTAACGAACACTCTACTATTACTTACTGTGTATAGCCAGCTGTAATAGTATCCTAGTACCTGGACAATTTTTCTTGGACTTACGAACAAATTGGACTTACGAACAAGCTCTTGGAACTGAACTCGTTTGTACTGTATGTTGGAGACTTACTGCACCATCCAGGTTATTCATGTCAAAGGTCCTTTTATTTTCCTCAACGAGCTTGGCATTTCCTGTCATTGTGTCATGACACCGAAAAATAAGAACACTGCAGCCTAAGATAACCTACCACTGAACCAGAGCTGGTGAATCACCTCTTTTCACATTCAGAGTTGAATCTCAGGCAGTGCACTGGACCTAGAAGTTGTGGTTAGTTAAAAGTGGACATCACTCAGTGTTCCACAAGCTTGTCCTCTATCTATGTGGTTCACTGCTTATGTGTCTCGCTATCATTTTACCTCCAAGCTCTTCCAATGACCAATGCCTAGACCAAACTGAGCTTGGATATTACCTACACATTAGAACTATCTGGTGCGTTCTCTAATATCCAGATGAGCAGGCTTCATTGAGACTTCTCTGTCCCAGACTCCCAGGCTGCTCAAGGAAAATCAATCAAAATGGTGCAGACAGAGATAATTGAGAATGTTAACCTCTCCATTAACTGAACTGCTGAATTATTGAATTGTAATTATAACACACCCCAGATTAAGATTTCCTTATTAGCTCTCTCTGACTCACAGACACTCTTAGAGCATGGGTTCATATTTCTGAAGAAAAGCTTTCATGATCGCGAGCTTTAGGCAATGTTATGTTATTACTACACATCGTATAGGAGAATTATAAATCATATATTGGAATGTCATTCCATATACACTATATAAAGTATTGACCTAATGATACAGTGTCATGTTGATGAGGATAAATCAATGTAAACATATAATAAGTAACTATTAATTGTAAGGCAAAAAAGCATTACAGATGGATCTCCATAGTACTGGTAAAACCTGGAACGGACCTCCATGGCCATATTGTTGACATGCTGTCAGTGTTGGACTCGGCGCAGCAACGGCCTCGAACTCATCAAAGAGATCTGAACACAAAATGAGTTTTAAATTGAGGTAGTGCTCCTTAGAAAATCAATCAAACTCTCTACGGAGAGTGCAATAGCTTGTATTGCCAACTACAAGACCCTGAGACGCCATTTCATTATAGACACCTACTGTACTGCATAAAAATGGCAAGTTAAAGGGGACCTATTGTGCAAAACTCATTTTTACCTATTTTTTGACATCCAGCTGGGTCTCCAGTATGCACATACAAAAATAGAAAAATAAACCTGAGAAAAATACCCATGCTATTTGTTCTTTCTCCATTTTTGTTCCACTTTCCCCCTAATGTGACCTCATATAATAAATTACTCTACCTCTGCTGTTTTATTGAGGGGCGTGGCTCAGCAGCACCTCATTTACATAAACACTGAAATGGCATGTTAAGAAGAAGAGGGAGAACCTCTGAGAACTGTGTTATCTTGTTAAAGAAATAGCGGAAATATGGGACCTTTAAGTATTATGCTATCATGGCAGGATGGTCATACGTTGCACATTACAGCAACTCGGTTGGGTGTTATTGCCACATAACTCGTACAGCCCTGGTCTCTTTAAAAGCCATTTCCACATGTTTGGCGTTCCTGGGAGGCTGGCGTTTCAGATGTGAGAGCAGGCAGTCCGATCATGGCTCCGGCGGTCTGAGAAAACTTTCTACCTTGATGGTGTTCAAGCACTAGTGAAACACTGGGATAAGTGCATTAGTGTAGCAGGGGGTTATATAGAGAAATAAAGGGAATTTATACTCTCATACAGTAACTTTGTTCTGTTATTCTGCACAATCAAAAGTCCCAGTTTAATTTCAATGCCCCGAGTACATAATTGGCAATTAACTGAGTCTGTTTTATCAAGATAAATCTATCTAATAAAAAATCTAGTCACTAAATACAGTAGCTGCAAACCAGTCATATTGATTAAGTATTCCCAGTTAAGGGTCTTGATCACTGGTCAATCAGTGGCAGTCCAGTGATCTGAACTCAACACCTTCCTCGCACAGTCTTTACCCTCTGAGCTATGACTGTCAAATGATGCTACATTAAAAATTTTCCACTTTGGAGCTCCTGATTTAGATTGAATGCTGAACTAATTTATTTCTCTGAAATAACATGAACACACCAACTAAAAAGGCGTGTTTAGTAGCCAAATAACAATTTAGAAATGGCGTCAATTTGACAGAGTGAAAACCATTTAACTGAAGTCTAAACAGGTTGATTTTGATATTTAAATGTTTGAATTACAATCTGATGGCAAACAGAAGAAAAAAAAATCCAACAAAGACTGGTTTATATACAGTACAGTACATATCCTGATTTGCCAGTTTATTGTGATCTGGTGCCAAACAAACCGCCAGCTCAGGGCCAGATTTACTCAGGTTCCAAGTAACAAGCGCTAATTTGCATGTTCAACAGGGTGAATTGTGCATGCAAATAGTGGGTGCAATGTGGGAGATTTTCAAAGAATAATTGGGCAATTCTTCTCATCTCTCTTCTACACTTTTTTTATTCTCCTTCCTGAAAAAAAAGAAAAAATTAAATACAGGGTGCTGTGTTGATTATGCTATGCAAAGAAGTGACGGTAAAAAATATGCCAATTAGGTTTTCGCATGAGCTAACATTTCTGGATATCTGTAATGAGTCAGGGACTTTTCAGTGAAACCGAAACTTACAGCATCAACATACTGGGAATCATGAATCACAATATTAACCCAATCTACAGTACTTGCATATTGTAGATGCCACCCTGTTTTCACCCCAAACTGTACATTCATTGAGACAAACAGCTTGCATGTGAATTCTGTGCACTCCAAATATATATATATATATATATATATATATATATATATATATATATATATATATATATATATATATATTATATCAAGGTCTTGGGGTATATTTAAACAACTACCACGTTATCCAGTGCCAGCAACCACTACATTGACTAAAGTTGTGTTTGAGCCAAGAGCAGAGCAGCAGCAGGGGTCTGTAATATATGCTGAATTGGGCTGGGCACTGAATTAGGAATGCCGTATATAGATAGAATTTGCAGATGTACGCAGTTTGCGATATAATATATGATGCTGAGTGTTAGTTCGTCGCTGTTCAGTATAATGGTGTTGAACCCCAGCGCTCCCTTTTACCTTTTTCAGCTGGGTGTTTAAATCTGTTCAGCTTTACATTCTGAATGCATGTGTATATGTTTGTGTGTGTGTGTGTGTGTGAACGAAGTGGTTGTAGGAAAGGATGAAACTGCATTTTGTTATGTAATCCCGTATCGCACGATGACAGATAAATCTTTGAGGAATAGTCTAGTTTCAAGCAGTGGAAAGTGCTTGGTCATGCTGGTACATTTGAAAAGTTTGCCCTATTTCATATCAAAGCCTGAAAGCTGAAGTTGTGTCATTGTGTCTCAATCTTGTTTAAGAGAGATGTTGGCGATATGACATTAACATTAACAGTCGCAAATCTTCGTAGGAGTCTTTAACTGTGCATTAAATAACATTCCATCCGTATAAAGTCCCGGATGCGCATTTATATAGGCAGCTATACTCACATACACACGTGGACAAAATTGTTGGTACCCTTCGGTCAATGAAAGAAAAACTCACAATGGTCACAGAAATAACTTTAATCTGATAAAAGTAATAATAAATAAGAATTCTATGAATGTTTACCAATGAAAGTCAAACATTGCTTTTCAACCATGCTTCAACAGAATTATAAAAGAAATGAAATCATGGAACAGGCCTGGACAAAAATGATGGTACCCCTAACTTAATAGTTTATTGAACAACCTTTTGAGGCAATCACTGCAATCAAACGATTCCTGTAACTGTCAGTGAGACTTCTGCACCTCTCTGCAGGTATTTTGGCCCACTCCTCATGAGCAAGCTGCTCCAGTTGTTTCCGGTTTGAAGGGTGTGCCTTTTTCCAGACAGCATGTTTCAGGTCCTTCCAAAGATGCTCAATAGGATTGAGGTCAGGGCTCATAGAAGGCCACTTTAGAATAGTCCAATGTTTTCCTCTTAGCCATTCTTGGGTGTTTTTAGCTGTGTGTTTGTGTTTGTCCTGTTGCAAGACCCATGACCTGCGACTGAGACCCAGCTTTCTGACACTGGCCAGCACATTTCTCTCTAGAATCCCTTGATAGTCTTGAGATTTCATTGTACCCTGCACAGATTCAAGACACCCTGTGCCAGATGCAGCAAAGCAGCCCTAGAACATAACAGAGCCTCCTCCATGTTTCACAGTAGGGACAGTGTTCTTTTCTTGATATGCTTCATTTTTCCATCTGTGAACATAGAGCTGATGTGCCTTGGCAAAAAGTTCCATTTTTGTCTCATCTGTCCATAGAACATTCTCCCAGAAGCTTTGTGGCTTGTCAACATGTAGTTTGGCATATTCCAGTCTGACTTCTTTATGATTTGTTTTCAACAATGGTGTCCTCCTTGGTCGTCTCCCATGTAGTCCACTTTGGCTCAAACAACGACTGATGGTGCGATCTGACACTGATGTTCCTTGAGCATGAAGTTCACCTTGGATCTCTTTAGAAGTCTTTCTGGGCTCTTTTGTTACCATTCGGATTATCCGTCTCTTTGATTTGTCATCAATTTTCCTCCTGCGGCCACGTCCAGGGAGGTTGGCTACAGTCCCATGGATCTTAAATTTCTGAATAATATGTGCAACTGTAGTCACAGGAACATCTAGCTGCTTGAAAATGGTCTTACAACCTTTACCTTTAACATGCTTGTCTATAATTTTCTTTCGAATCTCCTGAGACAACTCTTTCCTTCGCTTCCTCTGGTCCATGTTGAGTGTGGTACATACCATGTCACCAAACAACACAGTGACTACCTGGAGCCCTATATATAGGCCCACTGACTGATTACAAGATTGTAGACACCTGTGATGCTAATTAGTGGACACACCTTGAATTAACATGTCCCTTTGGTCACATTATTTTCAGTATTTTCTAGGGGTACCATCATTTTTGTCCAGGCCTGTTCCATGAGTTTATTTTTTTTAAATAATTCTGTTGAAGCATGGTTGAAAAGCAATGTCTGACTTTCATTGGTTAACATTCATAGAATTTTTTTTTTATTATTACTTTTGTTAGATTAAAGTTATTTATATGACCATTGTGAGTTTTTCTTTCATTGACCGAAGGGTACCAACAATTTTGTCCATGTGTGTATATACAAATATGAATTTTCACAAAGTCTGCTGGTTCAGTGGTTTTAGATCTTTGTGTCAGATGTTACTATGGTGTACTGAAGTATAATTACAAGCATTTCACAAGTGTCAAAGGCTTTTATTGACAATTACATCAAGTTTATACAAAGTGTCAATATTTGCAGTGTTGATCCTTCTTTTTCAAGTCCTCTGCAATTCGCCCTGACATCAACTTCTATCAATCAACTTCTGGGCCACATCCTGACTGATGGCGCAGCCCATTCTTGCAAAATCAATGCTTGGAGCTTGTGAGAATTTGTGTGTGTGGTTTTTTTTTTTTTTTTTTTTTTTTTTTGGTCCACCCACTTCTTGAGGATTGAACTCAAGTTCTCCCTATGATTAAGGTCTGGGGAGTTTCCTGTTCATGGACCCAGAATTTTGATGTTTTGTTCTCTGAGACATTTAGTTATCACTTTTACCACAAAAGGCAAGGAGCTCTATCATGCTGAAAAAGGCATTGTTCATCACTAAACTGTTCTTGGATTATTAGGAGAATTTGCTCTCTGAGTATGTTTTTGTATCATTTTTTTAAATTCTTTATCTGAAAAAAATGCTTGTATGGGGAAGAAAAGGTGAGTTCTACCATCAGTCCTACCAAAACCTCATCAACTTTTTTTTTTTTTCAGAGAAAATGACTATACCCCAGTTCTCAGCAGTCTAATCACTGTACCTTTTTGCAGAATATCAGTCTGTCCCTGATGTTTTTCCTGGAAAGAAGTGGCTTCTTTGATGCCCTTTTTTTGTTTGTTTGTTTTTTTCCCCGATTTTCTCCCTAATTTAGTCGTGTCCAATTCCTCCCCGTCACTACGGCGCTCCCACATCAAGGCGACTACTACCACTCAGCCGGGAGGGCCGAAGACTATCACGTGTTTCCTCCGAACCACGTGACGCCAGCCGACCGCATCAACTGGTCGCTCACGCACCGTTGGGGGCGGCGTTACACACTCAGAGGACAGCGCTATCCGCTCCCTCCGTTGCGCGAGCTCACAGACGCCCCTGACTGGCTGTAGAGCCGTGATTAATGTGGGAACACTAAGTACCCTTCATTCCTCCCCTCTGAGAGAGCTCGGCCAATCAGCTCTCTCTAGACCTCCGGCTGCGAGAGGTTACAGCATCACCCGGGATTCGAACTAGCGATCCCCGTATGATAGGCGCTTTTACCACTGTTTGATGCCCTTCTTTAAATGTAGCTACCATCAGTTCTGTGCCATTCCAACATGTAAAGCATCCTGAGACCAATCATGTGTCCGGTCGCTTCTCATCCAAGATAGAGGGCTCACTCACAATTTTGCTTAAGAACATAGCCATGAATAAAGAAGAGCAACTTCTCCCAACAATCCAAGAACAGTTTGGTGAATAACAAGGCCTTTTCCAGCTTGAAGGAGCACCTCTCCATAAGGCAAAGGTGATAACTAAGTGGCCCAGGGAACAAAACCCCCAAATTCTGGGTCCATGGCCAGGAAACTCCCCAGACATTGATCCTATTGAGAACTTGTGGTCGATCCTCAAGAGGCGGGTGAACAAACAAAAACCCAAGACAAACTCAAAGCATTGATTTTGCAAGAATGGGCTGCCTTTAGTCAGGATGTGGCCCAGAAGTTGATTGACAGCACGGGGGCGAATGGTAGAGGTATTGAAAAAGATGGGTCAACCCTGCAAATATTGACTCTTTGCATAAACTCAATGTCATTGTCGATAAATGACACTTTGACACTCCTTGAATGAAATGAAATCCTTGTAATTATACTCCAGTATCCCATAATAACATCTGACAAAAGTTCTAAAAACACTAAGGCAGCAGACTTTGTGAAAATTAATATTCGAGTCATTCACAAAACTCTTGGCTGTCCAGTAAATTTCATTTAGATCACCCCAGATCGATGTTAATATCGGGGGTGACAATAAAATTAGGCGCTCATCCATGTGCATGGCTAAGCTGGATATAACCATGTTGACACTCATGTGACATTACACTGAAGTGAATACTAAGGCTATACAGAAAGCAATGCAAAACTGGGCATAACTTTTTTTTTTTTTTTTTTTTTTTAATTGAGAGACATAGGTGGTCCAGATTGGACATGCTGGTAAAGTAGCTCTCCCTCTATACAAAGATATTACTCAACATTCTGTAGTCTCCATCACAATCCATGCTTTTGTACAATCACTGAATCCAACTCTCGAATCCTTTTTGAAAATCTCCTTTGTCGCAGTCGACGTTCTCCCACTGCGTGGTTTGTCTTCAGTGCTAGTTTCCTCTACTTTTAACTTCTTCAACCATTTGCGTCAATGGTGTCATCTCCGTAAACATCCTGTAGCGCAGTAGGAGACCAGGATAAAGCACAGACTGAAAAAAGAGTAAATAAATGCGAGGATTGAATCCAGGATTGCAGACTGATCTTGTAGGATCGTACATTATGCTAGGTAGTAATCCTAGCTACAGCTGTCTTTTCTACTTCGCAAAATAAAAGTTTCAGATTTAAATAGCGTATATATGTTTATTTCAATTATAAACCTTCCACATAATATGAATGCATGGAGAGTCTGTGAGAAGTAAGACGTCATGCTGGAGTGTGGTGTGATCACATTTCTATTCGACTGAATGACTTCCCCACAGAGCTGACTGGTGTGTGTGTGTGTGTATGTGTTTGCTCAGGTTCATCCTCTTCTTATGAGCGATCGGCGCCCTGTGTCTCACCGCACCAAGCTGCTCCGCAGGACTGTCTCCGTACCTGCCGATAGCAGACCCCACCCCGAATCAGGTACACACACACACACACACACACACACACCCACAGCAACTACCACAACCAATACCGCACTCCCACGTCTTCACACATGGTATACAACTCACGTAATAAATATACACACAAACCTCTCACATTCACCCACTCACTCAGACACACACCTATACTCACGTACTGTACATACTGTACACACCTCGTATTATGACATAGTATCACTTTCTCACTTTCTTAAGCACTTAAACAGATACATCACCCACCCACTAACACAAACACACCTCTGCTAAAGGATGGCTTTTGGGAAAAATCAAACCAACACCATACATATCTTTTCTTCCTTTCTGACACATCTCTCACATACACATGTACAGTACGCACGTTTTATAGAGATTTTTTATAGAGGCTTTAACAGATACTGTACTGTTTCACATTATCACTTGCTCATACACTCTAAAATAGTGCACATCACTAGTCCAAACCACACCCCAATTAATTATTTCATAACCAAGCCCCGCCCCCAAAACACCCTTTCTGAGGTTTTATGTTAAAACTATGGCTCATTACAATGTTACTCTTCCTAAACTTTTCCCAATACATAACAAAAACTAATACAAACAAATCACACTCACTACATGAGAACTCAAACCTGCTCAATAACTTGCATCATAACCATTATAATCTAAACACTAACCAATGCATCATAAACCAAAACCACACAAAACCTGTTATTCAAATATAAAATACCTTCTTTACATTACGGCGGTACCTCAGTATTCAAATTTAATCTGTTCTGGAGGCAAAAATTTGTATTGCGAAACGCATTTTCCCATAGGAAATAATGGAAATGCAGATAATCTGTTCCAGCCACTCAAAAATATGACCAATATTACCAATTTCCAACACTATAATCATATTTTTGCATATAAAAACAAACAAAACATTTAGAAAAGACATGTAAATGTATTAAAATATGAAATAAATAGACATTAAACCTTAATTAATTTATGATTCCTCTTAGCACCAGCTGCTTTAAATACCAAACTGAAAGCGGCCCTATTTCTTCATGCTACTGTCCTTGCTGACGTTCTCGTGACCCTTGGTGCTACGTCTTTACTAAATCTTGGACAAAATGCAAAAGAAATAAAATTAAATTGGTAAATTTGCTTTCCTAGGCTTTCCACTGATGAAGTGTTCAAATTTCTTGAAGCAAATTTCTTGCAGAATTTCTGTTCTTAAGTTGAAAATTTGTGATTTTGCGGTAACACATATATGCACAATACATCATAATAAACACCCTTTCCCACTCCACTGGATCACAACTTAAAACCTTTACGAATATATTGTCATTTTCCAGCCATTTAAAATTATATCATAAAAAACACATTATACTGTATAACCCAAAAACCCCCCATTAAATGAAATCCGAATAATCCAACCTCAATGTAATACACACACCTTCATAAACAAAACCTTATTTTCTTACTGTACCACATTCCATGTTTATACATTGTGTCACTATCTCGTTCCTGTTCATAGTTATTGAAATCCTGCTTATATATTGCCTCATAACTGAAACCTTAATAAACACATACACTATGCACATTGTGCCATAACTCAAGCCTCCCAAAATGTTAAGCCCTCACACATCATAATCAGGCATTCAATAAGAATCGTTTGGATCCGGAACCAAATCAGACACGTGATTACTGGATGCAAATGGGTTGAGCAGGTGACCTTACATTCAGAAGAACACACGTATAGAGTACAGCTGACATTATCATGAACTGTGCACAAACAGAAGGTTCTGTGCTGTTCTTGAAGAAGCAGAAGGTGCTGTACTGTTTATGATTATTGACAATAACAAAAATGTTTAGCAATAGAAGCTGCTGAAGTCTTTATAACTTGTTCACAAGTGAGAAGATCTGCACTGTGTATTAAATGTTTTACCAACAGAAGTTGCTATACTGTTAATTACATCTATTAAGGAACAAGAGCCAATCTACAGTTGATATCCTGTTTATAAGCGGAAGGCAACTGTACTGTTCATCAACTGTTCACAAAAAGAGGCTGTTGTACAGTTCATGAACTATTTACACATAGGCTCCCTGCAAACTGTTCACAAAAAGAAACCACTGTACTGTTCATCAACTGTTCACAAGAGGCGAGTGTAGTGTTCACACATAGAAGCTGCTGAACATTCACAAACCACAAACAGAAAAGGCTGTACTGTTTATGAACTCTTCACAAACACACTTATGTACTGTTCATGGACTGTATACCTTGCATCATTACCATTATAAGAAGTGTGTCAAAGGTCTTTATTGACAATTACATCAAGTTTATTCAAAAAGTCAATATTTGCAGTGTTAATCCTTCTTTTTCAAGACCTCTGCAATCTGCCCTGGCATTCTGTCAGTCAGCTTCTGGGCCACACCCTGACTGATGGCACAGCCCATTCTTGCAAAATCACTTATTGGAGTTTGTGAGAATTTGTGGGTTTTTGTTTGTCCACCCGCCTCTTGACGATTGACCACAAGTTCCCAATGGGTTTAAAGTCTGGGAAGTTTCCTGGCCATAGATTCAAAATTTCGATGTTTTGTTCCCGAGCCACTTAGTTATCAATTTTGCCTTATGGCAAGGTGCTTCATCATGCTGGAAAAGGCATTGTTGATTACTAAACTGTTCCGAAGTGCGTTTATGAGCTGTTCACAAACACACTTCTGTACTGTTGATGAACTGTTCACAAATAAAAGCTGCTGTACTGTTCATGAACTGTTCGCAAACACACTGCTGTACTGTTCATGAACTCTTCGCAAAAACACACTGCTGTACTGTTCATGAACTCTTCGAAAACACACTGCTGTACTGTTCATGAACTCTTCGCAAAAACACACTGCTGTACTGTTCATGAACTCTTCGCAAACACACTGCTGTACTGTTCATGAACTCTTCGCAAAAACACACTGATGTACTGTTTATGAACTCTTCGCAAAAACACACTGATGTACTGTTTATGAACTCTTCGCAACCACACTGCTGTACTGTTCATGAACTTTTCGCAAGCACACTTCTGCACTGTTCATGAACTGTTCACAAATTAAAGCTGCTGTGCTGTTCATGAACTCGTTGCAAACACACTGCTGTACTGTTCATGAACTGTTCACATCTGGAAGCTGCTGTACTGTTCATGAGCTGTTCACACATAAACTGATCAGTCATAACATTATGAGACTAATGTGCCTAATGTTAAGTGGGTCCACCTTCTGCCACCAAAACAGCAAAGTGCTATGTGTTCTGGTACCTTTCTATACAAAGCAACCCGCATTAACAACAATAACTATTATATAAAAAGAAGTAGAACATAACTAGCTCTTCTATTGGATTGGACTACACAGACTGGCCTTCGCTCCAGATGTGCCTCGGTGAGCCCTGAACACCCATGACACTGTTACTGGTTCATTGGGGTTCCTTCCTTGGACCACTTTTGGTTAGGATGTGATCTGATGGGTGCTCATAATGTCATACAGTAGCTCATGTATAAGCTCCTCTGCTGTTTATGGACTGTTCACAAACAGAAGCTAAGCTACTGTTCACGAATTGCTCACAAACAGGTTTGAAACAGAAGCTGATGTTTGTCTAAGCTGTGGTGCTAGAGATAATTCCTTTCAATGTATGAGCTTTGAGACTTTCAAAGTACAAAAAGCAAGAAGGCAAGTTGATTCACATTGTACACTATTCATCCTTTACAACTACGGTACTGTATGTACATATTTCATATACACGCATCTGAACAACTGCGTATCCCCAGTTACTTGGTGGCAATCTACAGTAATTATGAGAAACAACATATGCTCCATGATAAAATCATGTTAGGTATTAATGAATATTATTTTTTGTTTACTTTTTTTTTTTTTTGCAGTGCAAAACATGTTGCTTTTGTTTGTTTATTTTGTCTAAACAAAGTGATGGGCTAGGCAGCGTACATATCATTGTTCTGAGCAAAAGCTGCCCAGCAGAGAGGAGACATAATTATCACTCATGCATTACAGGCTTTTAATTCATTAGTCCTTCACAGTTGTTTGCCATTTGCAGTTACATCCATTTCCCAAAATGACACCTGAGATCCGCCTCACCTACACACACATCATTATCAGTTATGCCAAGGCTTCTGAGCTCGCCTGGTCTGATTCAGGATCGTCAAAACGGTAGAATAAAATGTTTCTGGTCTGCCAATAAGTCGCCATTAGGTTTTATCAGCACATACATTGTTAAACTTCAGGTGATGCTTTCAGCATGCTTTTTTATTTATTTATTTATTTATTTTCATTTCGCAATATCACAAAAGGGCTCACCTGTTCTCCTATCCATGCTAAAGTTATGATAGTTTTTCCTCTAAACCTAAGTGAGGAACATTTTATTATTATTTTGCACCTTGATCTGTGATCTGTTTTTTTACCTGATCAGTTTGACACTGTTTTTTTTTTTTTTTTTTTGCAATGTTTTCTGCTTATTTTTATACCAAATTATTATTTTGATTAGTTTGATAATGAACAAACATTATTCAATGCCTGAAAAAAACTATGGGCCTAATTTATCAAGATATACTGTATATTTGTAAATGTATTTAGAACTTGTGTTCATAGAAGTGCTTAGACTAGCCAATCAAGTAATTATATGCACCCCATAAAAATAATGGCACCCCATAAAATGAAAAGCTTTAATGTTTGTCTATGTCTCTAAGATAACAGACAATGGTTGCAATGCAATGGTTGAGCTGCATTATTGGATGATTCGGGGCACACCGCTTTGTCTCTGTTTGTTTATTTGTTTTATAGCTGCATTGTACTGTACTGTGTTTCATGGCCTATACTCAGAAGTGTGTCCAATCAGCATTACCAAAATGTTTGTACTGTATACCTGTATGTGATTTGTATTTACTGTAGATAGGGCAATCCCCCCCCCCCCCCCCCCCCCCCCCAAAAAAAAAAAAACAGAAAAGAAAATGCATTGCGAAATGTGCAAGGGTCAGGTAATAAGCGATCAGAATGACGGGAAGGCAAATCAGAACCTCAGAAACCAGAACCCAAAGGACAAAAGCAGAGTTTGAATGGCAGAATTGTAATAGCAAAAAAAAAAAAAAAAAAAAAAGGATTGGCACATCAGGAAGAAAGAACACTTGACATTGAGGGTTTGTTTGATGTGCGCTTATTGAGCGGTGAGTGGTGATCGAGTCCAGGTGTGTGTAATAAGTAATAATAAGTAATCAGGTGAGTGGACAATGAGTGTGTCCCCAAGGCAACCATGTTAGTATTCTGTGATGTGTGTTAGCAAGTGGGAATTGGAATCCATTGCTAATTCTTGCATATATTGAAACCCATACAAATCCTTCTTTTGAAAGCTTTGAACTTCCACATATTTTACGCAAATCATGATCACATTTCATAGCAAACGTTAACATGTCATAAAGAGCCAATCACATCTCCTATTTCTGTCACATGATCAGTGAAGTGAAACGACCAGCTGGACAAAACAGTGAACGAAATGCATTCAATTTATAAAAAATTTTTTATGAGGGGTGTTCATGTCAAACTGGGACTTGTGATGCAATTTCTGGTAAAGGCGTAAAAAAAAAACGATTTGCATTTACTGAAGACTTCAAGCACAGTGGGGTGATGGGACTCTTAGTCGCACTAAAATATTCAAATAATGCAATCTGCATTTGTTCCAGTCAGCATACAACTAGTGGAACGCCTGAACCTTTAAAATTGGTGGATAACATTTCCCTAATTTGCAGAAGAAATACATCTGCCTAGGAAATGTACACACAATGATTGACCAACACCACTTGTACATTACAGGAACTCGGCTGAAAGTTATGTTTGGGCCATTAAAAGAGTTTCTGGGAGGCTGGTGTATCAGACGTGAAAAAGGCAGTCGGATCATGACTCTGGTGTCCTGAGAAAACTTTCTTACCTTGATGGTTATCCAAGCACTAGTGAAACACTGGGATAAGCCATTAGTGTAGCAAGGGATTAAACAGAGCAAATTAAGGTTTTTATTTATTTATTTATAACTCTCATAACTGTGCTTGGTTATTCTGCACAATCAGAAGTCCTAGTTTGAATTGGTACATACAGTGCAGTACTTAAATGAGCACAAACGTAACTGATGCTGATTTATACATTGTGACAAAACTGTAGGAAGTGGAGTTCACCCAAAATCCAGTGATATAACCCAAACGATTTTGATACAATATTTTGGCATTTGTGCTTTTTAACACCCTTGTCACTCAAAGAATACATGCAAAAATATTCTCTATCAGTTTGCAACACTTACTGCTTCATCTAAAAAAAATAAAAATAAAAAATTCTCAAAATAGCAAAAATGGAATTATCTCATTTTGCTGTCAAACTGTTCACATGACAAAAATAAGGCAGTTTGCATCCATTTGACTAATATGTCTGAGAGGTGTGATTCTCATAACTTATACTTTATTACATTATTCACACTCCTGACTGCCAAGTTTTGCTTGTGTGAACATTTAAAGTGATTTTTTTTTTTTAAGCAAAATGGATGCCTGTGAGGAAAATGTGAACATCTTGTCCTTACCAGCTATCTCTACCCTGTCTTGTGAAACTACTATTACATTGTTACTGTTGGTGCATTTAAAGAGAACAGAACAGATGTGAGCTGCTCTGCTACGACTGGGGCTTATAAGGATGGTGCTCATTTCTGGGCAAACGGCCGTTCCTGATTTTTATTTCTTTCGACATTATAAAAAAAAATGTTGAAGGTGTGGAAAATATTCAATAATCTCCTTTGAACAGTTGATATTGAGATATTGAGATTGATATTATCTGCTACTTCTGCTCCGTAAAATCTGAGGTGCTGGTTGTTAATTGGTGATTTCTGAGGCTGGTAACTCTGCAGCAGAGGTCAGTTTTTGTCTTGCTTTCCTTTTTTTTTTTTTTTTTTTTTAGTTTTTTGGATTTTTCCCCGATTTTCTCCCTAATTTAGTCGTGTCCAATTCCTCCCCGTCACTAGGGGGCTCCCACATTAAGGCTACTACTACCACTCAGCCGGGAGGGCGGAAGACTATCACGTGTTTCCTCCGAACCACGTGACGCCAGCCGACCGCATCTTTTCGAACTGCTCGCTCGCGGGGGCGGGGGGGCGTAACACGCTCGGAGGACAGCGCTATCCGCTCTCTCCGTTGCACGAGCTCACAGACGCCCCTGACTGGCTGTAGAGCCGTGATTAATGTGGGAGCACTAAGTACCTCTCATCCCTCCCCTCTGAGAGAGCTCGGCCAATCAGCTCTCTCTAGACCTCCGGCTGCGAGAGGTTACAGCACCACCCGGGATTCGAACTGGCGATCTCCGGATGATAGGGCGAGCGCTTTAACCACTGCGCCACTTGGAGGCCCTGTCTTGCTTTCCTGATGGTCTTCATGAGCGACAGTTTCATCCTGGTGCCTGATGGGTCTGAAAATGCAGTTCTTGCGAGAACTGTTCCAGAACTGCTGACCTTCGTGTCTTAAAATAGCAATACAATGTGCTATTTAATAGTTTGGAAATCACCAATATTCAGTTCTAGAATGCAGAAAATAAATCCAAACTTGTGCCCAAATCCTCGACTGGTACTGTACATGGGAATGATCTAACAGCTCCAGGTTTACAAACAACCATACAGCATGTGCGTCATTACAGATTAATTGGTTCGACGGTCACGATGACCAACTCAGTAGTGTGAAGTCCAAACTGTGTGCATTTGTATTGCACGAAATAAACGAATGTTTTTGTCCAGCTTAGTCAGAGGCTGCGTCTGTTTTTTGGGGCTTAATTATCATAACACTCGTTAAAGCTATGTTTATAGTCACAGACCTCCTGGATACTGTGGTTCTCAAGGAAATGAATAAATTAGCATGCATAATAATTGTCGGAGGGCTGTTTGAGGAGTTGGGCCAAAAAAAGGAGAGTCAAAGCCAAGGTCAGAGCTGGAGAGAGCCGTGGGACTGGCAGGCTGCAGCAGGGATGCATCCGTGGACTCCGAGAACAGCTGATGAGAAAGACCTGCAGTACTGCGCACACACACACACACACACACACACAGACAAAATTAGGCATAGCGTGGTTATCCTATAGAGGCAGAACGAGAGGTGGAAAAGACATAAAGGTAAAGATGGAAACATGAGCGTTTTAATGGCACCGAATGAAGGTATTTAAAAACACAAGGGGAGGAGAAGCGAACAGCTTCGAGGTCACTGCTCATCTACGCTTCAGCAGTAACCATGGCAATAATTACAGACTATTGTAGCAATGCTGTAAGCAGAGGCAGCAAGGGTCAGAGAGAGAAAAAAGAGGGAGAAGGAAAGAGAGAGAGAGAGAGAGACAGAAGGAGGGAATGACAGAAAGTGTGGGAGAGAAATGTGGAGAAAGGGACGGACGGAGGAAGAGAGAAGACGTACAGGAGAAGGAGGATAATGGATGGATGGAGAGGAGATTAAAAGGAAAGGGGAATGAAAGCAACTAGAAAGAGCAAGATAGATAGAGAGAGAAAAGAGAGATCGGGATAAATAAGATAGGTATGGGGATTGAGGGATAGAGAGACAGAAGGGAAAAAAAGTCTGAGATGTCGATCTGTCCTTCCTTCCTTCCTTATTTCTCTCTCTGCTCCTCTGCTTTTCACACTAGTTTCTTTCTCTCGTGTTTTCTTTTATAATCCCTGTTTTCTCTCCCTCTGTTCTTTCGCTATGGCTCGTTCTCTCTCCCATATGTCTCTCGCTCCGTATATTACTGTACCGTTTCTCCACTATAGAGAGAATGAAGGAAAATGAGAGAGAAAAAGGAGAGAGAGAGAGCCAGAGAGAGCTAGAAATGAAGGTGTGTGCATATATACATGTATGTTTGTATGTGTGTACAATGTATATTTTATTTATAATAACTCTGAGGGGAGAGAGAGAGAGAGAGAGAAGGAGGGCAAATAGAGAAATAGAGATGCTTGTATAAATGCTTAGGAAGAAAGCAACAGAAAAGAAAAACCTATCTATCTATCTATCTATCTATCTATCTATCTATCTATCTATCTATCTATCTATCTATCTATCGCTTTCCTCCTTTTACCCCCCCCCCCCCCCCACACACACTTCATGTTCATTCCTTCTGTGGTTGTACTCTTTAAGCTGCAGGCTTGCGTTGTCATGGAAACAGAAAGTCTCGGTCCTGTCTCCCCCGCGTGTGCCGTTTGGATGCTCCCTCCGGCTGCTCCGGGCGTCCTCCGGATCGTACCAATCCACCAGAAATAGGGCGCTTCGTCAGGATAATAGCGCATGCCTTAACGTAGCGCTAAGTAGGGGAGCTGTAGTGTCACTGGCGGCGCCGTGAACCAGAGTGTGAGCGCTGTGAAGCCGTATGGATTGTACCTGTGCGAATTTTTATTACTCACAACATCACTGTGTGCTCCTAAAACAAGACAGTTTGTCTCTGGCCGAGTGAATGAAGATGTGTGTGTGTGTGTGTGTGTGTGTGTGTGTGCGGTTTGTTTCCTCTTCACATAGGTTTTAATAAGCACCAGGCTGCGTTAGCTTTGGCATAACGTGGGCGGGTTAGAAGTCAACTCACTTCGCTTTTGTTCACTTCCATCTTATTGCAGCCTGAAACCTCGCTGATTAAATGAAAGTCCAGCCGCGAAGTAATTGCATGGAAATGGGAGTGACCCTCGCTTCAGAAGGAGCACGAGTTCAGCTGTTTAGAAAGACTGATCACACATATTTACCGAAGAGTAATGACTGCAATAATTGTGTATGTTTGTGTGTGTGTGTGTGTGTGTGTGTCTTTGTGTGTGAGCACCAACTGACAACTGATTAATTTCTGGAAGGGGGGGGGGGGGGGGGGGGGGGGTTTCGACAAGCGTTACATACAGCAAGCGGTTATAGAACAGATCCACAGCCTGCTCATCTGCCTGGGTTCTTTGAAGCACATTGCTGATTTAGAAATAGAATTCATACAGGAGTGACCGTACATATTATTATTATTATTATTATTATTATTATTTAATTCTGCATGGTTTAATTGTGCATTTATTCCGCAAACCGCTTCGCCTTTGGCTCACTACAAGATTCCAAACCGAATTCCTTTCAAAGAAGTGATTAGACCTTAAAACAGGCTGAATGTTGAAGTGACTAAAAACCATGTCAAGGACAGCATCATAGCAGGAATATAAAAAAAGCTCTGATTAACACCACTCGCTTAATATGTTCAGCAATGTTCTAAATTGCTGAGCAATGAGGAAATGATTTGCATTCATTCTTTTTTCAAATTCAAGTCGACTTTTATTGTCATTTTAACCATATACAGTTCAGAACACAGTGAAACGAAACAGCCTTCCATCAGGACCAAGGTGCTACTGTACATACTGTATAGTACATCATAAATGAGCAACGTACTGTAATTTAACAAACAATTACCTAGCTACCTGAGAAACCTAATTAGCTAGCTAGCTGAGACAAGACAGATTGACATTTTAGGTTAACAGAAAAATTGTAAAAAAAAAAATTTTTTAAAAAGGTAGTAATAACCGTATGATGCTGGACCTATAGAACATCCTGTATACTGGTTTCATATCTAACGTCAGGACAAGCTTTGCAAAATCCACTGCAAAATTTGTTTTTAAAAAAATTCATTAAAAAACAAGATTGTGTGAATTAATATAAAAAAATATGTATATATAAATGCGAGCGGTGTTCGAGTCAAACCGGGACTTGTGATGATTAAATTTCTGGTGTATTAGGCGTAAAAAACGATTGACATTCACGTAAGACTTCGAGCATATCACGGTGACGAGACTCTTAGCCTCAGCAAAACATTTAAACGGTGGCAAGCGCTTTAAAGGATGTCCCTGAATCATGATCCTGGCTGAGGTGGCTCAGAGCCCAATGCATTGATTACAAAGAACATTCAGCGAGTGGAGCGTCTTGAAAATCGACAAATAACTTCGCGGAAGAGACGCATCTGTCTGTGGGGGCTGCGCGCACAATCGTTCACCAACACCACCCGCACGCTATCGCCACATCCGCCGTATAAAGTCCTGACCTCGCTCCAAGTCATTTCCACATGTTTGGGAGTTCCTGGGAGGCCGGCGTTTCAGACGTGAATCAGGCAGGCAGTACTGAAATATCTTTCTACTTTGATGGTGTCCAAGCACTAGTGAAACACTGGGATAAGTACATTAGTGTATCAGGGGATTATATAGAGGAATAAACGCAGTTTTTAACCCTCATAAGTGTGTTCTGTTACACTGCATGTATAATCAAATGTCCCGGTTTGACTTGAACACTACATTCATGATGAGTGAAGAGGGAAAAATATTAGTTAGTATCCCTACAATAGGCATTTGTGTTTGGGTTTAAAAGAGCAAGATGCTTTTCACACAAGCATCACAGTGGGGCAAGAAAAGTCAAGGTTCACTTAAGGTCAAAGCAAACACCAGTCAGTTAATACAGAGCTAAAGATTTGTCACAAGCTGACCTTTGGAAACACATCGATCAGTAATATGCCTTTTCTGTTTTCTCCTCATCTCCTTCTATAAACTATCTCGGCTTCTGTCGACATTCAGCACCGTGGCAGCTTGGCCTGATTTAGGTTGGTCATAAAAAAAAGATATTAGTGGTCCATTTCACGTCTTGAAGACTTATAGCTCCCTAGACATACAGGTACACCTTCATAACAAGCTCAATATCTTCTGCACAAACACAACAATATGGCTATTCAAAATGACATACTAAATCTGAGTTCAGTCCAGATGTCTAGAATTTATTTTCCTTTTTTCCTTGCCTGTTTTGAATGCCTGTAATCAATCCTTGCTCTATATCTAGGGTTTTTAAGACAACATTATTAACTGCTGGTATTCAAATGATTATAAATATCCTAGCTAGAAAAAAACTGCACATTAACGTCAAATGTGAAACAGTTTGATACCCGAGTTTCCAGCTCGTCTCTAGTGTTGTCTTGACATGCTTCTCAGTAGGTCCTATTCCTCCTCACATGCCCATCTAGCCAGATCCTACCTTGTTCCTAACATTTCCTTCTTTCTTCATGACTTTTAAGATGATTACATCTTACAGTAATTCAGGAATGGTGGCTTGGTGGATTGCATTCCCTGAATCTCAGCTCCGCTATGAGTGTGTCTAGATTTTGCATGTTTCTTCTGGTTTCTTCCCACAATACAAAGATATGTGTTGTAGGCCGATTGGTGATATTGTATGATTGGGTATATGTGCGTGTGTACGTGCTTGTGCTTGTGCCTGTGTTGTCACCTCATCTAGGGTGTCCCTTACATTCTGCCCTGAGTTCCCTAAACAGGATAAGCAGTATGGAAAATGAATGGATGAATGCATAACAGGTCGATAGTGTCATGCATGGTCTACCATAGTCACAAAATGGGAATAAAGACAATAGTTACCATTGGACTACAGAGGTTTCTAGATGGATGGATGGATGGATGGATGGTGTGTGTGTGTTTGTGTGTGTGTCGGAGTATTTATGGCCAAAACATGGTATTTGTACTAAAAAGTGTCTCATATAACACCATTTTTCCTAATACTTAATACTTCTTATCTCCTGATCCATGCTTAGTTTATATATATATATATATATATATATATATATATATATATATATATATATATGCATACACATTTATTCTTTTATCAGATAAAAAAAAACACATTTGCTAACATACAATTTCATGACCCTTTATGTCAGTAGTGTCCATAACTATTTTTTTGTTTAAACCTTTTGATCTTGATTGTCATTCAGATGGCAAATTTCTATTTCTCATGAAAAGACGTAATGTTAGGAACCTCAACTAGAGGGCACTGTTTCTGTCTGTCTGTAGTTTTTGTTGGTCGACGCAGTTTCCCAGAAGGCACCTCAGTCAGGAGATGAGGCCTCACCTGATCTGAGGTGGCTCATTAAAGTTCCTATAAATAGCAATTTGTTCTGGGAAACTGGGTCGAGCATTGTTTTTTTTTTTTTTTGTGTTGTTGTTTGTTGGTGTATATGTTTGTTTGTATATACCGTCATGTGGGCATTCCTTTTGTTTGGTTTTTGTTTCTTTGAGTTTTCTATTTTAGTTATATTGTTTAACCTGTGTTCAAGAGGGCTCTAGTTTAGTTTTCTTTATACTCCTTGTGTTACTGGATTCATGGAGCTGTCCTGTTTCATGTTTAGTTAGGCTGTGTCTCCTCCTGTGTAAGTACTGTTCTGTGTGTTGGTCTTCTTGTGTAGTTCTTCTTTAGTTTTGTGTAGCCACATGAGGGCCTAGCCGCTAGTAGGCCTTGGCTGCTAGTAGGGTTAGCCGCTAGTAGGGCTAGCCTCTAGTGGGATTGACTGCTAATGGTTCTGGTTGCTAGTAGGTTAGCTGCTAGTTTGGAATAGCCTCATTTGAGCTTTGCTTCTTGTGTTCTGTTTCCTTATTAGGTCAGTACTAACCCGGTTAGCCACTAACTCCATTAGCTACTAACCCGGTTAGGTCAGCATCCAGTGTCCCCAGTATTCCGTGTAGCTACTAATTCTATTAACCACTAACCCATCTAGTCTCTGTGCTCCTGGTCCTGTCTTTAGTCAGCAACAGCTCCATGTTTCCTCATCCTCAGGTCCCTGTGGCAGTTCCAGTTCCCTGTGTTTCCTTATGCCAGTTCCCGTGTCAGCTCCTGGTTTCCCTGTGTTCAGCTCCTGGTTTCCCTGTGTCAGTCCGTAGTCCCTACGTCTGTTTAAAGAGCCCTAGTTATAGTTTGTGGTTTTGGTTCCTTTGTTTTTGTCTGTTTTTGAGTTTTGTTAATAAAGACTATTTCTGTTTGCACACCCCTCTGCGTTTATGCATGCCCTGTATGCCCACGGCAACCACGGTCTACCCCGCGTACCACCACCTAGACCCATGACACGTAACCCTGAAAAAGCGTATTATTCTAAAATGCTAAATTGATAAGATATTGAATTTGACATGGTTACAGACACTGCAGATTTTTTACTTTTATTTTTATTTTTTGCTTTTTAAGCTTTTACTAAAAAACAACTTAAGCAATTTTTTTTAACTAAATTTAGAAAAACTAGAAGCTTACCCTAATTTTAGTATCAATACTCATAAAGAAATATGAATGTACTGCGAGACAGTATAATGCTGAAAAATAGTCATTTTGGGGGCACATATAAAATCTCAATGACTTATTTTTAATTTTTAATCATCTCCTCTTGACATTTTTAGGGACGCAAGACTGCTCATTCACATGTTGCATACAATAAACTTCAGAAGTAGCTTCTTTGGCCACACACATTTTCTTTATTATATATATTTATATATAAAATGAGAACCAGTACAGTGTTTTGCTTTTCCTATTTATTCATTGCTTGTAATATGTGGGCTCTCACTTAATAACCAGCATCACAACACACGAGTTTGAAATACAGTATGTGTTGCACCTCTGTGATGAGACTCCTGTGGATGCAGAGAGAGAGAGAGAGTGTGTGTGTGTGTGTGTGTGTGTGTTGTGGGAGGGGATTCCTCGTTCTCATCCCCATCCTCCTTCCCAGAATTGAACAAGAAGAAGGTTTTTTTTTTTTTTTTTTTTTTTGGTAAACGCGCATTCGCGCTCGCTCGCGTTACCGAAGCCGCGCACCTCTGGAGCCGCTGTGTGCGCGTGTGGTGGCTCCGCAAGAGCGCGAGCGTGCGCGCTCGCTCGCCTGCGTGCCTTCTCGTACCCTACCCGCGTGTCACGCGGCGGAGGTGATGACGTGCCGGCGGTGCGCCCACCCACGCGCCGACGCACTTTCGACGCGAGATCGCGCGGACTCGGTGGCGGCGGACGCTCGGCGGAGCTGCGCGCTGTCGGTGCGCGTCGGAGGCTGCGGGGACGCTGCGGCGCGCATCTCTCGGTAAACAGCGGGGTGGAGAGACACAGAGAGAGAGAGAGGGAGAGGATGCTGCAGTCGGCACGCCGCTCTGCCCAGCGGAACTGTTCTCCTTTTCTCTGGTTTTCTTTTTTTCCCCTTTTATTCGATTGAAGAAAAAAAAAATTGAGCATGCATTTTTTTTCTAAAAAAAAGATCAGCGTTGCTTATAAGGCGTTGCGCACCGCATCCTGGTTTGGTGCGTATGGAGTAGTGGAGTGACCTGGACCAGCCAACATCTATAATGTGAAAAAAGTCAAACACATGGCCAAAAAATCCTGAATCCTGACATTTCAATTTATATCTATATTTGATCTTTTTTTTTATCGTTTATTGGATGCAACAACAAAAAAAAATAAGAAGAAGAAGATGAAAGCGTTCAGCTTGACATCGATACAGCACCTGGAGCCGAGAAGAGAGAGAAAAGTCATGGATGCTCGAGCCGGAGGAGGGAGGTGTGTGTATCTGTGTGTAATATCAGTGATTGGACCTGCAGCCGGATCAGGGACAGGGAATGGACAGACAGACCGCTCCGTCTGAGAGAGAGAGAGACAGATCTCTTAACATCAGCATGTGTTGCACTGAAGGATTGTTGTTCATTTCTATGTATTTATTATTATCATTATCATTATTATTATTAGTATTATTTTAATTTAAAATGTCAGTGTTTAAATGCTGCATGAAATATTTACACTTGGCTAACAGCGGATGAGAGCGAGAATGAATAATGTATTAACTGCACTCATTTGTTTTAATTGCTTACGATACTAGAACACAAGCACAGTATACAAACCAGTGAACTTGCTGAACACCAGCTAGGCCTTTCTCCAGAGCAACTACCTAAATGACCCCCCCACCCCCACACCCCCTTAACATGTGTGTGACCATTGAAATGGTCAGATAGACTCAATCTTATTGTAATTCTAATTAGAAGTAATCTAAAAAAAAAAAAAAAAAAAAGAGCACTAAGGCTACTGTACGGTGAGGATCAAGCTGGACGTTTTGATGACAATCCCCGTAAGGTTGTGCTGACTTTGGTGTGGGGTTTGGAACACGTTCCCAACACTGCTGTCTTACCCGGCCTGAGTAAAAGTTTTATAGAACTGAGGGAAAAGCAGTGATGGATGTCTTAAAAGAAAAGACTTTCTGGAAAGACTTATTTATGCCTTGCTGAACTGCCACTCTGTTGGCTTTACCCTCTGAGCTCCACAGACTTTCACTCAAAAACGAAAAAATAATAACAGACGGACTAAGAGAACTAAGAGAAGGCCTGGAATCCTGAAGCCTCCTCTTACTTTGGTAAGCCACCATTGCAGTGTACTCAGCTTGTATACAGCTTGGTAGATTTTTGCAAAGGATGTGGAAAAGGTGTACATGTTTGTCATTGTGATATATAATGTTGCGTCTATGTCTATGGACAGTTATGCTGAATGTTTACTACCAGTCAAAAGTTTGGACACACCTTCTAATTCCATGCTTTGTCTTAATTTTTTATCGTTTTCTACATTGTACACTAATGCTGAAGGCGTCCAAAATATGAAATGATCTCCTCTGAACACTTGATATTGAGATGTAAAGTATCTGCTACTTCTGCTCTGTAAAGCTTCATATCGGCTCTAATCTGATTGTGCTGTTTGTTAATTGGTGATTTCTGAGGCTGGTGACTCTAAATGAACTTCTCCTATGCAGCAGAGCTACGTTTTGGTCCTGCTCTCCTGGAATGGACCTCATGAGAGCCAGTTTCATCATGGTGCTTGATGGGTTTTCCAAATGCACTTGACACAATACTGTTCTTAGCAAGTACAAAAACTAATTACAAAAAATATGAAATTAGAAGAAGTGTCCAAACTTTTGACTGGAAAATGTACCTGCTCTCAGAATGACCAGGGGAAGCAATAAATCATCATAGGATATTGAGACAATTTCTAAAATCAATGCAGATTCAAACCCTAAAATCTAGCTATATCTTTAGAATAAATGCAGCTATAGTAAAATGCATTCAGGTAGATATTTCCAGAATCAACTAAGCTTAAGGTCTCTAATCTGTCTAGTTGTTGGATCTGATCCAGGTCGAACTCCAGTATCAATGAAGCTGAAATTAATTAAGTTGATATTCTAGAATCAGATAAAAAAAATTTAATCCATTTACAATTCCAGGATCAATTTATTTAGATTTTCAGGGTAGGCCAAACTAGATTTCCTGAATAAATCCATCTTGATTTCCAAAATCAACCCAGCTAGACGTTTTGGGTCAATACTATTAGAATTCTATGATCATTTCATCTACAGTACTAGAATCAGTTTTTCCAGATTCCACAATCAGTTAAGCTTTCACAAGCAGTTAGAGTTGAACCCAATGTTATTTCCGTAATCAATACAGCTAGAGTTCTAGGAGCAATGCATCTAGGGCCAATGCAGTTAGAGTTCCAGAACCAGTCCAGCTAGAGTGGTAGAATCAATTCAACTAGATATAAAGCAGTCGTACTGGAATTAATCGAACTGGTATTCTAAAAAATCATTCAGGCTCTGTTACCAGTCTTATTTGAGGAACTAATCCAGCTGGGCTTCTAGAATTATTTTACCTGAAGGTACAGAACTATTCCAGCTGGAGGTGAATTATCCATTCATCTGGAGATCCAGCTGGAGTGGGTGCAGTGGTGGCGTCAAATAAAACCAAATCTTATAATTTCTCCTTTGCCATTCCCAACTAAAATGAATATGTTAAATGAAAAAATGTCAACAGGCACTGGCAAAATATAGTGAAAAAGAGTTAGGGTTCAGGTTCGGGTTAACCCTAAGCCCTACCTGTGAATGAACCCCTCTTTATTTTAGGAGTCCGGGCATTGACGGCATTCTGAACTTATTCTGAACAATTAGGTTAACTGTTTTGTAATGTATAAATAATAGTTTAATAACAGTTTTGTAATGTGTAAATCATATTTACATCACATGCCAATCAGCACCTGTTGGTTTGAGCTTAATGTGCACAGACACTTGCATCGATATATACAACAACAAAAAAAAGCATGATCAAGGAATTTTGTGAGGGAATGCGATTACTCAGGCTACGTTCAGTAGGAATTTCACAAGTCCTAGTGCTCTATGGTAGCAATGATTAAAAAAAAAAAGATGTATAATGGTAATATACTGTGTACATTACACCAAAGTGAAATAATTTCCTTTGCATATCCCAGTTAGGAAATTCAGGGGTTACAGAGTCAGCCATGATATGACACCCCTGGAGCAGAGAGAGCTAGGGCCCATCAGTGGTGTCTTGGAAGATCTGGGACTTGAACCCCTGATCTTCTTATCAGTAACCTAAAGACTTTTAATCTGGCATGAATAACCAAGAACCATCAAATGATCTAATTCTAAACCTGAATAATTATCAAAAGCAGTATACAATTTGTAAACAGCATGGGCACCAGAAACCGATCATAGCAGTAATGCTGAATAATAGACAAAGACAGACTATTTTGGCCTGTGATGTATGATGTATCCATAATGATATATGATGTGTGCAGTAAAAAACTCCGACTTGGATAGCTCTGACCGTGAATCGCTGATGTGAAAGTGGCTGAGTGACTTCACTGAATATAGTGTTTTGGAGTAATTCCCCCTCTGACTGAATAATGATAATAATGCTTATTTTATTTTTAACACAAAGCCCAAGTCAATGCCGCTTTAAGGTTTTCATGAAGGTTAAAACACTTCAGCCTTAATTCACAAATGTGATAAAGTGAAATCTACATCTTGACTAATAATGCACTCTGACTGTTAAATAATCATTGAAATCCTTCCATGCTCTTTGTTTTCATCTTCACTTTTATTTCAGCTAATTCTTGTTCGAGACTGTGAATGAAAATGCACGCTAATAACACCCACGGCATCTCTTAATTTAGCTGTGTTCGTCACTGCAGCGGATACTTTTTTAAGGCTTTTACGCAATATCACCTTGGACTAATGAATGAGATCTGCTGTAAGTGCTGGCTGTGCCAGAGGGTGAAGACTGATCAGCCTGGAGCTTTTAATCTTTTGAGAATAGTACAAATATTGCTTTTATTGTTATTGTTTCTAGAGGATGAGTCTGACTAAAAAGTGACAGTTTGACTAAAAAGATAGACGTTTGGACGCTTTACGTTTATTTAAGAACAAATGAATGTATAGTTTGACTAGTAATTTGTATTGTGTAGCAGTTAGTATTTACACTTCTCGCAGTCTTATACTTCATACGTACATACATACATTTTTTTTTAACTCGGCATCTGTTAGCACAGTTGGATAGTATTTCAAATATAGAAAATGTTTTCACTGTACACAATATGTGCAAACAAACAATACACTAGAAAAAAATATACCACATTCTGAAAATAGATGTTCCCTTTCACGTACAATATTATGTCACAACGAGTTGCAAAAGTTTGATTTTATCATCCAGTCAAGTTGGACTTGGACTGGGAGCAATCATGAACATTGACTCCGTCTTGAGATCTTCTGATGATATCAGTCGTGCTCTCAAAGAAGAGTATTTTGACTTAACATGGTGATCAATTCAGCAGTGTACATTTTAACCTTCCAAACTTCAAGCAACCATAAAAAGTTCTACATTTTCTTTGCCATTCTTTACAATATTTGCTCACTACATTTGTATTATTTTCCATGGTGAGGATTATTTTCCATTGTTAGATATTTGGTATTTTGGTCCATGCACATGCCATCCAGCACACTGGACTGCGAATGCTGATTGTCATTCACACACTACGGGGAATTTCCATCAAATCATACATCCAGCTAGGAACGTCTTTACCATTGTATAGTGACCATTGTATTTATTCCCATTTTGTATGACCGTGGTAGGACCTCCAGTCGACATTCACACGCACATTGATACACTACAGGGAATTTGGGAACACCAATTAGCTTACTCTGAATGTCTTTGGACTGTGGGAGGAAACCGGAGAACCCGGAGGAAACCCACCAAGCACAGGGAGAACATGCAAACTCCAGGCCCACTGACCCAAGGCAGGAATCCAACCCTGACACAAGAGGTGCCAGGCAACAGTGCTAAGCAATACGCCACTGTACCTCCAATGACTGATAATAGGATATGGAAATGTAAAGGCACCTAAGAGGATAAACATGAAACACGTCAGATGACAAATTGAACAACTTGGACGTAAATTCCAAGTTCAGCAATAAGAATCTCTATGGCTCCAATAACCAGCCCATATATTATAAAGCTTTGATGATACTAACATTAACAAACAATGAGCCTAATATTTGAGTCATGTCCTAAAATAAATATGTGCTGACGCTGCCTTTGAAGTATAAGGGGACATAAGTAAGCGAGTAGGAGATGACCCAGAGTGCAGGGGGTCGTGGAATCATTGACTGGGAAACACTGTTTTATTCTGCCTTGACACAGCATGCCTTATTGTCATTTTTTATTTATTCATCCTCCACCTCCTCATTCACTCTGTCCTCTCTTCTTGTCTGCCCACTGGCTCAGTCTGGTCACTTCCCACCCTGCTTTCCTTATTCAGCCGCCCACCTGCTGTCTGCTCTGGGTAATCAGCTTCAGGTAGAAACCTATCCTTACATAGCATTTCCTACATCGACTTCCGGTAACGTGGTTTATTTTTGGTGCCCTGTAAATGCTAATGAGCTTTCCAAAAACAGCAGTGGAATTTCCATAAGGCACTCCCATTGAATTGATATGTTCCTTATGAACTGATACGAACCTGTACTGAATGTTTAGTTTGAATTAAAAAAAAACTGGCATGAAGCAAGGTCAATGAGCACACACAAGGTTATACAATTTATACTGATGCACAACATTTCCACAGCAACGCTGTTTGTCTATTCATAGTCAAGGTCATGTCCGCCTTCACCGGCTCGCAACAAATCACCAAAACAATTTTCAAACCAAATACAGGTATAACCACTCACTCATTACCCACTCATTCCCTGCCACGCCACAGTCACTCACACACACATCATGGTACTAATCATACTGTTCTGGAAACTGCCTGGACATGGCCTGATAGTCTAAACAGCACACTAAATGAACAACACTCTGGGTACAACTCTAAGCTGCTCTAAATCACACAGAAGTAAATTCAGCGGCACAAGAGTAACGGCCCAAGCAAAGTAAAGACTGATTGAAGTAGGCTATGTTTTCTAGGTCGCCACTCACTGTTTGCTTTGTCACTTGAGCACAAGTTTAGTTTTGGTAAAAGCTGCATGAACACTTCAGGAAAATATAGTAAGACGTATATTATATTAATATAATATTAATTATCAATATATAAGGTATATCAATAAATGTAATATTAAAATATTTATACAAGTTATACAAGTGTTTATACATTCTTTTGGCTGACTCTGTACATACTGTACTGTATATATATACAGATTTATATGTGGCACGGTGGCTTAGTGGCTTAGGCACTGTCGAAAGGGTCGAAAGGTTTAATTCCTGCCTCGGGGTCATTGTGCTTGGAGTTTGCATGTTCTCCCCATGGTTGGTGGGTTTCCTCTGGGTACTCCAGTACTTTCCTCCCACAGTCCAAAGACAAGCAGATTAGGCTAATTGACATTCCCAAATTGCCCCTAGTGTGTGAATGTTGACCCTAACCCTAACCCTAACCCTAGGTCCTACCACGGTTATAAAAATAATCATTGGCCTCTGCAGTCTTTATTACATTCCCCCCAGAAAAAAAAAACATCCCCTTCCCAACTGTGTTTGACTGAGGGCACTTACTGAGGGACTGAGATAACTATTTACCTAGTATCTATCCGATGACAGAAACTTTTTGTTAGTCGCTCTGGATAAGGGCATCTGCCAAGTGCCTAAATGTAAATGTAGTTGGACTACAGAGGTTCCTAGATAGATGGATGGACATACTGTATATGGAAGGTCTACCCTAACACTGTACGGGAAGAAATTCAGCCTGAGTTTATGTAGATAATGAATCGTACTTTTTAATTAACTGTATAATCATTGTATCCCGTGTGGTTTTAATACACCTAGTTTACATTAATTGTAAAGCTTATACATTTCTTAATGTTAAATCAGCCAGTTAAGCAGCAAATGACTTGAATTATTAATGCATTGGATGAGCTACTTATCCATACAATGCTTTAACAACCCACTGAGGCCATATTTGGGAAAAGTATACCTTATCAGTTTGAGAAAAAAGTGTGTATATACAGTAGAGGTGGTGATGGAATAGGAAGTGATAATCCAGTCATTAATTTCAGGATAATCCGGCTTAATGGTTTCTTTTAAAGTAGCGCTGCAGAATTAATGGAACACAATTCTACAGTAAATCGCAGTATGGACCTGTGTAATTATTTAATCGCAAAATTTATGCAATTTATTAGTTTGGAGTTAGAGTTTGGCAATAATTTACGAATTTTTAAAAAATATATAATATTAAGGCAATAGGCCTCCGAGTGGCGCAGTGGTTAGTCTGTAACCTCTCGCAGCCGGAGGTCTAGAGAGAGCTGATTGGCCGAGCTCTCTCAGAGGGGAGGGATGAGAGGTACTTAGCGCTCCCACATTAATCACGGCTCTACAGCCAGTCAGTGGCGTCTGTGAGCTCGCGCAACGGAGGGAGCGGATAGCGCTGTCCTCCGAGTGTGTTACGCCGCCCCCAACGGTGCGCGAGCGAGCAGTTCGTAAAGATGCGGTCGGCTGGCGTCACGTGGTTCGGAGGAAACACGTGATAGTCTTCGGCCCTCCCGACTGAGTGGTAGTAGTAGCCTTAATGTGGGAGCCCCCTAGTGACGGGGAGGAATTGGACACGACTAAATTAGGGAGAAAATCGGGGAAAAATCCCCCCCCCCCCCCCAAAAAAAATATTATGGCAATAAATTAATATTTAGGTGACATTTTTTGCTGAGAGCCTTGATAAATAGTTTTAAATACAGAATTGAACATTTAATAGGTAAAAAAACGCAGTTTAATGTGTCAGATATTAGTCATTTGAGGTTTTTCATCAAAACATGCAACCCTATTTCGAAGCTTTATAATTAATACAGTTCCGTTAAGCTTTAAAGATATTATTCAGTCTACTAAGTTTTACAGTTATTAGCCCAAATCAAACCAAAATGAAGACTTTTTGTTTGTTTTGCTATTTAGAGTAAAATGTATACATGTAGGTTTGGATACTTACTTACTAAATTTGGATTTACTGATCAGGCGATGAAACCATTTGAGCCTGGAAAAAATTTAACAAGCAGGAAGAAACTCACTAAGCACACGGAATGTGAACATGCAATCTCCATGCACACAGACCACAAGGCAGGAATCGAACCCAGACCATGGAGGTGCAAGGCAACAGTGATAGCCACTGCACCGCTATACATACAGTACGAACGCTGAGTTTTAACCAGAAGTCATCTTCTAACATGCTTAATGATTTATTTGATGTTTTCATATAAACATTAATCATTACACATTAACACTGTGTCCAGATGATAAGCAGGACTGCATCATAATATGTTATTAAGGTGCATTTAGAATTTGTCATTTTCATTGACTAATGAGTAAATTAAAAGCTGCGACAGAAGACTCATAATGTTTGACATCATAGTAGTACTGATCTGATACTATTGCTAATATTACTAATGTATATTTCATTAAGGATTAATGGATTAGATGTACTGCATGGTGTGAAAGTTAATACAATAGGCATTGGATTTTGATATTCCTAAGGCATGTTGCTACCATGCTGACAAATTTGGTTTAGTGGGTTAAAAAAAAAAATAGTGGTTCGCACTGTCACCTCCAGGGTTCTGGGTCGATTCCCGCCTCAGGTCAGTGTGCATGGAGTTTGCATGTTCTCCGAGTGCTTGGTGAGTTTCCTCCCATAGTCCAAAAACATGCAGATTAGGTTAATTGGTGTTTCCAAATTGTATGTGAGTATTTGTTGTGTTCGTGTATACCCTGCGATGGATTGGCACACATGTACCCCGCCTTGTCCCCTAAGCCACCTGGGATAGGTTCCAGACCCCCCATGATCTTGTATACAAGATGAGGCGGTATAGATGATGAGTGAGTGATTAAATGCAAAAGAAGAAATGTACACCCACACACTCTAATACTTGTGAGACCAGAGTCTGTTATTTTGTGGTTAAGTGGTTGTTTTAGTCATGCCTGAAGTTCTGACTTGCTTTAATATAGTGTTTAAGACAATAAGAGTGACCAAGCCTAGATCCTGTTTATTAAACCGTTTATTGCTTTAATTATCAGAACGTCCACTGAGTGGTTCAGACTAAAATAAACCAAACATCAAGAAAATTACAGAAATAAATTGTATCAGAAATTGTACGATTTACTTCTCAAATATGAATGCAGGCAGCAACTGGGATTTGACCCAAAGCATCCCTGTGTGTTTTACTTAAAGGACACCTATTCACTTTTCAGTCACTGGTCTCCGGTTTGCATTTATACACAAAAACATGAGGGGGGGGAAAAAATTGTTCTTTTTTTTTTTCATTTTTGCATTTGCCTGGACCTTAAACAAGCAAAAAGATTTTCCCCTACTATGACCTCATTTAAGGAGACACCCTGTCTCGGTTTGTTGCTCAGAACGGCTGTTTATACAGACACTGAAATGATACATTCGGAGATATGTGAGGAGTATTTCAGCTTGAGCATTAACACACATCCACATCACACACACACACACACACGCACACACACACACACACACACACACACACACACACACACACACACACACACGCACGCACCCTCTGAGGCCCGTGTTAACTTTGTACAGAAAGGGTAAACTATGGGACCTTTAATTTCATCAGCGGCTAGACTTGTGCTTTGGGAAATTCTGAGTTCAATTGTAATATTTCAGTTTCTGTTATTTTATACGATCTCCATAAGCACAGCCGTAACTCCGAATGTCTCTGCACTAAAACTGAATTCTCGTAAAATGCATTGCTAGGGCAAGTAAGGGTTTTAGCGTGCTGCCCGGTGCAGTGATTTGAAATGGAATTGGCTGGAAAAATGGTAGAATTGAAACATAGTTAAATCAAGAAAATATTTAAAACATTGAGAGGAAGAAAAGCAAGCATTGTGTACTGCATATAATAGCTATTCCCTTCTAAAAAAGAAGTTCCTAATCTAGCACAAATGGTCTGCGTTTCTCAAAACAGATAGACAGTTCTTAGTTTCAGCTATGAGCGCTGGTGTTCTGTCCTTACATCACATGGAAACAGATTTTAATTGAGTCGAAAAATCTTCAACAGAGAGAGAGAGAGAGAGAGAGGGAGAGCAAGAGAGCAGCTTTTTGCATAAATTGTGTTTCCCTCTGTTTCCCTATACCTGCATGATCGTCTTTCTCAAAGTGTTGTCTGTCGTCCATGCATGCTAATGTAAGTCTCCTGCATCCATTAAAGTCTCTTTCACACTGTATTAAATGCAATATAAAGTTTCTTCCGAGGCTTTTATGATTCACAGCTTTGTTGTCACTGTCCTCCTTGCTGCAAAGAGGACTGGCAACTTGTCACTTTTTGGGAGACTGAAAAATTGTAATAGCACTTAGCCATTTGTTACACCCTTTCGAATAGCGAGTGTGTTTCATGTAATTCAGATCGAATTATTTTGGTGTGAAGTCGACAGGGTGACAGATTAAACATTAGCCGCTGATTCATTTTAGAAACGAACGTCCTTATTCTTGGCGAAGAAACGCGAATAGCTTTCTTTTTTTTCGATATGATATCCAAGAGGACCTTTTACAAAGATAAAAAAGAAAAAAATCATATAATTCATATAACCACACTTGGGTATAATCACGGTGATGAGAAAGCCATTTTCTCCTCTCCAGGTTCGGTTAGCCTACTGTACTGTATGTACACACGCTGCAAGGTTGCACTGCAATTAACCTTATTTCACTTTGTGGTTTCAGTTTCAGTGTGTCTACTGACTGTATGTATATGTGTACTGTATATACATCACATATGTCTTTGTGTTACTGTCTCTATTGCTGCTGGATATCTATCTATAAATGCAAAGTGTTTCAGTGATACAGTACTGTACTGTGCAAAAGTATTGCCCCCCCCCCCCCCCACACACACCTTACTTCTTCATATATTGCTTTCAAAGAATCAGATTTTCTTGCATTTGTAATACTGTATAGTTCTGAGGATTAGTTCTCCAGGCTTCCTGATGGATTTTTTTGCTTGTAGGCACACGGTGACATTCAGGCACCTAACTTAAGGCATGACCCAGGTGCTGATGATGGCAGATGATCAGGCTGGTGATTAGTATACTCGTGATGCTGAATGCTGAGCGCTTGGAACAGACGAGAGGGGAAACGAGGTCGCTGCTGAGGCTGTTACATAAATACATAAACAAGCCATTTTTGTCACAAACAAACATTTGTTCTCATTTCTCTCATTTAATCTACGTCACTGAATTTAAATGAATATGAAGAAATGACGGGGCTCGGGATTTTTTTGCACAGTACCCCAGTACTGTATCATCGAATTTCATTTCTGTAAATCTGGAAACGCTTGGCTTCTGTTGATAGAAAAAAGAAAGTCTTTAACATTTCGAAATATATCTTCAATGAAGATACGATTTGAAGATACAGTCATTTGTCAATTTTTTACAATCAGATTTGTTTTATCTTTTTTTTTCCCCCCCACTCTCAATTTCCACAACCACTAGAATATCTAATATATAATTCATATATGATCTTTAGGGAGCACACACACACACACACACACACACACGCACACACACACACACACACACACACACACACACACACACACACACACACACACACACACACACACACACACACACACACACATCTGTGTGTGAGAGCCAGATCCAGCTGGCATGCAGTCTGTCATCATACTGTACCTGACAGGAAAGGAGAGGATTGAAAGCTCATTCTCAGCTCCGGTGTGTATTATCTCTGGATTAGAACCATATACAGTATATATAAAACCATTTATCTGTCCTTCTTTTATCATGAGCTGTCCCATCTGCCTTTGCATTTTGTATGACTGGGGTTGGAAAATGTGAACATGCCTTCTTATATCCTTCCCTAAGAGACCTGTTGCGCGGTGACGCTCGTCCTGGATGCTCAGAGTTATTGTATTGCTATACTGATTTTGTACACCCACTCTGAAAACCAGCCCTCATTTCTCTCTCGCTCGCTCGCTCGCTCGCTCTCACTCTTTTTTTTTCCTCTCCTCCTTCCACTGTGTTGATGCACATAGCAGAGCAAGCTTGGCTTGGAGCTTTTCCCACCCACACACGCACACACACACACACACACACACACACACACACACACGCACACACACACACATACACACACACACCACAGCTTGTCATCACATTTACATCCTGAATTGAGGTGTGTGTGCATCAGTGTGTGTGTGTGTGTGTGTGTGTGTCTATGCGCCGCATCAACACAAAGCAGGTAAACAAAATGATGTACAATTGGCAATCAGAAGCCTCCACAGACCCTGCATGCATTCACCGTGTAATTGTTATTCCCCTGCTTCTGTGTATGAGTGTGTGATTTATGACCAATAAAAGTGTTAAGTGTTTGTTATGAGCAAGATTACTGGACTGCCATGTGATGCTCCAGATTTTGCCTCCTCGATTTATTTCTATCCGCTAGCTGTGTCGAGGTGGGAGGAGAACACGTGCGTTCTCCGAAAGTCTTGGAGCCACTCGTTGCACGCTTTGTGGACTCAGAAGTCATAGATCTTCGTAGATGCCTAATTCTGTAAATCCAAGCTATCTGTGGGCAGTGATTCTGCCTCACAGCTTCACGGGTCCCTGCGCTCTTTCTCGAGTTTCATATGTGCTTCCTGTGTCTTTATGCTGTTTTATCTTCGTTTTTTGCTCCGGTTTCTTTCCACCTCCTGCGGATTAAGGGAGCTAAATCACCAGTAGGTGCGAATGATTGTCTGAATTTGCACGCATGCATCTTGGCATCCCATCCTAGGTGTATTCCTGTCTTATTTCTGGGGGGGGGAAGAAAAAAAACAGAATGATTGCCCTAATCACCAGATTGATTAATTAACAACGCCGTTGGTCCGACTGCAACCATGGATTTCCCACCAATGGTCTGATGTAAAACCTGTAATATCGATGCCAGGTGTTTCCCCAGATTTAACAACACGCCTAAAGCCTTTCAGGGAAAATAAGACAGATGAGCTTTTCGCCATACTGGCCAAGCGACCTAATTCAGGATGTCTCGCTTTCTAATCAAGTCAGTAAATATTCCTGGGAAACACATTTCACAAGCATTTTATTTTAATTGCTAACCAAAGGTGAACAAAGAACACAAACCCTGTACTTGAGTTAAAGTCGGGATCCCCTATTTGTAATGTTATTCAAGTATAAGTAGATGTCCTCTATATTTCCTGTACGTTTCAGCAGAGAAAAAGTTTAAAGTATCCTCTGATAAAACTACTTAAATAAATTACAGGTACGTAAAAATATGTACTTAAGTACAGTAATGCAGTAAATATACTCCGTCGCCTCCCATCTATGTTGGTAATATTGTATTGCCAATATGCTGATGATACACTATATGGATAAAAAGTATTTGTCCAAACCGGGAATGACATTGTATCCAGATACATATACATTCAGTATGGAGCTGTTTCCCCTTTTGCAGCTATAACAGCTTCCAGAAGGCTGTCCACAAGATTTTGGAGTGTTTCTGTTGGAATGCGTGCCCATTTATCCTGTAGAGCGTTTATCCTGTCATGCACGGATGTAGGATGAGAAGGTCTGGCTCGTAATCTCCGTTCCAGTTCATCCCCAAGGTGATCGATGGGGTTGAGATCAGGGCTCTGTGTTAGGGCCAGTCAAGTTCTTTCACACCATGTCTTTGTAGTTCTTGCATTGTGCACTGGGACACGGTCATGTTGGAATAGAAACTGTTGCCACAAATTTAATAAAAAGCATAGCAGACCCTTCCACATCTTCATTGTCCAAGATGTCTTGGTATGCTGAAGATCTTAGTATGTCCATTATGTCTTGGTATCTTGAAGCACCTGAATTCAATAATGAACACGTTCACATGATTGCCATTACAACACTATTATAATTTTGCTCCATTTGCATCCATTAATTCATTCAGTCAAGGTTGTGGTGGACGCTGAGCTTCCTGGGAACACTCAGGGTGAGGTGGGGATACCCCCTTGATGGGACACCATTACTCCCATGCACACACATAGGGATAATTTAGCATAGAATTGGTGGCTTTTGGAGGTGGGAGGAGAGCAGTGAAATTTTTGGAAGAACCGTTGGACTAAGGGGTAGGGACAGGGGTAGCTCAGTGGTTAAGGTGTTGGACTGATTGCAAGGTCGCAGGTTTAAATCCCAACACCACCAAGGTGGTACCTCTATTTGGCCCCTGAGCAAGGCTCTTAACTGCTGGGTGTAAAATGAGATAAAATGTAATCGCTCTGGATAGGTCTGTCTGCCAAATGCTATAAATGTAAATGAAGGAACTTCAAAATCTTCTATACCAGCTATAACCCAAAAAGCTCAGGATAGAATCAATGCACTCTAGAGTTATGAGGACCCTGGAGCGACTTGCTGCTCCACCATGAGGTAGCTCTGGCTCGCTAAGTTTTTTTTTCTTTTTTTTCTTCAGATTTTATGATAAAGATGTTGGATTGCTTTTGAAAGATATGGCTTATTAATTTCATTCAAAATAAGATTCCTGTGAAGACAGCTGTCTTTTCACTACCTCATGAACCGGAATGATTTGGTCTCACATCAGTGATTATAATAAGATAAGATAACAATATCTGGTGTGGAGGGTATCCTGATGTATTGGCACTTACCTAATGAGTCCTCAGAAGGAGCCCCTATAATGATGGTTTAATTACTGTGAAATGTGTTAACCGTGAGAAGCTGGTTTTAAATCCGCTGTACTGAATCAGCCTCGCTAATCAATACGTCTCTCATAATCGACCAGGTAATTACCACACGGTCTGCTTTTTATCTTGTTCTCGAATGGAAGCTCTCCTCCACAGTTTAGATTTCTTCTGTCCTCCGCGGTGAATACTGTAAGAAGATGTTTGGTGGCGTCGCCTGCGCATATCACGACAGGATTCTGTGAATTTAAATCTCTCATGAGGAATTTTCTCCATTGCTTTAATTTCTTGCAGCGCATCTCAAGAGCAATCCATCTGTTCTCCTGCTGGCTATTTACCACCCACCTAGCCTGGTTTAAAAAAAAAAAAAAATTTATGAAGAGCACGGGGAATATCTTGGTAGGATATGAACTGATTTTGATTCGGTTTTAGTTACTGGAGGTTTTAATATTCATATGAATTTCAAACTTCTTTTAACGCCTTTATAAAAACCTATTTGTTCATCGTTGTATGAACTGTAATCTGCGTGTGTTTCAACACATCTTTGATGAATGGTGATATACTTTTTTTTTTTTTAAACACAATCTGCTTCCAGTACAGTACAGTACATTACATTAGCTGGATATTTTGTTCATTCTTTCATTTATCATAGTGACGCTGGAGTACACACTGGATGGAATGCTCGTCTAACAAAGGGCACCATGCAGACACACACATTCACACTCATTCCTATTCACATCTAAATGTAAATTAATTGTAGAAACTATCTACCAGCAGTCTATGCATGTTTTTTTTGCGGAAGTGGGAAGCAACTTGATAGAAACAAGGGCAAACACATGCTCGACTTGCAAGAATGCAATCTTAGAGCTGCAAGGTAAATTAAGCATTAAATCCTTAAAATTCTTAAATTGTGGGCATTTGTAAGCAAGAGTTTTGTCTTTGCCGGAAATGAAAATAAAATAAATCCCTTAGGATAATCAGAAACTTTCCTCAAGCAGGAAATAGTGTTAAAATCTGTCTATCCATCATCTATAGAGGTATACCCTGTGTAGGGCTCAGCAGAAGATGCACCCTGGATGCAGCGCGCAAACACACCCTCAGTCACGCAGTAACTGGAACCACCAATCAGCCTACACTTCATGCCTTTGGATTGTGGAAGGAAACCAGACTTCCATGAGGAAACACACCAAGCATGGGCAAAACAATCATAATATTGACATCACTGATCTCTGATTTGCTTTCTTATATTATAACCACATGTGCTGAAACCAAGCGAACACCTACAATGCTATCTGCAAAAAATAAAAAAAAATTTGACTGTAGACACTGCCCGATCAAAAAAAACAAGTCGCACGCTCCAAAATTTCATTGAACGTCTTTAGCTTCGATCACAGCGCACAATATGTTGACCGGTTCATGTGTGAAAATGATTCCTCATGCCCCTCATACCACTCTTTCACACTCTGAGTCCTGGAATATTTCCGTGCCATCAGGGTAGAACGACTCTATAGATGTGATAACCAGGTCTGAGTCTACAGTACATTATAACCAGGCTGAGTCTACAGTAGATTGAGCAACTGAAGCGACCCCAGATCATAACACTGCCTCCAGAGGCTTGTACAGTGGACACTATGCATGATGCATAGACTTCCCTTCTTACCCTGACACGCCCATCGCTCTGGAATAGAATGGAATCTGGACTCGTTAGACCACTTGACCTTTCAATATTGCTCCAAAGTCCAAACTTTATGATCCCTAGCAAATTTAAGTGTTTTAAGTGATCCCAATCACTTGATTTCTCATCACATTGTGTGTGTGTTTGTGGAAATGCTCTTACATTCACCATTAAACATAGCTCTGGTTACTACTGTCGGTTTTTTAACATGCGTCTTTTAACTACTGTAAGCGCTTAAATGATATATATATATATATATTTTTTTTACAAAATTACTTCCATGAAGTTTTACGTTCAGCACTACTCTTGTGTTGGACAGCTCCTAAACCAATTCCAGTTATTTTTAATCTCTTTAATTGATTTTGTTATTTGATGCAGGCCAATAATTTGACTCTTCTGAAGTGGTGACTTTTTTCCTTGACCGAGTGGTGATCAGATTTTCAATCTAGTCAAATTTAACTACATTTTCTTAATATAAGATTAGAACAAATGCAATATAGGAATATTAAACCTGTTTCTAGACTAATTGTACTAATTATTAAGCATAATTTCTTATTCTATTGAATAATAATGTCACTAATTTTAAACATTTATTTGATAAAAGAAGCAAAATTATCTGACAACAGAACAAAAAACCTATGCTTGAATATTTGTTAAATTAGAAATAGGTTTATTATTATGTTTTTTTTTCTCATATAAAGAAATTTTAGACACATTTGAGTAGATTTAAGATATTTTCACTTTCAGGGATATCGTTTTTTGCAGTGTTTGACCTGTCCTGTGAATGACATTTGAACAGTGAACTAGAAATTTTGCTCAGTGAACTAGAAATGATGTCCATCCATCCACTCTTTAACATTCTACAAAATAAAACTATTAGGAACAGAAATGTGCCACAGCTGGTTCTGTTCCTGCTTATTCATGATAATAAGTCACAGTGTGTCCTGAGCCCAACTATTTATATACTGTACATAGCAGTCTATCTCTCCATCCATCCATCCATCCATCCATCCATCCATCTAAGCATCCATCCCTAATTAGGCATTGAAACATGCTGTCAGGCTATGATATAATCATGAATGTGTGTGTGTGTGTGTGTGTGTGTGTGTGTGTGTGTGTGTGTGTGTGTGTGTGTGTGTGTGTGTGTGTGTGCATGCGTGCAGTTGAATGTTCCTGTGCAGTGATCCCCCTGTTGGCTCTGTGTGTCAAAATCTTTCACTTCTGAAATGGAGGCTGTAACCATGGTGATCCTACAAAGAGTTGGAATTCAGGAAAAAAATATACTGTTTAGAGAGAGAGAGAGAAAGAAAGAAAGAGAAGATGCAAGTGCTCAACTGTGCCATCCTGTGATTACACACACACTTGCCTTGACATTGGAGATCTTCCTCGAGATCTGCCTTCACAAACAATTATCATACAAATGTCAGTAATTTTCTTTTTCGTGCTGGAAGCGTTGCATCGTCCACTATCCTCACTGTACCTTGAAACAGCTCACTCAATTACATTTAGAAAATGCTGTCTGAGATGTGAATCGTAACACGGTTAAAATAATAGCAGATCTGCCGCTTCCCCAGGGAGGAAATTTTGCCTCATTGAGCAGCTTTGCCTTGGCTGTCTTGTGACGAATTTCTGGGCCAGAAAAATGTGAACAGATGCTTTAAAAAAAAAAAAAAGAAAGAATTCAAATCGCAAACCAGAGTTCTTGCAAATTATGCCTCAAAAGTCTCATATATTCTTTGAGCACACCTCTGTACCGCGCTGATGTATAATTTCAGAGGTTTCTGCTTTTCTCATTAGGGTCATTAATCTGCATCCAGATTTTAGTAAAAGCTGCTTTGTGTGTCTATTGTGTAGAGGGCAAATGAAATGAATCTAGACCAACCTGTCTATACTGTTTTCAAATAAAATGACAACAAACCATTTCTAAGATTATTAAGCATATTTCTAGTCAAATGTAAATGAAAAAAAAAAAAAACATCTTGTTGTGTTCTGTTTGCACCTTTCAAGAAATAAACTCCTAAAATCTAGTGGAATTAACTTTAACACTAAAGCAAGACATTTTTCGCTTGCAATTTTATTTACAGTCGAAATTTTAAATAAGATTAATAATCTTAAATATGGTTTGTTGTCATTTTATTTTAAGGAATTATAGACACCAATATATTATAGATTATAGATTTGCCTAATTTGATCAAGAAGATTTCGCTTGCTTAAACGTTGTTTTTGTAGCCATGTCTTGATTGTCCACAAATGTACTGTAGACATGCTCGGTCAGAAACCTGTCCAGAGCGAGTTTTTATAACGTGCTACTCTGAGTACCCGTCACTGATGTAGAAATAGTTAAAAAGCACTATATTCATCCATAAAAGCACCAAAAGCTGTGATGTAATCTGGCACAAAACTGCTCATAGCATTGTGACTGAATTTATGGGGCAGGTTTACCATCAGGCAAACACCAAAGGACTGTCAAAGTTTGAATAAATGCAGGTCAGCCAGTTTTGTGTGATGCTGTGACAAAATCTGGCTGGACAGACGTACAAATATATAGATATAAAATTTTCTGAGACTGGTTTCGGGTCAGGTCAGGTGGTTTAGTGGTTAGCACGGTCACCTTGCACCTCCAGGGTCTCGTTTTGATTCCAGGTTCGATTCCTGTCTCTGTGTGTATGGAGTTTGCATAGTCTTTCTGTGCTTGGTGGGTTTCCTCCGGGTACTCCGGTTTCCTCCCACAGTCCAAAGACATGCAGATTAGACAAATTGGCAATAATTCCCAACTTACCTGTACTATCATATAGTGTGTGTGAGTGTGTGTGCCCTGTGAAGGATTGGCACCCTGTCCAGTGTGTACCCCGTCTCATGCCCTAAGTCTCCTGGGACAGGCTCCAGGCCACCACGACCCTGAATACAGAATAAAGTGGTATAGATGATGAGTGAGTGAATGAGTGAGTGGTTTCGGGTCCTCTGGTATGAGACATAAACTGTATAATTAATTACAAATATAGCGGATAATCTGAAAAAAAACTGACACGGTTTCAAAACAGCAGCATAATAACCTTGCTAACGTGTCTTCTTTTCTTCTCTCAACAACACATTTTTTATTAGTTTTATTATTAGGTTTCAGTTACATGTACAGAGACAAGTGCATTAATCTAAACCTGGGCTTTGCCTTGAAGCCTGTACCGCTGTCAACGCTGCTGTTCTGTGAAATTAATCAACACCTTCCGACCAATCAGAAGCGAGAGCTCGACAGCGTCGCGGTCCGACGGAGAATATATTCGTCCTGTGTGATCAAATTCATTAAAAGCTGGGGTTGTAAGGAGCTCATTTTTAATCACTGCACTCCTGCACTCTCAATACACAGTGATTAACTTTTCTTTGCCGTTTAGTGCCTTCTTCTCTTCCTTTTTAAAAAAAAAAAATGCTGTTTCACATCATTGTACCCCAAAATCAAGTTGAATAGATAGATTTTCAAGGCCAATAGATTTCATTATAAACACCATACAGTTCTGCGCGAAAATCTTCCTTTATTTATATTAATCTAATAAAAAATTTTGTTGATTAAATTAAAGAAAGAGGAACAGATGTTTTACCGCGATACGCTGCAAAGTGCCTAAACATACAATTTCAAAATGGGTTGTTTATGTAACAACCTCAGCAGCGACCTCATTTCCCCTCTCGTCTGTTCCAACCACCCAGCAACTAATATTTATTTATTTATTTATTTTTAAAACTATATTTGGAAGCAAAATGTGAAGAAATGAGGGGGGCTCAAGACTTTTGAACAGTACTGTATATCAGTATAATGGTCAGGAGTCCACATACTATTGGCCATCGGGTGTACGTAGTAGAAAGGAGTCAAAAGAAAGAGAAAAGAAACACTGAATCAGAGGAGAGGTGAATCAGGGAAAAGCCTCATCTGTACTGTACGTTTAGATTTGAATTAAAACAGTTGATATATCAGTCTGATATCTATAAAATAAACACCTCTAGTGACACATACTGTATACCCGGAACAGGTGATTTAGAACAAGGGATTTCATGAGAGTGTGTTTAATATAATTGCAGCATTCTTGGTATTCCCTTCTTTACCAAGTTCTTGTCAGAATTGTGTGAGACGCTAAAAACAAGTGCATGTATGAATCACAGCCTTAAGACACATTTTGTAAAATGCAAATGCAAATGCAAATGCAAAAAAAAAAAAAAACATCTAACAATAGATTTAAATGACCTGCTGTGTTTTGACAGCTGGTTATATAGAACTGTGATCTCTGTTCTTCATAAGGTCATAAGGATTTGAACATGTTTCGTGTGCGCGACTGCACGAAAAAAGCAATGACCGCTCAAGCATTCATGAAGAGGATGATGAAGCCGCTCAGTCGGAGTGCACTTCTACAATGAAAACACGAGCCCTATCGTTTTTTTCTTCTTCTTCTGAATGTCAAGGAGCTGCTCAGACTCCATCTCAGCTGACACAAATCACACAAAGCCCACATGCCCCAAATAACAAAACAAGGTAAATGACCCATGATGAAACAGAATTCAAATGAGACTTTAAACAAGTAGCTTTAAGAGGTTTTTTTTTTTTTTTTTTTTTTTCCAATTCTCTATTCAGGTCATAGTGACTCTGAGATTACACAGTGAAGCAAACTTTATGCAAAATTGCTGGCCTTCACAAGAAGGAAACGGGTCTATAATTATACCCTGTCACTTATCCTTTATTTATTATTTACACTCATACGGTACAGTATGTGTACGCACACAAGTTCTGTGGGTCTATCCACGTACACAGCTTCATGCAATTCTGAAGTCTGGAATAAGTCCTCACTACAGACCATGCAAGACAATTATTCCTGATCCGGAGCAAAACCTTTTCTTTTTTTTTTATGTTGCATTTACATTATTTTTATTATATTACTTTATGATTGTATTTCTTGCACATTTGTCTTTTATTACAAGTTTTATTATATACATTTTATTTTTCTAATATAATTTAATATTTTAGATTTTTTTTTTAAATGAAAATAATTTTGGTACTTATTTGTCCTGTCATTTTATTAGATTTTAAATCATTTCCTACATTGTTATTGCAATATTATGTTCTCTATTCCCCTTTTTTATTATATTTATTATTATTATTATTATGATTATTATTTAATAAATGTGTTACTGTTTTTTTTATTTATCTTTGTTTATATCTTTGGCACATTTTGCTATTTTGTACAACCTTTGTTGTTTCTCAGTTTTTATTACTTTACATTGCTATTATTATTATTTTTATTTTTATTTTTTTAATGTGTAACTATTTTTCTGTTTTTTTTATTCTTTGTTTATATCTTTGGCATATTTTGCTATTTTGTACAACCTTTGTTGTTTCTTAGTTTGTCTTACTTTACATTGCTTTTATTATTTTTATTATTATTATTATTATTATTATTATTAAGAATATTAATTACAAATAACTATGTTTGCAATGTCAGTTGGTCTCTCTCTCTCTCTCTCTCTCTCTCTCTCTCTCAGCAGGGAGTATTTTCTCAGCAGTGGCACCTTTGACTTTCTCACTCCGTGTTTAGACGATAGTTAACGTCTACTGGCCTGTTTATGACTGGCATTAACATGTGTCTTCAGTATTCGGGATTATAAGCGATCAACACTAAAAATAAGTGTGAACCGTGTGCTCATTTCCAGTAGATGAGGTATAGATCATTTTGGAAGATGAATTATGTCCATGTGGTTTCTTAGCATTTGCTTCACTCATTAGTATACCGTAATATACGGCCAAAAATTTGTTTACACCTGAGCATCATATACACGTGTGCTTGCTGAATGTCACATTTCAGATTTATTCCTTCTTGCTGTTATCATTAGCACCGCTCCTCTGGGAAGGCTTTACATTGGATGTTGGACTGTTGCTATAGGGATTTGAGTTATTTGTGGATATAAGGATCCCAAAAGATGATCATTCAGTAGGGTGGAGTTCAGCCAGAGCTCTGTACAGGACACAAAGACATTCTATAGTATATAGTTGTGTGCTTCCAAGTTTGTGGGGAACATTATGGGAAACCACCACCCTACATGGTCAGGGGTCCAAATACTTTTGGCCATACAGTGTGAATGAATCTCGGCTATTTGTGTGTAATTTAGTCTACGCAATCCGACAGTTTCTGGATTTATGAGACCATTTTAACGCCTCATGAAATAACTGTTTAAGGATATTCATGCTCCTTTATTTAAAAAGTGCTTTTGAATATCATTTTGTAGTGGTGAGTTAGATTTAAATAGGTCTAGGGTTTGGAAGGGCCTGATTTTAATTTAGCTGAATGAAATGGCTTTTTTTTTTTTATCGGTATATTATTATATTATGTTGAATAACGGTCAGAAAGCATACACTAACAAAAATCTGTAGAGCTGAGCTTGCAAGTACTGCTGGTTAAAAACAGAAAATGCATACGCTGATTACAATCCAGTCACCGTGAAAGCCGTTAACAACAGGGTGGCCCATGTGAAGCAGAGTGACTGTTCCCATTCTGAAGTTGATTATTTTCCTATAAAAGTACTGTATATTGTTATCATGTATACTTTATGGTATATAGAACATTACACAACAGAAAGCTCCGACTGAGCAATCTGATTGGACGAGAGATACATATAGAGCATACAGTAACAGCATGTATCACTCCGCGTTCACGGGTGTTCTAACAATCATTAACTACACTAACTGTCATTCTCCAGCGGGGGTGAAAGTAGGTCTGTACGGTCCGCAGTACTGAGGAGAGAGCAGCTGCCTGTCAAAATCCAGTCCCAGAAGCACTTTCAGCAAGAAAACACATCTGATAACGTTATGTCACCCTAAACAACACGCTGTCTCCTTAGTAATCACTTCTATACTGATCCGAATCAGAACCATAATGTTCCCGGCTAACGCAAGCTACAAAGCTAACTACATTCGAACACTAGGCTGAAAACCATATCTCTCAGTAACCCCTGATCAAGGGCAATACAAAGGGATTGTACACCCTACTGTACATACTGTAGCACACTAGCTTTAACACCATTTAATACTGTAGAGTTAAAGTTGTTCATTTCTCAGGATCGTCCACCATCTCCATGTTTTATTCTCCTCACCTTTTGGATACATACAGTACAGTAGTACCGGGACGGGTTTAAAGCTACTTGCACCTGTTAATTACACTAACTGTTGGGTGCTAACAGCTCTCCGGTCGTGGACGGATATGTGTCAGCAGAGCAAAATAAATGGCAAAATAAACACACAAATCATAATCTGTTGACAGTGAATGCTGCGGTCTCGTGTCTGCGGCCACACCACAGCCGCGCTGATGTTCAGTTCCACAGCGCTTAATTTCTTTTTATACCACAGTTTATAAAGGAACAACATACTGCACCCTTTATTATTCATTTATACCAGTGGAACAACATGAAATAAGTTAGTGCCTGTTATCAGTTACAGTGTTGAACAGTTTATTCCTCATCCCTCTTTTTGAGCTTTTTGATCCTCATCTCAATAAAAAATAAAAAAGCTTGCAGTTTCTTAAAACTCTTGCCTATCAGGAAGCTTTAAGAAAGTTCAGCTTTAACTATTATAAATACCGTACACAATATGGACAAAAGTGTTTGCCCAAACCTGCAATGATATTGTATCCAAATACATAAACTTATATATGTACTCAGTCCCCCTTGTGCAGCTGTAACAGCTTCCGCTCTTCTTGATTCTGGAGTGTTTCTGTGGGAATTCGTGCCCATTCATTCTGTAGAGCATTTACGAGGTCAGGCACTGATGTTGGATGAGAAGGCCTGGCTCGCAATTTCCGTTCCAGTTCATTCCAAAGGTGCTGGATGAGGTTGAGGTCAGGGCTCTGTGTTAGGGCCAGTCAAGTTCTTCCACACTTAAGTCATAAAACCTTTAATGTCTCCAAGACTTCACTATACTTTTTTTTTTGCTGTTGCTAAACAATAACACTTTATATTTTTTCAATCAGTTTATTCTTATTACGTTTCTGTTACATTCATGTAAACTTTTGTAACTGAAGCCTTTACTTTATAGATATAGACGGGGCATTAGCCTCTCTCTCTCTCTCTCTCTCTCTCTCTAGCCATATATTTCTCCTCTCCTCTGTTTCTGTCAGTCTGACTGTCCACCCCCCCCCCCCCCCCCCTCGCTCTCTCTCAGCAGGGTGATCAAGCCTGTCCAGGTTTTTCTTTATCTCCTTTTAATTACTGAGCCTTACACAAGGGTTTAAGCTGTTACACTGTGTGTGCATCTGTGTGGGTGTGTTTTTATGTGTGTGTATGCGCGCTCAGCTTCTCAGTCTCCAGCACTGATGGAAAAAAATATATACAAGAAACAGAGAGCATGTTTGAAAGAATCCGATGACAAAAAAGAAGAAGAAAAAAACCTATTTAATTCTATATAAATATCCATAAAAGGCATTGGATAATAAATGACACATTTGTTATATCGCAATACAATGATCATGGATTTATAATAATAATAATAATAATAATACTAATAATAATAATAATACAAGTAATAATCATTAATCTATTTGTTTCTTCAGTATTATTTTTTCAAACTTTCATTCCGCCATAACATCAAACCATAATAGGTCATTTATTTTTATGAAAAACATCTAGTAATAAATAAATAAATAAATACAGCACTTTATTATTTTTTTACAGATAAACTCTAAAATTGAACAGCTGGCGACTGGCAAAGTGGGTTGATGCCGATGGCTTTCTTTGGCTTTCTCCAAAGATGAAAACTGTCTGGTGTTTAACAGTCCAGCTGTCCCTGTCACAGGGTTTCAGCTTCCAACCACTGATTCTCTTTCCTCAGGCATGTTTTCCCTTTTATGGGAAATTCTGTCATGTTTGGTGACACTTTCTCTCTTGGTACTGTCTCCTCTGTAGTTTGAAGCCCAGACCGTTCACCCAAGCTTTATACAAATCATTATACAGTCTGAGGAAACTCACTTCTCTGGCATGCTGCTGCACTGATCTTGTCTTTTCTTCAGCTTTAGTGTATACAGAATAATCATTTAGGTATTCGAACCCCCCCTGTCTGTCTGCTGCTATAGGTTTCGGTTTGTAAATGCCTAGACTGAGATACTGCTTCTTCATATTTTGCTTACAAAGAGTCAGACTTTTTTCTATTTTTTTCCTGTATCATTGAGGAATAGTTCTCCAGGCTTCCTGAAAGTCTTTTCTTTTTTTTTTTTGTCAAGTTTGGTCTCAAATTTTCAGTCCAGTCCCTGTATCTGAGCAGATTTAGAGGAATGTTTTTTCTGGTAAAACACTTGTTGTCACGTCGAGGTTTTGTGCGGCATAAACGCAAGGAGGATCCAGGTGGTAACGGAAACGATGTTTATTTAAACAAAAAACAGGGAAAATCAAACAAAACAAAGATACTATATAATAAAACAAACCAAAACACGAATAAAGACAGCGGTAAACATGAACAAAACTCACAGACATTAATCACGATAAATGAACAGTTGCAAGACAAGAAACTAACTGAAACTAACCTATTTATAATAAAACTAATAACCAACTCGGTTCAGGTGAGCGCCCCCTGGTCACCTGACCGAGTTGCCCCATGGGAACTGAAGTCTAAACAAAGGAACTACAAACGAAATTACAGGGCGCTTTGGCGCCCTCTAGGGGTTATCCCTGACATAACCCCCCCTCAAAGGGCGCAACTCCAGGGCGCCACAGGAGGTCCAGGGCATCCCCCCCAGGGTCCAATGTCCGCCCCTCTCACCCATAGGCTGGCACCTATGTCCTGTGGGCCAGGTGGCTTCATGCCCCCGTTGAAGCAGGGCGGCGGAGACGGAGGAAGCTCGCCGTCCTCTTTGACGCTGGGCGGTGAAGGCAGTGGGTGCTCGCCGTCCTCGGTGACGCAGGGCGGCAGAGGATGAGGAGGCTCGCTGTCCTCGGCGGCGCATGACAGCGGCGGCGGAGAAAGAGGATGGAGCTCGTGCTCCTCGGCGGCGCATGAAGGCGGCGGCGGAGGAAGAGGATGGAGCTCGTGCTCCTCGGCGGCGCATGAAGGCGGCGGCGGAGGAAGAGGATGGAGCTCGTGCTCCTCGGCGGCGCATGAAGGCGGCGGCGGAGGAAGAGGATGGAGCTCGTGCTCCTCGGCGGCGCATGAAGGCGGCGGCGGAGGAAAAGGAAGCTCGCTGTCCTCAACGGCGTACGAAGGCGGCGGCGGAGGAAGAGGATGGAGCTCGTGCTCCTCGGCGGCGCATGAAGGCGGCGGCGGAGGAAGAGGGTGGAGCTCGTGCTCCTCGGCGGCGCATGAAGGCGGCGGCGGAGGAAGAGGATGGAGCTCGTGCTCCTCGGCGGCGCATGAAGGCGGCGGCGGAGGAAGAGGATGGAGCTCGTGCTCCTCGGCGGCGCATGAAGGCGGCGGCGGAGGAAAAGGAAGCTCGCTGTCCTCAACGGCGTACGAAGGCGGCGGCGGAGGAAGAGGAAGCTCGAAGTCCTCAGCGGCGCATGAAGGCGGCGGCGGAGGAAGAGGAAGGAGCTCGTGCTCCTCGGCGGCGCGTGAAGGCGGCGGCGGAGGAAGAGGAAGGAGCTCGTGCTCCTCGGCGGCGCGTGAAGGCGGCGGCGGAGGAAGAGGAAGGAGCTCGTGCTCCTCGGCGGCGCATGAAGGCGGCGGCGGAGGAAAAGGAAGCTCGCTGTCCTCAACGGCGTACGAAGGCGGCGGCGGAGGAAGAGGAAGCTCGAAGTCCTCAGCGGCGCATGAAGGCGGCGGCGGAGGAAGAGGAAGGAGCTCGTGCTCCTCGGCGGCGCGTGAAGGCGGCGGCGGAGGAAGAGGAAGGAGCTCGTGCTCCTCGGCGGCGCGTGAAGGCGGCGGCGGAGGAAGAGGAAGCTCGCGATCCTCAGCGGCGCATGAAGGCGGCGGCGGAGGAAGAGGAAGCTCGAAGTCCTCAGCGGCGCATGAAGGCGGCGGCGGAGGAAGAGGAAGGAGCCCGCGCTCCTCGGCGGCGCATGAAGGCGGCGGCGGAGGAATAGGAAGCTCGCGATCCTCAGCGGCGCATGAAGGCGGCGGCGGAGGAAGAGGAAGCTCGAAGTCCTCAGCGGCGCATGAAGGCGGCAGCGGAGGAAGAGGATGGAGCTCGTGATCCTCAACGGCGCACGAAGGCGGCGGCGGAGGAAGAGGAAGCTCGCTGTCCTCAACGGCGCACGACAGCGGCGGCGGAGGAAGAGGATGGAGCTCGTGCTCCTCGGCGGCGCATGAAGGCGGCGGCGGAGGAAGAGGATGGAGCTCGTGCTCCTCGGCGGCGCATGAAGGCGGCGGCGGAGGAAGAGGATGGAGCTCGTGCTCCTCGGCGGCGCATGAAGGCGGCGGCGGAGGAAGAGGATGGAGCTCGTGCTCCTCGGCGGCGCATGAAGGCGGCGGCGGAGGAAGAGGATGGAGCTCGTGCTCCTCGGCGGCGCATGAAGGCGGCGGCGGAGGAAGAGGATGGAGCTCGTGCTCCTCGGCGGCGCATGAAGGCGGCGGCGGAGGAAGAGGATGGAGCTCGTGCTCCTCGGCGGCGCATGAAGGCGGCGGCGGAGGAAGAGGATGGAGCTCGTGCTCCTCGGCGGCGCGGTGCAGCAGTGCTACCTGCCCTTGGAGCTTGGCCACCTGCTCCCGCAGGTCACGAATGCGCTCTTCATTTATTTTAGCGCACCGCCGAAAGCTGCTCCAATCAAGCTGGGAGGTTGCTCCCTGCTGCACGTCCCGCTCACACTCCGCTCTATTGCCGCTACGCCGTTTGGTTCTCCGGCTACCTTCCACGCCGGCTCCCCAAACTCCAAACATCGTTGCCCCCCCAAAAAAGAATCTCCCCGGGGAAGGGCTCCTCCGCTATGCCTCTTTTTAGGTCTTGCAATCTGTCACGTTTCGGTTTTGTGCGGCATAAACGCAAGGAGGATCCAGGTGGTAACGGAAACGATGTTTATTTAAACAAAAAACAGGGAAAATCAAACAAAACAAAGATACTATATAATAAAACAAACCAAAACACGAATAAAGACAGCGGTAAACATGAACAAAACTCACAGACATTAATCACGATAAATGAACAGTTGCAAGACAAGAAACTAACTGAAACTAACCTATTTATAATAAAACTAATAACCAACTCGGTTCAGGTGAGCGCCCCCTGGTCACCTGACCGAGTTGCCCCATGGGAACTGAAGTCTAAACAAAGGAACTACAAACGAAATTACAGGGCGCTTTGGCGCCCTCTAGGGGTTATCCCTGACACTTGTTTTCATTTCTTTCATTTAATCTACATAATTTAATTTGAAGAAAAAGGGTGGAGGGGTTGGGGGGGGAGAAATAATGCAGAATATTGTATAATGTCTGCCTAAAAAATGTCACACACACTAATATTTAGTTGGCCCGCCATCCACTTTGATTACGGGCGTGGCATCATTTTGATAACCTTATGCAATGGCATCGCATTTACAATATTTCAGTCCAGATCAAATTAGATCAAATCATGTCTCATTCTCCCTCAACCACTCTTTCACAATTTAAGCCCGATGAATCCTGGCATCGTCATCTTGGAATACTCCTGTGTGATCAGGAAAGAAAAAATACATTGATTAGGAAAATCCTGGTCATTCATTATAATCAGCTCGTCGGCTGATCTTATATTTTTGGCACATGGCATTGCTGAGCATACTGTAGGCCTGACCGATTCGATGTGACTAATGTTTTTCCGACCACATTTCTTCCTTGAAGACGATGGTTCAGCACTATCCTTCCAGGTTTTTATAATGCATTTTTACAGTTTTTAACCCAATTTTAGTGTCATGCACACTCGTAACACGACCGGCACAAGGACCCGGAAGTAGTACGGTTGCGAACCAGGAAGCATAAAAGGAGACAAAATGGCGCTTCACATTGCTCAGTCATTGAGTTCGCCCATGCCCTTGCCGACGCTTCGCCAACTATTCTGTGAGTACTCACCGATTCGGGTTGCTTCTTTGATTGAGTGTGTGTTGCTAGAACACGGGTTTATTTGTGTAGATCCTTGCTCTTTGCGTAAGAGAGTTCTTAGACTAAACGCGTGGTTATCCTGCCTACTCGCGCTACTTCCGCGTTTGGGTTTACCATCCACGCTACACGGGCTAACTGCTAAGGCTGTTGTGTTTATCCTCCGGTTGCTCGTGACAGAATGACTGAGCCTAAAGCAGTAAACCCAGTGGAGTTTGCTCGCCTCTGCGATGTGGTTGACCAGCATGCCGAGCTGATCAATAAGCTCCGTGGTAAAGTCGCGTCTCTCCAAAAGGACTTCCAAGCTACGGAGCTACGGCAGGAGAATGCGACCCTCTGCGGCGTTCCCCCCCCCCCCCCCTTTCTCTGATGTTTTCATAGCCCTGCCGGATAAATGGGATGGTACTGATGGGAAGTGCAGTGCCTTTCTAACTGCATGAGATCTTGTGTTTGAGTTCAATTCCACCAGGTACTCCACAGACCGACTGCGCATTGCGCTTCTCATCTCGTTGCTATCCGGGCAGACAGCTGAGTGGGCCACGGCGGTTCTCAGATCAGACTCGGACATGGCCTACTCGTATGGAGAGTTCACCCACCAACTAAAATTGACTTTCGAACATCCTGCTGCTAAGGTGGAGACCGACAGCAAACTGTACCATCTGCGGCAGGGTGGGTCGTCCGTGAGCCGCTACACCGCGGATTTCCGTACCCTCGCTGTGCAGACCACCTGGAGGGACGCCGCCCTCTGAACGGCCTACTAAGAGGGACTGGCTTCACGCATCAAGGATGACCTCGCCGGACGAGAGCTTCCAACCACGCTGGAGGGATTGATTCAACTCGCCCTCCGGTTTGACCAGCGCCTGCTCTCTCCCATGGCGTGATGGGAGGCCAGCCCCCCGCACCCTGCCGCCCATCACGCCAACTTTCTCACACTCTACGCCTCGACCACCAGCTTTCACCACCACCGCTATGACACCCACTGGATCTCCACCTCCCGCTGTGGTTGACACAGGAGCCGGGGAACCCATACAATTAGGACGTGCCTCCTTGAACCCCGCAGAGCAAGAATGACGTTTCAGGGAGGGACTCTGCGCCTATTGTGGGTCGGCGGCGCACCATAGAGCCATCTGCCCTCTACGCCCGGGAAACGCCCAGGCCCGGTGAACCAGGGGTGCAGTTCACCGGGTCCCCTTCATCTCGCCTCCACCACGCGCAGCATCTCGCGTCTCTTGGTTCAGGTACACCTCCAATTTGGCCACAAACGAGTCCAAAGTTCCGTGTTCATCGATTCCGGTGCCGCCGGAAACTTTATTGACTCCTCCTATGCCAAAAAGTTGGGGGTGGAAACTGAAGCGTTATCCCAGCCTGTTCGAGTAACATCCGTCGACGGCCGCCCCCTTTCCTCCAGCCCTATCACCACCCAGACTCGACCCATCACCCTCACCATTGATCAACACCAAGAATTAATCCGCTTCCACCTCACCTCCATCTCATCACCACCCATCATCCTCGGATATCCCTGGCTACTTCAACATGACCCTCTCATCTCCTGGTCTCAAAACCGGATCCTACAATGGGGGCCGACCTGCCTCGAACTCTGCCTACGGGCGCCGGCTGGGACATGCTCTAGGGAGTCCGAGGCCCCTGATGTCGACACCAACGCCATCCCCACTGCATATCGGGACCTGGCTGAAGTCTTTTGTAAGAAACGTGCCAACCACCTTCCCCCTCATCGCCCCTACGACCTGGCTATTGAACTCCAGCCAGGCTCCATTCCACCCCGCGGCCATCTATATTCTCTCTCCCTCCATCGCCCGCGTCTCGGTGGTGAGTATGTGTCATCCGCTCTCTGCCAAGGTACCATCCGACCCTCCTCCTCACACGCCGTCGCGGGATTTTTCTTCGTAAAGAAAAATTCGGGCGACTTACGCCCTTGTGTCGACTATCGGGGGCTAAACAACATCACCATAAAAAACCGACACCCGCTGCCTCTTACCAACTCAGCCCTGGACGCCCTCTCTGGTGCCACCATTTTCACAAAGTTGGAACTGCGGAGCGCCTACAACTTGGTGCGTATCAGAGAGGGCGATGAGTGGAAGACAGCCTTTATCACCCCGACTGGACAGTACGAAAGCCTGGTCATCCCTTTTGGACTCTGTAACGCTCCAGCGGCTTTCCAGCACTTCATTAACGACGTTCTCAGGGACATGTTGGGCCAATGGGTATTCGTCTACCTAGACGATATCCTGATTTACTCCCGCACCGCCGAAGAACACACCCAACACGTGAGGGCGGTCCTCAAGTCAAGTCAAGTCAATTTTATTTATATAGCGCTTTTGACAATTGACATTGTCGCAAAGCAGCTTTACACAATAAAAGAAGTAAGTTTGTATGCAATGTGTATGAATCAAAATGATAAGATTGTCCCTGATGAGCAAGCCGAGGGTGACGTTGGCAAGCAAAAACTCCCTGAGATGGTAATAGGAAGAAACCTTGAGAGGAACCAGACTCAACAGGGAACCCATCCTCATCTGGGTGATAGCGGATAGCAGGGATTGATCAGCATAATAATGTGTACTGGAAGTTCAGTATAACAGGAGATGTGTTTAAAATTTTAATTAAAAGGAGTCCAGTTTGTTCCTGGAGGCTTAGGTAGACTGTAGGAGATTCCAGTCCTGAGCTATCGAACAACTGAAGTCACAGGTCCCCAGAGCATCAATCGATGACATGGGAGCCATCCCCAGCCATCACACGAATCCAGGCAGACCACACGGGGCATCCATGCGACGAGATCTCCAACCAGAAGCAGGACTCCAGGACGGGTTAGACGGGTCCAGAGGGCAGAGGGGTCTGGATCACTGGCAACTCAGGAGTGACATGTATAGCTCGACAGAGAGACGGAGAGAGGGAGAGAGAGAGGAGAGAGCAGAAGAGGAGAGAACAGAAAATAAAGAGAGATGGCAGTTAGGTATGGTCACAGTCAACATGTATAATATGAATGTATATTTAGTGCAAAGTGCAAGCAGGGACTCCGGCAGGACTAACTATAACAGCATAACTAAAAGGGAGAGCCAGAAGGAAACACAGACATGAGGGCTCCCTGTGATGTAAAGCAACCAATCACCTCACCGTCAAGAAACCTGAGTGATCAATGAGAGTGGGGAGGACAGCATCTAAACATACCAGTTCATCAGAATACTCTACGTCCATGAGTCCCCCAGATCTGCTCCTTTCCCTAAGGTTAATCTATTTACAAAAATGCTTGGCTAAATAAATAGGTTTTTAGCCTAGACTTAAACACTGAGACTGTGTCTGACTTCTGAACATTAATAGGAAGACTATTCCATAACTTTGGGGCTTTGTAAGAAAAAGATCTGCCCCCTGCTGTAGTTTTAATAATACGTGGTACTGACAGGCAGCCTGCATTCTTTGATCGAAGTAGGCGTGGCGGATTGTAAGACACTAGCAGTTCACTCAAATACTGTGGCGCGAGACCATTTAGTGCTTTAAATGTCAAAATGTATCTTAAAATCGATGCAAAATTTCACAGGGAGCCAATGCAGTGTAGATAAGATAGGGGTGATGTGCTTGTATCTTCTGGTTTTAATGAGGACTCATTACTCTCTGTACTAACTGAAGCTTGTTTATACACCTAGTTGACAGTAAGGCATTACAATAGTCCAACCTTGAGGTGATAAAGGCATGAACTAGTTTTTCTGCATCATTTAGTGACAATATGTTTCTAATCTTGGCAATATTTCTAAGGTGAAAGAAAGCTATCCTGGTGATATTATCTACATGTGCTTCAAACGAAAGGCTGGAATCTATAATCACACCAAGGTCTTTTACTGTTGCATTTGATTGAACAGAAAGGCCATCTAAAGTTACAGTGTGATCAGAAAGCTTACTTCTAGCTACTTGTGGTCCTATGACCAGAACTTCTGTCTTATCAGGATTAAGCAGAAGAAAATTAATTAACATCCAATCTCTTATGTCCTGCACACACTGCTCAATTTTAGAAAACTGGTTTTTCTCATCTAGTTTTGCTGAGACATATAATTATGTTGCCCAGAGGAAGCATGTAAAGGGAAAAAAGCTGTGGGCCTAAAACTGAACCCTGTGAAACACCAAACTCCACTTGAGAACATGAGGAATGGTCACCATCTAAATCTACAAACTGATAACGATCAGTCAAATAGGATCTGAGCCACAAGAGGGCAGTTCCCTTAATTCCTATTACCTTTTCTAATCTATGAAGGAGAATACTATGATCAATGGTGTCAAAAGCTGCACTGAGGTCCAGTAGCACAAGTATAGTGACGCAACCCTGATCAGAGGTCAATAGGAGGTTGTTTACTACTTTAACAAGTGCTGTCTCTGTGCTGTGATGAGGCCTAAATCCTGACTGATACAGTTCATTTATGCTATTTCTGTGTAGATGTGAACATAGCTTCTGTGATACTACCTTTTCCAGAATCTTGGAGATAAAGGGAAGGTTTGATATCAGCCTGTAATTAGAAAGCTGACTGGGGTCAAGGTCAGGTTTCTTGATTAGCGGTTTAATAATGGCTAATCTAAAGGATTTGGGGACATACCTACTCACTACTGAGTGAACAGTTAATTACTTTCAACAGGGGTTCTATTATTGCTGGTACTATCTGTTTGAGAAAATGTGTCGGTATGGGATCTAATATACAGGTTGACGATTTTGAAGAAGAGATGAGTGAAATTAGTTCCCTCGCTTCAAGGGAAGTAAAGTATTCTAAGTTTTTATGTGATGTGGTTAGTTCATCTGAATTATTTAAATTGTCTGGTTTCAAAGCCTGAATTTTTTGCCTAATATTAATGATTTTGTTATTGAAAAAGTTCAAGAAATTCTCACTACTGCATAGTGTGTGTTGTGGAGATTTCTGCAGTGGTCTTGTTTTTAGTTAATTTAGCTACGGTATTAAATAAAAATCTCGGGTTGTTTTTGTTATTTTCTATAAGAGTGGAGAGATACGTTCTCAAGAGATTGCTCGCCCACCGACTGTACTATAAGTTGGAGAAGTGCGCTTTTCACAAGCGCTCCACCACGTTCCTGGGCTTTGTCATCTCACCCCAGGGTGTGGTCATGGACCCACAGAAACTGGAGGTTGTACGTCATTGGCCCCTACCCAAGACTCTCAAACAACTCCAACGGTTGCTTGGGTTTGCGAACATCTATCGTCACTTTATCCGGGACTACAGTACAGTCGCAGCACCTTTAACTGCACTGACTCGCCTATCATCTCATCACTTTCAACTCAACTCCACTGCCATCGCCGCATTCCACTGACTTTGCCATCGATTCACCACCTCTCCAATTCTCCTCCATCCAGATGCTAACCAACAGTTCGTTGTGAAGGTGGATGCCTCAGATGTGGGCGCTGGGGCTGTTCTCTCCCAACGGGGTCCAGACCAGAAACTACACCCTTGTAGTTTCTTCTCCAAAAAATTTGACCCCACTCAGCAGCGATACGGGGTAGGGGACCGCGAGCTGCTGGCCATAAAGTGGGCAGTGGAAGAATGGCGACACTGGCTCCAGGGCGCCAGAGAACCATTTATCGTCTAGACTGACCACCAAAACCTCATCACCATCAGGAATTTGAAACAACTCAACCCAAGGCAGGTGCGGTGGGCTCTGTTCTTCAAGCACTATGACTTCCATCTATCATACCGCCCGGGGTCAAAAAACATCAAAGCCGACGCTCTCTCTCGACAACATGAGGAGGACGTTCCCCGGGCGGACCCCGTGCCTGTTCTGCCATCTTCCAAGATCATCGCCCCGCTCCTTTGGGAACCACATCGACATCGAGGAGTTCGTCCAGGCGTGCCCAGTGTGTGCCAGGGCCAAGACCTCCAACCAACCAACACCAGGGGAACTCCAGCCACTCCCAGCTCCCCGTCGACCCTGGACGCACATTGCCATTGATTTCATCACGGGCCTGCCGGTCTCCGAGGGAAAGAACGTCATCATGACCATAGTGGATAAGTTTTCCAAAGCTGTGCACCTGGTGGCCCTCACCGGACTCCCGTCAGCTAAAAGGACAGCCGAGCTGATATTAGAGCACGTAGTCCATCTGCATGGGTTCCCAAAGGACATCGTCTCGGACAGGGGCCCCAGTTCACTGCACGGTTCTGGAAGGCCTTCTGCTGTCTGATCAATTCTACTTGCAGTCTCTCCTCGGGCTACCATCCCCAAACTAATAGTCAGACGGAACGGGACAACCAACAACTGGAGCGCTACCTGAGATGTTTCATTGCCGACCGCCAGCGCTCCTGGGCCCGCTACCTCATTTGGGCGGAACTATCACACAACCTCCACGTCTCCTCCGCCACGAAGTTGAGCCCATTTGAGGTATGCCAGGGTTTCCAACCTCCGATGTTCGAACATCAAGAACCGGAGGTTGAAGTACCCTCGTCCCAACAGTTGGTCCGACGGTGTCGATGGTTCTGGATTCAAGTCAAGGAGGCCATCCAGCGCGCCAACATCCGCTACACCTTACAACATCGCCGTCGACACCCTCCGTAATGATTGTACCATGCAGGTGACAAGGTATGGCTGTCCACACAAAACCTACACCTCTACACGGAATCCAAAAAGCTCTCACCCAGATTCATCGGCCCGTATCGTATCACCCTCCATGTCAATCCTGTCACCTACCGGCTCCAGCTGCCTGCGGCGCTCCGGATCCACCCGGTATTCCACATCTCACAACTCAAACCCTTCACGACGTCACCCATGGTTCCACCCACCCTGCTCCTCCTCCTCGTATCATTGAGGGTGGTCCTGCCTACACCGTTCGCCGGATCCTTGATTCACGTCCTCGGGGCAGAGGGCTCCAGTACCTGGTCGATTGGTAAGGTTACGGTCCCGAGGAGCGATCTTGGATTCCGGCTCGGTTCATCCTAGACCTCATCCGGGACTACCGTCATCGGGTATCCTCCACCCCAGGACCGTCGAGAGTCGGTCCTGAACAGGGGGGTACTATCATGCACACTCATAACATGACCAGCATTAGGACCCGTAAGTAGTATGGTCGCGAACCAGGAAGCATAAAAGGAGACAAAATGGCGCTTCACATTGCTCAGTCATTGAGTTCGCCCATGCCTTTGCCGACGCTTCGCCAACTATTCTGTGAGTACTCACCGATTCGGGTTGCTTCTTTGATTGAGTATGTGTTGCTATTTGTGTAGATCCTTGCTCTTTGCGTAAGAGAGTTCTTAGACTAAATGCGTGGTTATCCTGCCTACTCGCGCTACTTCTGTGTTTGGGTTTACCATCCACGCTACATGGGCTAACTGCTAAGGTTGTTGTGTTTATCCTCCGGTTGCTCGTGACATTTAGTAGTTTCCGCAATCTCCTTAGTTGTTTTCTTTGCTTAATGTAGGACAATAATTTGACCCTTCTGAAACAGAGTAACATCTTTGCCTCGACCACACGAAATATCCTCTGACATGGTTGTTTAAGAAATGAGAAGCTCTTCACTGCATCAGCTAACTATTACCTTTTTGCTTTAGTTAAATCCAGGTGGTGATTTTTTTTTTTTTTTTTTTGGCTATGCATGACTCTGAGGTGCAAGAACACCTAAAAGGTAAAGTGTGTCAGTGGTCGTGAAAGCTTTTAATGGAATAAAGGTTCTGAAATTAGATTTTTTGTTGTTGTTCTTTCTTTCTTTAAATGTGTGTTGCATCAACAGAACAGAACTTTGGCCCAATATCTTAGATTTAATATTGTGGTTAAAATCTAATATTGTAGATTAAAAACCGGTTCCTGTGGAGGCTATTCATTCATGTGAGTCTGTCATCTGCAGTTATTGTGAAATGTTAATGTTAGATATGGGATGTTACTTTGCATACTAAGTAATCGAGCCTATAGTGTACGGTCTAGGAATGATGGGAGCGTGCAGAAATTTCCAAGTGCAGACCAAAGCTTCAACTTCATAATATATATATATATATATATATATATATATATATATATATATATATATATATACATAAATAAACAAGAGCAGACCCCTTAGGAATTAATAACTGAGTATTCCATAACGTAAAAATTTTATATAATATCCCAAGCTGAGGCCTAAACAATTATCACAGATTTTAGACACAAAAGTACCCACTCTAATATAAATGCATGTAAATAAGTTAATTTTCAAGAAGAATACTGAATACAAAGCGTGACACTAGTAATAAGGCAGGACCGGTGACAGAAAACCCAGTCTGGCTGGAAAACCCAATCAAGTAAAGTGTGGAATGTTACACACAGCTTTAGTCAGAGCAGTTTGGTGATTTTCCTCCTCTGAAGGAGCAGTATTAAAACCGTGAGGTGTAAAGGACATGATTGCTTGTGGGTGGAGTGAGGGGTGAAAATGAAAAACACCCAAAATAAATGTACTACACCTGAATCAGACTTGGCAACCTTTGCACATTTTTCATAGAAGCTTAGAATTTTAACATCAGCGCATGCCGGAACGTGTTACATAATATGCCGAAAGGTTTGTCTTTTTTGAGGAGGTGAGCTCAGTATTAAGTAAGGCGCTCTTCAAGCTCTGTCCCCTTCCCCAATCTCAAGTTAGTAATGTTTTCAGCCCATGTTGGCAGTGAATAAAAAGGAGAACACTAAATAGACCCGGGTTAGAGGGAATGGGTTGGGGGAACACTGCAAAAAACAACATCTTAAGACATGAAATATTCTTGAATCGAGGGGGGGGGGGGATTTTGTTTCATTTTATTTTCTGTTTCTAAGTCTGCAGCTATTTTGCGATTGTACAGCACTTTGGTCAACTAAACCAATGCTGAGTTGTGTTAAATGTGCTTTAAAAATAAATTTGACTTGATTTGACTTGACGTACCTTGGCATAGGAACGCCCCACCTCATGGATTTTCGGTTTAAGCAATAAATTTGCCTCGGCATATAAGGCATTTTCGGCATACGAGCGAACAAACCAAGCTGAACCGAGTGCCGGCTAAGTTGCACATGCGTCCGGGAAAAGCATCCTAACTGAATTGTATGTCGCTCTGGATAAAAGCATTGGCCAAATATCTCAAATGTAAACGTTTGAAAAAAATCTCTCAGCTCCAAAAAAAAAAAGAAAAAAGAAAAAGAAAAGAAGCCTAATAGTAAACATTTGCTCTAAAGGTTTATTTACACCAAATGTTCTGCTTGTAATACAGCGCCATACACACATATAAGGAGATATGACACTTATGACACTAAAGAGACACTTCTGATTTACTGTACAACAACGCCTCATTTAATTTCTGTTTTCCCTGTTCATCCACAAATGAGTTAAATCACCAGATCTTTGCTAAACTGAAAAAGGGCTTGAAATTCATCCTGACACGTTTGGGCTGGCAATTAGGTGCTGTGTTAGCACATCTTGTATCTGGTGTGTAGCATCATTAATAAGTCTGTATCTTCAGTCGCTTTCTCTGATGCTCAGATGAATCTTTAGACCTTTAAACTTCCTCATTAGGTGCCAGCACTGAAAATATTCAGACTTACTGTGTATGGTGTGTGTGCGTGTGTGTGTGTGTGTGTGTGTGTGTGTGTGTGTGTGTGTGCTTCCTCCAGACAAGGATTCACTCACACAGACACTCCCATTTAAACGTTCAGTATGGCGCTATAGCAAGACTGTAACGTCAAGGAGGTTCCTAAATCGGGGCCTGCTGCACTGTGTTTGCCCTTCTTGTACTCTAGTTTCCCTCAATTCTGCCTAACGTCTAAGAATGATCGAAGCAGAGTAGAATATATATAACGCCTTTATTTTGTGCTTTCGCTGAAGCGATTGTGATTGTGCATGTGAAGCTACGCTTTGCTCCGTAGGGGTCGAAAATAATGGCCACTTGGTGCGCACTTCAGTGTTATTTTTCAAAGCCAAGAAGAATTCCTGCCTCACACCCAGTGTTCCTGCGATAGGTTTTACATCGAGACCCACCGCAACCCTGAATTAATGACTAAGCATCAAGAAATTTCAATACGTTGACTTGATTGTGATTCAACCATTTACACCTATTATTTTTTTTTTTCTTTTTTAGTAGCAGAAAAAGACATATTATTACTTTTTATACAATTATATTAGATTTATATTTATAGTATATCATATTATATTTTACATATTAATTTCACTAGACAGGTTATGATTGTGAAAATGTATATTGCATATATTGCATAATCTTGGAGATTGTATTGAAAATGTTCCCAATTTTCTCTTTTTTAGTCATAAAAAATAGCCCTAGCCCCCCCCCCCCCCCCCCCCCCCCCCCACACACACACACACACACATCTCTCTGTTCAGGCAGTCTCCCATTAAAGCAACAAGTACTACAGATCGGGGTAGCTCAGTGTTCAAGGCCTTGGTCTATAGTTCGGACGATTCAAGGTTCCATCCACCAATCTGCCACTGTTGGGATGTTGAGCAAAGCCCTCAACTGCTCATACACGACAGTATATCATCAAAAGTATTCACTCACCTGCCATCACATGCATATAACATCCAATTCTCAGTCTTTAGGGTTTAATATATTGTTGCCCCTCCCTAAGGTGGCAAAGGCTATAACAGCTTCAACTCTTTCGGGAAGGCTTTCCACACAGTTTAGGAGTGTATTTATGGAAATTCTTGACCATTCTTCCAGAAGCACATTTGTGAGTTAATTTCTTCCACACCAAACCCTCTCATCATTGTCTTCATCGACCATGCTTTGTGCACTGGTGCGCAGCGCAGTCATATTGGAACAGGAAGGAGCCGTCCCCAAACCGTTCCCACAAAGTTGGGAGCATGGAATTGTCCAAAATGGCTTGGTATACTGAAGCATTAAGAGTTCCTTTCACTAGTAAGGCAACTCCTGAAAAAAGAAAAAAAACCCACACCAGTTCCAACATGACTGCGATCAGTTAACGAAGCAAGTTCCATCAAGACACGGATGCGCGAGTTGGAAGAACTTGACAGACCTATAACAACACCTTTGGGATGAAATATAGTGGAGACTGCGAGCCAGGCCTTCTCGTCCAACATCAGCGTCTGAACTCACAAATGATTAGCTATTAACCATGGATGATGAAGAATATACTGTAACATACTTCCTCTGAGGTACATGATGCCGGTTACTTTTGAAGTACTGTTCATGCAACTATGGGAAATGTCATGGAACAATTGGAGGCAAGCGCTGTCTACACCATCTACTGTACATGCATAAGTGCTCTGACACCCATGATTGGCTAGTGTCACAATGATTGAAGAGAGAGTCCGGGCATGCCATCCCTTCCCACGGAGAGAGCTCTAGACTCCCAGATACACAGGCTGTGGCATCAACAGGGAATTGACCCCAGTCAATTCTCTTGCACCACTTCGGAGCCCTTATCCTGAAGTGCTTTTATCTACTTATGCCACAGACATTTGCCAGCATTAACATTTAAAAAAAAGAAATAGTATATATGAATCTGTTTAGAGTTACATTTGCTGCGTCTTCTTTTATGTAATATCCGTGAATCAGGTCAGTTCCTGTTATGTCTTAAATTGCAGCCGCGGGAGTTGCTGAATAGTAGTAAGGAGACAGGAAGGCGGTTGGTGTCAAAGCACAGCCATAGGCAAGTTAACTTGAAAGATGGAAAAGCGCTTCAATGGTTATTCATAACTCTTGATGAAACTGACAAGATACCTGACAGGTAGGTTTAAAAAATAGTAAACACTCAATCATTCTCTATAGCACTTATACATGTACATTGTTGCAGGAGGCCAGGAGTATATCCCAGGGGACTTGGGGCACAAGGTGGGGTACATCATGGACAGGGTGCCAATCCATCGAAGGGCACAAGCATGCACACACTCACACGCACACGCACGCACACACACACACACACACACACTGCAATTTGGAAACACCAATTAGCCTAATCTGTATAAATACCTCAACGCCTTCTCAATAATGATTCTTTTCATGGTTGGGCCAAATATGTGGCAGGACCACAAGTCCCATCAGATACTGCACATCACATGCTCCCTACATACACCATGTCACATGACTGTCTTTGGAGTAATACTCAGTGGCATTTAACTCACATCTTGTGAAGGACCCAGTGTGTAGATTTAGTCTCTGGTTGGCGTTTGTAAACCGTTGTCTATATTTGTGTTTTTGCCTTTGGGATCATAGTTCATGTTTAGGTGTTAAAGGTTTCTTTTTTCCTTTTTTTGTAGTTTTCTATGTCCATCTACAATCTACAATCCATGGAAAGCAGGATTTCATTTTGTTTCAGTTTTCAGTGCCGCAACACCTATAAGTTTTACTGCATGTTCCTAACTGCATTGTTCTGCAGCTGAGCTTCTCCAGACTAGCATGAAATTCTGCTCTTGACATTACAGCACATGACAAATGACTGTCATCCAGTTCTGTGAAGAGAAATGACCTGTCTTCTCACCCATCTTTGATCATGAGCAGACCAAAGAATCTTCCACATCTCCTGTCATTTGGTCTTGTTTTATCTTTGATCTGGTGCATTCAAAGTCTCTCAGATTGTTCCTTTGAAGATTTATATCTGTATTTCTTTATTGAAGTCTACTAATCCTTACAACAACAACAACACCAATAATAATAATAATAACAATTATTATTATTATTATTATTATTATTATAACAGGTAGACGTAGAGGTGCATGATGTATAATAAACTGGTTGTTCCATTCAGGGTATATTCCATTTTTACAACCAGTGTTCCTGGTGTCCTGGTTATGATCCTGTAGACTCTGGCTACATGATCCTTACCAGGATAAAGTGTTTACTGAAGATGAATTAAAGGGCACCTGCTATGCAAAATTCACTTACACTCTGGGTGTGAGTGTACAAACAAAAACATTATCAGGAAAAACAATAACTGCTTTATTTATTCGTATTGGTCACAGCTTAAACAAGCCAATTAGATTCCCCCCCCATATTGTGACCTCATATAAGATGTTCCCCTCCACTGTCATGTGGATCAGCAGCATCTTATTTACACAGACACTGAAATAACATATTTGGATGGGAAGTGAAAAAAAATAAGTTTGAGGTATAAAATGCATCATCCGAGGGCTTTTTCAGCCGGAGCATTAACACACAAACACACTTTGGTGGAGCTCTTGAGACCTGTATTAAAGGGGGAAAAATTGGATTTTAAAAATATGAATGAATAATATTAGGAGTCTTGCCTCCTCCTGCTTTTTTACTTTTCATATCGAGTTTAATATATATTTTTTAGCGGAAGTTTATCCGATCAAGCATTTATTTTTATTTTTTTTAACATGACCATCTCCCTGACCATGACCAGGATTAATGATAGTCAATTGATTTTTTTGACCTGGTGATGGAACATGGAAAATGAAAGTAAGTGTTTGTATAGTATCTATAGTATGTTTTGGAGATGAGCCATACAAGCCTTCTGCTTTTATCACGCTTGAATAAATTTTTAAAGCCTTGAATTAATGTTTAGCAATGATGCCGCGCATCTACAGGGTTGTGGGATCCAATCTCACCTCATGTCCTTATGTGCGTGGAGTTTGAATGTTCTCCCCGTACTTGGCGGAATTCCTCCCGGTTTCCTCTCACAGTCCAAAAAACATGCATCCGAGTGTGTGTGTGTGTGTGTGTGTGTGTGTGTGTGTGTGTGTGTGTGTGTGTGTGTGTGTGTGTGTGTGTGTGTGTGTTTGCTTTTGTGCCCTGCAGTGAGTTGGCACCTCATCTAAGGTGTACCCGGCCTTTGCCCTAAATTTCCTGGGATAGGCTCCAGGATTACTGCGGTCTGCAAATAATAGATGGATGGATGAATCATCTAGCAGTCTGATGAACATTCAGCACTACAGTACATCATGTCAAGCATTCAGATTCACATGCTTCCAGTTAATCGTTTTGTTTGCAGTATTGCATAAAGTACTCAAAAGTGATACTTAAGGTAAAAGACAAATACCAATAGTTTATTACCAATAAATGACTTTGGTAGAAGTTTAAGTCACCTTTTAGAATTTTACTTTGAGAAGCTCTTAAAGTAACTGAAATTTACTGTACTTAAATTTTCGGATATTAAATGTACTTATTTTAAGTAAAAGTAAAAAAGTACAACCTGGATGGGTTGCCAATCCATCGCAGGGCATACACATGCAGTACACACACATTTATTAACACACACTATGGGCAATTTGGGATCGCCAGTTAGCCTCGTCTGCATGTCTTTGCACACAGGCCGGGGGGCAGAATCGAACCCTCGACCCTGGAAGTGCAAGATGCCAGTGCTAACCATTCTACTAAAATTAGAATTGCAATTATGAATTTTATTGTGGCTTTCTTATATGCATTATAAGATTTATGTACATGTAGAAAATGTACATGTAGGCTAATTAACAAGGTTAGCTAGAGGACACCGCAAAAATGGCAACATCCCGTTGTTCACCAAACTGATTTTTTATTTATTATATTTTTGGGGGGTCTGGAGCTATTGGAGAAGATTTTTTATATATTTATATATATAACCCTTTCAAAATTTTCTTGCAGGAGAGTCTGGTATTTTTCCATCACAACCTAGCCAATATGGCATGATATTTTTTTCTAACTCGAGCATAAAAATAAATAAATAAAAAAACACTGAAACCTCTAACCAGCATGTCCATGGCTTAATTATGCAGGTTTAATTTGTGACATTAAAAGAATAATGTATTCGCATTCGCATTATCACTCCTGGCTGTTTAGACGTCCGCCCTGTTCTCTGAGGTCCTTCTGTTATTTTTAAAAGATTATGAATACTCACGGCTTTCTATAGTTAGTTTCATAAGGCAATGTAGTGTATGTGTGTGTATATACACTATATACACAGCAAAATCCTTAGTCTTGAATGAACACCCAGAGTGTTGATTTAACACTTTCAGAGTACATTCGTGACCATTAGGTCATATATAAACACTTGGGGTGTTAAATCAACACTCTGGGTGTTCATTCAAGACTAAGGATTTTGCTGTGTAGACAAAAGTATTCGGCCAAACCTGCAATGAAATTCTATCCAAGAATACATCTACTTCAACATGGAGTTGGTCCCCTTTTGCAGCTATAACAGAATTCATGCCAATGGGAATTCGTGCCCATTCATTCTGTAGAGTATTTATGAGATCAGGAGGCACCGATGCTGGATGAGAACGCAATCTCCTTTCCGGTTCATCCCAAAAGTGCTTGATGGGGTTGAGTTCAGGGCTTTGTGCGGGCCAGTCAAGTTCTTCCACACCGAAATTTTCAAACCATGTCTTTTTCTCCCACACTTCTCTGCACTGGCTTCCTGTAGCTGCCCGCATCAGATTCAAAACCCCGAAGCTCGCCTACAAAATGGTCCAGCACCCACTTACCTCTCAGCTCTAATCACACCTCGCACCGCACCATGTTCCCTCCGATCCTCCAGCACTGCTCGGCTGGTCCCGCCATCTCTCAGCGATCGAGTAAGATGTCCATCTAGACTCTTTTCTGTTCTGACACTTAAGTGGTGGAATGAACTTCCTCTAGCAATCTTTAAACGACGACTTAAGACATAGCTGTTTCCTCAGTACTTGGGCTCTAATCCCAAACCCACACAAAAAACTTCCAAACAGTGTTTGACTTAGTTAGTATCCTAGTAACACAGTGTAAGGATCTATCCAATGATGGAAACCACAAAGCACTTTGGTAAGTCACTCTGGATAAGACCATCTGCCAAATACCTAAATGAAAATGTTTATAGTCCTTGTTTGTGCACTGGGACACAGTCATGTTGGACTAGACAAGTGCCTTCCCCAAACTGTTGCCACAGCATGGCATTGTCCAAGATGCTGAATCATTAAGATCACTTGGGATAAGGGGCCTGATTTGAAACACCTGAATTTAATCATTAACAGGTTTGGTCAAACACTTTTGTCCATGCAGTGATATGTTTGTGCTGCTCTAGGATGTATTCTTGCCTATCACCTTGTGTCCCCAGGACAGGCTCCATATCCTCTATATCCATAAACTGTATGGCTTTATCCTCAGCACTTTCTTTCCCTACTGTACATGCTCTGCATCCTCTCTTTGTAAAGACTGCATATGTACACTGTGCAATCTGATTAGTTCTTTAGAATTATGATGCAATCATTGCCACATTAGGCCTAACCCCAATGGGATTTCCTGCAAAACCCCTGCATAGTCATGACCATACTCTGCACGGATGAATCTAATCATGGGAATATTTTTGTAACATGTCGGGTGAATTTAAAGAACTCTCATGACATCATTTAATAGACTTAAAAGTATCCACTTTTGTGCCTCTTTATGCTATTCCCTGGTGTTAAGAGATGAAACGTTGTGACACATCAAAATGATTTATTTCTCGTCGTGGACTCGGCCATGAGGTCTCTGGGATTTCTGACTCAGAGTTGAGTGAAAATTGTCAGTTCTTTTTAAAGCACCTCAACCATGACTTCAGCTTAAAACTGTGAACCAGCACAGAGAGAGAGAGAGAGAGAGAAAGAGATGAGCTTCCTATGCATCAATCAGGGAGAAGTGTCGTGAGGGAAGGAGGAAGAAGAAGAGGCGTCGTGGGGAAGAAAATCCGAAAACAATCCCAGCTGATTGTGCTTGTGTGTGTGTGTGTGTGTGTGTGTGTGTGTGTGTGTGTGTGTGTGTGTGTGTGTGTGTGTGTGTGTGTGTGTGTGTGACTCATATTTTGTTTCCAATACTGGTATATTTGGTATATTCCTATTCTGTTTTATGACTCAGTGTGAACTAACATATGGAACATAATGTCTTTTTCTCTCCCTCTCTTCATATACTTACTTTAAAAAAATAAAAATAAAAAGTTTTTTTTCTACGCATTTAATTTCCTTGTCTTGCAAAATCTCTTTAAAATGTATGTGATTCTTGTGCAACCTGTTAGGATATTTGGATCTCTGACAATGTGTGATTTAGTATAATCTGTGTCAAGCATAGACGTGCGTGTGTTCGTATAGAGATTGCTGTCTTATGTAATAATAAAATGTGAGTGTAGTCTGGCTTTGCATGCTAGAATGGGTTTTTCAGAGGAGTTGAAGACAGGAGGAAAGATATGCAGGGAAGACATGACAGCGAAAGGGAGGGGAGCTGTGAAAAGGGAGGCGAGAGAGAGAGCGAGAGAGAGAGAGAGAGAGAGAGAGCACTACTGGAATTATGTAAAAAAAAAAAAAGGTGCGTGGGAGAGAAAAGCAAAGACACAGAAAGGGATGGAAAGCGAGAGAGGGAGGGGAATAGAGCAAAAGATATATTTATAGAACATTGATACCTATATGTATATACATCTTCAACTCTATATGTGCATGGGAATTATAAACATGTTATAGACATCAATATACAGTAGATTTGTTAATTTAAACTTTTAGGATACAAAACAATATATATGAAAAACAAAAGACATTCAGGATTAAGTGATACTATTTAACCACAAAGATTTTCTTCATTTTTTAAAAAAAATTTTTACCCCATCTTTATAGTGGGTGCCAATAATTCTGGAGCTTACTCTAGGTTTGTGTGACTGTCTACTTACACTAGATTGTAGCTGATGACAGAAGAATCTATAAGTTTTCCACTAGAGGAAGAGCTTAAAGGGTCTTGACGGTTGCATTTTTCCTTCGAGTGTGTTAGATACAATATTTTTATCGACGTTTGTGAAGGTCTGCTCAAACCTGAGGGAAATCTAGGAAGGGTAAAAACAGGAAGGGTGAGTGGTATTCGGGGAAAAGCTGTTTGTGTGTGTGTGTGTTGGGGGGGGGGCTCTATTTTTAGATCTGGTGAATAGCATAAATGCTCTTCATCTGTTGGAGGTCTATTTGTCCCTTAAGCAGAATAATTAGCTTCTCTCTCTCTCTCTCTCTCTCTCTCTCTGTCTGTCTCTCCATAGAGCACGCTCGTGCTCGCAGAAAGAGCTTTGCCACAGTGAGGCAGAGAAGCATGGAAACTCCGCCCACTGCCCCTCCACAGCAATTTCGTCAGTCGGTGAGTACCACTGGCTCCACCCCTCATCCTGCATCCTTTCAGTAACCATTGTCTTTCTCTCTTTTCCTCACTCTCCCTCCCTCTCTTTCTCTCTCTCTCTCTCTCTCACTCTGTTAGTATCTTTATTATCTATCAAATGTATTACAACCATTTAAAGTTTGATAGAGCATCTAAAACAAGGACAGTAATATGACGTTGATAAGCTGATGAACTGCAGAAGAGGATAACTGCATTATTTCCATTGTCTGGGGATAATGACTGAAATGATGCTCCTGCTGTATATTTACATTTATAGCATTTACCAGAAGCTCTTATCCATAGTGACATACAGATTTACTACATAAAAACATATCCTCACATAAGGATGTATAGTCTAGAAATACCATACATCTAATAAATACATTAAAACCCTGTCCAACGGAATACAGGAAAAAAGAAACTAATTCTAATGTTTTGCCTTTATAGTGTTCATGTGGCAGTTACACAGTTTATAAAAGTGTTCCAGGTGGATGACTATAGAAAGATGAACAGACAGGGCCAGGTGACTATAGCGAGATGCGGGGTGGATCAGGTGGAATAGACTGGAAAGGACAAGGCCAGGTAGATGACTATAGAGCAGTGAAGGGGCAAGATCAGGTGGAGGAGTCTAGAGATACAAAAGGGGAAGGCCAGGTGGAGAAGTACAGCGAGATGGAGGAGCAAGGTCAAGTGGAAGAGTATAGGGGGAGATGATGGGGCAAGGTTAGGTCGATGAGTATAGGGAGATAAATTGGTAAGAAATGTGAAGCCTTTATTTGTCACATATATATCACAGTGAAATTCCTTCTTCGCATATCCCAGCATAACTGGGGTCAGAGCACAGGGTCAGCCATGATACAGTGCCCCTCGAGCAGATAGGGATAAGGGCCTTGCTCAAGGGCTGAACGGTGGCAACCTGGTGGAGTTGGGGATTGAACCTCTAATCTTCCAGTTAGTAACTCGGTGCCTTAGTCCTCTGAGCCACCAATGCACTGGTAATGCCAGGTGGATGAGTATAGGGAGATGAAGGGGCAAGGCCAAGAGGATCACTGTAGCAAGATGAAGGGGCAAGGCCTGGTGAATCAGTATAGCGAGATGAAGGGGTAAGGCCAGGCGGATGACCATGGGGAGATTATGGGGCAAGGCCAGGTGGATGAGTTTAGCGAGATAAATTGGTAAGGCCAGGTGGATGAGTATGACAAGATACAGTGGTAAAGCCAGGTGGATGAGTAGAGCAAGATGAAGGGGCAAGGCCAGGAGAATGAGTATAGTGAGATGAAGGGGCAAGGCCAGGTGGAAAAGTATGGGCATATGATGGGGAAAGGCAAGGTGGATGAGTATAGGGAGATGATGGGGTAAGGCCACGTGGATGAGTAAAGTGAGATAAAGTGGTAAGGCCAGGTGGATGAGTAAAAAGAGATGAAGGGGCAAGGCCAAGTGGATGAGTGTAGGGAGATGAAGGGGCAAGGCCAGGTAGATGCCTATAAAGCAGTGAAGAGGCAGGACTAGGTGAGGACTATAGAGGAATGAAGAAAAGGAACGAAGTTGATGACTATAGAGAGATCAATATGCAAGGGACCTGAAAGATGAATATGGGACAAGGCTAGGTGAACAACTGAATGGAGATGAAGGGGCATAGTGCCAGGTGGATGACTATAGAGAGACAAAGGTGTGGGATCAGGTAGATGACATTAGCAAGATTAAGGGGCAAGGGCAGATGGAGTGTCGGAAGAGGTGTTGGACTATTGGGAGATAAAGGGGGTTGGAGCCTGGTTTGATGACTATAAAGGGATGAAGGAGTAAGGCCAGAGGGATCACTATAGAGAGATGAAGAGAGTGTGGCCAGATGGGATGACTGCAGAGAGATCAAAGACCATGGAACCAGGCGAATGACTATAGAGATATTAAAGACTGTGGGACCAGGCGGATGAGTCTAGAGCAGGGGTAGGCAAGTTTGGTCCTAGAGAGCCAGAGTTCAGCTAATCAAACACACCTGAACAAAATAATCAAGGTCTTCAGGATTTCTAAGGCTACAAGCAGGTATGTTTTTTTTCAGGGTTGGAGCTGAAACCTGAAGGACTGCGGCTTTCTAGGACTGAACTTGCCTACCCCTAGAGAGATAAATGAGCATGACTAGGTAAATGACTATAGAGCAAGGACTGGGTGAGGCCAAGTGGATGAGTTTAGAGAGGGGACCAGATCGATGACTACGGAAAAGGAAAGTAGCTGAGGTGAATTAATGCTGTATAGGGAAATCAGGGGGCAGTGTATGGTGAGATTGGATAGGTGGGGCCAGGACTTTTATGGAGAAATGAGGGGGCAGCTGCTGTTGAAGGACCTTAGAAATGAATGAGTATGTAAGGCCAGGTGGATTTTTGTAGTGAGATGAAGGGGCAGGGCCAGATAGATGACTTTATAGAGATTACGTAGGTGGGACTAGGAGGCTTTATATTGAGAGATGATGGCCAGGTAACTTTAGCAAGCTTAATTAGGTGGGGCCAGGGGGATTCTTTTTATAGAGAGATGAGGGGGTGATAACTTGAAAGGGATCACAATTTATGGAGAGACGAGGGGCCAGGGCCAGGTAGATGTCTTTAGAGAGATTAAGTAGGTGGAGCCTGCTGGATTTTTCTAAAGAAACAAGAGGGTGGGGCGAGGTACATAGCTATAGAGAGGTAAAGTAGCAGAGCTAGGTAGATGACTGTAGGAAGTCTGGTTAGGTAAGTCTATATAGTCTTAGGTAAGTCTGTCTATATTACAGAGATAGGGGGTGGGACCAGGTCACTAAGCACAGGTTACAAAATTAAGGGGCACAGGCCAAACACTACCCTCTGCCTTGTTTCATTTGACACTGTGAATTTGCAAAAACGAATACTGTAATGGCCCGTAGTACCCTGTACTCAACATTTTCACACTAGAATTCACAGCGGACCAGTAGCATAGCGACTGCCACTTTACACCACATGTGGGCTTGCATTTCACAGGGAGAAAATTCAGATTAAAATCAACACCAAGCTGCTGCATTAGATGCAGGTCAGACCTGAGTCTAAAAGAAGAATTAGACACATGCAGGGTTTTGGACTTTATTGTAATCCAGTCATTGATTCCACACCCCAGAATGTTATTCTCGGTGTGGAGAAAACTTGACGGAGCGTGGAGAGAGATGCAAAGCTAATGAATGTTCTTTGTAGAGAGAAACCTGTATGAGTTGTATAGTCTATTTTCAATATTTGAGAAAGAGATATGCATAAAACAATTTTTTTTTTTAAACTTAATTAGGCACAAAAATTAATACCTTATTTCTGTTAGCCACTTTTACTTTCAAAGCCTAAATTATTGGTACTAATTGACAAGAAAAACTTGATTTAATTAAAAATAATTTAGTTTGACACTCCTGCTGTAGGAATGAGTTTGTAAATTGTGGCTACAAATAAACAAACATACACAGCGAAAATTGTATGTAATAAGATGTGAAACATAATCTGAAAATGTGACTAGCAATGTGTACAAATCCATTTCAAAATTGTGATTTAATGCATGATTGCGTTAGCTAGGGAAATTTATTCTAGAAGTTGAAAGTATCTAAACTCTGTAACGGAGAAAAACACTGCATATGCAACTTCCCAGATAATTTTTCTTAATATTTTCTCAGGCTTTAAAGGTAAAGTCAATTCTAACCATTGAAAGAAGTGTTGTGAAATGCATGCTCTATTTAATAAACACACTTGAATGGGGTCAATAAACTCATTTGCTGAGTTTGTGGGGTTGCGTTTTTCGGCAGCCGTGTTTAGTCGGTGTTCTAGGTACAGTAATTATAGCTGACACCTGCATGACTTTAGGTAGAGGCGGAGGAAATTAGTAGATAGCAGGTGCTTTTAAACACGCAAAGCCGAACTGCAGTGATTTTTTTTGATACAGAGATAAAGAGAGTGAGAGAGAGGAAGGGGGGGGGGGGGCGGTTAGAGTGGGTGTACAATATCTATGTAAGTGCTCAAGACAGAGAGAGAGAGAGCGAGCGAGAGTGTAGGCAGAATCTGAGTATGAGTCACCAAGACAGAAACAGCAGCAGTGACTATTATGTTCATCTCCAGTGCTATCTAGTGGTCATTTATAGATAAAAAAATAAAAATAAAAAAAAAAACACCCCGATTGTCATATTCAACCTTGAAGTGCAATTTCACTGAACCAGGTTACTTGAGTTCGAATGAGAATAAGAGATTCCCTGTAAACAAATCAATTAAAATTATCCGCAATAAAGAAATAATTGATGAATATATACAGTATAATATCTAATCTTATAATATCTAATATTTGCTACGCTTGTTTTATTTCAATATATATAATAAAAAGGTCTACACACTCAAATTATGCTCTTTTTTGTTACACAGCAGCTGTGTTTGTATCCTGAAATAATGTGGTTTAATACGACAATAAAACACTGAGGCTCTGATTTACTAAAGTTGCATTTGTGTGTGTGTGTGTGTGTGTGTGTGTGTGTGTGTGTGTGTGTGTGTGTGTGTGTGTGTAACATCACATGCGGACAAGATAATACCCGTGCCCGCAATACATGCAGGACTTACAGGATGATTACGGCTTTCTGACATAATGTGCATCCCAGTTTTACATGTTTGTCCTAATAAGCATGTGATTTGGTGAGCTTTCGTAAAAAGTATAAAATGCAAAATGCAAGTAGAATAAGTTAGCACCCGAAGTGTGATTTATTAAATTTGAAAGTTCTTTCGTGTTCAGAGAATATTTTGAAAAAAAAAAAAAAAAAATTACATTAACAAAACAGCTCTGTGACATGCAGGCAGTTTTATACTGTTCTGTAAGATTATCAGAATATCTCGTTATAGTCGCTGTATCTTAAAAGGGAACTCAGGCAAATGATGCTCTGGGTTCCTGATCGGAGAGTCAGAGGGTTCAAGCTCAGCCACTGTCGGGTTGCCACTGTTGGGTCCTTGGGCACGACCCTTAACCATTCTCCTCCCCCCCCCATTCCCCCCCCCCCCCCATACAACCCAGCCTGTTTGTGTAGTGCAGGTCCCAAACCTGTCTGGGAAAAGTAAGTGTTGCGACAGGAAGGGACTCTGTGTAAAACCTGTCCCTGATCTTGCAGATCAAATGATTCGATCTGGCGAATTACAAAAGCCGAGGCAAAAAAAAAAAAAAAAAAAAAAGAGTTTTAAAAAGTTTAAAGTTTAACCACAGCAAAGTTGTTTTTTATCGCTCCGGTGATCTCAGTTCTATCTTGAGCTCAGGTTAGCGTCATGTCCTCCCCATGTCTGTGTGGGTTTCCTGAAGATTCTCCGGTTTCCTCTCACCTCCGAGTCGCATGCCAGTAGGTGGACTGGCTACACTAAATTACCCCGGGTGTGAATAATTGTGCGATGATGGACGAATGAGATAAATATTCCATGCAGTTTAATGCCAAAACAGAAACTCTGAAAAGGTTTTCATTTACACGTCCCTTCAGATACAAAAATACACACTTATTTTGGGTTAATATTTTACTTTGTACAACATGGCTGAACGTCGTGTTTTTACCCTTATTTTAAGCAGTGTTACCATGGAAGTGCTATAAAACATTATCAAATAAAAATAGCTTTTTTTCTGTTTGTTTGCTTGTTTGCTTGCTTTTTGGGGGGAATCTGTTTGAGACCTTAACTCACCACAGCTATTACGATGAAATACCAGACGCAAAAAAAAAAAATCATTTACACGTTTCACTTCACCAGTCATATTAATATTCTTTGTAAATTATCTGTACCGCAGACACATTTTTGCACACAGTAGAAAAGGCCATTTTTATGTAGGAGGTTAGTAAATCAGTGCCTGAATATTTCCTAACCATCAGCGCATACAGTAGTGTAGCTGCGTATTCCTCATATGTCAAGCACTGACATGGTCACTAGTACAGTAACTGTAACTTGCCTGTAACAGTAAGAAGCTGTGAATTTTTTTCTTTAAAATAAATTATTTAGCCACAGCACTAATCTTTATTTTTAGAAAAACCCTGTACAAAACCTCAGACTGAGTCTTTCCACGCTGCTTGCCCCTTCTGTCCTGAATTTCAAACCATCTGAGATTCAAAAGCTTAACAAAAAAAAAAAAAAAGAGAAGAAAAGTCTTTCTTGACCTTTCATTACTCGTACAATTGCATGAGAGGGTCCTGAAATTCATATTAAAATGACTGAAACTGTGTGCATTTTTCATCCAGAAAGTGTGCCAGAATGACTTTATGTGGTGCATTAACACCATTGTTTCACAAATCACTTATAAAATAGAACAATGCTCCTATTTGCAGTACTGCTCAAAATTCTTCAGCCCCCTTCAGCGCGCCTTACTCTAGAGCTCAAACAGTGGCTGTTTGGTGGTGCTAGGGCTTGAACCCCCAACATTCCAATCAGTAACCCTGAACCTTAACTATTTGAGGCACCACTTTTTAGTTTTTTAGTCTGTCCACATGCTGTCAGATATACTCGTAATTTCTGAGGCAGTTGCTTTAAAGGGGTCAGGTTGCCAGCTCGACACCTGGTTGTCATTCACACACTACGGGGCAATTTGGGAACGCCAATCAGCCTAACCTGCATGTCTTTAGACTATGTAAGGAAACCAGAGTACCTGGAGGAAACCCATCAAGCACTGCAAGAACATACAGAACTCCATGTACACGGAACAGAGAACCGAGCCCTTGACTCTGGCGGTTTGGCCACCACTACACCCCCCCCCAAAAATGAAAGGAATTACAAGAGAGCTTGCCTAAGAGAGTTTAGGCTGTTTTGCTAATGTACAATTTCCACATTTTTTCTCTCTTTTAAATTGTGTCGTGTTAATCTAAACTCTAGTGCTTGTGCGCGTGTGTGTGTGTGTGTGTTTTCAGAGTTTTCTTAGCCGCCGTCTGAAAAGCTCAATCAAGCGAGCCAAGAGCCAGCCCAAACTTGATCGTACCGGAAGCTTTCGCCACATGATTCTCCCACGATTCCGCAGTGCTGACCAGGAAAGGTAGGCACAATATGCATGCATACTCTTACACACATACAAACATACTTTCCTGGGTAACTCCATCCATCCATCTAGGAACCTCTGTATTCTAACCAGGGACCGTGGAGGCCAATGGTGACCTTTCTGTATTTATTTCTATTTTGTACGACCGTAATAAAACCCCCGGTCAACATTCACACACTACTAACATCCATTAACCTTATCTGCATGTCTTTCGGCTGTGTGAGTAAACCGGGGAAACCAGAGGAAACCCACCAAGCACCGAGAGAACATGCAAACTCCATGCACACAGACCCAATGCGGGAATTGAACCCAGGACCTGGAGGTGCTAACCATTAAACCGCCCCTGAGTAATTATGTATACATCTTACAGTAGTGATAGGAAAAAGTATTTAATCTTCATTGTGAATCTTCATTAAGACAAAATAACATGGATATACAGTATGCAAAGATTTGGTATTATTATTATTATTATTATTATTAATAATAATAATAATAAAAATTGACTGCAGTACCAAACATTTCCAATAAAAATAGTTATTTTCAAGTATATTAAAACTATGTATTTTTAATCAAGTACAGTAGATATTTATTGTCAGCACCGCCATATAAAGTGCGAACTCCACAGCGAGTTAATGTACCATTTCTCCATGGCCCAAAGTACAAGACATATCTATGAAACAAGTATAAATAATGGATGATGCAGGCTAAAGAAATCAAAATGCACCACAATGAAAGGAGTGGATAGTTTTATATTCAAATCCTCACTTCACTTGAGTTTTAGCCCGAGCTGATTCAAGGTTTCTCACCCTAATTGACACGACAGGCTGTGTTGTGCTGGAGTGGGACTCATTTCCTGGTCTCCTCCGCCAGTATGTGACACCTGCCTGTCATACGGCAGAGCCGCGGGCTTTATCCCTAAGCCCCTTCAAGCCTGTTGAAGTTCATTATAATGGATGAGTTCCGAGCCATATACCAGTATGGTTGGAGTTCACGCCGACATATTGCTCGTGTGGCGGATACAAATTTTTAATACACAATGATTCAGTAAAAAAAAAAAAAAATCCCTTATTTATTTCTTTATTGTCTTATTGCTCTGAAATGACTTGAATTAGCAGCATTAGTTAGGATTGTCTAACAAAATACTATTAAATAATGCAAAAATTCTAATAAAAATACACTTTATGTGCGGATACAGCCATATTTAAAATATACTTAAATGTACAGTATACGCCCTCACTGACTCACTCATCGCCTATACCACTTAATCCTGTATACAGGTCGCGGGGAGACTTGGGGAACAAGGCAGGGGTACGCCCTGGACAGGGTGCCAATCTATTGCAGGGCGCACGCACATTCACACACTACGGGCAATTTTGGGAACGCCAATTAGCCTAATCTGCATGTCTTTGGACTGTGGGAGATAACCAGAGTACCTGGAATAAAACCCACCAAGCACGGGGAGAACATACATTACAAAGTCCATGCACATAGAGGAGAAAATCAAACCTGGCTGGCAAACGAACCCGGGCCCTGGAGGTGCAAGGCGACAGTGCCGCCTACTTTAATATATACTTCTCTGTATATAAAACTGAACTGGCATTCCACCTACTGTGTGTGAAACAAGGGTTTGTACATCCTAGTGCACTAGACAGAGGTTAACAGAGCTGATACTGTAAAAGGGAAGAAGTGGAAATTGTGGTGGTGGTGGTGGTGATATTTCTCTTTTACATTCTATTTCGTTATAAAATACTTGTTTTTTGAAGAAAAAAAAAAAAGAAAACTTAAAAAAAAACTTCACCATAGAAATAAGCAAGAAAGTTTGTTCGATGGTTTTGTTAGCCTTAAATGATGTAGATATACAGTAAATCTGCTTGTGTAGTTTTTAAGCTTCTGCAGAGAGAAAACAAGAGCTTAACCATTAAAGAAACAGTAAGCACAGATTTCAGATGTACGCACTGATGTTTTTAGTTAAGAACATCTGTGGACTATAACCTGAAACATACACAGATTAGCCATAACATTAATACAATAACATTAATTATCAATTGTACACTAGTAAACTAGTGATAGGATTATGGGCACCCAAGGGTCACTCGTGCCTGTGGGGACCAAAGGCCAGCCTATCAATCTAATAGCAATGAAGCCCAAATCTATGAAAAAGGTCAAGCTGGCCACAATAGAAAGAACAGCCAAATTCCCCAAAAGAATCCAAATTCCCCAGATATTAAAGAGCACACTTAGAATGTACTGGATAAACAAATCCAATCCATGGAGGCCCCGCCCCACAGCACCAAAAGGATCAGAGTCCCAGTGCCAGACACCTGTGGAGCCAGAGCCACACCGGAGGCACCAGGGGAACCCAAAACCAGAGGTGGGTAGAGTAGCCAAAAATGTACTCAAAGTAAGAGTAGCTGTACTTCAAAATAATATTACAGCGTGTAACCCCACCTCATACCCTAAGTTTCCTGGGATAGGCACCAGTGCTCCCCGCGACCCTGAATACAGGAGAAAGTTTTTTTTCTTTACTTGTTTTGGTACAATTTTAGTTTCAAATCAATTCAATCGTTTGATCTCTCTTTCATGAAAGCTTGCTGCCTGAGGCCTTTAGTTCATATTTGGGGTGTTTCTAGCTATTGATTTTTTCGTTTGCTTGTTTGTTTGTAGGAATTTCAACTTCAGTAGGTTTGGGAGGTCTATATACAATATAATAAACATAATATATAAATACAGTAATGGCCAAAAGTATTGAGAGGGCCAATGTTTTAACAACGTAATTAAAAAATAGTAATAATAACCATCAAGATGAAGAATGCTTCATTATTCTGTGCAAGTAAATTGCTACACAACAGTCCTTCAAAACCTACTGGAACTGGCTGCGCATAGAGTAAAAAAAAAAAAAGAGAAAAAAAAAAGACGTCTACAGTACTCAGGTGTCGCTCGCTCGATCCATGCCTGCTTGATTGCTTGCGGAACATGGTGTACAGCAGGGATCTGTAGCTCCTGTAGGAGGACGGGTGTCCAGGACAGTTTGTATTTCACCAACACCTAAACACACCCACTGAACCTGGTAATTAACAGATCAGTTGAATCAGCTGTGTTTAAGCAGAATAATTACCAAACTGTGTGGCCCTCTAGAGAGCCCTGATGTACAAATATGCGCCAGATAGGCGAGAACTAATTAGTGACATCACCTGTTTTGTGAAGTGGGAGAACTATAATACATGGCATGTGTTTTTAATACTTTTGGACACGACGGTATAATCTCTCTCGCTCTCTCTCTCTCTTTCTCTCTAAATCTGTCATTTCTCCTTTTTCTGGTGCTACATGCATACCTGTACTTACTTCCTTTTCCTTATATTGTTAAAATGACTTTTGTTGCTATTGTGTTCCTTTACTGTCAAAATTAGCCAACAGGCTTTGGCAATACGTTTTTTAATGTCTGTTCAAAGCCTGCTTTGACTGATATAATCTGAGGGAGTGACAGACCTCTAACTTGACCTGCCAGTCAATATCCCTTGATTTTTCGCCTTGAAATTGTCACAAACAAACGGAGACGGACCAGAAGACTAGCAGTTAGCCCTGTAGCGTGGATGGTAAACCCAAACGCGGAAGTAGCGCGAACAGGCAGGATAACCCCGCGGAGCGAGAGCAAGAGTTTACGCAAATAAACCCGCGTTCTAATAACACACACTCAATCGAAAGCGAAACCCAAGAAAGTGAGTACTCACGATCAGACGGACAGAGCGTCGGCGATAGCATGGGCAAACTCGATGACTGAGCGATGTGTGGAGCCATCTTGTCTCCTTTTATGCTTCCTGAATAGCGACCGTACTACTTCCAGGTCCTAGTGCCGGTCGTGTTAGGAGTGCGCATGACAGAAATAGCCCAGAAGGACGGTCTGTTTTTAGAACCGGAACTTTTCTTGACGTCTGGTCGCGCGCGCCGTCTAGCTTTGCGTGCTGCGCTTAATTCCTCCCCCTCCCCTCCCCTCCCTCGGACGCTGAGTGCAAGTAAAGTTCCTGTCTGTTACTCTCTAAGTCTGTCTGATGTTTCATTTTGAAACACCTCCACCTCAAGTGGAAATATTTCGCAGCTAAATCCCTGAATGATCGGTCCTAACGACGCCACTGGTCTTAAGCGGTGTCCAAGGCCGCTGTGAACTATTGTTTGCCGAGTGATCTGACAGTTCTGCTCATTCAGGCACTAAGATTTAATGCACAATAAGAAACAGCAACATCACACTATGATGAACACAAGGGGAACCATTAACTGTTTTATTGTTATACCAGTGTTATTAGTCTTTCTTTTTTACGGCTCTCTTGCTGCAGGACACGTCTGATGCAGAGCTTCAAGGAGTCGCATTCCCATGAGTCTTTGCTGTCGCCGAGCAGCGCGGCCGAGGCGCTGGACCTCACCCTGGACGAGGATGCCATCATCAAGCCCGTCCACTCCAGCATCCTCGGCCAGGAGTACTGCTTCGAGGTATGTATATGTGTGCATGCGTGTGTGTATGTGTGTTTGAGTTTAATTGGTATTAAGCTATGTGTTATGAATTTACACCAAATTGGTAATATTAAATAACGGAAAATCCATATAGATGTGAAATTATTGACAAATAATAATCATAAAAGTTGTGATTGCATAAGTATCCACCTCCTATTGCTGTTCCTGGAGTTTGTTTCTTAGAAACCTACTTAAACTAACAGCGTCATAGACACCAAGTTGAGATTTCACAACAAGTCCAGAAGAAAATTCTGGAAACGTACCATCATGGTTTAGTTATTTAGTTAAAAATAACTCTAAGCATAAAACATCCCACAGAGCACCGTTAGAGCTCTATTAAAAAAAACACAAAAAAAAAACACGTACAAATATGACACAACCATGATTCAGCCTAGAGGAAGCAGCATACCAAGCGTCAATGGCCAGGGATAAGTAAGAAAACTCAACCAGGAGGCCAATACTTATGCAAGCCGCTGTAAACAAGACCTTTTGCCATGCGTGTATGTATGTGTGTGGTCTTTAGGTAACAACAGCTTCAGGCACGAAGTGTTTTGCCTGTCGATCGGCTGCCGAGCGGGACAAGTGGATTGAGAACCTGCAGCGAGCTGTTAAGCCCAACAAGGTGGGATACGTGGGTGGCTGGCTCTCAGGCTCTACAACCGAGTCCAACTGTGAAATATATCCTAGATATGTGTTATTGTGTGTTGTTATATAATTCTAATGCTTTATATTTTACATATGCTATTAGGTTGTTAGTAGAGTGTAAGTGAATGGTGGAGGAAGTGCAGTTTTCACAGTGCTAAATGGGAGGCTATAAATTTCTTTTACTATCGACCGCTGCCTCTTAGCACCAGGAAAGAAGCAAAAGAAGGGTTTTCCTCATGTACAGCAGTAAAGTCTGTGGACTGGACAAGCTGAGAGATACTATGCTTCTTCTCTCATTCTTTATACGACTTATTCTGTACAGGGTTGCGGGGGGCCTGGGGTCTAGCTCAGGGGACTTGGCGCACTAGGTGAGGTACATCCTGGACAGGGTGCCAATCCATTGCAGGGCACACAAGCATGAAATCATATACACACTTTCACACACTACGGGCAATTTGAAAATGTCAGTTAGCCTAATCTGCATGCCTTAGGTCTGGAGTGAGCAGCCAAGGTACCTGGAGGAAGCATGCCAAGCACGTGTAGAACATGCAAACTCCACACACACAGACCTGAAGGTGGGACTCAAAGCCTTCAAGCACTAGAGGTGCGAGGCCACAGTGTTAACCACTAGGCCACCGTGCTGCCCTACACTATAAATGCTAATAATCAAGCAAACAAATGCATTACACTATTATGGCTTGAAGAACAAAATTTCTTTTTTTTTTTTACTTTATTCCCCTATACCTAAATTTGTAATGGGGGCTGTGGTGGCTCAGGCTATTGAGGCTCTGGGTTGCTATGTAACCCAGGACATCACTTTGGGCACATCATCTTTAGGCAGGTTCTCGAAGTGTCGATCATGTTGTCACTAATTTCCTACCACTCACATGATCACGCGCTCACCAGTTTCGATAAGATAAAATCGAGTTATTACTGCGTCCAATGAGATCGCACGATGCTCTGACCAGTGGCGTATTTCGCATTTCAACACTTTATAAATACTGTGACATGTGCAGTGCTTTCCTTCACCAAGTGATGGTGTGAGCAATTGGAGCTGGTATTTATACAATGACATAGACGTGCTGACGACCTGCTGCATGCGCATCATAAACATGGTAAGCACAAGGGAAACATAATATGAACGTAAGGTGGTCTTCCACAATGCTGCATGGACCTACCATGGTCATAGCACAAGCCTGGAGAGGTCATTGTGATAACTCCATTGACGTCGCCGCATTGCAGTGACATCCCAAAGACAACTCAGTCAGGATGCCATTCATTCTTTCCTGTCTGTGCCATGCTTGTAGTAGACCAGTGAAGTCACCAGTGAGGTTACTTTCACCGTCAACTGGTCAATGCTATCAGTATTCCAGCCTTATTAAGTTCTTTCTGCATCTTGCTTCGACCACATCCTAACCAGGCTTTTTTTTAAAGTGTGGCAGCTCAATGTCTAGAGAGACAATATTACATCCTTACCAGTTTTTCCAAGTTCTTATTACGTTCACCCAAATTTTGAGGACGTGGTGGGAACATGGTTCAATGTGACAGCGTCCTAACCTGCGGGAGTGTTGTGAAGTGGCCTAACAGAAAACAATCTGAGGACCACGTATTTAAGTGTCACAGCCATCTGTCACAGTTAGGGGCAGTCAAAAAGAGCAATTAGGCCATGTAGTTTCAATAGAAGGGATGGTATTACTCTGTCCTGACTACAGAGTGATATTAACCAACCATAAACATTAACGAGACAATGTGATTATGAGTATAGTACTGTGAAAAAGTCTTGAGCCGTTCCTTATTTCCTCATGAATGAAATTGTAGAAGAACATAGATTAAATGAAAAAAAAAAAAACAGGAACAAATGTTTATTGCGATAAGCTGCATGAAGATACAATTTTAAAATTGCTTGTTTATGTAACAACTTGAGCAGCAACCTTAGTTCCCCTCTCATCTATTCCAACCACTCAAGATTCTGCGTCACCGATATACTAATCACCGGCCTGATCATCTGTCATCATCTGCACCTGTTTCTCACCGGTTCATGCCTTAAGTTAGATGGATTTTAATCCTTAATGATTCATAGGTCACTAAAGCTGGTCAAAGCTAGTGGGTTGTTTCCCATCTGTTATCATCCAAAATATGCAAACTAATGGCATTAACATGAACAATACTATTAATTTTTAATGTAGTTAGCAAATAGTACACTTTATGATTCAGAAATGTAAATATATATAAGTGGTAATAAGTAACAAGCTCTCAAGCTTACAGAAATGAACTTTTCTGGTAAAATTGTCACTGGTGAAAAATTCACAACTGCCTTCCCCGCAGCAAGAGAAATAAAACCTCTGATGTAACACACTGTAACTCCTAGCAGGACTAATTTTTCAGGGGGGAAAAAAAAAACACATACTTCTTGTTATCAACACAGCTTGAAATTTAAATAGCAAAGAAGGTTGCGATGACAGTATAGCAGCTAATTGACTCATCTGTTAGAAAAGTGATTTGATTTTGCGCAGCTGTTTGCTACATTTATTGAAAAGAGAATTGGGGCTAGGACTCATTAGCCAGTGTGATTATTATGGTTCTCGCTGAGTACAGACCTTAGTCTGATAAGATTAGTCATGCTGAACCTTAGATGACCCTAAACTCGCTTCAGCAATAGGTGTAAATTATGAGTCATTTCCATAATATTCTAGATTATTCCAGAATATTGATGCTGCATAGATTTTAACAAAGTGGGTTAGTCGATAGCTTCGACTATTATCCTTTATTAGCCTTTGTTATGATTATGTAGGTGCACTCGAAATACCTCAGAACAAGCCAAGCATGAGTTGGCAGCTTTAGCTGAGTCTCATTAAAATGAGCTGCCTAAAGTGTAGCATTCAAACTAGGAATGTGGCAACAGCTGGACACTGAGTGAATGCTAAACTCTTTTAGTTGCACATGCAATAATAGTTGCTATGGTAGACCCCTTTCCTTAAAAACACCACAAGTAGTTTATCTATGATTAAGTGTTTTTCTTGACATTAAATTAATTGCATAAACTGGTCAGTGAGTGATTTTTTTTTTATTGTGGCAGCCCAGACAGGCAAGGAACAAAAAGGAGTCAAGGTTCTATTCCTGCCTCTTATTCCTTATTCTTGGTGGGTTTCCTCCGGTTACGCCGGTTTCATCCCACAGTCCAAAGACATGTAGGTTAGGCTAATTGGTGTTCCCAAATTGCCTGTGGAGTGTGAATGAGTGAGTGTGTATGTCTGTGCCCTGCGATGGATTGGCACCCTGTCCAGGGTGTACCCTGCCATGCGCCCTAAGTCTCCTGGGATAGGCTCCAGGCCCCCCGTGACCCTGAATACAGGATTAAGCGGTATAGATGATGAGTGAGTGAGTGAGTGAGTGGTCAGTGAGTGAAATTTTTTATTGTGGCAGCCCAGACAGGCAAGGAACAAAAAGGAGTCAAATTGAATCATAGGTGGCATAGTGGCCTCACATCTCTATGTTCAGGGTTCTATTCTTGCCTCTTATTCCTTATTCTTGGTGGGTTTCCTCCGGTTACTCCGGTTTCATCCCACAGACTTACAGATTAGGTTAATTGCTGTTCCCAAATTGTCCATAATGTCAGTATTTGTGTGTGTGGGTATGCTCTGTGATGGATTGGTACCCTATTCAGGGTGTACCCCACCTCATGCCCTAAGTCTCTTGGGACCCCAGGCCCTCCACGACCCTATATCAAGGATAAGTGGTATAGATGAAGAATTAATACATTTATAAGAAGCTATAGTATCCGATCACGTACTGGTATATAAATTCTGGTCATATGGCACATGTTTTCATGGAAAGGGTATCTAGGGTGGAGGTTCAATTTCCAAATGGATTTCATTTGGATTTCCTTTTTCCATAGAAATAACAACAATAGCAATGTTGTCTATTAGCATTTCAGGTGGATTGTCTATGGAATCAGTTATTTTTATTCTATTTAATACAGAATACATAATTAGTGCAGTTTACACAAGCTTTATCTCATGTTTTGGTCATTTTGATTCCATGATGCAGGATAACAGTCGTCGGGTGGACAATGTTCTTAAATTGTGGATTATCGAGGCGCGGGATCTTCCACCTAAAAAGCGCTACTACTGCGAGTTGTGCCTGGATGACATGCTGTATGCACGGACCACCAGCAAGCCTCGAACTGACACGGTGTTCTGGGGTGAGCACTTTGAGTTCAACAACCTCCCGGCTATCCGAAGCCTGCGTCTGCACCTGTACAAGGAGACGGACAAGAAGCGACGCAAGGTCTGAGTGATGACAAAACATAATTCCATGTTTTTATTTATGGATAGCATTAATATGCTGACACAATTGTATTTTATTTGGCAGTGTTGTAATGGATAAGTATCATAGTTGTACTGTTGCGCTGTACTGATTGAGGATGTGTGTTTTCGACAGGAGAAAAGCACATATCTTGGCTTGGTCAGCATTCCCATCTCGAGCATCACAGGTCGTCAGTTTGTGGAACAGTGGTACCCAGTCATCCAGCCCAGTGTCCTTGCAAAGGGTGGAGGTGTGGGCAGTGGAAAGGTCATTAATGCCTCACTGAGGCTCAAATCGCGCTATCAGACTATGAGTATCTTGCCCATGGAGCTGTATAAGGAGTTTGCAGAGTATGTGACGAATAATTATCGCACTCTCTGTGCTGTCCTGGAGCCACTATTGAGCGTGAAGAGCAAGGAGGAAGTGGCCTGCGCTCTGGTGCACATCCTACAGAGCACCGGCAAGGCCAAGGTCCGTGAGTGCACTTCCTCCTAAACTTTGCACCATTTTGATTTTCAGAAACATACAGTAGCAGGGGTAATTAGCTCAGCACTTAAAAGACTCATTGGGTTTTCTGGAAATGAGTTGTGAGGATAATTTTTTGGAAATTAAAAGTCTTCCTTTTGTTTTTGATCAACCTCTACACCTAAAATCTCTAAGCAGATCATAAACTCTAACTTGTTTATCATTTTAAATGTGTTGGGCACAAGTTAAATTAGGTTTGAGGGTTTGTGTTTGTTGTGCAGGATTTTCTTTCGGACATGGCGTTATGTGAGGTGGATCGATTCATGGACAGAGAGCATCTCATCTTCAGGGAGAACACACTGGCGACCAAAGCCATAGAGGAGTACCTCAAACTTGTTGGACATCGCTACCTTAAAGACACCATTGGTATGTGGTTAAGGTGGTGATGACTATCATATCTACCTTGGTCTGACCAGACACAATATTATAGCTTTAAAAAATCTAAAATATTTCATTGTCAGTTTAGACAAACAATAAAGAATCTTCAAAGTAACTTACCATCTGGCAATTATGGTTTGCACACTTAATCAGCTCAACCTGTTTGGGAACATTGTATCTATTTGGAAAAAGCTGGATTTTTCAGTTGAACATGTAAGAGATTTCTGAACATGATGTTGGTGATGATGTCCTATTACTCATTGAGGAATTAAGCATGGGAGGTTGGCAAGAATTATGTTAATGGCATTGCCCTTGTTGATAATGGTCATGATCTGTGTGTGTGTGTGTGTAGGTGAGTTTATTCGTGCACTGTATGAGTCAGAGGAAAACTGTGAGGTGGACCCCATGCGAACCCCACCTTCCATGCTCCCAGACCACCAGGCTAACCTACGCATGTGCTGTGAACTTGCACTCTGCAAGATCATCAACTCCCATTGGTATGTTGTTCCCTACGATCTTTTATTTTCTTCTGTTTTTCATGTTTTCATGTGTTAAAGCCAAAACATTTGGCATTAAAACCCTGTTCATAAATTTCTCATACCTTGTAGAATCCTTATGTTTAAGCAATCTTGAGACCTCTATTTGATTTGTGCTGATCTAGCTGTAATTCTGTATTCTGCTGTAAAGTACTCTCACCTTATGTAAGTTTTTACTACAGTCAGCAATCCAGGCCAATTACAAAAAGATGGAAGGACAATGATGAGAGACACCCAGAGTCCCATCAGTTTCACTGTCTACTGTAATTATCATAACAGATTGAATTTACAACGTTAAAATCAAGATACCACACAATTAACCTAATTGACTGATTATGTACAGTATGAAAAACAGATTAGCAAGTCAGGTGTTCATGAGACAGTGAATTGCTAATTTCATTTGCTTTGCCATGGCAACTCACTGGATATTTATAGTCATCTGAGCTCAGTATAAGTGTAGAAAAAATAATTAAAAAGGTGGCCCTAGATCAAAGCCATGTGGGACAACATCATTTGCTTGTATATGTTCCTATATATTTTGTTTGTATTGACAAATTGATTGTGGTATACATTTTAAATAATCATTACAGCCTATATCTTGCTAATATGCTTAAGCAAAAACAAACAAAGCACAGGAGTGAAAGTTTTCTCAATCACATTTTGAGAATTGTAGCTATGTACCCAAAGGAAAATGAAGTGTACAAGTGTCCAAATCTACAGCATGGTGAAATAAAGGTATTTTTTTCCTTTCCCTAAACTGCAAAACTACTACAGATGTATCAGTTATCAGAAGGTTGCATAAAATAGTGGAAAAGCCTAGTGTAAAAAAATGCAGGAAAGCTACTCCCCTGATTCATTGTACATTATATGTTTAGTACTGTAGTTCTCATTTTCTATTCTTAAACTTTCTACAGTGTTTTTCCACGGGAGCTGAAAGAAGTGTTTGCATCATGGCGTGTGCGTTGTGCTGAACGAGGTCGTGAGGACATTGCAGACCGGCTCATCAGTTCATCGTTGTTCCTGCGCTTCCTGTGTCCAGCCATCATGTCTCCATCACTGTTTAACCTGACGCAGGAGTACCCATCTGAGCGCACATCCCGAACCCTCACGCTCATCGCCAAGGTGGTGCAGAGCCTGGCCAGCTTCTCCAAGTCAGTCACTAGAGTCCACTGCCATCCAGGCCGGATCCATACTCACCATCCAGGCCCAAATCATACTCGCTGTTCAGGCCCAAGCCATAACCACAACACTTCAGTATCCTTACTCAATCCATACTCACCACTCAGTCCCAAAGCATACCATCCAGCATCATTAGTTGATCCCTACACCAGCATCCCTACTTTATACTTACTTTTATTCCAACATTAAGTAATCATTAATAGATTCCAGTGGCCTGACTCAAACAATAACTGTTATAAAAAATTAACTAATTATATTCATTCATTATGTAAAGCATACTCCTAGTTCAGCCCAAAGCTTCACATTTATCCAGCCCATTTGCACCCTCTATCTGCACTAAATACATTTCCTATCTTTGGAGGAAATATGGATTAATTATAATTATCAGTTTGTCCCTAATGCGCAAACCGTAGACAGTGGCAATTTAAAAACTCCCAGAGATAGCAATAGGAAGAAATCTTGAGAGGAACCAGACTCAACAGTGAACCCATCCTCATTGGGTGATATCAGATAGCTATAGCAGGTCATACTCTTTGTTATGAGGCTGGGAAAGGTGTTTCAGTTCCAATTGTTTGTAGGAATTTCAGCCCTAAACTGCAGTCACAAGCCATCAGAGAAAAAAAACTTCTCCTGTATCAGCCAAGTCCTTCATGGTTATGTGGTACTCATACGTTTGTCAAGCAGACCACATGGCAGCATATCCTTGGCAGCAGTAGAGGCCTCCATGACACAAGATCTCCAACCAGAAGCGGGGCATTAGGATGTGTCAGACAGGTCCAGAGGGCAGAATGGGTCAGGATCTCTGGAAACTCAGGAATGCCATGAGTAGCTCAACAGAGAGAGAGAGAGAGAGAGAGAGAGAGCGAGAGCAATTAGTTATGGTCACAGTCACATAATGTATAAGGTTTATGTATATTTAGTGCAGAGTGCAAGCAGCGACTCTGGCAGGACTAACTATGACCGCATAACTAAGTTCCAACATTCAAACCTAAACCATATTTACCATCTATGCCCAATCCATAATTAATCTCTAGGATCCCTATTTAACTCATTCTTAACATTTAGGTCCTATCTATTGCATCTCAACTAATGCAGACATAATCACCCAGGCCATACCCACAGTGAAGATCCGAGGCATCCCTACTCAACCAAGCCAGCCATCTAGGCCTAACACATTTTCACCATTCAGACCGCTACAATATTTTATATTCTGGGACATAAAAAGCCCAATCTACAATAAGGCATGTACATGTGCTTAAGATCCAAGCCCCTTAAAACTACCATCAAGGCCAAGAACATGGTCACCATCAAGGACGATAGCATACTCATTAATCTTTGACATATGTACTGTACCTAGCCTAAACCAACAACAGCAAGGCAATATTTATTCCCTATTTCTAAGATATCTGGCATGCCTACCCACCCCAACTTAACTATCCATCCCATGCTTACTATTCAAGCCCAAACTATGCTAAGTATCGAGATCCAAATAATTTCTCTTCAGAATTCCTGCACATGCTAAACTCACCATCCATGCCCTGACCATAACCAATCCCTGGGAATGCTACTCAAATAACTAACCTTCCAGGCTTAAATCCTAATGACTAAACACCAGTGTCCCAACACAAAACATGCTTTACCATCCAACCCTGTACCATGTGTCCATTATTACTACCTGCTTGACTAACTGTCATCCATGCCCTACCTATACTCACTGTTAAATACCAAACCATAGTCCATTCACATGTAGATAGGTACAGCCTTCATTTAGAACCAGTAAATTCATTTTATTGCACCATACGTATGCTCATTAAAATCAACTCTCTATTCTAATCTATTTTCTGCTGATTTATTTGCTATTCTGTCCCACAAGACAGTTCATTAGGATCTCATCCATGAGCTCATTATCTAAAATCCACTCTCATCCTGTTTTTTTTTCACTCGTCATGTCCCAGGCTCTTTCACAGTAATTGTGTATATGTCAGGCTTTTCCTGTACATGTGCCATGCTTTTCATCATAATTTCAGAAACATTCTCATTTAGCTTTGCTCTCCAGCACTGAGGAATGTGTGCGTGTGTGTCTTTGTGGGTATCTGTTTGTGAGCGAGTGTGGTGAAGAGTTTAACTGCTGCTCTATCGCTGTTCCGTCTGTGTCTGCATCGCGCTCATCATCTGTCTCTCTTTCTCTTTAATCCCTCCTTTCTCTGTCACCCATCGACCACTCAACCCTCTTTACCCTTCATCTTCCTTTCTTTCTCTCTTTCTTTGTTCTGTCATATTTGTCTTCTATCATTCTCTTTCCCTTTTCTCTGCCTGTCAAACCTTCCCTTTTCTATCTCCTTTGCTTTTCCCTTTTTTTCCATTCTGTCTTTCTCTCTTTCTTTCTTTGGTGCTCCACCTCTCTCTCTCTCTCTCTCTCTCCCACACTCCTCTTTGCTCTGTGTATTCTGTAGGTTTAGTGGTAAAGAGGATCATATGATGTTTATGAATGAGTTCCTGGAGATGGAGTGGGGATCCATGCAGCAGTTCCTCTATGAGATCAGTAATGTGGACTGTGGTAGTAACGCGGGGGCATTCGAGGGTTACATCGACCTTGGCCGAGAGCTCTCAATTCTACATAGCCTGCTCTGGGAAGTCATGGCCCAACTTAGCAAGGTAACAAAATATCCGAAAGGCATACACTACATGATACTAATTTTATGACTTTACTTTTTGTGACAGATTTTCAGAATCTACATTCGTGGCCAAAAGTTTTGAGAATTACATAAATATTGGAAATGGGAAAAGTTGCTGCTTAAGTTTTTATAATAGCAATTTGCATATACTCCAGAATGTTATGAAGAGTGATCAGATGGATTGCATAGTCCTTCTTTGCCATGAAAATTAACTTAATCCCGAAAAAAAACTTTCCACTGCATTTCATTGCTCACATTAAATGACCTGCTGAGATAATTTCAGTGATCGTCTTGTTAACTCAGGTGAGAATGTTGACGAGCACAAGGCTGGAGATCATTATGTCAGGCTGATTGGGTTAGAATGGCAGACTTGACATGTTAAAAGGAGGGTGATGCTTGAAATCATTGTTCCTTCATTGTTAACCATGGTGACCTGCACAGTAACGCGTGCAGCCATCATTGCATTGCATAAAAATGGCTTCACAGGTAAGGATATTGTGGCTACTAAGATTGCACCTAAATCAACAATTTATAGGATCAACAAGAACTTCAAGGAAAGAGGTTCAATTCTTGTTAAGAAGGCTTTAGGACGTCCAAGAAAGTCCAGCAAGCGCCAGGATCGTCTCCTAAAGAGGATTCAGCTGCGGGATCGGAGTGCCACCAGTGCAGAGCTTGCTCAGGAATGGCAGCAGGCAGGTGTGACCGCATCTGCACGCACAGTGAGGCGAAGACTTTTGGAAGATGGTCTGGTGTCAAGAAGGGCAGCAAAGAAGCCACTTCTCTCAAAAAAAAACATCAGGGACAGATTGATCTTCTGCAAAAAGTATGGCAAATGGACTGCTGAGGACTGGGGCAAAGTCATATTCTCGGATGAAGCCTCTTTCCGATTGTTTGGGGCATCTGGAAAAAGGCTTGTCCGGAGAAGAAAAGGTGAGCGCTACCATCAGTCCTGTGTCATGCCAACAGTAAAGCATCCTGAGACCATTCATGTGTGGGGTTGCTTCTCATCCAAGGGAGTGGGCTCACTCACAATTTTGCCCAAAAACACAGCCATGAATAAAGAATGGTACCAAAACACCCTCCAACAGCAACTTCTTCCAACAATCCAACAACAGTTTGGTGAAGAACAATGCATCTTTCAGCACGATGGAGCACCGTGCCATAAGGCAAAAGTGATAATAAGTGGCTCGGGGACCAAAATGTTGAAATTTTGGGTCCATGGCCTGGAAACTCCCCAGATCTTAATCCCATTGAGAACTTGTGGTCAATCCTCAAGAGGCGGGTGGACAAACAAAACCCCTCTAATTCTGACGAACTCCAAGAAGTGATTATGAAAGAATGGGTTGCTATCAGTCAGGATTTGGCCCAGATGTTGATTGAGAGCAGCCCAGTTGAATTGCAGAGGTCCTGAAAAAGAAGGGCCAACACTGCAAATACTGACTCTTTGCATAAATGTCATCTAATTGTCGATAAAAGCCTTTGAAACGTATGAAGTGCTTGTAATTATATTTCAGTACATCACAGAAACAACTGAAACAAAGATCTAAAAGCAGTTTAGTAGCAAACTTTGTGAAAACTAATATTTGTGTCATTCTCAAAACTTTTGGCCACGACTGTACAGTAACTTTATCAGGTTGATTGTAACTTGTCTTAGATGTGATTTTTTTCACATAGTGAATGTTTCTGCTTTGATTGGGTCATTGGATTTGTATGTGCTATAGGGGAAAGGGCATCGATTCCATTTATAACGGATGCTGGCTGTGAAAATATGAGATTTTCCCATGTTGCAATGGGAATAACATCTTTAAGACAATTTTCTTTGTTTTTCATTTTTTGGGGTAGTAAGAATTTAAAATGAAATAATTTAATTGTGGTTAAGAAACATGCAAATGAGAGCAGGGTTTTGTTCAGGAAAGTAGATAACAGCCATAACATTACAGTGCAAAATATTACATCCATTATTTTGTAGGATCCGGGGCAGCTCTATCCCCTTGGACTGCACAAGACATTTGGGGGTGTGCTGTGGTTACCAGCACAAGGATATTGGCAGGTGTGGGTTGCAGGGTGTGTCCTGCTTAGATCGGACTTGTTTGTCCGATGCATCCAATGGGTGATTGATCAGATTTGGATCTGGGGACATTGGTGGTTGGGTCAGCAGCCTTGAACTCTTTGCCTGCTGGGCCACGTGCATGACAGGTTATGGTGCACTGAATGTTCTGGTGCCTTCCTGTTGTGGCTAGCATTGACTTTTTCCAGTAAGTTGTGCTGCATTGGCTGCATTCTGTGGGATCAGAATGGATGGATATCCTATATAGTATAAGCAGTAGAGAAGATGAGTGAATGATCTGAATCTGATCTGAAGAAATCTGAATTGCTTAATGGCAGGTTGTAATTTCAACTGTTCCACTAGTTTAAAAAAATTCAATGTGCCCTTGGCTGTGCTTAGTGAATGCCTGGGGTTCCTTAGACCCCATTTTGAGAATCAAAGCTTTAAAGAGTTCATCAGTCATCTCTGACCAAGGGTAAATATAAATAAAATATGTGCCACAACAGCATAATTAAAGCACAGCCTGCATTTGTGTAGGGTGAGTTTCAGAGCTTTTATTTCATATGAATACCATGTAAATGTGCAAACATGCATATATCTAATAAAATAAACAGAACCAGTTGCTCTTGATTTGTGCTACTTCCTTTTAATAAAGCATCGTCTGCTTCCCACATGAGTCAGAAGTCAAGTTTCTGAGGATCTTTGTGTCTAAAAATGTGGTCAAATTCTCCCTTGACAAAAAAGCGCCATAAATGTCCACTTCTGACATGACCTCTGTTCCAGTAGCAGCTTTCAGTGCCATGGAAAGGATTTATTCTCCGGTACAGTACTCAAAGGACTTCAAAAACCTGTGTAGTTCATTTTTTTATGATGTCAAAAGTGCAGCTGTTATCGCACAGCACTTTGCAATTAGAAGTGTAAAAACTGCAGATGTGTCAACAGTTACACTGCCCGACGTGATATCTTAGCAAGTGAAATATCTTAAGTCTAGTCAAATTTATCTAAAGTTTCTTAATGTAAGATTACAACAAACCTAATATAAGATCATTGAGCTTATTTCTAGACACAGTTTTAAGTAATAGAAATTTTAAGCATAAATTTCTTCTTTCAAGAAATAAATGCTTAAAAATGCTTTGCAAAATTATCTGCCAATAGAACAAGAGAATTCTACTCAAATAATTAGTAAAATTTGTCTATATATGAGGTGGTATCAAAAGGTTTCCGGACTAGTTTTGTAACACGCCAAGAGATGGCAGCACAAGGCTACACGCTCAGTCACATGGATCACCGATCTTCATAAGTGAGTGTGCCAAAAGACATTATCCTATGGACATCAGGAGCTGTGGGACTGGTGCTGTTCTGACCATTTCCATTACAATGTCTGCTATTTCATCATTGACAGCAAGTTAGAACAAAGATTGAACATAAAATTCTGCGTGAAATTGGGCAAATCTGCCACAGAGACATTTGACTTAATTTGGAAAGTTTACGATGACGCTGCGATGAGTCGTATGAGGTGTTTTGAATGGCACACACGCTTCAAAAGTGGAAGAACATCACTGGAAGACAAAGAGAGATCAGGAAGACCTTTAACGAGCTCAACCCCTGTAAATGTCGAAACCATTCACCAACTTGTGCATAACATTGCATTACATTCTACATTACAATACAGCAACATTGCTGCCATATAGATGGCAGTATGTCATATAGAACAGTCCAGGCAATCCTCATGTGTGATTTGAACATGCATTGTGTTGCTGCCAAGTTCGTCCCAAGGCTGCTGACCCAGGAGGAGAAGGAACATTGTGTTGCCAAGACAGTCTGCCAAGAACTCCATTAACGTGTCGTAGATGACTTGTCTTTCATGTAGAGGGTCATTACCGTTGACGAAACTTGACGACCTTGAGAGAAAGTCTTCACAGTGGAATAGCGCATCGTCTCCATGGCCGAAAAAGGCGAAGCAGGTCCACAGCTCATCGCCTGCCTGCTCATCGGCATTGGGAAATCGTCCCGAGGGGCCAGACCATCAATAGCGAATTCTGTATCCAGGTTTTAAGGCATCTGAGGGAGAACAAATGCTAAAAAAAACAGAGCTCATCTGCTAAGATTTCGCTTTTTGCAGCGTAGTAAATTCCTCCTGTGCTGGTAAGGCGTAAAGTACAGCTTCACTTAAGCTTTACTTACGTTAAGGTGAATTTATTTTAAGCATAAAAAGTAAATGAACAAGAAAGTTCATCAAAAGTGAAAAATGTCTACTTCGAATCACACTGAGTTTTATTTCTTGAAGAGAAATACAGTAACTGACTCTTTCACCATGGAACAATGTGGGAAACTAACTGCTATAACTAACATTAACATAAAATAAGTAACTAATACTTACTTTATTCATAACCTCTTTTAGCTAGTGTGATGATAACACCATACAATCTAGTGGAATGTTAATACCTAGTTATAAATACAGACAGATTACAAGTATGTAAGGACTTGTGTTTGCTGTTAGATCTGATAATGTTTACAGTATATGTGTTAGAATGATGATAAAATCTCACCTTTTAACCTTTTAATGCACAGTATTTTAGATTACATAGGCGATGTCGCGTTTGTAAATGTAGAAAGGAAAGAAACAACGTGTTAGGTGAAGAAAAATTCAAGTACTGTACATATCCTGTAAGGAAAAATAAATGCACACTAGCAAACTTTATGTTCCAGCTCTTGGCTTTAGTCAACACAAATTAGTGATGGCCACAGATAAATTATTCAAGAGTTACCGTATTGAATTTTAAAAATTACAACTGTTTCAAAACAAAAAGCAATTTTAGGCTTATCAATAATTCCATATTTTATGAATTATAAAATACATAAAGACAGTTTGTGGTGATTGTTTAGCAACATAATTTCCATCCTTTTATCCCTAAGGAAAATATAGGACACTAATTAATGATTATTAATCTAATTTCTGTACCAGGATGCTATCTTGAAGCTAGGGCCCTTGCCCCGCTTGCTAAATGACATCAGCATGGCTCTGAGGAACCCGCAGTTGCACCGGCAGGCGAGTCACCAGCCAGCTGAACGCCACCTCGCACGACCTCCCTATAGCCGTCCAGCCACTAATGACTTCCAAAGCCTGATGATGAGGGAGCAGAACAGGTATAAGAACACACATTAGACTCCATTCACAAATAGAGAAAGAAACTTGAGAAATGCATTAAATTATAGGGCAGACTACAATGTTATAGAGAACCCAGGAAGCCTAATTTTCTTTTTCCTGCAGACTCTCTATATTTGAAAACGTAATTACTTTTGAAAATTCTGACATTTGAAACTCCTTTTGTGAATGCTAAAGAACGAAATACTTACAGAAACTTCACCATGCCAGAATACAAACTTGTTCAAGTCAAACGGGGACTTTTGATCGTGTAGAATGACTAAACACAGTTATGAGAGCGAAAACTCCCTTTATTTCTCTACATAATCCCCTACTACACTAATGCACTTTGTATACCATCAAGGTAGAAATTTTTCTCAGTACTCTGGAGTGCTTGTTTTAAATCTGAAACACTTGGAGTAAAGGCAGGACTGTACAGGGATGTGGCAATAACTTCTAACCAAATTCCTTTACCGTGCATGTTATTGTGTAGACAGTTGACAAGTTATCAGTCAATTTTCAATGATCAAGTGTTTCACCCGCTGAAGGTTTTACAGAAACAACTGCAATGGGCTCCAAGCCACCTCGACCGGGATCACCATTCACGGACATACAGCCTTTAAAAACATTCTTTAAAACATTTTCACCACTCAATTGTTTTACTACAACTAGGAGTCTCATCACTGTACTGTGCTTGAAGTCTTCTTTAAATATCAGTTGGTTTTTAGACCTTCATGAGAAATTTCATCATAAGGCCTGACTTGAACATCCCTGGCATTATATAATATAATGTAATATAATATATATTTTTCTTTGTTAGATAATGTTTAAAAATATTTGTTATTAGTTTTGTATAATGCAGAGCATTCAGCGTACAAGTCTCTGGGAATGAACTGTTACTATCGAAACTAAAAAATATTCAAACAAGCCCATTAATATGAATGTAATATAAATGTGACTGAAGACTTACTTGAAAGACATAAATGCTGAGGTATAAATGAATGTGTGAACTAGAGTCTTACTTGACTTTCCAGTTGTAATTGGACAACACAAAAGAGATGTTGTTGGGTAACAGTCACTGAGCCCTTTAATGGGTTTCTGAAACTCATTATAAATGTGTAATTTCTAAATAGAAATGCTAGTAGGTTAATAAAACCTAATAAATTTCTTTTTGCATCTGTAGTTCTATAGATATCTCTCGTCTACCATCTCCTACCTCTGGAGGCGGTGCTCTCTCTCACCCAGGCATGGCTGGCTTCGAAAGGGATCCCCGTGGCAACAAAGAGGTGTTCTATGTGGCACGCCCACCCTTAGCCCGCTCAAGCCCTGCCTACTGCACCAGCAGCTCTGACATCACAGAGCCAGACCCAAAGGTATATGAGAACGAACAGAAAAACACAGAACCTACACACACCGTTATGTACATTTTAAAATAAAGATACTGAATAATGCTATAAATATTAAGGATTTCAAACTAACTGCAGTAATGTATACAGAGTATGATCGTTACTTTACAATGAACTGAAAGACAATTATTTTGTACAAATCTATGCGAGTACTGCTGGTAATCTGTAAAACAACATTCATAAACAAGCATTGTGAACCAGTTTAATTATTTGATTGTTTGCTAAATTGACTAAAGTGGACATGACTTGATTCTACTTGAGTGGATTTGACCTGACTTGACTTGAATTCATTTGATTGAAGTTGGCTTGACTTGAGGTGACTTGCATCAACTTGACCCAATCTTACTTGATCCATCTGTAGTGGACTTGATTAGTTTTGACTTGACTTGACCTGATTCCACCCAAATGGAATTGTCTTGACTAGATTGCCTTGGCCTCACTTCACTTAACTGGAGGTGATTTAACAGGATTTGACTGACTGGAAACCTTAACATGAAATAAAACATCACAAATGTAACCAGCTTTACTAGCTACAACTAAACTATTCAAATGATCTTGATACTAAAAACTAAATACTATTACTAATACTAATACCACACAAAGATCCAACTGGCTCCAATGTAACAGATTCCAGCGCTGATTTTTGTGCATATGTTTCCAAGGTGCTGAGTGTGAATAAGAGTGTATCTATGATGGACCTGCAGGACTCGCGCATCAACAGCATTTCCAACCTGCACTCTGTAAACGACATGCTGAACTCGTCACAGGGCTCCATCGCTGGACTGGGCAGTTTTGGTGGCGCTCCTCTGCGGCTTGGGGGCATGAGGTTCAGCCATTCAGGCGGCCTGGCCTCAGACTCGCTTTCCCAGCAGCAGCAGCATGCAGCAGCAGCGATGCACGTGCCACTCTCCTTCCAGAACCCACTGTTCCATTTGGCTTCGGATGGGCCTCAGTACCATGGCCCACCCCATGCCTCGCATGCTCCACCGCTCCTGCTTGCCCCAGAGCCTGAGAACGGGCATGCAGGTTACGGTGTGCCGGCCTTTGGCCATGGTGGGTTCTCTCGCAGTGAGGATCTTTCTGCCCTGCGCACGCAGAACAGCCTGGTGCAGCCCAGTATCGTTCACTCGCACAGCTACAGTGACGACTACACCCGCCACAACCAGGCTGAATGCACGCCGGCAGCTATCACTACAAGTGCAGGTATGCTGCAAACAGAATTTCTGCAAATGTGTGACCAGTGTACAGCTTGTCTACATATACCACAAAGTAGCAGTGTTATAATACACTTTATTTTATTGCAATCATTCATGGAATTGTTCAGTAAAACCTTTTAGTTTATTACATTTTTCCAAAATATTATTTCATTTTGATTACAATGAAAGCTTAATTTGCAGTTTTGTTTTGGGGCTCAAAAACATAACAAAAATATAAATTACGTATAAAAACATTTTAAAAAGGAAGTCAGGTTAATATTTAGAATGTATTACAGTATAGCAAAGTGTGGAAGCTAGGGCTCTGAATTGGATTTTGAGTTTTAATCCAAAGTTTGAAGTGCTTTGACTTATGACTTTTTTTTTTTTATAGTAAAATACATTATTTCTCACTCTGTCTCTGTCTCTCTGTTTTTTTTTTTCAGGAGAATCTCCATCAGCAGGTATTAATGGGCATGGCTCCTCAGACCTCCACTGGCACCGGAACACCCGCCTCAGTTGCGACGCCCCCGGCCACCATGCACCCCGTCCGCCAAGCCTCTATGGCTCCTCCTCCTACACAGCGAATAAAGCCTCAGCCCTCCCACCAGCTGTCAGTCAGCTCAGCTGCTAACTCCACCCCACCCAAAGTTCGACCCCAGAGCGGAAACCTCCTTCAGTCACCTGAGTCGAGTTTTGGAGCAAGGCCGATGCCACGTCAACAGCTGTCAGTTAAGGACAGCCCCGCCCCTGGTCTCCCTCACCAATCCAGCACAGCTAGTGATAACCAGCCACCACAAGGGGGTGCTAGTGAAAACACAGAGAATGCACAGAGTGATACTCCTGCTAAAACTGCTCCACAGCCCAACCAACAGCACCTACTAAAACCAACTACTAACAAGCAGGTATATTTATACACACATGACTGTACACATTATATCACTGAGTATAGGGAGAGAGTAGATATACTGATATTTGGTTTGTGACACAGGAATTGTTCACATACCAGTAGACATGTCAAGATGCAATATTTTTGTAAAAACATATTTGCAACAAACGTAACTCTGTTAAGTGACTTTTGTTAGATTTAATTCACATCCATGTTTCTATGTTCATGTGCTCAGGGCTCAAAGTCTCCCTCCACACTGAACCCTCCAACCCCTGCATCTGAGCGAACAGTCGCCTGGGTGTCCAACATGCCACACCTATCAGCAGACATTGAGAGTCTGCGTGTGGACAGGGAGGACCTAAAATTGAAGGAGCATTCTAAAAGCATGGATGAGTCTCGGCTGGACCGGGTGAGTGACTCTTTTTTTTTTTTTTTTGCATTGACAAATCACCAGCAATATCCATTATGAATTGCCTTTGTACATTTAGATTTAGTGCTTTATTAGACACACTAATCCACATGTACCAGAAATGGAAAAATCAGTAGCCCTGGATCTGGTCTCTTATATTTTTATTAGTTATAATGGACAAGTAGGCTTAACAACCAAAAATAATTAAGGAGATCTACTTCTGATTTGTTTTTTCTATGCTCAAAGATAACATATTTCCCCATGGTGTGAAGCACCTTAGAGCTCTAACTGTAGTGCATGGTACTAATTCCGAATGCCACCACCTGACGCACTACACACATTGCCCAAAAAGCTACCAGGTGTTATTAGTCAAATTCATTTGTGCAGAGAACAGGTAACATACAGAGGCATAAAGGTGATGAACCACCCCATGAAGTTATGGGAAAGAGTAGTGGAAGCTAGGTTGAGTGTGAGAGGTGACAATCTGTGAGCAGCAGTATGGCTTCATGCCAAGAATGAGCACCACAGATGCCATGTTTGCTTTGAGGATGCTGATGGAGAAATATAGAGAATGGTACAAAGAGCTGCATTGTGTGCATGAGAAAGTCAAATATGATAGAGAAGTATCTGAAGGTGTTGCAAGATATGTACAAGGACATCATTATAGCGATGAGATGTGCCGTAAATACCACTGACTGGTTTAAGGTGAAGGTGGGACTGCACCAGTGATCTTCTCTCAGCCCCTTCCTGCTTCAAATGGTGACGGACAGGTTGACAGATGAGGTTAGACAAGAGTCCCTATAGACTATGATGTTAGACTTAGAGCAGGAAACAAGATGAGATGAGTCTAGAGAGGTGGAGAGATGCACTGGAGAGAAAAGGCCGTGGCGAGCGTGGGGGAAAGGTGCAGTTGCAAGTTGTAGAGGTAGGAAAGGTATATGAGTTTAAATATTTAGTCAACTGTCTAATTGTGGATTGTGGTAGAGAAGTGAAGAGAGTGCAGGCAGGGTGAAATGAGTGGAGAAGAGTCACAGGAGTGCTCTATGACAGAAAGGTATCAGCAAGCAGGAAAGGAAAAGTTTACAGGACGTTAGTGAGACCAGCAATGAGGTATGGTTTGGAGATGTTGCCGCTGACAAAAAGACAGGAACCAGAGCTAGAAGTGGCAGAACTGAAGATTCCGCAATTTGCTTTGAGGTTGATAGGAATGGACAGGTTGTTGATCCCCGCTGACGGTGGCTGCTATACCCCATAGTACCCAGCCACTGCATCCAGGTTGTGTGCAGATTGGATGGACTGCTATGGTGACCCCTTGATGGGGACAGGTGAAAGAAAATTATTTGGGGTTCTCCCTTTTAAAATACAACAAGCGAGGATGGAGGAAATTAAATGGAATGTTTATAGTTGAGGTAGATTTCAGACTTCTCTGCTGCATTTCAAACAGTGAACCACAGATTCTCTTGTCTATCCTTACAAGCCTTGGAATATATGAGACAGAATGGCAATGGTTTGCTTCCTACTTAGAAGATCGGTCGTATGCAGTGACATGATGGGTTCCACATCTACTTCATGCAGGCTCTCCCCTGGTGTCAAACAAGGCTCAGTACTAGGTCCTCTTCTGTTCTCCATCTATACCTGGTCTCTTGGTGAGGTCATATCCTCACATGGTTTTCACACCATTGTTATGCAGATGACACACTCTCTCCTTTCCTCCCTCAGGCACTCAGGTTTGCACCTGGCTCTTAGCGTGTTTGACAGACATCTCATACTGGATCAGCTAAAACATTATTTCAGTAAAACAAAGCTGCTGTTCATCCCAGGTGATTCATCACCCTTTGAGGATCTAATGATCTCCCTGAACAACAATTGGATTACTCTTTGACTGACTGCAACCTTGGGGTAACTCTGGACAACTGTCATTTTCCCTCACACATCGCTAACCTCTCTTGTCACCTGCTTGTCACCTGCTTCAACACCTGCTGATCCTATAAAATTGCTCTTGTCAATTTTCTCTTTACAACATCAGAAGAATTGGTCAATTTCTCTTCGCACAGACTACTAAGTTCCCTTTCAACAGCTACACTCGATGCTGCGTGAAAACGCTAAGGGAACATCTCTTTGTTGCCCGGTTGTGAAGCCTGTTCATGTCAAAACCGCCGAATACCTTCAGCTTATAACCTCTGCCAGGCATGACGTCACCGAATAAGGTGCACCTGCAGGTTATAAATAGGAGTGAACCGGAAACATCCTCAGATCTTTTTGTCTTTTGTCTTCAGGACATGCTGTTTGCGTGTGCATGTGCAAGCCATAACGAAAGCAAAAATAAAATAACAGCATTAACTCACCGATATGGCGGAGTTGCTTAAGAGATGCGTGCCTCCGTGCGATAGATCTCTTTCGGAGGGCGATCTTCATGAATTTTGTCTCGAGTGCTTGGGGGAAGAACACGCTCGCCTCGGGCTTCAAGGAGACTGTGAGTACTGTGATCTTCTCCCTATTAAGGTGCTTTGCGCGCGACTCGCTTTCTTTAAAGAGAAACCGCGAGCCGCGGCGCATTCCTGGGGCTCGCGTGCTGATCTGGCAGACGCGCACGAGATGGAATTTCCAATTTCTCTCTCGCTCTCTCCGGATCAGGAAGTTTTAACTTCCGCTTCGCAAGCGCGCTCCGGCGCTTCTTGTGAAGGAGCGGAAGAATCCTCCTCTCTCGCTTCCATGGAAGTAGCCTCCTCACAACGCTCCTCCAGTACTGACAGAGCTTATGAGGAATTAGAGGTTATAACGCGTGCGGTCGAGCGATTGCATATCGACTGTCCGCAGAAGCGAGATTCCCCCAAGCATTCGAGATTGGACGACAGGTTTCTGTCGGGTGGCCGGGGGGAGGAGCCTCAACGTCTCTCTCTCCCCTTCTTTGGTGACCTCCATGATGAATTAACTCTTTCATGGAGCAAGCCGTATTCATCGCGTGTTTTTGTGCCATCGACTTCGACTTATTCGAATATCGTTGATGCGAAAGCATGCGGTTATATGATGATGCCCCAGATAGAAGAGACGCTTGCGGGCTATCTCTCTCCTGGGACATCATCCTCCCTGAAAAAGCCTACTCTCCCCTCCAAGCCGTGCAGATTGACATCTGCTTTGGTGGGGAAAGCTTTTCAGGCAGCAGGTCAGGCTGGCGCTTCACTGCACACCATGGCTGTTTTGCAGGCTTACCAGGCTGACCTGCTGAAGGACCTGAGCACCGGCGGGGTTATTGATGACAGGGCTGCGCCGAGCCACAGACCTGTCTCTCCATGCAACCAAGCAGACGGCCCGTGCTGTGGGCCGTTCTATGGCTGCCATGGTATCCACGGAGAGGCATCTGTGGCTGAACCTCACGGGCATCAAGGATAAGGATCGTGCTGTCCTCCTTGATGCCTCCGTCTCGCCTTCCGGCCTCTTTGGTGACGCTGTTAATTCCGTCGCCACTAGGTTTCGGGAGGCGAAGCTATATGAACAGGCCTTTGGAAGGTTTCTTCCCCGCCGTGCTCAAGAACCGGGACCGTCGGCCACACGGCCCCGGCCAGGTCTGGGCCCTATCAGGCGTGAGGGGCAGAAGGAGAGCGTGACCAGCCGGGCGCTTGGATTTTCATCACAAAACAGGGCCTCCTCCCTGGCACTCCCGGGAGGCCGGTATTCAATCCCCGCCACCACTGGTGTTTCGGGGAGCGCCGGTCTCCAACGAAAAGTTGGGTGTTCGGGCATCTCCTGCCATACTTCAGAATACCCAACACCTAACACCCCCCCATCCAGCCGAAGTGTCAAAGCTCGTGTCCCTTTCGGAGAAGCTGGCAGTGTGGAAACTACTGCCAGGCGTATCTCCTTGGGTACTACAGGATTCAGTTTGCACATCGTCCTCCGCGTTTCAACGGCGTGGTCTCCACTTCCGTGAAACCGGACCGAGCACATCTGCTGGCCCAGGAGTTACAGACTCTGCTGGGCAAAGGGGCCATAGAACATGTTCCGCTCCCAGACAGAGAGTCGGGCTACTACAGTCGGTACTTTTTGGTGCCCAAGAGAGGGGGGGGTTGCGTCCGATCTTGGATCTTCGCGGCTTGAACCGCTATCTCAGGAAATACAGATTCAAAATGTTGACTGTCAAAATGATCGTTTCTCAAATCCAACTAGAGGATTGGTTTGTGACAATCGATCTCAAGGACGCATATTTCCATATAGAAATATTGCCACAGCACAGGAAGTTCCTGAGGTTCGCTTTTGGGGGCGAAGCTTACCAGTATCGGGTCCTTCCATTTGGCCTAGCTCTGTCACCCCGCACATATGCAAAATGCATGGATGCAGCTCTGGCTCCTTTACGACTCCAGGGCATCCGTATTTGAATTACATAGATGACTGGCTGATTCTGGCCCAGTCTCAGGAGCTAGCGCTTCGTCCTAGTCCATCTTCATTCTTTAGGATTGAGACGTAATGCCACAAAAAGCGTTCTCCTTCCTGTTCAGAGGACAACATATTTGGGTGTCACATGGGATTCGGTCACAATGCGGGCACAGCTGTCTCCTGCTCGTGTCGAATCCATTCTCAACACCCTGAAGGAAATCAAGCTAGGCCAGAAGGTCACTGTTCATCACTTTCAGAAATCTTTAGGCCTCATGGCAGCTGCGTCCACGGTGATACCTTTGGGCCTTCTGCACATGAGAGCATTTCAGCTGTGGCTAAGAGCCAGGGGGTTTCATTCAAGGGCCAACCCCCAGAGGCTAATTTACATTCCAGGGCATATGAATGTAGGAGCAGACTTGCTATCCAGACAAGCTGTAAAACATGGGGAATGGAAACTCCACCCCGAAGTAGTCAGTCAAATCTGGGAAAGATTTTACGTAGCAGAGGTGGACCTCTTTGCCTCACAAGAGGCAGCACAATGCCCCCTTTACTACTCTCTGACTCCTCCAGCTCCCCTGGGTCTGGACGCAATGGCCCACACGTGGCCCAGATTAAGCCTTTATGCGTTTCCACCTATAGTTCTGCTCCCAGGAGTCCTGGCAAGGGTCCATCAACATTGTTTGCGCCTCTTATTGATAGCGCCCCATTGGCCGACCAGAGTGTGGTTCTTGGATCTAATATCTCTCCTCGACGGCTCACCCTGGGTGATTCCTATGAGGAGGGATCTTCTGTCTCAGGCGCAGGGGACAATACTTCATCCCCGGCCCGAGTTCTGGAACCTTAACGTTTGACCCCTGAACGGGACCACCTAAGACATGCTGGGCTTTCAGCCAGCGTAATTGAAACCAGTTTAAGTGCCAGGGCTCCCTCCACTAGAAGAACTTATGCCCTCAAATGGAGTGTATTTGAAAATTGGTGCATGGCAAGACATGTAGACCCAGTTCACTGCCAGATTGTTTCAGTGCTGGAGTTTCTGCAAGAAAAGTTGTCCTCGGGCTTATGCCCTAGTACGCTCAGAACGTACGTAGCCGCTATTTCGGCTTGTCACGCTCTGAATGATGGGGTTTCTGTGAGCAAGCACCATTTAGTTGCCCGTTTTATTCATGGAGCTAAACGGTTGAAGCCGCCCACTAGAGCGACGTTCCCTTCATGGGACTTAACTATCGTACTCAAAGGCCTGGCCGACACCCCTTTCGAACCACTAGAGCCAGCGCCTGTCAGGCTTCTGTCTCTTAAGATGGTTTTTCTTATGGCTATTACTTCTTTGAAGAGGATTGGGGATCTGCAGGCTCTGTCAGTCTCCCCATCCTGCCTAGACTTTGCCCCTGGGCTAGTCAAAGCTATTCTGCATCCTCACCCGAACTATCTTCCCAAGGTTCCATTCTTGACCATGCACCCAGTTGTTCTCGAAGCCTTCTGTCCTCCGCCTTTCACAGCTCCGGAGCAGGAAAGACTTCACTTACTGTGTCCAGTACGTGCTCTTCGGATCTACGTCCACCGCACTAGCCAGTGGCGTAAGTCAGAGCAGCTCTTTATTTGCCATGGGGGTCGCAACCGGGGGGCGGCTGCCACTAGACAGACCCTGTCACACTGGGTGAGAGATGCCATTGCCCTAGCCTATGAGGCGCGTGGTCACACTTCGCCTCTGGGAATCAGGGCTCACTCAACCAGGGGGATTGCCTCATCGATTGCCTTGGCAAGAGGCGTCCCCCTGCAGCAGGTGTGTGATGCGGCGGGCTGGTCCTCTCCACACACGTTTGTTAGATTTTATAGTCTGGATGTCAATGCTACTCCAGGTTCACGGATCCTTGAGTCAGCATCCCAGAGCTAGGTCTGAGACCTCCTCGGCTTGTGCGCACACGCTACACAACCTGGGGGTCCAGACACTTGCATTGCGGCGGCGTTGGTATTCTCGTTCCCATAGCGTTTTCACGCAGCATCGAGTGTAGCTTTTGAAAGGAAACATCTCGGGTTACTTGGCTGTAACCCTGTTCCCTGATAAAGCGGGAACGAGATGCTGCGTTCCGATGCCGCACTGCTGGCGTGCCTGGACGTCCTTCAGACAAAATTGACCTGAGGATGTTTCCGGTTCACTCCTATTTATAACCTGCAGGTGCACCTTATTCGGTGACGTCATGCCTGGCAGAGGTTATAAGTCGAAGGTATTCGGCGGTTTTGACATGCACAGGCTTCACAATCGGGCAACAAAGAGATGTTCCCATAGCGTTTTCACGCAGCATCTCGTTCCCGCTTTATCAGGGAACAGGGTTACAGCCAAGTAACCCGAGATGGTCCTTGTTTAGTCCCTTGTTATTTCAAGACTGCAGCTCACTCCTGGCAGGTCTGCCTCTGTCAACTATTCGTCCTCTGCAACTGATCCAGAATGCAGCTGCACGTCTCATTTTCAATATTCTCCCACACCACCCCACTCCTCTGGCTTCCTGTAGCTGCCCGCATGAAATTCAAAATCCTGATGCTTGCCTTCAAAGCTAAAAATGGCCCAGCCCTCACTTACCCCTCAGCTCTAATAGCACCCACCAACTCTCAGGGATCGAGGAAGACATGCATCTAGGCTGTTTTCTGGTCTGGCACTTAGGTGGTGGAATGAACCACCCCACCCACCCCACAAAAAATAAAAATCCTTCCAACAGTGTTTGACTGATGGTACTTAGTAAGCAACTTAGTAACCAGTGTAAGTATCTATCCAATGACGGAAACTTGAAAGCAATTTTTCAAATTGTCTAGTTAGTAATGATTTTTAAAAAAGTAATGATTCAAATCCTTAATAAGTGCAAAAGCAAGAAATATCCATTCAAAGAATTACAGAAAACTGCTATTCTAGGCATGGAGTAAATTCATTAACGTACTGTATTGTTTGGGATGTACAGGTGCGCGAGTACGAGGAGGAGATCCACTCCCTGAAGGAGCGGCTGATGATGTCCCACCGTAAGCTGGAGGAGTATGAACGCAGGCTGCACTCTCAAGAGCAGCAGACCAACAAGATTCTGCTGCAGTACCAGAGCCGTCTGGACGACAGCGAGAGGAGACTGAGGCAGCAGCAACTAGAGAAAGACTCGCAGATCAAAGGCATCATCAACAGGTCACGATCCCGTTGAGGCACAGTGTGTGTATGTGTGTGTGAAGGAGCAGTCTCAGGAAAGCCCAAAAGAAAGCATGCAGGCCACCACATACAGCTATGTCCAAATCTCTCTGAAGGGTTCAGCACTCTGGTTCTCACGTCATTTGAGCGAATGTGTTGTGTGTGTTGTTGTTTTGCATGTCGTTGTATGAGTGTAAAATTATTTTTGTGATGTTATTGTGCAATGTTGTTTGTTTGTGATTGTCTTGCTTACTACAGTGCGGTTATGTTGACATTTATTGGGTGATTTTTTTTGTCACTTGAATGAAACTGTTGTATGGCATCAAATCCAGCTGTGATTTGAGCGCAACTGATGAATCGGCTTCAGCTGCATGGAAAGAAACTCCTGCTTGATAGTTCTTGTGTTTGCGAGATGCCCCAATTTGCCATAAAATATTTATAATTTACAGGGAATTACACAAATTCCTGCAGCTCTTGTGGTACCGTGCCATTAAAAAGACAGCACTCTGTACTGTACACTGCACACATCCAATATCTGAAAGAAGTAAGATTTTATTAAAATTAAAATAAAGGTTTTTATATCTGAGATTGCTGCAAGAAAAGATGTTCTTGTAGAAAAACTTGAAATAATAATATAATAATACCCATCACAGGGTAGAAGCTAATAGAAATTAATGTATGCTTATAGAACATCACATAGTTTTGTCAACCCTGTATGTATCTTTTTTTATATTAATTTTAAAACTTAAATGCACCTCAAAAAAGTTGATTCACATAGATTATATTAAAACTCAAATAGGTTAAAATTCAAATAAATACCTGAAATATATTTGAACTCAAATAGATAAATTATATAAATCTTAAACAGCTAAATTAAATAGATTACAATTCATGGATATCTAGAATAACATCAATGGATAACTCACATAGATTAAACTCAGTGATAAGTGGAACAGATTAAACTGAAACAACACAGAAAAAAACTTAAATGCTTATTTCATCTTAAAGTTTACATGTTAAAGGGATAGTTCCGATTAAAAAAAAAAAATCTTAAATTAATACGATGTGCATATACACCAATCAGCCATAACAATACAACGCAAAACATTATGCCCAATATTGTGTAGGTTCCACTGGTGTGGCTCTGGCCTTTTGGGGCATGACTCCACAAGACCGCTGGGGGTGTGCTGTGGTGTCTGGCACCAGGATGTTGGCAGCAGAACTTTTGTGGTTTATAGGGTGGGACCTCTATGGCCCAGAATTGTCTGGTTGGAGTATCAAGGGAACTCGATCGGATTGAGATCTGGGGAATTTAGAGACTGGCGGCCTTGGGCTCTTTGCCTGCAATGGGCTGCAGTGCACTAAGTATTCTGGTGTCTTTCTATCATGGTCAGCATTGACTTTTTTGGCGAGTTTGCTGCATTGGCTTTACTGTATGATTGGACTGGATGGGCTGGCATTTGGTACCCATGGGCATGGGTAGGCCTTCGGTGCCCATGATCTTATCACCTTTTTACTGCTATATAATTGATAATCAATGTTAATGTGTTAAAGTTATGTGGTGTTAATGTTATGGCTGATTGATTCAAGTACATTACCATACTGTAGATCTTGGTTGATATAAATCCTTCCGCTCAGCACACTAACTGGAAGACCGGGTTTGTCACCCAGAAGGCAACTAAAATGTAAGTAATCAGGGTCAAATACTGCAACCCTCATTCCATGCAAAAATGCATTAGAAACTTCTGCTGAAACTTATATGAAGCTTCTGCATACTTACTTATGCTGAATCAAGTTCTATCTTACAAAATTACAGTGTTGTTATTACAAATTTATCTCTTTAAAAACTTCTATGGTGTTGTGCCAAAAATTAAATGGTTGCCAAAATCTGACTCCACAGATCATGGTCCTGCATACTGTACATACAATACTGTGCAAACGTTTGAGGCAGTTGTGAAGAAATAATGTGAACTAAGAATTCTTAAAAAAAAAAAAAAAAAAGAAGATATTTTAACTGGATTTATTTTTATCAATTTACAAAATGGAAACTGAGCGAACAGAAGAAAAAGCCAAATCAAATACATTTTTGGTGTGACTACCCTTTGGTTTCAAACCAGCATCAATTCTTACACTTGCACAAAGTCAGGGATATTATAGGATCAGAGGCAGGTGGATGATTAACCAATTGTACTAAGCAGGTGTTAATGATCATTAATTTCATATATACAATAGGTTTAAATACAGACAATAATTGAAACAGAAACAGCTGTGTAGGAGGCTTAAAACTGGGTGAGGAATAGCCAAACCCAGCTACTAAGGTGAGGTTGTGGAAGACAACCTCATACACCATGGCAAGACTGGGCAGAGCAACAAGATACAAGGTTGTTATATTGCAACAGCAAGGTCTTTCCAAAGCAATAATTTTAAATCAGACTGGGGATTCAATATATGCTGGTTAGGCTATTTTTTGAAGAAGGACAAAGAAATGGACAATGTTGACCATAGACAAAGTGATTGGCCAAGGAAACTTAATGCAGCAAATAAAAGACATCTCATGTTTACTTTCCTTAGATGTTGAAAGATATCCAGCAGTGCCATCAGCAAAGAACTGGCAGAAACCCTGGTACACCCATCTACCATCCGGAGATGTCTGGGCAGAAGTGGTATTCATGAAAGTATAGCAGCAAAATAGCCATACCTCTGACATGAAAACAAGGCTAAGTTACTCAGCTATACACAAAAGAAAGTAACTAGATTGCAGAAAAATGGCAGCAGGTGCTCTGGACTGAGAAGTCAAAATGTAAATATTTGGAGGCAGGTTGTTTGCCGAAGAGCTGGAGAGCATTACAATAATGAGTGTGTGCAGGCAACAGTGGTTCCTTAAAACTTTGGGCCTGCATTTCAGCAAATGGAGTTGGATTTGGTCAGGATTAATGATGTAGAGATACTTATCTGTCATGCAATACCACCAGAGAGGCAGCTGATTGGCCCTAATTTTTTTCTGCAGTAGGTCAATTACCTCAAATGACTTTAACAACTAACGTCAGAATAAAGAAGAATAAGGAGTCCTGGAACTGAGAGCTACCAGAATTAGGCCCCCCACAGAGCCCTGATCACCATCGTCTGGGATAACATGAAGGATTTGAGACACCTTACATCCACAGACAATCTGTGGTTAGTTCTCCAATATGTTTGGAACAACCTAACTGCTGAGTTCCTTGGGTTGATGGTGATGGGTTGATGCTGGTGGTCACAATACTGATTTAGTTTGGATTTTTCTTCTGTCCATTTACTTTCCATTTTGTTAATTGATAAAAAATAAACTAGTAACACTAGTAACATTTTTCAAAGCCTTCTTCCTTTACATACTTTTTACACCTGCCTAACACCTAAAAATGGCAACAACAACAACAACAACAAAAAAACTTCAGCGTTGAAGTTCATGATTCTGATATACAGTCCTGCTCATCTTATTGGCACCCCTGGTTGAGATGTGTTCCCAGGCTTCTAATAAATTATTATTTTTATTGCAGAAGCATAATCTTTCACTAAAAATTGTAGAAATCTAACCTTTAACTCAAGTGAAAAATCCATCACCTGTTCCACCATTACTGGCATCCCTAACAATTCTGATTCAATAAATGTAATTGGAGGATTTCTGCATTTTTTTTTTTTTTTGTTAATAAAAAAGTTGATCAGAGCATCTAGAAACTTTTAATTAATAATTCATGACTTCCGGTTTCCCTGTGATATAAATATGACGTGACACAGAGGCCTATTTCTCTTCAACATGGGAAAGACAAGAGAACACCCATATTCAAGTAAGACAGATGTGTGTCAACCTTCAGAAGTCAGGCAATGGCTACAAGAAAATAGCCACTCGCCCAAACTCGGCCATATCTGCAGTCAGAGGAATCATTACAAAGTTAAAACAGATATAAATAAGGCTGGACGAGGACCCAAGTTTATCTTGTCACCACACATAGTAAGGAGGATGGTAAAGGAGTAAAAAAAAAAAATCTCCAAAGCTCACTGTTAGAGACCTGCATCAAAAAGGTGCATCTTGGGGTCACAAAGACTCCATAACCACCATCAGACACTATCTACATGCCAACAAGCTGTTTGGGAGGCATGCAAGGAAAAACCCACCTACAATCACAAACATAAATGTATGGAGTTTGCTGGGACTTCGACTGGGACCAAGTGCTATGGTTATTTGAGTTTAAGATCTAAGAGCTTTGTGGAAACAAACACTGTCTGGGTCTGACATAAAACAAAAGATGAATATGCGGAAAATCATCTCATGCCCACTGTTAGAGTGTATGGCATCATGAACGCTTTGAAATACCAGGACACTTTAAATCAAAACCTGATGGCTTCTGTCAAAAAGCTGAACATGGGTCATCACTGGGTCTTTCAGCAGGATAATGACCCATAACTGGGTGAAATCTACACAAAAAATGGTTAAGCAGACACAAAATGAAGCTTCTCTCATGGCCCACAGACCTCAACCCAACTGAAAACCTTTGCAGTGAGCTGAAGAGAAGAGTGCATTAGAGAGGACCAAGGACTCAAGGACTCAAGGGAGATGGTTGAGAAAGGTCATGTAAATGGAACAGGAGGAGATTAAGTGCTGTCTTGGGGTGGTACTAAGTTTTAACATCAGGGGTGCCAATAATTGTGGCCCACATGATTTCATGAAAAAATAGAGTAAAATCTTAATGTGTGATTTTTTTTCCACTGAATAATTGTACTTCAATTAAAGGTTGGATTTTACTCATTTGTGCAAAAGTCACATATGGCATGTTTTAGTGATAATAATAAAGTATGAAATATCCTGTGATGATTTCCCGGCATTTTTGACCAACCTGACTAAGGCTCCTTACTCCAATTCACCCTCTTCCAGTTACCTAAAAGCGTGTTAATCAGTTGAAGCACTAATGAACTCATAAAGATCTAGGCAACTAATTAACCTAATTTTCAGACATTTCAGACATAGTTACCTACATTATAGGAGGCTACATAATACCAGCATGTGCAATTATGATTATCAGTGTCATTTTCTACTAACTCTCAGCATGTTTTATTATGATTGTCATTTTTTTATTATTATTAGCTTTTAGTTTTACTGCTATGCTTACTATACTTGTTATAATAATGAATGTTTTTTTTTTGTTGTTATTTAAATGCAAACTAAGCAATTTTTCAGGTTATCAAAATGTCATCCTCAAATTTACATGCACTCTGACCAGATGCAAGTTTGGTCATACAGATTGAAGATGAAATGAATGAATAAGGTAACCATTAGTGGAATTTGCACATGATCAGATTTAACTTTTCACAGTTCATCATCCTCTAGAACTTCATCACTTACTACATACCAAGTGTAGGTGCACTGATAAAGTAGAGAATGACTGTAGATACAAGGTGTATGTTATTTTTTCTTAGTGCACATTATTAGCATGATTGTGATTGCGCTTTTTTTCTTCTTATTATTGTTGTATTGCGTGGTGCTATGTGATTGTTGCATGTTCTTTGTTATTTATGTTGTTATATGTGTTGTATGATCGTATCGTTGTGTGACTGTGGAGTTTTGTGATTGTGTTGATGTGTGTTGTGTTCCAGGCTGATGGCGGTGGAGGATGAGTTGAGAGGCAGTGGCGTTTCTGACCTCAAATCCAGAATATTTACAGGAGAGGTCTGTCTCTTTCATATACACATACACACGTGCAGCCGAATGCAGTACAGTACTGGATGAAACACACTTGGCTACGTTTCCATGCACTTAGAAACGTGAATATATGTGAATATTATCCTGGCCTTGGACTATTGAAAAGATTGCTTTCAACTGACACCTGCTCATTCATGCAATAAGCAAATCAACCAATCATGTGGCATTTCCCTGCTTTGGGTATGTTTTGGTCCCCAATATACTTATAAACCTATTTTAGATTATGGATGTGCATGCAAACGTATGCGGTTTCTGTTCAGAATGAGACAAGATTTAACTTTCATTCCATTACAATCTAACCTTCTTCCTGTACCATTTATCTCTGTGGAATCTGATCAAATCACCATACATTGTCATTTATCTGTGACTGTTAATTTGAGTGAGCTGTGTGTTACCCTAAAGGGTTGCTCCATTAATCAAATGCACTGTTGTACACCAATCAGCCATAACATTTAAACCACTGACAGGTGAAGTGAGTAACATTGATTATCTTGTCACCTGTAAATAACTTTTAAAAAATTGCATAAAAAGAACACCTGTGAATATCATAGATTTTCTTGGCACCTGTAACAAGATGTGATTTATTAGGCAGCAAGTGAACAGTCAGTTCCAGAAGTTGATGTGTTGGAAGGAGGAAAAATGGGCAAGTGTAAGAAACTGAATGAATTTTACAAGGGCCAAATTGTGATGGCTGGATGACTGGGTCAACTCAGTGACTCCAAATCAGCAGCTCTTGTTGCAAGTATGTAGCCCACAATGGTAAAGTGCCTACAATGGACAATGGCGCATCAGAACTGGACCATGGAGCAATGGAAGGAAGTTGCCCGGCCTGATGAATAATCTTTTCTTTTACATTATGTAGATAACCGGGTGTACAGCACTGTGGTGTAGTCGTTAGCACTGTCGCCCTGTACCTCCAGGGTCCAAGTTCGTTTCCCAGGTAGGGTCAATTCCCAACTCTGTGTGCATGGACTTTGCATGCTCTCCCCGTTATTAGTGGCTTTCCTCCGGTTCTCCGGCTTCCTCCCACAGACCAATCTGAACTGCAGCCCTGTGATGGATTGGCACCCTGTCCAGGGTGTACCCCGCCTCGTGCCCTAAGTCACCTGGGATAGGCTGCAGGCCCCCCCGCGACCCTGAATACAATGAGTGAGTTAGTGAGATAGCCTGGTGTTAGGACGCACTATGGGAAGAAGGAAAGCTATTGGAGCCAGTAAGATACTCCGGACAATGCTTGTATGTTTGGTCCAGCCATTTATATGGTTGTTACTTTGACACAACTACCTAAACATTGTCCCAGACCAAGTACACTGCTATATAGCAATGATATCCTAACAGTAGTGGACTCTTTCAGCAGGATAATGCACCCTGCTACACTGCAAAAAACTGTTCAGGAATGGTTTATGGAACATGACAAGGAGTTCAAAGTATTTGACGTGACCTCCAAGTTTCACAGATCTCAATTCTCAAGTATCAAGGACCTGTGGTGCCGGTTACCACAGCACACCTTCAGAGGTCTTGTGGAGTCCAGCCCTTGACTTGTCAAAGCTGTTTTTGTGGCACATAAGGGACCTACACCATACACTATTAGACAGGCTTTAGAGATTTAATGTTATGGCTGATCAGTGTATTTGTGAGAAAGCATGAATACAACTATTTTAATGAATCGTGTTTGTCATGTCTTTTTTGTATTAAAAGCCTGTTGTGGCTATTACTAAAAAATACATGCTAAGCAGTAAAGCCAGTTTAGAGCAGATACCATATCAGGAGCAAAGTGATGTTCAAGATGAATGGCAGAAGCGGAGTAGATGCTTACCGTGACATAGTCTTGCAGTGCTTAGGGATGCAGCTCTATAGCCTAACATTGCATAGTTTTTGTAATAGGATATTTTGCCTTTTCCAAGGAAAACTTGTGGGGGCGGGGTCCACTTTTATATTCACATTTTTAAAACCTCAACAAGTCAAAGATTTAAAAACCAAAAAATATTACAAACACAAAAACACAATGATTCATGTGTGGACTAACAGTGAGGTTGTGCTCATTCTTAAGGTTGCACTTGAATACAAATTGGTTGTAAAATTCCATAACACATGCTTCATGAGGTTCATAGATAACAAATAAGTAAAAAAAAAAAACAGTTGAAAAATGATGATGAAAAATAAGGTTTTAATGTAAAAGGAAGGACAAAATGCAAATAAGTGTTTTATCTTTTATGCAAAGATGTTTTTTTATTATTATTATTTGCATGTGGATAGGGCCTAAGTGGTATTGTTAATATAATAATAATAATAATAATAATAATAATAATAACTACTAACAAATGTCTGGAGAAATTGCATTGCTTTTCCTGGGCAAAGAGGTGAAAACTACAATGGCCCCTAGAGGCAAAGCGCGTGCAAAAGTGAAAGCACTAACATTAAGCAAATGTGCTACAAATACAAAATCACACTAAAAAGTCAAAGCACCTTTAAAAAAATCAAATGGTGAAAATTCACAAACACATACAATAGCCAATACAAATACATAAAGAGAGAGATTTGACACACTAGAAGTTCTCTGAGACAGTAAGGGTCTGTATGATGAGGAGTGATGAGCTTGATTTTTTTATCTGCAGGTTTTTTCTTTTTGCATGTGCTTTGACTTTGTGTGTGTTTTTGGATTTGCCGCATGTTTTTGTATGCGCTTTGTCCTTAGAGGTCACCGAATGACTTGAACAGGAAAGCAACAGTGCTGATTCTCGCTATTTTGATATATGTTTTGTGGGGGGGTCTGTGCAGCATTGAGGGAAATATGGCAGTCTAGTCTGAATTGAATTTGGGGGAAACCACCTGTCTGATCCCTTAGAAAAGTATGGATTTCTGGGGAGGGGAGACAATCCCTCCGTTCATATGGCCTGGATTATATATCAAAGATTTGGGGCTAAAAAAAAAGTGCAATAGCAATATTATTAGCTTTCTATGAACTTTAACGGGTGCTCAGCAAAATTTTCAGTGTTGCATTAACACTGTAGTTTTTATATACCCTATATTGCCCAACGTATTTGCTCACATGCATATGAACTTGAGTAACATCCTATTCTCAATCCTTAGGGTTTAATATGATGTTGGCCCACCCTTTGCAGCTAAGGTTTAGTAGTGTATTTATGGGAATCTTCGGCAATTCTTCCAGAAAAGCATTTGTGAAGTCAGACACTGATGTTGGACGAGAAGGCCTGGTTCGCAGTCTCCACTGTAATTCAGGTGTTTTTAAAGGTGTTCTCTTGTGATTAGGTTAGATGAATTAGGTTATTGGGATGAATTAGAGCAGAGACTGCGAGCCAGGCCTTCTCATCCAATATCAGTGTCTGACCTCACAAATGTACTTCCAGAAAAATGGTCAAAAATTCCCATAAACACACTCCTAAACCTTGAGGAATGCCTTGCCAGAAGGGTTGAAGCTGTTATAGTTCCAAAGGTTGGGCCAACATCATATTAAACCCTTTAGATTAAGAATTGGATGTTACACAAGTTAATTTGCAAGTGAAGTCAGATGAGCGAGTATTATTTGCAATATACTATAGTGTATGTCTGGTTGGACTCATATTAACTCTGAGGTTTTTATTGTGTCACTACGAACAATTGGTCTATGCTGGGAAAATTATTTGCCCTTTTCAGGTGATCAATTCAGGCATCTAAATATTAAAAAAGAAATTGCATTCGCAAGGTCTAGCAGAGTTATTTTCAGGTTCAGTTCAGGTTTAGTTGGCTTATACACACAATTACACAGAGCTATGTGTAATAGCTTGCCATGCTGCTTCCAAATTATGTCAGAAAGCTGACGGACCATATTGCTATCTCAAATCTTTTGGAGTGTTTGAGTTGTGGTTCAGCAGCTTAACTGAATATTGAATACTGTAGGCCTCATCTTAATTTTAGAAACCTAGGTTTGATTCTCAAGAGATCTCTGCATATGCTTCCTCCACCTGGTGTAATACCATTTTCCACACATCTGAGTGAAAGGCGCAATTCACCATGGAAGCCTTTCAGTTTTGTCCATCTGGATGATGCAGCGATGCCAGTTGCTAAAACAGACAGAATCTAAGAACCTTGTCAAATCCTATGGAGGACTCATTTCTACAGATACCAACTGTAATTCAGTGGAGGACATTCTTAAACACCTACGAGTCTCTGCAATTAGGATGAGGAAGTCATGCTCCATATTTACCTTCCCTAGAGGACCACTACATACCCAGGACACAAGAACTACCAGAAACAAGTTCTCAATGCTAGAATCTCTGGGTTGCTGCAAATCAGACAGAAACTACAGGTGAAACTCGAAAAATTAGAATATCGTGCAAAAGTTCATTTATTTCAGTAATGCAACCTAAAAGGTGAAACTAATATATGAGATGGACTCATTACATGCAAAGCAAGATAGTTCAAGCCGTGATTTGTCATAATTGAGATGATTATGGCTTACAGCATGAAAACCCCAAATCCATAATCTCAGAAAATTAGAATATTACATGCAATCAATAAAACAAGGATTGTACACAAAACAATATCGGACCTCTGAAAAGTATAAGTATGCATATGGCAATCACTGCCTATCCTGTGGCACTGCTGAGGTGTTATGAAAGACCAGGATACTTCAATAGAGGCCTTCAACTCTTCTACATTGTTTGGTCTTATGTCTCTCATCTTTCTCAGCAATGCCCCATAGATTCTCTATATGGTTCAGGTCAGGCGAGTTACCACAGTAATCCCACGGTCATTGAACCAGGTTTTGGATTTAATGAAGCATAGTGGACCAACACCAGCAGATGACATGGCTCCCCAAATCAACACAGACTGTCGAAACTTCACACTGGACTTCAAGCACCTTGCAGTGTGTGCCTCTCCATTCTTCCTCCAGAATCTGGGTCCTTGGTTTCCAAATGAGATGCAAAAGTTGCTCTCATCAAAAAAGAGGACCTTGGACCACTGAGCAACAGACCAATTTTTTTATTTTGCCCAGGTAAGACGCTTCTGATGTTGTTTGTTGTTCAGGAGCGGCTTGACAAGAGGAATACGACATTAGAAGCCCATGTACAAGATCCGTCTGTGTGTGATGGCTCTTGATGCACTGATCAGTTATGAATCTTGATCAGTTATCTTTTGAGGCTTTCACCCCTTATGGAGGATGTCAATGATGGTTTTCTGCACAACTGTCATGTCAGTAGTCTTTCTCATGATTGTGCTTCCTACTGAACCTGACTGAGAGACCATTTAAAGGCTCAGGAACTCTTTGCAGGTGTGATGGCTTAGCTGATTAGACTGGGACACTTTGAGTCAAGAATATTGAACCTTTTCACAATATTAAAATTTTCTGAGATTGTGGATTTGCGGTTTTCATAATCTGTAAATCATAATCATCTCAATTATAATAAATCACAGCTTGAACTATCTTGCTTTGCATGTAATGAGATGAACCTTTTAAGTTGCCTTACTGAAATAAATGAACCTTTGCTCGATATTCACATTTTTTTGAGCTTCACCTGTACATGAGCCTTCAGCATCACATCATCACCTTACCCAGGCAAAGGACCACTCATAGTTCTTTCCTCAAAGTAAATTGCTGATCAAGCTTCTATTGTTGCATGAATCCTGCCTGAATGTGTTTTTTTTTTTGGGGGGGGGGGGGGGCAATAAGCTATAACTCAAACGCTGTCCAACCATTTTAACTATATAGAATCGGACAGTTTGAGAAAAAATCTATTCTAATATGAATCCTGGAAAGATGGATGGCATTTACGACTCAACTAAAACTTGTATTGAATGAATGATTCATTAATTTAAAATAATCTTCATGAAGATCTCTCACACATATTCTGCACCCACTTGTCAATAACCGTGATTACCTAGGTGTAAATTTATGAATTGTGGAGATGGCAATAATGCCGAGAAGACAGCATTTGCACCTTCTGCAGCTGCAGGATGAAAAAAAAGATCTAGCAGTTGTAGCTGCTGCTTTGGTTCAGCTGCTGCAGGAAGAGCACGAGAAATCACATGATGATCTAAGCAAATATTGCATATTAAAAAACATAGAATCCAACCTCCATGGTATACAGAAATATTCAGAACATCCCCTTATGAACACCGTACTTTTGCCTAAAACATGCCCGTTTGTATGAATGCTGTATAAATATTGGATCATATGAACGCTGTAAGATACTCACATAAACAACTTAATGTCTTCTTGTGGCATACCTATAACCACCGTAGGAATATGGGCTTCTGGAAATGTCTCCCGAATCTAAATGATCCATGAACATCGTACATTGTTGGGTTGTTCAGAAGGCACTCCTAAGGTGATTCTATGAAGAGTGGTTTTAATGCCGCATTCTGAGAAAATTTTGGAAAAGACCATCAACATGGCCACGAACTTATGACCAGGCTACAAATCCTGGAATCCATGTGAATCCTTTCTATTTTATTTCCACCCATTCTAACAACTATTCATTCAGTGAGCAAAGTTTATATCTTTAACCCTTTATGGAGTATAATGTAATGTGAAAATGAGTCCTAGCATTTGCAGGCGTAGTTTATATATGGAAATTCCATCAGTTACCTGGCTGAAATGGCAAGAGTGGGAGAGGTAGTGGATGGGTCAGGTTCTCTAGTTTCCTGCTGATGCAGATTCCTTGTGTGCAGACTGAATAGACAAGTTTAGGGCCTCGTTGTAGAATCTGCAGAGTTTCAGGTTGGATCATGGGTTCTGGATAGGCTCTCAATAGACCCCTTCTGCATCTCTTTTCTCTGGTTTTGCTCTCTCTTTGCCTCCTTTTTGTATATTCCTATAATGTGTTTTTCTTAGAATGATTTTGTTCCTTTGCTTGTTTAATTCTTTTTAATTTTACCCAACTGCTCCTTGCTTTTAATTTTTCCTTCTTTGCTTGTTTTACATTCCTAATGCCACACATGTCCATATGGTCCATCTTCCACTCTTTTCCCTCCCTTGCTTTCTCTTTTGCTCTCCTCTCTTCTCCTCTCATCTCCTTTCCCTTCTTGCCCTCCTGTTCCCCTCTCTGTTAGGATGATCCGTATTCCTCTCTGGGTTCGGTTGAGCAAAGCATGGCTCCGGGAGGGGAGGGGGTTCTTCCGATGAACCATGTCTCAGCTCTCTCCTCCGCAACAAGCTCCCCTTGGAATGGAGCTCTCCCTCCCCTGCCCCCACACCTGCACATCAGCCAGAACGGTGATCTACGTGGCAATACCGGCTTCCCCGGCGCAGCCATCGCTACAGCAGCTGGGGCCGCAGCCTGCTGGGTCACGCAGGGAGGGAGGCTTGGCTAGTCGTGTGGCCTTTGAACACTAAGAGAGAGAGCTTTGTGCTGTGCAAATACATGCGCATTGTTGCTAGCAAAAATATTACTCACATTTCAGCATGAGTCTGTGGCTGAAGAGTCTGTAGCCAGCTTAACGGGCATCTGTCCATTTTTTTTTCTCGCTTTTATCTGTCCATGAAAGGAACCATCAGCCAAAATTGCTACCAAGATGAAAATAAAAAGGAATGTTAGCGATTTTAAGCTGAGTTACTTTTTCCCCCCTTTATATACATCTAGTCATGCTATCCAAGAAAGACTCTCTTTAGATAGCGGCTGTATAATAACTTATACAGGTGAAACTCGAAAAAAAATTTGAATATCGTGCAAAAGTTCATTTATTTCAGTAATGCAACTTAAAAGGCGAAACTAATATATTAGACAGACTAATTTCTACATGCGAAGCAAGATAGTTCAAGCTGTGATTTGTCATAATTGAGATGATTATGGTATACAGCTCATGAAAACCCCAAATCCACAATCTCAGAAAATTAGAATATTACATGCAGTCAATAAAACAAGAATTATACACAGAACAATATTGGACCTCTGAAAAGTATAAGTATGCATATGTACTCAGTACTTGGTTTGGGCCCCTTTTGCAGCAATTACTGCCTCAATGCGGCGTGGCATGGAAGCTATCAGCCCGTGGCACTGCTGAGGTGTTATGGAAGACCAGGATGCTTCAATAGCAGCCTTCAGCGCTTCTGCATTGTTTGGTCTCATCTTTCTGTTGGCAATGCCCCACAGATTGTCTATGGGGTTCAGGAGAGTTTCAGGCGAGTTTACTGGCCAATCAAGCACAGTAATCCCACGGTCATTGAACCACGTTTTGGTGCATTTGGCAGTGTGGGCAGGTGCCAAGTCCTACTTGAAAATGAAGTCCCCATAAAGCTTGTCTGCGGAAGGAAGCAGGAAGTGCTCCAAAATCTCCTGGTAGATGCCTGCGTTGGCCCTGGACTTAATGAAGCACAGTGGACCAACACCAGCAGATGACATGGCTCCCCAAATCAACACAGACTGTGGAAACTTCACACTAGACTTCAAGCATCTTGCAGTGTGTGCCTCTCCATTCTTCCTCCTGACTCTGGATCCCTGGTTTCCAAATTTGATTCAAAAGTTGCTCTCATCAGAAAAGAGGACTTTGGACCACTGAGCAACAGGCCAGTTCTTTTTTTTCTTTTGCCCAGGTAAGATGCTTCTGACATTGTTTGTTGTTCAGGAGCGGCTTGACAAGAGGCTTGATGGCTCTTGATGCACTGACTCCAGCCTCAGTCCACTCCTTGTGAAAGTCCCCAACACTTTTAAATGGCCATTTCCTGACAATCCTCTCTAGGCTGCAGTCATCCCTGCTGCTTGTGCACCTTTTTCTTCCACACTTTTCCCTTCTACATAACTTTCTATTAACGTGCTTTGATACAGCACTTTGGGAACATTCAACTTCTTTTGCAATTACCTTTTGAGGCTTTCGCTCGTTATGGAGGATGTCAATGATGTTTTTGCACAACTGTCAGATCAGCAGTCTCTCTCATGATTGTGCTTCCTACTGAACCAGACTGAGAGACCATTTAAAGGCTCAGGAACTCTTTGCAGGTGTTATGGCTTAATTAGCTGATCAGAGTGGGACACTTTGAGCCTAGAATGTTGAACCTTTTCACAATATTCTAATTTTCTGAGATTGTGGATTTGGGGTTTTCATGAGCTGTATGCCATAATCATCTCAATTATGACAAATCACGGCTTGAACTATCTTGCTTTGCATGTAATGAGTCTGTCTCATATATTAGTTTCACCTTTTAAGTTGCATAACTGAAATTAATGAACTTTGCATGAGAACTTTTCGACTGTATGTGAGGATTAGGTTTTGTCAAAGACTTTTTCTTAAGCTGCGATTAATGTGCTCATGGCTTAAGCATTTGGTATATAGACGTGATTTATATATACTGTATATATACATTTTTTAAATCTTTAGAAGAATGACCCATAACCAAGTATAAATGCTTAAAGCATTTATTTTAATTAGTTACTAATTTTGATTTCACAGGATCTTTGAAAAAAAGTAGTAAAGATGTGTTTACAGTTCCATCGATTGGAGAACTAATTTCTATATCTATGTGTTGCTGTTAAGAGATTTGCTGTTAGTGGTTCCAGTAGAGGTGGCACGGTGGCTTAGTGGTTAGCACTATCGCCTTGCATCTCCAGGGCCCGGGTTCAATTCTTGCCTTGGGGCCTGCATGCATGGAGGTTACGTGTTCTCTCTGTGCTTAGCGGGTTTCCTCCCACAGTCCAAACACATGCAGATTAGGTTAATTGGCATTCCCTACTTGCCCGTAGTGTGTGTACTTGTGAATGCCCTGTGATGGATCGGCACCCCGTCCAAGGTGTACGCCACTTCGTTCCCTAAGTCTCTTGGGATAGGCTCCAGGCCCCCGTGGTATACAGGATAAAGTGGTATAGACAATGAGTGAGTGATATTTTACCCGTACCAGGATTAGTGCTGTGTTATTCAACCGTTGTTGCATATACGAGTAATTTCATTGATCTTTTATCAGTTCAAAGTGTTTGTGCATTCTTAATGTGACTGCCATACATCACTCATATCATTCCCATGCCATTCGCTCTTGTAAATGCTTGTAGCTTTTCTGAATGTGTTTTTGTATGTGGATGATATATTCGTTATTAGAAATAACCACCGTGTGAATGCAATGACAGAGACTTTGCTAAATGAATGCTACCCAAGATTCCTGGACGAATTAAACTGCCAATCAAAGGCTTTGTGGACTGTCATTGGACGCACTGCTCCCCTGCGCTCACTTTGTCTTTCTCTTCCTCAGCCGATCTATGGTGGGCACACCGGAACATGAGTGGACCGCAGCAGCGCGAAAGGATATGTGACTGGACCCACACCAGTCCAGGAACCTCGCTTGTTTCTGATTGGTTGAGAGAGGGGAGAGAAAGAGGAAGAGCCTGAGAGAGAAAAAAACAAGAAAAAAAACACAGCTCTGACACATCAAACCCAAAAAAAAGCACACAAAATCACGAGCACATTCTTTATGTCTCTCTACTTCTTTCTCTCCCTCTCTTTTCCTCCCTGAGCCAAAATAATGACAATCACCTCTTTTTTTATGTAGTGGATTGACAAATTAGCTACTTGGTGCTGTTTATTGTATTATTTATTCGGCCATTATTACTTTCAGCTTTTTGGTACAAATTAAAGCTACAAACAGAGGGACTTGATTCATGGATTCTCTCTCTCACCCGCTCTTTTTTTTTCTACCCATAGTACACCTCAGACTTTCTCTCTAAGTCTTTCCCTCTCTCAGCAGGAGTGTTTGTTGTTCTCAGCATGATGGCTGTAGAGGGGTCGTGTTGGTCTTTGTGTTTATGTCCGGTTATGGTACGGTGCATTACCAACTCCATAACCCACAAGCCTCCAAGCTCTAATAATGACTCTTAAATTTTGTTCTTGTAATTTTTTTTCCTATAATGAGCCTTTTCAACCTTTTTATGGAGGTGTGGTCTTTTCTGAGCCAATCAGATGTTGCCATACTGCTCAGAAAGTCCTTCCTGTGCCGCGCAGTAGGCGGTGCCTCTTCTCTGTGCCTAAAGAGCTCTATACAAAACAGGGGAAATGATTAAAAAAGAAGAAGAAAAAAAAAACACTTCATCGACAGGAGCGCACAGGACACTCCGGGTTTTTTTTCTTCTTTCTTTCTTTTTCTTTTTTTTTCCAAGCTGTGGAGTTTGAAAGAGTGTAATGTTTGATTAATATTGTCTCTGTTTGGACTTTGCTGCTTTAAGGACTTGTAAGGATCAGCATCCCTTCATCTCATTCAGTCGATGGGACGGAAATGACGCCAGCGCCACCGTGTGTGTGCGCGTCTACGAGCAGAAACAACCTGATTTTCGTGAGCGAGACCGTGTGCAGCGTCCATCTGCACACAAACGATGGGACGTTTTCCGCGTACAGGTGCTCCTGGGCATCGATGCGAATGGATTTGTCTTTTCTTTTGTGAGCGTGTGCATGCATGTGCATGTGAACTAGAGATACAGGGGAATAGGAACGGCTCAGAAGGAGAACACCAAGGATGACCATGCTTTCATCAGCTAACGGCAGGGACCCGCCTTGAGAGGAAACTGCAGTAGAGACAACAACGACAACAACAACTAAAAACAAACAAACAAACAAACAACAAAAAAAATCTATATGATCTAGTATTTATAAAGTCTAGCTTTAGTATTTATAACTCTAGACCTATAGCCCATCTTTATTCTATTAGTCTTTATTTAAGCACAAATGTACCCATTACCAATGTACTATATTGTGGTAATGTACTACTATACTACTCTCCTAAAGCATGGAGACACACACATACACACACTTATACACACACGCATATACACTCATTCACCTGCATAATGATCATAGAAGGAAGTAGTAGCATCATACCTCATTCGGTCCTACTGTTATCTTCTTCTTTCCATTAGGCGCACCGCATTTATCAACTCAAGACGCTTCTGTTCGGTTTTCCTCGCCGTACGATTGGAGATCGGTAGCTGATTTCTTTCGCTTGTGAGCTTCAGTAGGATTTTGATGTACATAAGAGCTGAGGATTCAAGACCTGTTGATTTCTACAGATTTATTCATTTTACCAAGTCCTATCGTTTTTTTCTGATTCTTCCTTGATGTTCGATAGATGATTACACACATACTATACACCATTAGTTGGTTTTGCTGGTAGGTCTTTAGTCACTTGCTTTTTATTTATTATGATTCTTCTTATTATTATTATGATTATCATTACTTTTCCGTGGTGGTTGAAAGTATTGCTAACTTATTATGTCTGCACTTCAGATATTATTTATTTCAGAAAAAAAAACAAGTAAAAAAAAAAAGAAAAACAAAAAGAAAAAAGATCTAATCATGCCCTGTGCCTAACTTTTCTGGTTCTGAAACTTCGGTTGGTCAGAAAGACGGCTCGGCTCGGATCAGAACCAGGAACAAATGACATGCGAAGCAGAACCTTACGATACTCTAGTCACCTTTTTTTGTGTATAAAAGTCCTCCTGAGAAAGATTGTGCTGGTGAACCTTCTTTTTTTTCCCTTCCTCCTCCTCCCATCGTGTAGCTCTATATTTGTTTTTTAGAGTCATGAGATTTTGTATCTTATCTTCAGAACGAAACGCCCAGAGCGGGTCTACTCCTACCCTTAAACTTAGCCATAGACATGGACAAGCCATACACACCCTGTCCTTCTTACGGGCTTTAGGAGCGTAGGAATGTATATATTTCTATAGAACCACAGAAACTCGTACCGGCGGAAGGGGAAGACGCAGTGTTTTAACAGTGTGGGACACCTCAGCATATGGAGAAATGTTGTGAATGTTAATATTGTTAAGAAGACAATTATTCTATTCAAATATTACTATTATTGTAATTATCATTGCTTTCATTTTCTTGATGATATGATTATTGATTGATCAGAAAAAAAAATTCTTTCATTTTGTGAATATGAGTTTACTATTATTCCAGAAGTTTAAATAATTGGACAAATTAATAAATAGATATATGCTAACCTTTAACTTGTTTTCTGTTTTATTTGTCTTGGTAAAACACAAATGTTATTTTTTTCTTTAGTTTGGCTAATGATAGCTTTGTGTGTGTGTGTGTGTGTGTGTGTTACAAAAACGAGATTCAACACCACCGATGAATGCACTACAATACGAGGGGCGTTCAAGTGAAACCGGGACTGTTGAAAAGTTTCTGGTGAATGAAGGTAAAAACTGATTGACATTTACTCACCGTACGGTAAAACATTTCAATGGTGTAAGCCCACTACAGTCGTTCCAGTGAACATTCAGCGAGTAGAATACGGAATAAAATCACTCAAAAATAATCGTGCGTAAAAAGAAATCGATTCGTCATCAAGGCCACATGCACAGGCATTACTATCCGAAGGAGGAGGAATCGATTCGGTGCATGCGCCCTGTCACGTTTTAAACTCCTAAAATCTTACCTGCTATACAGGGTGGGCCATTTATATGGATAAACATCTCTGTAATTTTAGTTCTCTTAAACATGTACAAATCTGTGAAAAAAAAAAATACCTGAGAAGATGAGAGAGCGCTCGGCTGCTGAACTGCCATTTTGGCGCCGGTGGTTTAAAACGGTGGCCGAATCGATTCCTCTTCCCTCGGATAGTAATGCCTGTGCATGTTACCTTGATGACGTATTTTTGACAGTGGCGTAACATACTACGTTCATGCGCGTAATTTCGCAGTTCGTCCTTGAACAGAGGAGTTGTAAAAACGAGTTTTGTGTCGATAAACGGTCAGTATATTTCAGTTGTACTGTAACACAAACACAAAATCTCGTATCTGTAAACTGTCATGGCTGTAGATTTTGAAATCCGACTCGAACAAAGCCCAGAATTACACACAAATCTTTTTTTTTTTTTTTTTTACACACAATTATTTTGACAGTGATTTTATTCCATATTAGAACTCCTAATTCTTACTTGTCAGCACATAAAATATCTACCTCTTGATGGATAACTTGTCGCCAGCTTGCAGAAGTCTGTGGTAGCTGTACAAGCCATTTTCTCGTGTTTGGGCCATTAAAGGAGTTCCTGGGAGGCCGGCATTTTAGATGCAATGCATGGCTCTGACGCAGTGAGAAAACCTTGATGTTATCCAAGCACTAGTGAGACACTGAGATAAGTACAGGGGATCATATAGAGAAAGAAAACAGTGTTCCGTCATTCTGCACAATTGAAAGTCCCGGTTTGACTTGAACACCCTGTAATTATAATCACTCTGGATTTTAAGCTGTCCCTTATCTATAAATGTATATAAAGCCAAATAGGGAGTTGAAACAGTTTCCTTTCAATGAGTACTTTATTCAATGTCAGACAGATATGTTAGTACGCTTGATCAGATGCACAGTACATACTTCATGTGGCCGTTTAGTGCAGTGTCAGCTGTCCGATATAAAACTATATCAGCTCATCTAGAACGGAATCAGGTTTACATCCTGCAACACGATCACACGTCGGCAAGGCACAAAGCAGATTCATCCAGTTCCTTCATTTATCATAAGCATAAATGAAAAGCTTAACATTTTTTCCTTAATTAAACATCCAGGGAATAAGTGTGGCCTTGTTTCCAAACTCGGATAAATCTGAACGCCTTATTAGTTCCAGTTAAATCTAGTTTTTTTTATGATTAAGGTTCCTGTGCAGGAAGATGCAGCTCCCATTTTCCACTTGATGAAAAAAAAATACACAGATAGAAATATAAATGCTAATATCAAACACACACACACACACACACACACACACACACACACACACACACACACACACACACACACTTTCCAGACTTATGAGAACTTTGTTTAAAGGTGTGGTTTGTGATCTCAAGACATGTTTTCAAATCTAGCACAAACCAAACATTCCTTAGAAAAACTTTAATGTGCAACAATGTAGAGCTGTCGATTCGATTCAATTATCTGAGCACTGCGATTTTTAGTTTGATTAATGCCTGATTTTTCTCAAAGCAACTATATTTACAACAGCATTAAAAACTATTACAAGTATATACTAAACACTAAAATGCTGGGCAAACTGTGTTGTTGATCGTTTAAATGTCATGTCTCGGGCAAAGAAAGAATCTTTTTCCTGCCAATCTTCCACTCAAACACTCCAGTCCAGTAGGTAGCAGTAATGCACCAACCACCCATAATCAAAATAAGAAGCAGCGATCTCAAAAATAATATTCATAATAATTTTTTTTTTTTTACTGAGCAGAAGACCGAAGTCTGTCTGTAATTTCTGTAAAAGGTGCTGTATAATTTCTAAAGAATTCCTTGGTATTAGATTCAAACATTTAATTCAACAACAATTTTTAAAAGTGTGAACCGATTCTAAATCTAAAACATCAGGCACTAAATAACAGAATCGAATTAAATCGCACAACTCTACAATATTACCGTGTACTGGATTCAGCTGATTTCTTCATTTTAAGCTTGAGTGGACATTTTTCTGGCCCAGACATAAGCCCCACCCACAGAGAGAGCGTAATAAACATACGTAATAGAGATGGGAGAATGAATTGATTCAGTTAGGCATCACGATTCTTCCTGTCTTACCACAGACTCTAAAATCTATTTTTTAAAATATATATATTAAAATTATATCTGTTCGTATTTGAAGCAGTAAAATGTTGCAGTTCCTCTATAACCCTACAGGTGGTGCACTATAAACTATTCACACACTGGCAGGCAGCACATCATCCCGTGTAGTGGGAGTGAATTACTGTCTTTGCTAAGGATATTGTTTAAAATTGTAACAAAATCCATATAAAAATAATTATATATATATATATATATATATATATATATATATATATATATATATATATATATATATTTTTTTTTTTTTTTTTCAATCTGGATATTTATAAAATCGTGATACCTTCAGAATCGCAATACAAATCAGATCAAGAGGTTTTTGATGATTCCCATACCTAGGATATAATTTCAACATTGGAGGGTGGAGGTCAGAAGGTTAGTTAAGGCTTGTTAAGGTATTTATTGCACTTGCACTTCACCCCTTAGGCAGCAGGGAGCGCAATCTTCTAACAAATCACTCAAGCTCTCAACCTGAGTCATGTCCTTCGGTAAAAGCAATGCTTTCTCATGTTATATATAAAACTCCGCCCATGGAGATGACTGTAGATACATTAAGTAAGTAATTCAATACTAATACACGACAATATTGGTTTGTTGCTTTCGATTTGTTCGCTGTTGCTGTAAAACGAGTTGTTCTTAGCATGAAAAGAAAACAAACTTCCAAACTTGGGATCATAACAGAAGACAGACTGAACGCCATGTTCAGGTCGAAGGCACTTGTTTGTGAGAACACAGTTTCCAAAAGTTTCTAGCAGACTCACTGCTACTGTTCCAGTTTCCTGGCGCTCATCAGCACAGATCATCATGGAAAGATCCAAATGACTCATTAATGTCAAATCTCCTAACTCAATTATTATACCTTTCCAAAGTGGGGAGGAATCATGAGGGATCGCCACAGCGAAATATCTGATCCACACACAACTTGGCACAGGTTTTACGCTGGATACCCTCCCTGGAGTAACCCTCCATTTTATCCGGGCTTGGGACTGGCACTACATCCAGCGGCTAGGGTTTGGCCATCATGGTATTAACTGAACACGGGCCATCCGCATGGCAGCTGAGAAATCTACCACTGAGCCACCAGCGCCCATGTATATAAACATAGCTAACTCGAGTGACAAAGGTACGGTATATTTTCCTTCCCTAAAATACATATGTATACACTATTGTATTTATTCCCATTTGTACAACCGTGGTAACATTCACACACACTTACATGCTATGCGCAATCAGGGAACGCCAATGAGCCTAACCTGCAAGACAACCTGAGAACCCGGAGGAAACCCACCAAGCACGGGGAGAACATGCAAACTCCATGTACAAAGACCGCAGGTGGGAATCGAACCCAGACCCTTGAGATGCAAGGCGACAGTGTTAACCATTAATATAGTGACTTTTGTGTACAAGTTACACCCCTAATGTTGATTGTTCTATGTAAATCATTAAAAAACGGAAGACTGTCCTGACTTTATAGAATTCAGAGTTTAATTAATGTTTTTTCTATGTTGGCGATCAGAAATTGCCCTTCGATGGCTTGGCACCCCATCCAGAAGGTACTGTACCCTGCCTAGTGCCCCTAGTCGCCTGGGGTAGGCTCCAGGCTTCCTACGGCCCTGTACAGGATAAGCGGTATAGTGAATGAGTGAGTGAGAGGTCAGAGATCCGTGTTAGTCGAGAAGAAGTTAATCGACAGGGTAAAAAGTGAAATGAAAGCAACTTTCGATTCTCAATCCTGTTTCATCTGAGGAAGTGGAAACACTTATAGCTTTGTAGTCTCTCATAGTTGTAGCTTAAGCAGCAAGGTTTCATAAAAATAGTACGGCTATACTGTGAATGTATATGCATTATTATTTATAATATTCTAATAAACTAAAAATGTATCAGTCTGAGACTTATTACTCTCCTCTCTGGTACAAACCTGTACTGCAACTAAACGATGAAATGTTGACCTCAGGAATAAATCAACCTATAATAATAATAATCTTTCCAAATGTAGTCGATCGACCAGGACGATCTATGTACAGCATACGTTTTGTTCTTTTTTTCGTTTGTGAGCTACGAGACGTGCCTCGCTCATTTTATTTCCTCTTGCTAGAAATATCTTCTTTAAACCACATCCAGATTGATGACACACACACACACACACACACACAGTCACATGCGGATGTGCCTTAGGATGCAGTGTGACTCTGTGTCATCTTTATATATATGAAAAAATCTTAAGTGTAGTGTTATCAGTCGGCCATCAAGTTTGTTATTATGGTCTGTCTAATTAAAAAATAATTTCATGCCTTAAAAACGGGCAAGTATTAGCTCACGTCACCTTATCGGTTAGCTCATTTTACGAGCTCGCCTTGTAGCTTCTGTACAAACCTAAAATAAATCCACCGAGAAACCTCTACTTAGGAGGCTTCCAGGAAAAAAATAAATAAATCCTAATAGTGTTGCTGTATGGTGGTGTGTTTAAAAATTATTTAGAGTCTGCGACTGGAGAGACTGCTACGCTCTGCGTCTCCTCCTCTTCATCATCATCATCGTCGTTAAGGAAAAAGAGCGGGAACATCCCGAGCAGGCAGCCGATGGTGACGCCGATCGCCTTCCCCTGTACACGAGCATATCTGGAGTTATAATCCTCAGTGTTAGGAGCTCAAGCAGACACACACGTATATAAACACACACACACACAAACGTCTTACAAGGTGTGAGCTGAGTCTTGTCTGCCACATGTCAGCCTGTTTGGGTGTTAGATCAGGAATCTGCATCCCCAACCGAGCAGCTAGAGCCTCCACATAACCCGCTAGCCTACACACACACACACACACACACACACACACACACACACACACACACACACACAATTGAAATACTTAGTAATTTGAGTAATATGTAATATGGGTGTGTGTGTTAATTCAGGCTTTTACCCAAGTCCAGCCAAGTCAGACACCAGGTTTCCCAATGCTGCCGCTGCAATTACAGAACACAACTACTGTTAGTCACAACACACACACACACACACACACACACACACACACACACACACACACACACACACACACACACACACAGATACGAGGGTGAGTCAAAAATATCCGCACTCCGGTTATATTAAAACTACTGTCGTCGCACTGTCTTATCAGCGGTTTCCATTCAAGGATACTGTCTCCCCAGTTACTCCTGTGCAGGTGTGAACAGTGGATAATTTGTAAAATAAACCTTGTAGCGATTCTCTAAGGAAGGTGAAAGTCATCATTAAAGCGCGTTATCGTCACTACGAGGCTGAGAGTCAAAGTATGGAACAGAAACATCCTGAACAAAAAAAAGATTTTTTTTTTTCTATCAGGTGTTTCAAGCTTCAACCATTAAGTATACAGTGTAAGGTTTGCCTTCTACATGCATGACACACATGACATTATTATGAGGGTAAGTCAAAAATTATCCACACTTAAAACTTCTATACTGGGTCAACAATACAACAGAGGGGTGCCCAATATGGGTGGACATGGAACTTGCATCCTCTAAGTTTTCTCTTTCTTCCCTGGTTTGCGCCCAACTCCCGTTGGCCTTCTCCAAATTTACCTCAAACCCAGTGGTGTCTAACACTCTTAGAATCTGGACTCAAACTAGGAAAAGCCTGGGTCTTCATAGGGCCTCAGACCTCTCCCCCATTGTAAACAATTTCCTATTCTTACCCTCTTGCACTGACTTGACATTTCGTACCTGGTCCGACAAAGGACTAAAGAAAATTAAGGACCTTTATAGCCAAGGTTCTTTCATGTCTTTTGAGGAACTTTCGAGAAAATTTAAGTTGCCTAAATCCCACCTATTTCGTTTTTTTCAGATAAGACACTTCATTCGGAATCAGAACCCCAAATTCCCTAGTCGACCTCCAGAAACCTTGGTTGATTCATTATTAGCTCTTGACCCTCAACAAAAGCGATTAATCTCCAACATTTATAGCCGTATTAATTCATCAACTGATAGCCCAACACTCATTCTCAAAAATTCTTGGGAGCAAGAGCTTGGAATCTCGCTGTCTGATGAATATTGGCAACATGTCTTACAACTGGTTCATTCTTCCTCAATCTGTGCAAGGCATGGTCTCCTACAATGTAAAGTTGTAAATAAAGTTCACTATACAAATTCGAGGCTGGCACGGATTTTTCCTAATGTGACTGACTCTTGTAACAGATGCAAACAGTCTCCAGCCAACCACTCTCACATGTTTTGGTTCTGTCCCAGACTAACCACATTTTGGACTGAAATCTTTAAAACTATTAGTAAAGCATACAACACAGTTATCCCCCCCGACCCACTTTTAGCTATGTTCGGCACCGCCCTACATCCATGTACCTCCAAAATCCTGCAATCTGTTCTTGCCTTTGCCACCCTTTTGGCCAGGCGATTGGTACTTCTCAAGTGGAATCAATCTCAGCCTCCAACTCATAATAGATGGGTGAAAGAAATGTTTATGTCCATTAAACTTGAGAAGCTTAGGTTTTCCCTTAATGGCTCATTAAATTTGTTTGAAAGAACTTGGAGGCCTCTCTTAAAACATTTTGATTCCTTGACATCTCTTCCCGACTGTGCTGACTGAGCAAACCCCCCCCCCCCTTGTTTATTTATTTATTTATTTTTTAATTATATTTATTTATTTATTTTTTTGTTGTTGTTGTTGTTTTTGTTTTACACTTTGGTTGTTAATTAGTTTGTCTGTCTAATTAGAACTGTGGGATGTGTGAACACAGGGGATTGGAAGAGGGATATAATAGGGTAAATAAAAAGAAAAATGGAAGTTTTGCCTGCTGTATTGAAATATTATGTTACCTGTGAAATAACTTCTAATAAAGAAAGTTAATAAAAAAAAAAAATTATCCACACTCTGGGTATATTAAGAGTCTGAACGTAAAGGCAGAGTATGGTATATGGAACGGAAATATCCTTGATTGCCGACCAAGAAAAAGTTAAAAAGTCGACCATCAGCTGGAAAATTTATCAATGCTCAAGAGCCAGAGGTATTGGTACATTATCAGGAAAAGGGTTCACTAATCAACAGTGCTAAACTTCAGATTAAACACAGAGGACTGATATCCGATGGCGTTGCCGATGCACATCTGCACACTTCTGCCCACTCTGTCAACACATTGCAAAAACGTAGTTTTGAGGTGTTAAAGCGTCCTCCCTATAGTCCTGATCTCACTCCATTCACCTGTTCGGTCCCCTGAAAGCATCCCTACGTGGACGACAATTCACTTCTGATGAAGAAGTGAAGATAGCGGTACATTCGTGGCTCATAGCTCAGTATAAAACATTTTTTAGTGAGGGAATACCAAAGCTTGATGGACAAATGGCTTTTTGAAAGGAGATTCAAAAAATGAAGTAATTGTCTTTTCTAAAAGGTCATTTAAAAAAAATCTACAGCCAGGACTATTTTATAAACACCCATAAAAATGTACATCTCAGTTCTAGCATGAACAAAGGGTTAACGTTCATCCTAATAACTCTTCAGCCCTTTCAGTTTGGAACACGCTCTGAACATCCCCGCTGCTGTGGAAATCTGATGTTATTAACAATAAAACTATTTTTAGAAGCCAGTGTTTACACTACACAGTGTGAAAATGCTGGTAGAAACCGTTCTGGCTGTAATTTTCCCCCCAAACACCCGCTGTCCTCACACTTTGGTGTGACTGAGTGTTAGCTGTACGCGCTTACACTGCAGTTTACCACCTCGCTCATCTACACACTCCCATGACAGTACACACCCCGTGTTTTCTGAAGCGGAGTGATTATTAACAGGTCAAGTTTCAACACAAAAGAAGACTCTTTTTGAGGAACAATTGGGAATGAATGAATGAAACAGTATGTGATTTTCACACACAAAAATCAGCATTGTAAACCAGCTCTTTGGTGTACCTGCCATAGTCGATATTCCAAACGTCACGCCAATGGACAGCTCAATCTGGGTGCCCTGTAAACGCATATGAATAGTCATGATCCATAATAAAGCAAGTTCTGTAATACACATTTAACTATCTCATAATGTCTGTGCAGGAGTCAAGGAGTCAGTGCTAATCCCTCATCCTGGATCAGTTCCTTCTCGTACACTTAAATACATAGATGTGTAATCATGTGAACCCCGAAATCAGCTCCTTTCACTGAAGCACTGAACCACTGGAGAAGCCCATACCACTTACTGCAGCGATCATGATAGCGTTGTCCAGGAAGCCGAAGCCGACGAACGGGATGGCATTGTGAAGGAGCACTGAAAAAAAAACAAAAAAACACACAAACACATCAGTGAATAAGTTATGTCTATGTGATTTTAGACACAACTGTGTAAAAGTACAAATTTCCGTGTTACTGTACTGTAAAAAAAAACAAGCTTTGTTCAAAAAATTAATTAATTTACAGCAGTTGCACCGATCATACCATCAGCCAGTACCGAGACTGATGCAATTTCCATCTCACGTGAACACTACTGAATGAAGCTCATTAGGTTTAAACTGTCACAAGGTCTAAGTGTTTCGTGCCCATGATTGTGTACTATCTCATGGAATGCCAACAGTGCCCTGCTGGAAACCAAATACAGAATTGATAACATCAACGCCCTGAAATGAGCACCAGAGAGGAAGGGAAACCTGTAGACAAGCACCAGAGTGGAAGAGAAACTTGGAGACAAACACCAGAGAGGAAGGGAAACTTGGAGACAAACACCAAAGAAAGGAAGCCTGGAAACAAGCACCAGAGAATAAGAAAAGCGTGGAGACAAGCACCAGAGAGGAAGAGAAGCTTGCAGGCTAGCACCAGAGAGGAAGAGAAGCTTGGAGACAAGCACAAGAGAGGAAGAGAAGCTTGCAGGCTAGCACCGGAGAGGAAGAGAAGCTTGGAGACAAACAAAGAGATGAGTGGCACAGGAGAAGGGAGGCCCAGAGATGAGTGGCAAAGGTAAAGAAAGCCCAGATTTGAGCGGCGCAGGAGAAGGGAAGCCCAGAGATGAGTGACGCAGAGGAAGGGAAGCCCAGAGATGAGTGACGCAGGGGAAGGGAAGCCCAGAGACGAACCGCAGAGAGAAATGGAAGTCCTGAGATGAGCAAGGTGAGGAAGGGAAGCCAGAGATGAGTGACTCAAGAGAAGGAAAGCCCAGAGATAACTGACGCAGAGAAAAGGAAGTCCTGAGATGAGTGGCACAGGGGAAGGGAAGCCCTGAGAGGAGTGGCACAGGGGAAGGGAAGCCCTGAGAGGAGTGGCGCAGGGGAAGGGAAGCCCTGAGAGGAGTGGCGCAGGGGAAGGGAGGCCCAGAGACGAACGGCAGAGAGAAATGGAAGTCCTGAGATGAGCAGGCTGAGGAAGGGAAGCACAAGAGATGAGTGACCCAGGAAAAGGGAAGCCCAGAGATAACTGATGCAGAGAAAGGAAGTTCTGAGATGAGTGGCACAGGGGAAGGGAAGCCCTGAGATGAGCGGAGCAGGGGAAGGGAAGCCCTGAGATGAGCGGAGCAGGGGAAGGGAAGCCCTGAGAGGAGTGGCGCAGGGAAAGGGAAGCCCTGTGAGGAGTGGCGCAGGGAAAGGGAAGCCCTGTGAGGAGTGGCGCAGGGAAAGGGAAGCCCTGTGAGGAGTGGCGCAGGGAAAGGGAAGCCTTGTGAGGAGTGGCGCAGGGACGAGGAAGCCCTGAGAGGAGTGGCACAGGGGAAGGGAGGCCCAGAGACGAACGGCAAAGAGAAAGGGAAGTCCTAAAACGAGGAGTGCAGAAGAAAGTATGTACAGAAACAATAGGCAAAGAGGAAAGGGAAGCTCAGATACAAGCAGTGTGAGTCAGCCAAGTCAGGGGGGTATGCACCCTTGCTCAGCTACCATGGTGTAAAAGAGGGTCTCTGTTTCTAGTGGTTTGAAATGGTCATCAACGTATGTTGCACAAATTTGAGACCAAAAGCAGTGGAGGCCAATAACACCGGGGGGAAAAAGCTACAGTTTGTATTGTATGTTTGTAGTGTGCTCAGTAAAAGTGTGTTAGGTTGACACAAATCAATTATGGATTACTTTTGGGTAATTATTTATTGTATCTTTAAACATCTCCTTTAACTATTATTTAAGACATTTTTCTTATTTGGGTCTAAGACTTTTTTGCACAATATTGTCCAATTATTTCTGTCAAAAAGAACATGTTTATAATGAACGAAGTACTATCCATTGTCTGAAACATGGTTTGTGAACGTTTCTTCCTATATAAGCCTTGTGTGAGTGTGTGAGAAGACAGAAAATGTGTATCACATCTCACCATATCTCAGCTGACTGGTGCTGGGTGGTGACGACTCCAGTTTCTCTAAGGGGAAAAATAAAATCGTCAAAAGTTGAGAAACGTTTGTTACATTACAGTTCACAGTGTGAGATCAGATACTGTACAAGCTCTGAGATGGGTTCAGACACCATCCATAGTGCTCCAGGTTCCCTCCAGTGGCTACAGCGGTATAGATCATCGGTGGATGGATGATAAAAGTAAAAGTAATATCAACATTGGATCCTGACTCAGACTCACACCTTCAAAAAAACTAGTACAAACTAGTAGGTGAAGTTTAGTGTATCACATTCTCTCAATGTTGGTAAGCCCATTTATGAAGACACATAAAATCAAAAAACAAGCCACCATCCTATATTCAAAATGAGGCGTTTTTCAAACTTTTACAGATCTACATGATCATTCCGCCTGAAATCACATGCTGCACATGACTTCCTGTGAACTTCTGGAAATCACGGCATTAACAAACAGAAAACAGGAAAACGATCTGAGAGGACATTGTTGTTGGCGTCGCACTATTCACAGGCTTGTGACAGGCTTGAACAGGCCGGTAATGGGCTACTTTACAAAACTCATGCTGTGTCTCATGCTGGGAAACACACAAAATAAACATTTATAATAATAATGTGGGAATAACACGCTTACTCTTTCACAGACACACAAACTAGACTAAAGCAGGATTAAAAGTTTATTAATAGAGTTAAAAGACTTCAGAACAATCACACAAACACAGTTCATGGACAAATGCCTGAAGTCTCCAAAAACTGATTTGTATTTACAGAAGACTTCAAACCCACTACAGTGATGAGACTCTTGGCCGCAGGAAAACATTGGCATGGTGCAAACGGTGCAAAGAGGTCCGTAAATTACGATGCAACTTGTGGTAACTATAGTAACACTACCTCGAGGACAGCAAAAAATGGAAAAGTTTAAACACTTTTTCTTTCACACAGTTTTTTCAGCAAAATACTGTGTATAATAAATGACTAAGAGGCATAATGGAAAAGTGTTTCCCAGGTAATGGCGTTACTCTGTTCCAGTCAATTGCAGAGACACTAAACAGGCAACTGTGAGCTCATGGAACAAGCAGAGGAACTGGCAGGTGACCAAACTGGGGACAAATCTGAGATGGTGGTATCCACTTTGAAACACTTGAGATCGTTCAGAAGAAACACAATCAGGATTAAACTTGGGTTTTTGAACTTTCTGGTTGACTTAATTCTCTGGAGCAAATGGAACATGCCTGAACCAGAGCATAACAAGAGGTAGTGTGTTAAAGGAAATCCAGAAGCACACACACACACACACACACACTGTATCTCCAGAGCTATTTAGAAATATTAAACCCTGACTCACTTTCCCTTCACGGCTGATATTTCTAAATCCAGAACTTTCTCCTAATAATAAGTGAAATCCCAGACTTCTACTGGAACAGCGGGGAAGTGAATGGTGGCTTAATATTTCTGCATGCGATGTGACGCTGGTCCCGGAGCACATCTACAGTACCTACCCTTACAGTACCTACCCTTAGTCACTTCAGCTGGAACCCTGTCTTTGGTGAACCCTCTCCTAAACGGGGCGCTTTCTGATTAAGGGAGGAAGGAAGAAAGGAAGGAAAGGAACAGGAGGAGGAATAAACGAGGGTGAGTCAAAAATTATCCGCACTCTGGCTGTAGATTTATTCAACTTTTAGAGACGACAAATGCAGCATTTTCGACATAATCTTCCTGCTTTTCAACAGACTTTGTCCATCCGCCAACAAGCTTTAGTATTCCCTCTTTCAAAAAACGTTTTAGGCTGAGCCACGAGCCACGAATGCACCGCTGTCTTCAGTTCTTCACCAGGAGACTCTTCGTCCAATGAAGCGAGAACAGGACTTTAGTGAAGAGGCTTTAACGCCTTGAAATAAAGTTTTTACAGAGTGTCGACAGTTAGGGCAGAAATGTACGGCCGTGCATCGTCATGCGAGATCACGACGTCCTCGGAGATCAGTCCTCTGTGTTTAATCTGACGTTTCGGCTTCAGCTTTTCAATAAACTTCTTACTGTCACGAGCACTGACGATTGTTGAACCCTTTTCCTGATAATGTTCTAATACTGGTGTTTGAGAATCCTAGAAAACTGTAAGCGTTGATGAATTTTCCAGCTGATGGTTGACTTTTGAACTTTTTCTCGGTCAGCGATTGAGGATGGTTCCGTTTCAGACTCTGCTGTTTACTCTCAGGCTCGTCGCGATGAATCCGTGTCCCGTCACCAGTAATGATTCTCATAAAGAAACTTCACCTTCACCTTCCTTAGAGTATCGCTACAAATTGTGTTTGAAGATATCCGAGCGCTTCTGTTTATGCTCTCGTTTCAGCACCAGGTACACCCTCAGACCACAAAAAAACCAGAATCGCTGCACGCTGCCCTTGTTTCGTTCAATTCACAAGTGGGGCGCCGGTTTTTGCTCAGACCGCAGTTACAGATGAACTGATGTAACACGTTGACGCCTGCACAGCAGTGACCGGGAAGACGGGAGCCTCGAACGGAAAGCGCTGATAAGACAGTGCAGCCTACAGAGGTTTTAATATAACCGGAGTGCGGATCATTTCTGACTCACAGATAAAAGAACGTGGCTGTTAGGAGGTAAAGACAAAACGGGACAGGTGTAAAGCCGAGGTGAAGAGCGGCACAACAACATCTCTTCACGTGAAGGTGACTGATCGGGTCATGGTGTGCTGTGGGTGGCTGAAGGGTAAAGTTCCCTGATTCGATCAGTTACACATTAGTATCAATCAAGATAAGACAGATAATGTGTGTGAATATTATTGTAGTTACAAAAAAAACATATCTCACTCAAGACTACTCATGACACGTGTGGTAAATGTTGAGATGTTGTGATTTCCTGCAACTAAGAACAGAAAGTTTCATTTACTCAATGTACTCTTGTTACTTTTTAGTGTCTGAACTACACTGAGGGTGTGATTTCTTTTACAGTGAGCCATACCTCTGATCACTAGTGTGTGTGTGTGTGTGTGTGTGTGTGTGTGTGTGCATGTCCGCCCTTACCCTGAGCGATAGCGATGGACTCAAAGTTCTGCAGCTCTCGCAGTAAGCACTTGCGCTCTGCAGCATGCAGGCTGTAGATAAAGTCCTTGGCTCCTTTCGGAGTGTTTAGCAGTTCGAGCTTCTCTTTGTGCTTGTGCGTGCCGAGCCAGCGTTTCTGTGCTCCTTGCACGCTCAGGCTCAGGGTTCTCCTCAAACAGAACCTCAGCATTGTGGGAAAGAACATGCAGACCACCTGAAAAGGAAAAAAAACAATATCATGAGATTACAGTAGGTGCTCAATAAGAATAGAAAGCATGGATCCACACAGAGAAAATGTAAAGGGTATTCAAATAAATTCATGTGAATAAGAAAGGCTTTGAGGTAGACCCCTTATTAAAGCAGGTTTAAACATAAGGCTGACTTTTTGTCTCTTAAAGTGCACTGACACTGGAGACTCCTTCCATAAAATGTATCCTTACTGAAAACTTTACTTTCAGATACTTTTTTTTATTTATTTTTTTACTCATTCATTGTTTGAGGCAATTAACATAATCGTTTCTTCATGATCCTACAGGGGGCGCACTCTAAACTATTCATACATATTCTCATCCCGTTTGGTAGGAGTGAATTACTTGCCAAGTTTGTTTAGAAATAATAATTCTAGCGGATGACAGAGACACACGCTGCTCTGTAAAAATGTAGATTTTGTGTTTCATTTAATTTGAAGGTAAATGTTAAACTCTTGCATTTAAAGTTAGTTTGTATTGTTTCATTATTTATGTTCAAATCAAGTGTGAAGCTGTTGAATGACGAATGCTAAGGTATAAAACTTGCGTTATAAAGTTGGGACTTTTTACAGGTTCAAATTCTTAAAATTTTAACAAAATCACGAAAAAATTTAATATCGAATGGGGATATTTATAAAAAATTGTGCTATTTACAGCAGCGCAATACAAATAGAATCAGTAACGAGATATCGTGATAATATCGTATCGGGCGGTGGCTGGTGAGACCTATGCCTACTGGACAGGATGGAAAACCATCACAGAGCACACACTCACATACTCATTCACACTATACTACAGGCAATTTAGGGACACCAATTAGTAGGGACTGGATTCACCGAGACCTCCGATACGATATTATCGCGATACCTAGATACTGATTGTGATTCTGTAAACAGCACAGTTTTATAAATAACCTGATTCAATATTCTTTTTTTTTTTTTTTCTTCAGAAGTTGTAACGATTCCAAACAAACTTCTTCCTTCACTCCTATCACACAGGATGCTGTACTGCGTGAATCGTTTCGAGTGCACTACAACAATCTACCGCCTCAAATGCAAACGTATAGGATTACGGATAGGATATTCAAGCCTACGTGTATGTTACTATAGAAACGATAACGTATCAGAACAAGCGCATCATTACAAACATGTGATCTGGTGATCAACTCCTTCCGACCAATCAGATTTGAGAAATCAGTACCTCATTATAGTTGTATATTACTGTATAACCTTTGACCATCTGTACCGTAATATTTACATCAGCATATCCTTATCCTTACAAGCCCTCCTTACTTAAAGACCCCCCCCCCTCCTACCTCCAGTGTTTGGACACCTACCTACCTACTGCAGTGCATTATGGGAGATCTTGGCTGTGTTGCATATGCCACATTAGCCTCTCAGACATGATTAAGAAACTCTTAGTGCACTTAAACGTGAACAGAGTACAGTTTCAGACAGGTCATGTTGGGGTTATGTTATGCTCTACTAACAGCCACATCTGGATCAAGAAGGTTACAGATGTTGACACAAATGTGTAGAAGGAGCTGGTCTCCAAGACTGGGATTAAGTAGGTGAGCTCTGATCAGAAATACAGTCTGGTTAAAAGGACACAGAAATCGAAACAGTTCAAAGATTGCTGCAATCAAGATCAAAGTGGAATTTGCATATCTCACCTAAGCAGATCATTCATCACTGCTGGTTCTCTTCTTGCTGTTGTTGTTGTTGTTCTGAAGCGCCTAAATTCCCCAGATTGTCCCCATGCATGTCGACCAGGACAGAAGATAAATATTATATCTAATTAAAAATAATAATAATAATAAAAGTTGTAACAGTCTAACAGAGAGAAGCACATGGACAGTAACTCCTTTAACACCAGCTGGCCAAGTTTCCTCGCCCGAGATGAGTCAAGGGGAAACCATGACTCAGGGTTGCCAGATACGCATCTCAAAAATCCCTCTTAGAAATAAAACCATCCTCTATAATCTAAAATGATGATACTCTTCTAAAATGTATACACACTGCAGGAAAAGGTAAATAGTTTGATGTATATCATATCAATATAATATTATCATTAACACAAAGTGGTGCAGTGGTTCGCACTGTCGCCTTGCACCTCCAGGGTCCGGGTTCAATTCCCGCCCAGGTTCGATTCCCGTCTCTGTGTGCATGGAGTTTGCATCTTCATCGATGTGCTTGGTGGGTTTCCTCCTGGTACTCATGTTTCCTCCGACAGTCCAAAGGCATGCAGGTTAGGTTAGGTTAGGCTGCCGTTAATTGCCATTCCAAATTGCCCGTAGTGCTACAATGAGGTTGTGCGTGTGTGCGTGTGTGTGTGTGTGTGTGTGTGTGCCCTGCGATGGATTGGCACCCTGTCTAGGCTGTACCTGTCTCGTGCCCTTGTGCCGTAGGTCTCCTAGGATAGGCTTCAGGCGCCTGTGACCTGGAATACAGGATTAAGTGGTATAGACGATGAGTGATAAGTTATCATCAACGCATAGCAATAAATTTAGTTTTCAAATACTTATACAAGTTTTTCATTTACATTATTTTGGCTGGTTCTGTATGGTGTGCATGAAGTTTGCATGTTTTGTCTGTGCTCGGTGGGTTTCCTCCGGGTACTCTGGTTTCCTCACACAGTCCAAAGACATGCAGATTAGTCTAATTAGTCTAAAAATTGGGATTGGTTGGGTGTAACCTGTCTAGTCCATGCCCCTGTGACCCAGTACACAGGATAAATAGTATAAGATGAAAGAAAGAATACAGTTGAAGGATGCAGTGCTGGTCGCAAAAAGAGTAAAATATTTAATATTTAATGGGTTTATGCCCCAGTACTGTTGTAACTGTTACATACTTTCCAACACTCCCGATTATCCCGGGAGACTCCAGTTTTCACTACCCTGTCCTGATTGCCAAACATTTTCTGCATTCCTCTGGATTCATGACAAAAGTTCATTGACCTTTCCCCCAATCATTAATACAAGCTGCTCCTGGTACTGTGCATCATCAGAGTATTTTTCCATGATATATTCCTGACATGTGCAGTATGTGAGTGCTGTTTTTACGCCCTCCTCCCACACTGAGAGAGAACTGGAGAGCAAAAGAAAGAAATACTCAAGAAAATTTCAGAAGTCATGGAAAGAAGAGTTCCTGCTTCTTATGGAAGGTTGTAAAGGGAAGAACAATCTCTTCTTCTTCTTAAGCCCTTAGCCCACAGATGAGCATAGGCCATCGACGACTCTCCGCCAGCGAACTCGGTTTTGGGCTTCTTTTGCTGCTTCATTCCAGGTGATCCCGTGCTGTCTCAGTTCTGCTTCAGTGTCTCGCCTCCAGCTGTTTCTGGGTCTGCCACGTGTTCTCTTCCCCTGCGGGTTCCAAGTCAGGGCCTGGCGGTTGGTGCTGGAAGATTCCTTCCTGAGTATGTGCCCTATCCGGCCCCACTTCCTTCACAGAATCTGCTTGGCCACTGGTTCCTGTCCCGCCCTTTGCCACAGGTCTTCATTTCTGACTTTATCAGGCCAGCGTATCTTGAATATGCGCCTCAGACAGGTGTTCAAGAATGTCTGGATCTTCTGCAGCATAGTTTTTGTAGTGCGCCAAGTCTCACAGGCATAAAGCAGAACCGATTTTACATTTGAGTTGAAAATGCGATGCTTGATCTTCATGGTGATCTCTAGAAGCCCAGATGTTCTTCAGCATGACAAAGGCTCCTCTTGCCTTTCCAATTCTAGCAGTGACGTCTCGGTCGGTGCCTCCCCGATGGTCAATCACACTTCCAAGGTATACAAAGGTCTCTATGTCCTTGATAGGAATTCCCCCAACAGTGTTAGGGGTGTTGGCAGTGGAGTTTATCTTCATCACTTCAGTTTTTTCCCCTACTGATCTTGAGTCCTGTTTGCGCGGATATGGTCTCAAGACGGGTGGTCTTGTCCTGCATTTGGCTATGATTGTGTGACAGGAGCGTCAGTCAGGTCATCAGCGAAGTCAAGGTCATCCAGTTGAGTCCAGGGTGTTCACTGTATCCCATTTTTCCTGCCTGTCGTGGTGGACTTCATAATCCAGTCAATGGCCAGCAGGAAGAGGAATGGTGAGAGTAGGCATCCTGTCTTCACCTGAAAACTGTCTGACATCTGCCCAGCATGGATAATTTGGCAGCTCATGTTATTGTACATGATATTATGGAGTTCCTCAGAAAATTATTGTAATGATACAATGCATGTCCAAACAATGGAAGAACAATGCATTTTGCAAAATCTGTGGGTGGATTTTTCCATCGAGCACAAAGGATAGATGGATGTTAGTAAAATGCTGTTGCAGTATATTTATTATTAGGTATTTTCATTCTTTTGAAAGCAAGAAAGTTCAACTCTTTGAAGCTCAAAGAGAACGCCCAGTCCCCTGCGGTTTGGTTTGGAAATCCTCCCTATTTTTCAGCTTGGCAAGTATGACCCTTTGATCCAGAGGTGCCAGTGGTATCATGGCTGATTCTGCACGATGATTGCATCTTTCTAACAAGCCTGAAATATGTGCAGAAAAGAATTTCACTGTATTTGTGACATATAAAGTTATTATTTACAGCTAACAAGATCTTGTCACAAATAAATTACAAAACGATCCCTATGCTGAATAAGAATTGTTTCCCTGTTGAAAACATAACAGCTTTACAGTGTAACGCTGATGGTTATAAAGTGCTAACACTGGAGACTCCTTCCAAAAAATATTTTTAATAAACACTTCCTCATAAAAAAAAATATATATAATAATAATAAATTGACCACATCAGCAATTCATTTTTTGTTAATACATTCTCAGTGAATTTGGTGTTACTATATAAACACCAACATTGTTGGTGTTTATATAGTATATTTTTATATGTGTTATTATAGTAACACATTTTATTATCTATATTTCATTAATAATTACATTTTAATAAATTACCCAAAATATAGCTATGAGAATCAGTAAATCAGTGTCACCTGTGTACTGATTTACTTATATAGATAAAATATATTTAACTGATATTTTTCACCTGTTAATAATAACACCACTGCACTATGCACAAACACTGTAAGTTTAATAATTACAGTCGTAACTGTTAAAACGTCATACATATTAGCGGGAGTTTAGGCGGACCTGGCAACACTGCTGTGTATTTTTGACTCTGCGGCGCGGTCAGAACTGGTTATTTGACTTTCTGATTGGTTCGCGAAGAGACCCATGATAAAGAAACGTCCAATCAAAAGGCGCTTTTTTTTGTCGTCTACGAGACGTTGCCGTCTACGCTTTGTCATAATGCATTCTGGGAAATGTGGTACTCTTCTATTGCGGCGCTCCTAAAATTGGACGCAAGCGCACTACATTTCCCACCACTACTAGCAATATAAGGTACAGTCGTTAGCTCACAGTTGAGGCACGTCAGATTTGTAACGTCTCCGTTTTGTATGTTTTGTGCACGCGAAGCTTGATTTGTGGAAATGAAGATTCAAAAAGACGTCTTAATCGCGATTTCTGATGACTTTTTTTTTAAATTTATTTTATTGGCTTTAAGGGGTGCAGAGATCGGGGTCACCTATAGAGGGCGATCGTCAGTTAATTTCATCCATATTACTGTGCAATTCTAAAAATTCACTTTGTCTGTTTTAATTCAAATTTTTGCTAATTCATGCCATTATTTAATTAACCAATCGTGTTCCATTAGCACAGTGAATAAAATAATGCAGATACAATTCAAAAGCTTCAATTAATGTTTATGAATGTAAAAAAAATAATAATAATAAAAACTGACCTGTTGTGATATTTGTTGTTGTTGCTTTAATTGATGAAGTGAAATTAAATCATTAACTTAAAAAAAAAAATTTTTTTAAAGAAAATATTCACTGGTTTTCCTTCCTTGGATCACTTTTCGCATGTCCTGTTCGTGAAGGCTGGCCCGTGTGGTCCGATCCAATAGAAGTGCTAGTGTAGATCAAATTGATAAAAAGGCTAATGCTGGTTCCAATATAAAGGTGTCAGGACACACAGGTCATTACTGTTATGGTGGGAAAAAGAGGACCTACTCACTGTGGCACCCTCTTGCTGTCAGAAGATTTTTATATTTATTTATATTGCATGAATATAGATAAAACATAATTATGGTAAATAATAACGATCTTCTTTTCTTTATGATTTGGAGTGCCATACTGGATGGAACCAAACCATACTGGCACATAAGGTGCACTGAACATGATACCGTTGAACCTGGATCAGTAGAAACTAGGTTCGTTTGCTTCCAGTTCACAAAAGCCAAGATCCACCCCTTCTCCTTATTTGTTACGGGAAGCAAGATTCTACTTCTTCTTCTTCCTCCTTGTTGTCTCCCTCGTCTTCTCTTAAAGCCTTCCCTTAAAAACGTCTAAGGCTTCCCATAATCTCGTCTTATCCTGTTCTGCTACTGAGCTCTTCAATATGGTACTCTCCTTTCAGTACCTAGTAAGCAAGGTTAATGTGGCTGGTACTTGATATAGCAAAAAAGGAAAACATATTTGTCCATCCATTCATGACAATCTCGTGTACCTCAAGATGTGAGAAGGTCAAACTGTCCAAACTGTCTGCCTTCAGATTCATCACCACCCTGAAAAACAAAACAAAACAAAAAAACACTATATTGCCAAAAGTATTCGTTCGCCTGCATTCAAATGCATATGACCTTGAGAAACATCCGATTCCTAATCCATTGGGTTTAATATGATGTTGGCCCCGCCCCCTTTGCAGCTAGAACAGCTTGGGCCAACATCATATTAAACGATTGACAATTGGATTCACAGGGCAGGCAAGCAAATACATTTGGAAATACAGTGTGTATAAAGCAGTTTCCAAAGGCGAATGAATGATTCTTTTAGAATTTTTCAAGAAGTTTTCGCACTGTGGCCTCACACCTCCAGGGCAGAGGGTTCGAGTCCCACCTTCGGCTCAGTGTGCATTATGTTTGCGTGCTTCCCTCCTGCTTGGTGTGTCTTAACCATATCTGCTGATCTATGCTCATGTACTTTATAGGGGTGTTTCAGACACAGAGCTGCCTCCGCACGCTGTGAGGACAGAAATGACGTGTACACTGCAGTGACCCACTAAGGCAATATGCAGTATCTATGATTCCGGTGTAGATTTAATAACAGCCTCTTTATATTGTTTATTGTTTCATTTGAGGGAATACTGAAAATGTGGATGCTTTTTTTTTTTTTTTAACAAAGCAATTTAAGTCGGCAAATCTGCTGTCAAACAATAAAAGCGTATTTTGTCAGTGTATTGAGTCAGAAATCATACTCTGGACAAAAATGAGGTCTCGGCCCTCAAATCCATACCATAATGAAACCAAACTTTCAGCACGTTAACTGTTTTTTGAGTGCATTAAAGTTTAACTGCCACTGCTTAATATTATTTATTTGGATTGTTACGTATCGTTTGACAATTAATGAGCAAAAACTGTTTTTTCTTTTTTTTTTGCACATGCACAACGTATATTTTCAGCGTTGCCAGATCACAATGCAAGAAACTATATTTTTTTCATAATACTTCAAATATTTATTACTAGCACTAATATGATAATTATTTCTTATTGCTAGAATTATTCCAGACAAATAAAGATAAAAAGTAGGCCAGTTAGCAGAGAACTGCCCAGGCTCAAACTCTGCTCAGCTTTGCACATCTTAAACAACAGACAAGATCAATTCTGATTGGTGTTTCTTGTCCCTGTGTGGAACATCAAATACTGTACAGTCTTGAATTTCAAACTGTGAGCTGCAACTGCGCCCTCTTGTGGTGTAAACATTAATAGCTACAGCATGTGAGCTACGAAGCATTTTTTACCAAAACATATATTGCCGGTTAATACATTTTAAACCGAGTAATTTCTTAATAGTACAGTAAGTAATCAATAAATGATTAACCATCACTATCCCTAATTGTCATAATCGGAACTCACAGTACGAGTGAAAATACATGTTGTGCATGTGCGTAAAAACTTTTCGCTCACGAATTTCCGAACGTTTCGACAAGAAGTTTGGATTTATTTTCTACATTGTAGAACGATACTGGATTTGTATGAAATAACATGTGGAATTAGGTAAATAAATAACAACGTAGTGTTATTTTAAGACAAAAAGATCAGCTGTTCTGGAATTGTTCAATACCAAAACGTAGCTCTGCTGCAAAGGAGAATTAGTTACATTTAGTGACCGATTTCAGGGATCACCAATTAACAAACAGCACCTCAGGTTAGAGCCGTTATATAAGCTTTAGCAGACACATCTCAATAAAGGTTTGCTCAAAAGTTTCAATTTACGAAGCGAGACTTTAGTACTTGGACCGCGGATGTGGATTTTGGAAACAACCAGACCATTCATGATGACAGAAGGATCTTTTTTTTGATACATGACACAACACATTTATTTTTTTTAATAGAATTTATTAACACCTCTGAGCAATTTGAACAATTCCACTGGAACTCCATCGACTAAACAGTGCATAACCGATCCAGGAATTACTTCCTTCACTTATTATTATTTTTTTTCCTGTAAGAAAGTATGAGTACAGCGCCCTGGGAGCTGATCTCAGATCAGACACTGCTCAATACTGCTGATTTAATCTGAGGCGTATTTAATTCACAGATTTATCCTTAACAATGGTGGACATGGAAGAATTATTTCAATATTTAGAAGATTATATTCTCGAATAATCGCAGAGACTTGGTGTGAAGGAGAGTTAATGCTGGATAAGACTCATTCTGCCAAGAAATTCTACTAACACTAGTGTCTATGTAATCAGATTCAATATGCTATGAAAAGACCAGGAGGAGGCTTTATACCACATCAACCTTCATGATTAAGAAATGAAAAAAGGCTTTTTTGTTGGTGTTGTTGTTGTTGTCAAATACAGTTATGTTAAATACATTACATAATTTACTGATCATGGTTAGAAAGGAAAAAAAAAAAAAACCTGACCCAAGATCAGCACTCTCAGTCCAGATCTTTAGAAGTGCAGAAGTCACAGAACCCTCAACATAACGGCAACAACATAACCAACATTCAGAGGCTCATGTGTTTTAGGAACAGTTTGGCAAAAAAAGGAAAACAACAAAAATTGGATTTACCTGATATTTGCATCAGATGTTTTTTTGGTTGTTTTGCACTGGAGCTATGAGGCAAATACAGTGATGATAAAAAAAGATTTGTGCTTTTTTTTTTTTTTAGAGCCAACTGCAACCATCCACTCGTCCCTTCAACCATCATCCATTCACTCAACTACTCATCCAGCAATCCACCCTCTCATCCATTGATTCACACACTAATATATCTACATATCCATCCCTTTACTCATCCAACCATTCTTTCATTCACTCACTGACCCATTCATCCACCCAACCATTTATTTATTCATTCATCCATTCATTCCCTCATCCCTCCATCTTCCACCATATCAAAAAGGGACTTCATGTTTATACACACCTGATCACCACGCCCATACGTCGTTCTTTCCCAAACTGTTACCACAAAATTGGAAGCACGTAATTATATACAATATATTTTTACTCAGCATTACGATGTCCCTTCACTGAAAGGAAGAGGCCCAATCCTGTTCCAGTACGACATGGTGTATTAAAACTGGAGTGAAAGAATCCGAGTATCCGGTACAGAACACTGAGGGAACCCAACTCCAATGAACGCATTCACGATAAATCGGAAACACATTGGGCCTGACCGATGTAACTGATCGAACCCAAATCCCGCCAGTCACGGTCTAAGATCTAGCGGAAACGAGAACATATGGGTGTGACGGTCAGCTGTCTACAAACTTCCTACTACAATAACGAGCTGGACGGCGGCGACAATCTCTCTCACATTCCTGGGTTAACGGGTTAATTAAAACCCCGTCTCTCCAATGAGACCTCTATAGGACATTCATGAACTGTAATGAACTCTAATACAGCGTTTGTTTTTCTCCCTTTGAACGAAAGCCAAATTAACGCAGTCTTTGTTATGGACTAATTAGAAGAAGTAACACATCCTGTATTGGAGTCACCAATCTATCTCTATCTATATATGTATTCTATTTAGTTCGACTCCGGCCCATAGACTCTGCCCCTCACCGTTAAAGTGCTATGATGACTGAGCTTTGTGCCGATTTTTGATGTGTTGCGATTTTACTAGCATCATGATTTTATAAATATCAAGATTTAGATTTAGTTTAAAGTGCACCACCTGTAGGATTAAAGAGGAACTGCAGCATTGTTCCACCATCATCAAATGCGAAGGTATATAAATTTAAAAAAATGAATTAATAAAATAATCAATTTTGGAGTCATGATTTGTAAATATGAAAGAAAAAATAGATTCTGTGATCTCTTTCATATCTACTTACTATGATGTGAAAAAAAAGAAAAAAAAAAGTTATGTTCTGCGTGCTCTGTGTACGTCAAGATTTTTTTTCAGAGAGGAGAATTCACATTGGCTACACAACAGCCTCACAGCTCCAGTGTAAAGCTGAAGACGCAAACGTTTGTGTGAGGAGATGCACAAAGTACCGGGTAACAGATTGCGTGAGGGGAAACAAAAAAAAAAACAAAAAAAAAACAAGCAATGCATTTAAGACCATGAAAAGCTGCGAGTGAAGTTGAACACAGAGACCGTGGTGAAATGAGACGCTCCTCGGAGGACCTCCAGCGGAACACGAGAATTTCCTTTCTTACAGGAAAGCGCTCTGTTGTCTTTTTTTTTTTTTTTTACGACATGTACAACAACGTACATAAACTTAAAGCAAGGTCACACAAGAGACCAGTAGTAGCCATTAAGAGGTAAATCTGTGTGATTACAGTAAGTAGCACATCACCTTTAACCTCTCGTTGTATAAGCAGGGCAGCGAGAGAGGAGACGAGAGGATTTCTCTCGGTCGAGCAGCAAACACACACACACACCTTTCATGCCTTTCATCGGGACGACATAAACAAACAAAAACAAACAAAAACCCTCTCTCTGACTGTTCAGCCCTGGCTTTGGAATGCACTCACTTTTCAGTTTACTTTAATTCAATCAGCCCTTTTAAGTAACGCAGACACACACAAAACAAAACAAACAAAAAGACAAGCACACACCCATCCACACACACAAATCATAAAAGAGCAAATCCCTGATCTGAATCATTTCCTTAAGTTAAAATTTCCTTTTTGTTTTTAATCAGTCTGTATTGGAGTCCGTGTCGTCGTCGATGTAGTCCTCCTCTACAGGGCTCGCCGCGGTCTGCGGCCCCCACTCATCTTCATCGTACTCTATACTGTCGTTATCCTCCAGCAGCTCGTCTTCGGGCTCCGCCCCTACGCCCGCTTCGGCCCCGCCTTCTCCGGCCGCTTCGAACTCCGCCTGCTCGTCCGCGGCCGGCGCCTGGCCGTTGTTGTTGGAGAAAGGCGCGCGCTGGTGCGCATCGTCCTCGTCGTACACCCTCTGGTGGCACATGGGGCACGTGTCCTGGATGTACAGCCATTTGCGCAAGCAAAGCGCGTGGAAGTAATGGTGGCACGGGGTGACGCGCGCGGACGTGGCGAACTCCTGGTAGCAGATGGCGCAGACGTCCTCGACGCCGCGCAGCTCGCTGCCCGTCACCTCGGGCAGGGAGTGGATCCGTCGCACGGCGGCGCGCCGCTTCACGAACGTCCTCCAGCCGCTCTTGGCCTGCAGGTAGATGTTGAAGTAGGCGTGCAGGCACATCATGCACGCCCGGATCTTGCTGCCGGACTCGAACGCCATGGTGTAGGCGCCGTTCCCGAACATGACGATCCCGAAGACGAACTCGACCACGTTCCCGGCCGAGCGCACGTAGTACACGTAGTCATCAAGCTTCTCCCAGAGCGTGCCGTAGTACCCGTCCACCATGAACAGCGTGTAGACCGTGAGCGACACGAGAACCTTCAGGCACAGCTCCACGCAGAACGCGGTGACGGCGAACAGCCACGTGTTGAGCGCGTAGCGACGCCACAGCATGCTGCTCAGCACCACCGGCAGCGTCAAGAGCACCAGGGACACCAGGAGGGCGGGGGCGTGCCGCCGCACAGACTGCACGTGCGAGGCGCTCAGCGCCATCAACACCGGCTCAGTCATGCCGTGGACGAAGTGCAGCACGGCCGTCAGCAGCAGGCACAGGTTCCTGCTCAGGCGCACCAGACGCTCGCCCGGCTCCAGGCCGCTCAACCCCGTCTGCAGGGCCAGGATGAAGAACAGCACCGGCGCCACGAAGCCCAGCCGCCGGTCCTCCTCGTCTTCTGCTGACCCGATGAACGCCAGGACACCCAGACCCAGGTAGTGCGCCGCGGACGAGATCACGGCGCTCATGCCCAGCACGGTGAGTGTGGAGTCACAGCCGCTGATGATAAGACTGCTGCACAGATCCCAGATCACGTCCCACGTCACGTAGGCCTCGTCTTCTCCGTTCTCCTCCACCCAAGCCATCCTCACCTGTTTTTCCGGGAAAGAACGTATTAATTCTAAGGAGATGAAGATTCATAATTACATCACATCACGGAAAATTTAAACTTTCAATCCCATCCTCACCGCGTATATCAGAACCACCGCCTGTGCCGCGACGCGGGTGAGCCAGAAAACCCGCAGCACGTCCGGCACCCGAATCCTCTTCCAAGTGTCCTCCAGGAGCAGCTGTAACCCATAGATGCGGTACATGTGCCGCACCAGTAAGTACACATAACGGCACGAGTAGTACAGTCTCTTTAATCGGACGAGCAGGCACGCGGCGGCGTTCAGTCCCAGCACCGACCCCGAGACCACCGCTAACGTCCGCCTCACGTCCCCGGGAAGCTCCATGAAAAGCCCGGACACGGGCACCAAGACGTCCAGCATCATCAAGGTGGAGTACGGCGACTTGACGCCGAGCAGCAGCACGTAACCCGAGGATAACAGGAGCTGCAGAGCGGCCAGGGCCAGCCAGAGCGCCGGTCGGGCTCGCGGGAGCGGCCCGAAGCTCGGCGCCGCACGGGACGAGTCCGGATGCGACGCGGCGTAGTAGTTTAGCAGCACGGCGGTGGATCCGAGCAGCATGCCAACGAGCAGACTGTAGAACTTGAACAGGGACTTCTGGGACAAGACGAGCACGACGCCGCACACCGCTATACCTGAAACACACACAAACGAAAAGTACATCAAGATATATATACTGTATATACCCAAAAACTTTTACAATGATGATTTAGTGCAAATTCAAGCACAACTACATATGACATCAACAGGGGACTGACATTTGCAGCATGAATTAAAATACTTTTTTATAAACAAGCGCGTCCAGATTTATAAAGTTTAATAAAAACAAACAGTGAGGTTGAAGTGCTGCAGAGGATCAGAGCTGAGCGCCTCACAGGAAGTTCAGGCCTAATGATGAGTTAGTAACTTTAAAAGCAAACAAACAAAAAAAATCACAACGACTTGTTAGCTCTGTCTCTTACCCAGCACCCTGAGTAACACCTGTCCCGCTGTCCCGCTCCATCCCTGCGCCGGATCCGACTGAGCGTTACAAATGGCGTCGATGATGAAGATACAGGGGACCCGCAGCGCCACGTCCAGCACCGCCAGGGCCTGCTGGCTCAGCCGGCCGGGGTTAGAGGCCATGGCGCCGCAGCGCGACTTCCACCTCACCTCCCCTCTCCTAAACCTCCTACCGCTCCCTCCGGAGCTCCTCCTGTGTGGTCCGGTCCTGACTCGCGGTGCGCGGTGTTTACCTAAACACGGGGGTCTCCGCTCTCCGCCATCTTCCCCTTTTTTTTTTAACCTCCTGTTGCTATGCGAGGAACGCGGAAGTGAACTCGAGGTTTTACAACCGCCCGTGACGCAGCGCGCGCCAGTACGTTACAGCGTTGCTGCGTCATTACGCTCCAGTTACAGCGTGACGGAAGTCGAACAGCTAACCGGAAGTGAAGATAAAACCTTTAATTTAAACGTGTTTATAAAATACAAGACACTCAAATAATGAAAAAAAAAAATTGATATGTTTCATAATTGTTATTTTTAGGGCTTTTTCTCATTATATATATATATATACAGACCAAATGTTTGGACACACCTTCTCATTCAAAGAGTTTGAATTTGTATTATGGCAAGAAAAAAGCAGCTAAGTAAAGAAAAACGAGTGGCCATCATTACTTTAAGAAATGAAGGTCAGTTATTCCGAAAAATTTGGAAAACTTTGAAAGTGTCCCCAAGTGCAGTCACAAAAACCATCAAGCGCTACAAAGAAACTGGCTCACATGTGGACCGCCCCAGGAAAGGAAGAAGAAAACTCTTTGAATGAAAAGGTGTGTTCAAACTTTTGGCCTGTACTGTATATATATTAAGGCAGCAACTTTGTCACCTTGCACCTCCAGGCTAGGGTTGAGGGTTCGATCCCCACCTCAGGTCTGTGTGCATGGAGTTTGGATGTTCTACATCTACATCTAGGCATTTGGCAGACGCCCTTATCCAGAGCGACTTACATTTTTATCTCATTATACAGCTGAGCAGTTGGGGTTAAGGGCCTTTGCTCAAGGGCCCAACAGGGACAACTTGGTGGTAGTGGGACTTGAACCTGGGACCTTCCGAACCGTAGTCCAATGCCTTAACCACTGAGCTACCCCTGACCTCTAGCTGCTTGTTGGGTTTCTTCCGGGTACTCCAGTTTCCTCCCACAAACCATGCAGACATGCAGATTAGGCTAATCGTCGTTCAAAATGCCCCTAATGTGTGAATAAGTGTGACACTGAAGCTATAGTATGAAGAGCTGGTGATATTGTTAATGTCTGCATAGTTAAGCTGATGAATACTGAAACTGCGCGATTTTTAAATGCACATTTGAATAAATGATTAAATGGTAAATTTGGTAGTGTTCCCTGCGATTGATTGGCACCCTGTATAGGTTGTACCCCACATCATGCCCTACGTCTCCATAGGGATAGGGATATGGGATAGGCTCCAGACCCCACGTGAGCCTGTACACCGGATAAGCATTATAGAATACGATAATGATAATGTTTATTATATAATCATTTATTATATTATATAATTGTATTATATATTGTTGTTGTTTATTCCAAAATTCTGCTTCTTTGTTGTTTAACGACAGTTGGAATTCAGTACTTTGGTAACTGCCAACCGTGGGTCTCATTCTCCTTGTTTCATTATTTTTTTTGTCAAGTTGTCTAGATTTACTGTACCTGACCAGTGCACTACAACTCCCATAGTCAATCAGGTTTCCAGAATTAGTACCCCTGACCAGTGCTATAGAACTACTACAGTCAACTGACGTTCTAAAACAATTTTAGCTCTATATTATCCCTCATTAGTGCTCTACATTTATTATACCAGTCTAGAACTCCAGTGTGCTACAACCCTTACAGTTTATCAGGGTTCTAGAATAATTATATCTGTACACATTTTCAAATAACTAAAGTTGGTCAGGGTTTTGCAATTTATGCTAATCTAATCTAAGATAAAGCAGTAGCGTTAATTAGGCTTCTAGACTTATTATTACCAAGCAGTGTTTTAGACATATTATATGTGAGCCTAGTTCTAGGTCAGTCAGTGATGTAGAAACATGTACCATGATGTAAACTGTCATAATGACAATGTTACAACTTAACACACGTCAAATAGTGATTTTTCATATAGAGCAAGTATTTATTAAAATACATTTCAGCATTGCACCAGCCATGTGAACGGTTCAGTCCTGGGATCTCTGGGATGCTGCAAGTGAACATGAGCAGTAAATAAGAGAACCCTGGGCAGAGGCAGATCAGAAGATCCACTGCTTTAACAAACTCAGTTCTCACAGGACCACTATTTCATCATTCAGATTTTTCAGCTCCCAGTGAAGAACACTTTCAGGGTGTTGTTGTAGATCGTGTTGGCCATCTCTGTCGGATCTTCGTTCCTCGCTGCTGCCATCACCTCCAGCACCTGGCTGAAAAGAGACCAGGAGATTTACAGGAGAATTACAGACCCTACGCTGTGACCTTAGACCGGACGTAATCTTAATTCCAGATGAAAACAAACCTAAATTTAGAAATATTTTTCATGTCAGTACAATGCACCGTTTCATTTCCGTGGTAACATCCGAGTGACCTACATGATGTGACAGGGTTCATTCCTATCTTTCAGGCAGTGTCCTGCTTCCCACTTCTTCTTGGTGGGGAAAGTTGTTTTAATGAACTTGGATCCTGCGTGAGTGTTTTTGATGCCACACCACGGAGCGTCTGGAAGCCCAGAAACAGAAAGAGAGTGTGAAGGAGAAAGAGACTCACATTACGTTTAGATGCTCTGGTACTTTAGTTATCTAAGATAACAAATCCACTGTCCCTTACCCTGTATGCTGGCTGACTAGGAATGATGAGCATGATAAAAGACTCCACGCAATGATTTTACATGAATTTACATTACACACATGGTGAAGTGAAACATGTGAGGGTGCCAATACTTATCCTTGTACCAAGTTCTGTCTTAATAACACTGTCCTAGACTTATTATATCAGACAATTGCTCGAACTATAATCAGCATTCTAGAATTATGTATTCTAGAATTATTACCATGTTCTGACTATGGTCAGCGGTTTAGAATTATGTGTTGAAGAATTATTTCTGATTTATAGATCAGTGTTCTAACTACAGTCAGTGTTCTCGCATTAGTGACGTATAATATGCTATTGTTCTTGAACCATGGTTCTGTAGGGCAGGACCTGTGGGAGAGGACCAGTGGGGTCCACTTCCCTGGTCAAGGGCATCTGCATAGAAAATGATTTAGAAAAAATAAGAATGTATTCCTTTTGTTTTATGTACTGTATTTGGGCTGTGCTGGGCTGTTGTGATTGAGACTCAGCTTTTCTTAGATACAAGCAGGAGGGTTCCAATGAAAAAGAAAAAAAAGGTTGGGAACCACTGCTCTAGAACTACGATTTGGCCATTGATTTATTATAACCATCCAGGGTTCTAGAATGACGACAGTTATTTGGTGTTCAAACAGTGATTTAAGTGGTCTTTTAGAGCTGCAGTATTCTGACCCTACAATATTCCAGATGTGTTACAGTGGATCATTTATTTAGAACTATTCAAATGGTGTGGTTCCTTGAAGGACAATATAGGTGCAGCAATATGAAGTACAAACTCTATCTCAAATGTTGGTGCAGTTCAGTTTACCGTTGTTGTAGATGCTGAGAGATTTAAGCCCTAAAACAGTCACTGTTTAGTGTCGTTTAGTCAAACCTGTCTCTATCATCAGTCTCTCTGTGGGAATCGATTTCATGGCCTCGAGATTCGCCTCGGTCTTCAAAGAGCTGGAAACAGACGGTATGAATGAAGAAGACCGATGCATTGTATCTCTGTGTTCTTTAGACATGACGCAAAACTCTTCCGCTCACCAGCCGTTAATGCCGATATAAAGGTCCAGGTCTATCAGAGCAGCAGCGTCCTCTTTGTTCCCATCAAAGGAGTGAACCTATGAACAAATACATTCATAATATCACTTTACCCCCTGTAGCCTACATTTTGACAAAAATGTTTACACTCACCACCCCTCCAACACATCGGTCACGGTTTCTTCTCATAATGTCTAAAGAAAAGAGGGAAATCCTCAGCACAAATGACTTTGTACAGATTACAACGCTCTGCTTGAACAATCTTGAAACAAACCTACCCAGGAATTCCTGGTGAGAGTTTCTGCAGTGCAGGAACATGGGCAGTTTGGTTTCTTCTGCCAAATCAAACTGCTTCTCAAAGTACCTGCGTGTGAAGAAACGTGACTCAGGTTTCATGTTCTTCATGGAATTACCAGGAGCAGAAAGGACATTACGTGACACAGGGTGACGTCACTCACTTGAGCTGGGTCTCTTTTGGACAGAATTCCAACCGGTCAAAGTCTGAAAATTGTAAAAAAAAAAAAAAAAAATACGCTTTGCATTACAGTAACAGACATTTAAAATCAAATACAAGTGTTTTCTAACTCTTCTTGTTTAGTTGTTTATCCCATTCATGAAATTTTATTTATACTGTATAGTGATTTTAAAAATAGTCCTAGTCACAAAGCGGCTTTACAGAATCAAAAAGAAAATTAGGGAAATGAGAATGAAATGCGTTTGAAATTTTTATTAATCAGATTGTCCTTGATGAGCGAGCCAAGGGCGACGGTGGAGAGGAGACGGGAAGAAACCTTGAGAGGGACCAGACTCGACAGGGAACCCGACCTCATTTGGATGATAATAAAAATAAAAAATCACCGTAAATAAAAGAAAGGTTTTGTCTGTACATTGGTGAGAACTCGCTCTTTTTACATTTCATACACTGGACGACCCGAAACCCGCCTCTCCGTACGCCTGTCCGGCCAGAATTGAATGAAGTTACACCTGCACCATAAATTCAATCAAAATGTTGAGTAGAAGGGACATCATGAGCAGTTTTGTGCCAGATTATATCACAGCATCTAAAGCTGTTCTGGACGAGGTTTTTTCTTCGAGGTGGGCGTGGCTATATGCGTCACTCAACAGAGCCAAGCAACGCGATAGTTTACCGTTTACATACAGAGTATGTGGAAGTGAAGACACGGAAACTACGCAACAAGCCGGCACAATCGTCACCAAACAAAAACTAAAAGTGCGACACAGCATGGCTTACTCCAAAAAAATGAAACGTACACTATGAAAACCGAACCGTGCGCCATAAATGAAATCAAAACGTTGAATAGAAGGGACGGTATGAGCAGATATGTTTCAGATTCTGATAAAATTATTTTTAATGTTAACCTAGTAACTACTTATAGTTATATACATAGTTATACTAATAGTTATTAGGTTAACCCATTAACATAGGGTACTAACGCTAGTAAAAATAAAATGACTTTTTTTTTTTTTTTTTTTAAAGGTAGCACCAGGGACTTCTCTGATACCAAAACTAAATTTAATTTGTCGTCATATACACAATCTTATACAGTATGATACGTAGCTAAATGTTTACAACCTTAAATAGAAAAACTACACACAAAAAAAATTCTAATTCAAATCTTATGCAATACTACTAAACATAGAATTTGCAATAAAAAAAAAAAAAGAAACTGAACATACTTTTAAGAAGCAGGACATTTCTGTAGTGTAAATCCATTTTTGATTGATCACACACATATTCGAATACTGAAAAACCGGGGCTTTGATTTTTCATAGCCGTAAACTTAGACAGTAAAATGAAAAAAAAAAAAAAAAAAGGCAAAGAATATTCCACTTGACATGTGATTGAGTGAATGAAGAATATATGAAAGGTTCAATTGTTGATTAAATTTCAAAAAATAACGTTTTAACAATATTCTAATGAAGTAGGATGCACTTAACATGTGATCAGGGCTAATTGATGCTATGATGCAGATCAATCCTTGCTATCCGTTTTACACAGATGAGGATGGGTTCCCTGTTGGGTCCGGTTCTTCTCAAGGTTTCTTCCTATTGCCATCTCAGGGAGTTTTTCCTTGCCACTGTCGCCCTCGGCTCGCTCATCAGGGACAATCTTATCATTTTGATTCATACACGTTCACATCTCATACAAACTTTTGATTGTGTAAAGCTGCTTTGCGACAATGTCAATTGTTAAAAGCGCTATACAAATAAAATCAAATTGAATTGAATTCATTGCAAAAATAAGCATTACTCGCACACATAACTTACTGTATATTCATTACACAGACTTGCAAGAAGTAAATAGACTCATAGTTTCATGATAGAATTTATGCATCAAACCTTTTTTTTTTTGCCTTCGTCGAAGTGACGATGGGGAAGAAATTTCAGATTTTTAAAAGAAATTGTAGGTCAGATTGTAGGTCAGTCTAGGGTTGGACTGTCCCAGAGACAAATAGCTACAGGTGGAATCTTCCGATTGCCCTTTCTACAGTAGTGTTAGCAGAAATATAGCTCAAGTTAAAGAAAAGTCATGACCTGATCGGAAAGTCCTTTATTCTGGTCAAAGGTCTATTAAGAACAACTCTCTTGTTTTATACCTAGGTGAGTTGTTGCTCTTAAAGCTCTTAAAACACATTTTGGTGCACACAATTTATAATATGAATATGATGAGTGTCTTTTTACTTCCTGCATGTCCGGGAATAGATTCACAGCAGTACTCATGTCTGTCTTTCTGGATTTCGCGGACAATTATAAAACAGAATGTAGTGTGTGTGTGTGTGTGTGTGTGTGTGTGTGTGTGTGTGTTACCCAGTCCACACTCCCCAACAGCCACCACCTTCCCTTTTTTACTCATGGCTAGCTCTCTGAGTGAAGAGAAGTACTGCTCTGGTCCATTCTGGTCAAACTCAGTACAGCGAGTCGGGTGGCAACCTACAGTACTGACGAACTCGTCTAAAGAGAGAGAGAGAGAGAGAGAGAGAGAGAGAGAGAGAGAGAGAGAGAGAGAGAAGCACCTTTCAGAACTGCACAAATATGGAGCAAAGATAAAGATTTGTATGGCACACGGCAAATGAAACGATTCAGTGTCAGAGCGTGCGCTTTCGCTCACCTCGGCTTTGTGCCAGTTTCAGAGCTTCCTTGCTGTCCTCCAGGTTTCCACCGGTGATCATAAACTGAAACAAACCCAAACCCGACAGGGAACATTTAGACCTGAACTCCTGAACCTGACTGATCAGAAAGTGTCGATTAACTTTTTTATTTAAGTGTATTAATGCTTTCATCCTAATCTGTCACCGTTTCTATAGTTACAGCTCGCTCATATTAACAAAACTGATGTAACTATAAATGGATAAAAAAAAATTATGGCGTGTCATTCTTTAATGAATCAGAAGTATAATGAATCGTGGACAAACTACCGTGAAACCTTTCATGGCATGGTCTTATTGGAAAATAATTAACTTTATTGAATTAACAGTAACCACCACCCTGTCGTTGATTCATTTCCTATAACACCACACCATGGAGCAGTTTATCCCTTATGTAGACGTAACTGTGACACACACAGAAGGTCAGTAGTAGTGAAGATTTATTCAGGAATCCCACCTTCTGAACACCAACGCTTAGAGCTCTTTCGACAATTTGCCCGAAATCATCTGGAGGAAAGGAAATTACAGAGGCGTTAGAAGGTTATTGATAATGACTCTGAAGTGCAGCTGGCGAATGCCTTGCTTCTTACCTTCATGTTTCTGGTTTCCTCTGTATATTCCCCTAAACATGGGGTCGGTAAGGTTAATACCGATATCTGTGCGTGGAAAGAGACCAGATGGCATTAATGTGTAGGTTGTAAATGCACAGCTCTTGAAATCTTGAACGATTGGGTTTAACTGAGTACTAATGCCATATAACAATACCTATTCCTCCTCCAGCTACAAGCACTACAAATACTAATATAAATACTGCTACAACTAGTACTATAGAACTAATATTCTGTTTATACTGTATACAAATACACTGTATTATTCTTATTCTACATTGTTATAATAGAATGTTGTCTGCATTTCACAAGGGTCAAATTGTTGGGCTGCATCAGGCAAAGAAAACAACTAAGGAGATTTGTACAGTACAGTGTACAGTACTTTCTGTATTGCTTAATACAGAAACTTTGCATGAATACTGATGCTGAAAACCACAGATATACTGTAAGCAAGTAACAACTAATACTATTAATATTAACACTGGATGTCACTGCATTGGACATGTGCTATACGTTTTCATGTGTTTTAAATGAATGGGAATGAACACACTCAAACACTATTCATTTTATCCCCCCCCCCAAATCTTCATGCTAAATGATTATAGATACATTTTTAATGCTTACCTATGAATTTAAAGTTGGACATGGTATATTTGGTAATGAAGTGGCAAACTCTGACTGCTTGGTTTACCATTCCCCAAACATGTAAGTACCGTAATAGATATAATACAGGGGCATGTAGTTAATTACGACATATTTTCAACATGATTTCATAGAAATTTCACTGTGTTTCGAAATATACGCAGATTTTAAGACGCTAATCTTGCATCCTACTAATGTTTTTCTATCTAGAAAATTCATATATAGTGAATGACATATTAGTGTGGCAATTTATTACTGTTCATACGCCTTCGCAATCCTCGTCAATCTCGAGAGTGATGGTTTAGCTTCAAAGTGTTTATTATTTCTGATACAGTGCACTATATAGGGTGTAAACAATGGCAGACATTTGCCCTAAAAAGTGCACTAGTGAAGAAAGTGTGGACGTATTTGCTATAGCTGGTCTCACTGCGCACGCGCATGAGTAGTAAGTCCCGCCTGTTGTCACGGCCCGGTCTTACTGCGCATGCGCGGTGCAGTGTAGCGGCGAGCTAGAAAATGGCTTCGTTCCTAACGCACCAGCAGAAGGTCTTAAGGCTTTATAAGAAATCTCTGAGGCACCTCGAGTCCTGGTGCATCTTCAGGTAGTGCTCCGTTCTTACATTGATTAATTTGTAAAATTGAAATTAATATGTTTTTATATTTCAACGTATGGAAACTGCTTAACCAGTGCAGGGACGTTCAGGTCATTCGTTAGCTAATGCTAACTGAAAAACACGGATTGTCTAAAGCAGTAAACAGTATTAATAATAATAATAACAACAACAACAACAAAATCACAAAGACGTGTATATAATTTAAAATGTGTTAGGTTCTAAAATTAGCATGTAAGAAGAGTTTTAGCAGCTGAAGTCCCTCAATGTCAGGTCAGAGATATAGACAACAATATCGTATCGTGATACACGATACTGCACGGTATTATGACGTCCGATATTATGAGTTTTTTTTCTTCAAATGTTTAAAGGCACAGCACTCTAGTGTTTAACAGTAACATACATTTATTTAAAAATGAATGAATGAATGAATGAATAAATAAATAAATAAAGGCTAGATTTAATCAAAAGTGAGCCTTCTTGCTCAAATCAGCTGTTTGTTACTTTGATGTGTGGGAAGTGAGGAACTTTGGGTAGATCTGTTATTCGAAAATAATCAACGATAGACCGATGTGATTGTTAACCTTATTATTGTATCTTCACACTGACTTGTTTTATTTATTTTAATATTATTTTTTTTTATATAAATTTTATTTATTTTTACTATTTTTACTTTTATAATAGAGATCGGCTGTTTTTCGGTTTGATTGGCCGTGACCGGTGATCAGACGCTCCACCTCAGAATTAAACGATTCTATACCAAGTGTAGAAGCTTCCAAGTGCAATTTTCTAAAAATAATTTTTTTAGTACTATTTTTAAATATAATGGCATAAAATGTGTTGCTGTTGCATGTTTTTCTCCAAACTCTGTGAGTAAATCAGTCTCAAAACCAGCCTCAACACACTGGACACACACATTTATTGAAAATTGCTCACATTCGTCTGCTCCACTCACCCCGCACTCTCATTGCCAGGTTTTGAGGCTATTGAGGTATTCAAGGAGGTAAAATGTTGCCATTTCTTTAAAAACCTACAGGTGGCGCACTCTGAACTAGTTACACAATTTCATCCCGTGTGGTAGGAGTGAAATATTTGCTAAGCTCGATTCAAAATAATAATTACAATGTAGCTTTTTTATCCTTGTTGTTGAATTAAATTAAAGGTTAAACTCCTGTATTTGAAGTTAGTTTGTATTATTTAAATGCTGCATTTGATTTTTTAGTAAGAAAACTAACACACGTAGAACTGGATGGATGGGTAAACAGGATGGAAGGAGTCTCCAGTGTAGGTGCTTACAGCCAGCCAGCCAGCCAGTCAGAGCTAAAGGAGCAACCACATAAAAAGTCTGCGTGAAAGTGATGGAAAAGTTGTTAATAGTTTTAAACATCGCAGAGAAATAAAACCCTCTGGGGCGCGCTGGCGTGTAGGAAAATAATCAACAACAGTAGCACGAGTGTCTTCTCACCGGTGGCGCTCCTTGTCGTTTCAGAGATAAGTACCGTTTCTATGCCTGCACGCTGAGGGCTCGCTTCGATGAGCATAAGAATGAGAAGGACCTGGTGAAGGCATCCAAGCTGCTCAAAGCTGCAGAGGAGGAGTTCTGGGCCAATCAGCATCCTCAGCCCTACCTGTTCCCCGACTCACCCGGGGGAACCTCCTACGAGAGATACGAGTGCTACAAGGTAGAGTCTCATCTTCTCTGTCATTCTGTGTTTTATCTGTCAGCTCACATATGCGGATCACACTTTTCCTCAGTGTTTTTCGCTGCACTGTGATGCACCACTAAAGTATCGGTAAATGTACGCGGTCACCTTCCACATCTGTATGTTATATATATATATATATATATGTGTATATAATATTAGCGATTACACATTTATTCCCAAGGGCTAGAGAGTGACCTTAGTGGCTTCACAAAGACACACACACACATTTATACCATCAGATTTGTATCTTGACTCCTAGATGTACTGTAGCTTAGGGTCTGGGAAATCCATTACAGGAAGTGAACCAGATGTGCTGTGTGTTTGAGGTTATTTGTGATGTGTTGTGGCGATTTGTTCCAACGGAGACAAACGGAAAATAAACTCCACCTGGATGTGATGCTCAAGAAAATGTTGCAACTTGATTATCCTCCATGCTCTGTGATTCCTACAGTTCCTGCACACACCTAGCTTTAACAGCTTCTTCCTGTACGCAAGGCTTTTATGAGGACCTCTTCTTAGCTCGGGTTAAAATATGCCTCAGCTGTGTGAAAACGAACGATTGCGATCCAACAACTGGACCTAAGATATATCTCTTAAGTTATCTCGTGGTTTAATGTGCGTGTGTGTTCGAGCCCTCAGGAAAAGCATCTCTGTTTTGTAGATTTTGTTCCTGATTGTGTGTTTTTTCTTTTTTCAGGTTCCTGAATGGGTTCTGGATCACTGGCACCCCTCTGAGAAGGCCGAGTTCCCTGATTACTTCTCAAAGAGAGAGCAGTGGAAGCAGATCCGAGCTCAGAGCTGGGACAAGGAGGTGTGTATCTGCTCACACACATACACTAACATGATATGATCTCAGCCGGAGCTTTAGTTGTTTAATTTAATAACATTTATTTTTCCAGACCTTTTGGGGAAAAAAAAAAATTGTTTTTTTACTTAATACTTTAAATAATGCTTCCCCTTACTCTACAGTAGTCTGCAAGCTGTTAAAATATGACATGGCTAAAGCGATTAGTTTAGTTAATGCGCTCTAACACACCTGTCTGTGCGTGTGTGTCTCACAGGTGAAGCAGCTGCAGGACGAAACTCCAGCCGACGGCCCCAGGACCGAGGCTCTTCCTCCTGCCCGCAAGGAGGGCGATCTCCCGCCCCTGTGGTGGCAGTTTGTGACCCGCCCCAGAGAGAGGCCCATGTGAGAGGCCCACACAATTGATGGGCGCACTTAGTATGGAAGACTTGCACTCTCACCCAGACCTGTTAGTGTTTAAGGTTCACAAGGAATGACTTGACCCAGGTTGTTAATTTAAGCAAAACGTTCACTTTTCTGGTTTTAATCAAACTTTTGAGTGGATCAGGTGTGCGTGTGTGTGTGTGCCAGGTTGAGCGGGGTGTAATTGTAGACTGTACAGAAATGTAATGCACTCAGTGTGCTTATGATTCAAATAAACACATATATCAAATAAACAAATCTTTTTGTTTTTATTATTATTATTATTTTTATTTTGAAAAATGAAGCCAGATCATTTGTCTTTCTAAAAGGAAACAAGTCCATGTTTTTCTGCCTGTGGATTTGGAGCGGAGCTGCAGATCAATATGATTTATGAGCAGTGCGACTTTTTTCATTTCAGTTCCATAGCACAAGAGTTATACTGGTTTGTTTAAAAAAAAAAAAAGCTAGATTACATCATAAAAATCAGGAAAGTGTTGAAAAAGTGATACCTGGTCATTCAATACATTGACGTCGTCATCTGACTTCGTTTAATTGCCACATGACCTGAGCGACTGCAGCAACCCCAGACCATAACACTCCAGATTCCAGAGGCCCATCACTTTGAAATAGGCTCAATCTGGACTCATCAGACCAATATTAAAGCTTTTTAAAAAAATTTTTGGATTAGTCTCAATAACAAATGGTCTTCTTATGGACACACGTCTGTTTTTAACCATGCGACTTCAACAATTGTTTTAAGTGATCTGTGTTAATGTTTTTTTTTCCCCTCTGACCACATTTCTTCCACAAAGTTGTAGATTCAGCGTTATCCTTCCAGGTTGTGATGATGTGTTAAAGGGTTCTTAACTCAATTCAAGTAATTTCAAATCTCCTTGATACTAGCCCATAATTGACCCTTCTGAAATGGTGACTTTTTTTCTTTTATCCAGTAGGTGGTGGCATTGTTTGTGTTTGCTGGATAAAAATAGATTCTGAATTGAAAACCAGTCCATTAATTAGATTTAATTAATGGAATCGATCGATCGAAATATCAATCAAATCGCACACCACTGTTTCACACCAGAATCTTTTCAAGTGTAACTTACACACATTCACACTGACACTCTGACCAACCTGTACACTGTATGATCCAAAGTCTGGACCACTTAAAACTATACACAGCTTTTCTTTTATTCCTTTGAATTGAATCGACCTCGATTCACATTTGATCTCCATTTCCCCGGACTTTTATTTTTTAAATAAACACACGGTTCCAGATGAACGTTCGACACGTCAGCGTTTAATATTTTATTAGCTAAAACGGCACGGACTCCAGAACTTGAAGCACTCAGCGAAACTGCAACTCTTATTATCCAAACCATTTCTAAATCCCATCTTTACATTCAGAAACATGAGCCACTGACAGAGCAGCTACATTTACAGTTCAGGAACAATATCTCTGCAGATAGTAAGTAAATTTATATATATATAGATTTATATACATAGACACACACGCACACACACATGTTCAGCATCATATGCGTAAGGCATCAGCTCAGTAGAACATTCTAGATTAGACCCTTTGTGCCTGAACATCTCACCCAGGCCTAAAAGTTATACATCAGAGAGCACACAGAGCAGAAACGACGACTCAGACCCGGAGATTTAGAGATGTATGGAGAATTTACATTCGGAGAAATGTCAGGCAGAGACTTAAAAATAAAAAAAACACACAATGTCCGAATGTAATGGATCAGAGGCTTTAAAACTGTAAGCCACAAGTTAAGCATCATGTGAAATCATACCTAGAAACGGATCAGGTAAGCGGCGTGGCCTGATTCGCATCATGTTCATCCTGTTACTCAATAATACTGCTTGCATACACACCAAAACATCATGATGCTAAACTACTAGTAGCTGTAAGTTTTTCGGCCAGTGATGCGCCGTGACGCTCTGGTGACAACACAAAAACAAACAAATAAACAAAAACAAAGTTGTTATCTGATTCACTACATTTGGCATGACTTTTTTTTTCCATCAGCCTAAATACTTATTTTTTTCTTGCACTTGTACTACTTGCAGTATTATAAAACGTGAATACCTCAAGACTGGACCACTGCGATTACGTTTTTATTAAAAAAAAGAAAAATCAAATAAACAACACACACACACAAAAAAAAAACTTTAATGGTTAATGGTGAGGTAAAAGCGAGTCTTCTGAATGGAAAGATAAAAGTGTTACTGCTGTGCTGAACGTGACACACTCAGTTACACCACTGTGAGACTTCTCATTGTTGTTGGGGATTATTTCTAAAAGCTCGATGCACCGTAAGCCACTGCTCAGAATCTTCACAATCCTGATTTAAACCCCACAGTCGAGCTTAATCTCATGTCTCAATGACCTGCTGTGTTTCTGTTCAGCTTATTAGATAATGATAATGACGATGATGATGCGCCCTGAACCTCAATCACGTCTCTCTGACATCACTACGGAACCAGGCGTGGCTTTGGTTCAAGCTTTCAAGTGAAGTCAAACCTGGGACATGTGATGACATTTCTAGGAAATGAAAGTGTAAATCCGATCTTCCTTCAAGCACAGTGCGATGATGAGTACTGCCCCGAGCCATTTCTGAATGTTTGGAAAGCCATTAAAGGAGTTCCTGGGAGGCTAGCGTTTCAGACGCGCCGAGAAAAGTTTCTACCTTTATGGTATCTGAGCGCTAGTGAGACGCTGGGATAAGTGCATTAGTGTATCAGGGGATTATATAGATGATTAAGGGAAGTTTTTAACTTACATAACTGCATTCTGTCATTCTGTGCGATCGGAAAAAATCCCGGTTAGACTCGAACGTGGCTTTAGTCCGATCATCAGACATCAAAAACAGGAAGATTTACTTCCTGTCTACCTGAATGCGACTATCCCATAATGATGTAGAATTCTCCAGTCTAACTGGTTCTGATCCGACTTATTGACGCGATGAAGTTTTCTATGAGATGATGTTCAGAGTCTCCAGTGTGAGAGCTGAAACTTTTCAGGATTTATAAAACTAGACTGACAAAAGAGAAAGACAGATGGAGAGAGAGAGAGAGAGAGAGAGTTGTTATAACGTAAGTGATAACAAACTGATTTTTGACTATACAACATGAAGAAATTGTTTTAACTTATTAAACCTGCAGCTGTGGTGCGAGAGGAATAAAACACTTTGAGATGTGCTGGAATTAGAAAACACGGTAACGGCACGACACTGTGTGTGTTATTCTGCAGTTATAAGGATTACAAATAGGTTGCGTCACTCTGTTCTGTGTGTGTGTGAAATCTTGGTCCAGTTACTCGGGCTTGGGGTTTCTGAGATGACGTCATTCCGGGAGTTAAAAGCTAGCCGTCCGAGAGTAGACGTTAATTGATTAGACTGATATAAAAGTCAGCGATTAGACTCTCCGTCTGCTCCCGAGCGAGGCGGCTGTGTGGGCTGCATGCACGAGCGCAACATTCAGGCTTCTGTTAAACGCACGACTCTTACTGCTGATTCCACGGAGACCGATGCACGCGCTAAAGCGCCGACAGACAGGATACCATGCATCAGCTGAGAGGTGTACGCCGTTCCAGAGACGGTTATTATTATTCGTTTTTTTTTTCTCCCCTAAATAATAAAAAAATAATAAACGATTAAATAGAAGACACTTCATCAGGACCTGGTTCGGTTTGCGAGGGTTTCGAACCCCACACACCTGACACGAGGTAAACAAAAAAGAAAAAGAAAAAAACCTGCGCACGCTCTCTACACCCGGCGCAGCTCTGATTGCGGTTCGGCGATTCCTGACTCGAGTTAAGATCAAAGAAAATACAGTACGAGGCACAAAGTTTTGGCACCTACAGAGGGATGGGCTGGTAGCGGAGAAGGATCTAGAAATACAATCAACAGTCAGACACTTTACACCAGATAGTCTGGGTCTTGTATGTACAAAGCCACTAAATGTCACTGCTGTGTAACATACGTATTACGACGGTATAACGTTTATAACATCTCGTCTTTATGCGTTATGTTTATGGATATACTGAATCACTGGGGAAACATACGTACTACTTTACCCATCCTATACGTGACAAGGTTAGCACTTTTAAAAAGCACTAGAGATCTCCCCGACTTTGGCGAGTTCTGATTGGTCGAGGGCGCTCGTCGGCGCTGTTTATTCCAGGACCGGAGCGGATCTGTCGTTGGTCGTGGCTTTTTTGAGGCTCACTCCTCGGCGAATAGACATCAGCGCGCCGCCCTCCTGCTCGTCGGGCCCCGCCTCGTCCCGCTCTGCCGGAGCTTCCGATTGGCCGACGGGGTTGGGCGTCAGCTGCGCGGGTGATGGTGATGGGTCGTTGGATTTTTCCGCGTCCTCGCCGAAGAGTGCCGGGGGCACGGTGGGGGTCTTGACAGGAATGACGGGGGTTTTGATCGGGATCGGGCCGTGAACGCTCGGGCCGCGCCATAGACTTGGCTTCGAGGTGGGCGCGCGCCGGATGGTGGCCACGCCCGGTGTGATGCTGACCGGCCCACAGGGCGAAGGCCGCTTCACTGGCAAAGTCCTCCGATATGACTGGGTGATGTCTGTGTGCTGGAGGGACGCGGCGGGCCCTTCGCAGTCCTGCGACTCGCTGTCGTGGTCTCCGCCCCCTGGCAAGCACTCGTAATCAAATACTGTAGAAAGAACAACAGACAGACAGACAGGCCAAGATATTTTGTTTACACAAGACACAGACAGAAAATAAATAAATAAATAAATAAATGTTAAAAATAATAGCAAAAATAAATAACTTTTTGTTTTGTTCATATTGATTCTTCTTACCACTAGATGGCACAAGCACAGCAGCAAACAGTTTTGATTCCAAATAACTGATAAAATATATATCAACCATCTGACCTTGCGGATCTGGATTTCATGGAAACATCATGTAGATCAAAAGCCCTGTTATCATACTTACACTACAGGTCCTTATACACTCCAACTACAACTATAAAAACATTACCCGTAAACGATGCAATTTTTAATTGTGGGCGGAGCTTATTTGTGAGAATGGAAATAAAAACAGCAATAAAGCAAAATCCGTAGGGATATTTCAGTGCTATTCTTAGATCATGGTGGTAATGTAAAAACCATGACACGCTGTGACACACACACACACACACACGCACACACACACACACACACACTCACTGTAGGTGTCCTCGCTGCAGCAGGGTGTGTTGGTCTGTGTGCTGTAGCCGCTGGATCCCTGAACGGATTCCCGGCTGCTGCGCGGTATATCCAGCGACAGACCACGAGACAGACACACGGCCAGCTCCTCGTGAGCTTCGTCCTACAACACACACGCACGCACACGCAAGCGCACGCACATGGTTCGTGAATATCAGATGATAAACAGAAAACCCCAGTTGCATAAGAAATGTAATGTATATGATGTATTACGTTAGTGCACCCTTTACTAGTGCTTTTCTGTGGAACTGCTCTTGTCTATAGTGGACATTAATCTATAGTGTCATGGGACGCTTTCCATATCAGTGTTGATGAAATGGATGATTTATAAAACCACTTTGGGAATAAAGAGCATGTGGTATGCAAGAAAAAAAAACTCTATGGGTTTAAAAGTACAAGGTAAAACAGCAGACACTACGGTGATGTCTTAACTTCTTAAATACAGTATAATAGGACGGATTTATAAGATATTTAAAATGATCCACACTCCGGTTACGTTAAAACGTCCGCTGGCAGCTTTCCGTTCGAGGCCACTGTCTCCCCGGTCACTGCTGTGCGGGTGTGAGCGTGTTTACATCGGTTCATCTGTGACTGCGGTGCGAGCAAAAATGGACTTGTGACGGTAAAAGTGTCTTAAAGAGAATAATTACTGGTGGCGAGACACGGATTCATCACGACGGGCCTGAGAGTAAATGGAACGGAAACATCTTCAATCACCGACCGAGAAAAAGATAACAAGTCGACCATCAGCTGGAAAATTAATCAATGTTTACAGTTTTCTGGGATCTCAAGAGCCAGAAGTATTGGAACACAATAAGGAAAAAGGTTCAACAATCGACAGAGCTTGTTACAATGAGACGCTTATTGAAGAGCTGAAGACTAAACTACAAACTCCAAACACACACACACACACACACACACACACACACACACACACACACAGTGCTAACCGTTATGCCACAGTGCCACTTTACATGACACGCATGTCCCTGTTTCCCGACGGCCTGAGGAGTGTGCGTTAGTGACGGTGTGTGTGTGTGTTTGTGTTGCTCACCCTGGGTTTACTGTGAGTGCTGGAGTTGGGGCTGGATTTGTGAGCTTCGTCTCTGGAGCTGCTGCACTGTTCACTGTTCTCCCTCGCTCTCTCCTTCACCCTGCGCAGGGTGTTCACCATCGGCTGGTCATACGGACCCGGCCGGGCCCAGTCCTGATCACACACACACACAGAGTGTGATTCATTCACATAATACCGTATTGGAAAAACAAACAAACAAGATAAGCAGGGAGAAGTGGTCTGATGGATGGATGGATGGATGGAGAGATGAAAGACGGATGGAACTGACCTTCCAGCTGGGAACTCTATGTGAGGGCGGGAAGGAGCCGGGGCTTAGAGGAAAACACGGCTCGAGATCCACCCCAGGGGCGGGGTCGGCGGTCTGAGGCCACGCCCACGCAGGGCTGGGTGGATGTGATGAGGAAGGTGGTGATGATGGGAGGATGAAGAGGGAAGGGTCCGCTGAATTAAACTGTGACGTGCTGCCGTTTACCAGCTGATCGAGTGAAGTAAATAACAAACAAAAACAGACAGGATGAATGGAATGTACAACGCAAAAGCTGAAATGATGAAACAAAATAAAATGGAGCGGAATAAAATAAAAGACAACATGGCAGGTTCGGTCAGCTTAAATGGAGGAATCTTTTTTTTCTGTGTGTGTGTGTGTGTGTGTGTGTGTGTGTGTGTGTGTGTGAGTGTGTGTGTCACCTTGTCTTCAGTGTTGGTGTTGGAGTCAGGTAGTGTGGGAGTGGAGCTGTCTGTGATTGGCTGAGCTGACTCATCAGGACAGGACGAGTCAGAGCACTAAACACACACACACGAAGCCATGCAGAGCATGTGTGTGTGTACACAAGCCGACACAGGAAGGACAAGTACGCACAAGGACAACAAAACACACACACACACACATAGAGAAAGGAAAACACATTAACGCTTTGCAAAAGAAATGAGCAGGATGCACTGAGCAGCAGGGTGTAAGAGCCACGGCCATGAGAGCTAAACACTCAGAACTAAATTAATAAAGCGAGAGAGAGAGAGAGAGAGAGAGAGAGAGAGAGAGAGAGAGATCTGAAAGAGAGCAAGATAGAGACAGATGAGAGAGATGGAGAGAAAGTCTCTGCGTCTCATATGACAGAATGTTGAGAAGACATCCAATGGTTTGAAGGATGTGTTCTGTTTCAGTGTGTGTGTGTGTGTGTGTGTGTGTGTGTGTGTGTGAGAGAGAGAGACAGAGAGAGAGAGAGAAAGAGAGAGAGAGTGTGTTGACAAGGGAGAATGACTCAGCAGTGCTGTTGAACTAAAGTGATGCTGATGTTGAAGATAGACAGATAAACTGACTTCAATGAATGATAGACAGATAGACAGATAGATAGATGGATAGACAGATAGAACGAATCTCATGCTCTCTGCACATGCCTTGTTTGGATCTGATATCCGGAGAGTCAGGCCCTTGCACCTCTCTGTCTCATTATGTAATCTCTCACAATGTGAGGCGGTTTTTAAAGAGGTTGGTTGGATGTCGATGAAAAAGATGTAAGTGTCTCCAGCTGCAAGCCTTCCTAATTTAATAGCGAACGCTCCCTAGCAACAAGAGATGGTTTCCATGGCAGCGTGCGCAAGCAGGGTTTTGGTAAGAATGCATATTCATTACTGCGCGCGGTGATAGCCTCTCGACGCCTGATGCAATATGCATGAGGAAGAGCTGCAATAATGCACATATTCAGAAAAATGTGGGTGAACGTCACAGCCACTTCCTGAAGCGTTATGTCTTTTCTTGTGTAAAGTGAATAAAAAAGAAAAAAAAAATGTGCGTGAGTGTGTGTGTGTGTGAAGGCTCCACTGCTTATCTGGATGTTAATCAGTAAGCGTCTTTCAGTGTCATTGAGTGCAAGTGTGTAGGAGTCACAGTTAGTGCCGACCTGCACGCCCCCTTCTGGAGGCATCGGGGAGGGGCTCTTTGACTGACAGGTGTCCTGAGAGGTGAAGCCCGAGTCGTGGGAGGATACGCTGGGAAGACGGACGGAGCCTTGCTGAGGGAGGGCGGAGCCGCGGTAACGGAAATGTGATGTGGGAGAGTGAGAATGAGAGCTGCTCGAACGAGAGTCGCTGCTGTTCACGCTGTTCAGGCTGCTGCTCAGACAGACAGAGAGAGAGAGAGAGAGAGAGAGAGAGAGAGAGAGAGAAACAGAGAAAAAGAGGTCATACTTGTTCACTGATCTGAATTGATACTAGGTTTCGGGTATAACACGATACCACTATCTCAGACTGTATCTGTAGTGCTCTTAATATCTTTATACGATAGTTAGTTCCAACCATGAGTGCTGATAATGGACAGTAACGGCGCTAGGACGTTTAACTGCATGTATCACTCTGTGTCCCAGGTGTTTGTTAATTACACTGACTAGTAGGTCTGCACGCCAAAACCCTTTCAAAACAAGTCACAGAATCACTTTCAGCAAGATAACACATCCGATAGCGTTATATCATCTCAATCAACACTTTGTCTTCTTAATACTTGTTTCTAAATCGTTCTGAATTGCATCCGTCTCATTTTATTTACACCTAAATAAGGCGAGATACAAAGCTAACTAGCTTCGAACACAAGGCGGAATCCCAAATCCCTCTTTAACCTCCTGATCAACGGCACTACTTGGTGTGTAGAACAAGGGATTGTACATCCATTCGACACTATTTGTGATTTAACACTGTACAGGGTTGCCAGATTACAGTAACACCCTCTAATCTAGAATTCGAAATGGTACCAATATTAATATAACCAGCTCTGGATATGACTAAACCAAACTAATTGATCAATAATCAGCCCGATGTCAGTGAATTATAAAATGTAACAAGAGTGAATGAACAAGCAAACCCTAGCTGTGTTTCAGATGTTAATAAGACACCTGCACATGCTGGACTTCCTGGAGGTGGTGCTGGGAGAGGAGGGCGGAGTCTGATACGACCAGCTGCACTCGGAGCCCTTCAGATCAGCGATCACCTGCATGGAAGTACGCTGAATTAACTCGCAATCAATGCAACACACACTTCTGTACCAAATAGTTCAAACACGACCGGAATGTCCATAACATTCATGCGTTCTCGTGTGAAAAAAATTCAATGTTGAGACTCCTGTTTCAGTTTTTTGTGTGTATATATATATGTGTGTGTGTGTGTGTGTGTGTTTTTTTCCTCTTTCTTTCTACCATACTTTGTAGGTTTTTCTCACCGAGTGAAGTCGAATGCAGCTTTAATGGGAAGGTGTGTACTGGCTTAGTGGTTGCTCTGTTGTGTTTGTGTGATGTGGTGAGGGTGTTTACACACCTGCTCGCTGGAGGGAGGCAGCTTGTGAGGGTCCATAGTCAAAGACCTCAGGTCATCAGAGATCGACTGCAGGTGCGTGATCTCACCCAACATACACACTTCCTCCTCCTGAAGCACGCGCGAGAAAAACAGAGAGAGAGAGAGAGAGAGAGGGAGACACTCATAATGAATTAGATTCATTTAATTTTAGCGAATGATATAAAAGTATAACATATGGACTTTACGTAGACATTTTAGGATTATTAATGAGCAACAAAGAGATGATGGGTAGAGGAGGAGCCGACTCACTATGGCGGGTCTGAGCATGGAGACGAAGGTGCAGAATCGAGCTCGCTCTTCGATCAGAGCCTTCCTCACTGCCTGTCGTTCCGTCTCCTGCAGCGATGCGTACTTATCACTCACCCCCTGCAGGGCGCTGTCCACCTGCGGCTGGAGATCACCGCGCCCTGCAGCACACAAACATACACACGCATACGCAAGCCTCTCAACATCTGTGACAGACACTGTAGACCATTTTAATATATACTCTCTCTATATACTGTATATTATATATACACACATGGACAAAATTGTTGGTACCCTCACAATGGTCACAGAAAAACTCACAATGGTCACAGAAATAACTTTAATCTGACAAAAGTAATAATAAATAAGAATTCTATGAATGTTAACCAATGAAAGTCAGACATTGTTTTTCAACCATGCTTCAATGGAATTATAAAAATAAATTAACTACTGGAACAGGTCTGGACAAAAATGATGGTACCCCTAACTTAATAGTTTGTTGCACAACCTTTTGAGGCAATCACTGCAATCAAACGATTCCTGTAACTGTCAATGAGACTTCTGCACCTCTCTGCAGGTATTTTGGCCCACTCCTCATGAGCAAGCTGCTCCAGTTGTTTCCGGTTTGAAGGGTGCCTTTTCCAGACAGCATGTTTCAGCTCCTTCCAAAGATGCTCAATAGGATTGAGGTCAGGGCTCATAGAAGGCCACTTTAGAAAAGTCCAATGTTTTCCTCTTAGCCATTCTTGGGTGTTTTTAGCTGTGTGTTTTGGGTCATTGTCCTGTTGCAAGACCCACGACCTGCGACTGAGACCCAGCTTTCTGACACTGGCCAGCACATTTCTCTCTAGAATCCCTTGATAGTCTTGAGATTTCATTGTACCCTGCACAGATTCAAGACACCCTGTGCCAGATGCAGCAAAGCAGCCCCAGAACATAACAGAGCCTCCTCCATGTTTCACAGTAGGGACAGTGTTCTTTTCTTGATGTGCTTCAAGTATAATTAGCAAAATTTGCCTTGGCAAAAAGTTCCATTTTTGTCTCATCTGTCCATAGGACATTCTCCCAGAACCTTTGTGGCTTGTCAACATGTAGTTTGGCATATTCCAGTCTGGCTTTTTTATGATTTGTTTTCAACAATGGTGTCCTCCTTGGTCGTCTCCCACGTAGTCCACTTTGGCTCAAACAACGACGGATGGTGCGATCTGACACTGATGTTCCTTGAGCATGAAGTTCACCTTGGATCTCTTTAGAAGTCTTTCTGGGCTCTTTTGGTACCATTCGGATTATCCGTCTCTTTGATTTGTCATCAATTTTCCTCCTGCGGCCACGTCCAGGGAGGTTGGCTACAGTCCCATGGATCTTAAATTTCTGAATAATATGTGCAACTGTAGTCACAGGAACATCTAGCTGTTTGGAAATGGTCTTATAGCCTTTACCTTTAACATGCTTTTCTTGTTACCTTTAACAATTTTCTTTCGAATCTCCTGAGACAACTCTTTCCTTCGCTTCCTCTGGTCCATGTTGAGTGTGGTACATACCATGTCGCCAAACAACACAGTGACTACCTGGAGCCCTATATATAGGCCCACTGACTGATTACAAGATTGTAGACACCTATGATGCTAATTAGTGGACACACCTTGAATTAACATGTCCCTTTGGTCACATTATTTTCCGTATTTTCTAGGGGTACCATCATTTTTGTCCAGGCCTGTTCCATGAGTTCATTTTTTTAAATAATTCTGTTGAAGCATGGTTGAAAAGCAATGTCTGACTTTCATTGGTTAACATTCATAGAATTTTTTTTAATTATTACTTTTGTCAGATTAAAGTTATTTATGTGACCATTGTCAGTTTTTCTTTCATTGACCGAAGGGTACCAACAATTTTGTCCACGTGTGTATTTTTTTTACTGGTGATATTATTTCTCCAAAATCAGAAACTATATCATATATACACTAATAGATTTGTTGAACAGGGCTTCACTGATATAATGGATGTGAGATAGGAACGCTTCATGCTTTTATAGTAACAGTAACATCAACAGGATATGCTTTTTTAGTAAAATCATAAATTCGAACAGGGTCATGGAGTATTTCCGAAGAACGGCACGTCTTGGCCTGTTTCTACCTCGTGTTGTCTTTACTTTGCCCCATCACCATCAGATCATCGTATCGTCAGTATTTGTGTGTGTGTCTGTGCGCGCGCGTGTGTGTACCGAACTGGATCTTTTTTGTCACTACGGTCACATGTGATTGTGTTCTCGGGAACACGGTGTTACTTATGTGGGTGGCTGTCCTAACAGCGAAGCCTCCTGTTTATGCAACACACACTCACACACACACACACACACACACACACACACACACACACACACACACACACACACAATAGTCTCCCATGTAGAAATAAACAATGTGATATACTACACTGGTATGCGGCTACGTTCCAGCTCCACGACACAAACATGCAATTATGGACTTAATTTCGAGATCAGAGCCTCGATCATTGTGGAAGAAAGAAAGAATGAACCACGCGGATCTTGTGTATCGCTTAAAATTCCTTTCTCTAAATACGAAACGCGCTTTCAGACACTAATTACTGAGAGAGTGTTTGTGAGAGTGTACAATGTGCGAAAGCACTGTGTGAACATGTTTCCCTGTGCGTATGTTATTTCTGACACTCAGGTATTGCACTATAAGTTGTGTAAAAATATTTGTCCAAATAAACTTTTACAAACATTACTGTATATTACATTCATATTATTTGTTTTATTTGAAAATTTGTCTCAGACATGTTTTGTCTTTTTTTTGTCTCAGAGCCGTTTTGTCTTTTTTTTGTCTCAGCGCTGTTTTGTAATTTTTTTTTGTCTCAGAGCTGTTTTGTCTGGGTTTTTTCTGTCTCAGACCTGTTTTGTCTGTTTTTTTTTGTCTCAGCGCTGTTTTGTCTTTTTTTTGTCTCAGAGCTGTTTTGTAATTTTTTTTTGTCTCAGAGCTGTTTTGTCTGGGTTTTTTCTGTCTCAGACCTGTTTTGTCTGTTTTTTTTTGTCTCAGCGCTGTTTTGTCTGGGTTTTTTTTTGTCTCAGAGATTTCACTCGTGATTTAAAGGTGTGTAGGACTCACTTTGAAAGGTTGGTTTCACCTTTTTCCCCTTGAAAAAAGTAGATAATAAAAAAGCCTGTATCTATATGAGAAAGGGCGAAATCCATCAGAAATGCTGTTTGTGAAAAAGTGTTTTATAAGCAATAAACAGAAAGCGAAAATATAAGGAGTGTTCAGAACAACCTGTGAATTGTGATGAAATTTTTCGTGAATGTAGACGCAGGACCGATTGACAGTCCAATCATGGCTCTTGCGTACTGAGAAACAGTACATTGATGGTATTCAAGCACTAATGAAACACTGGGAGATTATATAGAGAAATAAAGTTTTAAATCTCACACCTGTGTTCTTTTATTCTGCACCTTTTCTTTTTGCTGATCTGTGACCAAAACCCATGATACGACCGGTTTGTGAAAAAACAAATAAAGAAGAAATAAAATCCAGGTCGGGGAAGAATAAGCTAAACTGGTCTGAGGATATAGAGTAAATAACTAACTTTAACATCAAACACTGAGGTCAATTTGCTTAAATAGTAGAAGACCACACTCCTTGAATTTAATAGGAAGTAAAAGCCAAAAGCATTGTGTTTCGAAAGGATCTTTAAGTAAAGCACTTAGTACACTACAATTAAGCTTTCAGTATATTATCATTTAATAGGCTCATCCTCAGTAAGTGCTTTACACACTCACACATACACACATACACACACACACACACACACAATCAGGGATGATTCAGTGTACACAATCCACCAACCCACATGTTTGTGGAAGATGGGGAAAGCCCATGCAAACACGCTGGGAACGTGTGAAGCTCCACCGAGCTCAGGGTTAAACAGACTAACAGCGAGGTTGCAAATCTACCAAGTGCGCCACTCTGCTAGTATAAAATGCACAAAAGTACAATTTATTACATTTACTGGCATAAAAAAAAGCCAGTCTGTAAAGTGCTGAAGAACTAAATCACACATCACACGCATGCTCTAGGTTCTGTGACGTTCTCTGAAGAAAAAAAAATGTCTCACTCTCTCACACACACTTGTATATAGGAGCATACAAATCTCCACGTTATCTATGTTCCTCATGCGCTGGCCTGAAGGAAAGGCGATGTTAACTCCACGGCGCTAAGGTTTATCCGCTGGTTGCTTAATCCTGGAGACTCACAGGGTGCAGGGCGTGTCTGCTGTGGCGCGCTACAGATCGGCATGAAATTTCACATTCATGCAACCATGTAAAAAACTAAACAAGACAAAACAAAGGCCTTTTGTTCTTTAGATAAATTCCTGGCTTTACCTTTTATTCCCTATTCTGTCCTCTAATTGGTATTGGTATGAGGATTGGAGCTCTTCACAGAACTGACAGATCTGATATCAGTTCATTGTTTTTTTTTAAATACTACTAAAAACACAAATAATAATAATAATAATAATAATAATAATAATTAGTATTGAAATTGCAGTAAATGCTGACTGCTTCACAGTAACTATTTTATCTAAGACACTTCTGATATAATCCATACTGCATGGATTATATGGATGTTAGAAATATTATTAACAATAATCGCTGCTGTTCGCATTTAACATGCAAATACTTAAGAGCCTTTGATTGGACAATTACTTCAGCTGGAATTGGATTAAAAACTGTCCAATCGTTAATTAATCCTGGAAGGATAGTGCTGAACCATCAAC